>JAYESA010000004.1:159261093-159953593 GCA_036927795.1 Iris macrosiphon
TCTTCCTCTTTCCCGAACTTGATGAAATTAAAATTGTTTTCCCTAAAGAATATGCCCATGCTTCTATTTGGCTTCCACATTCTCGTGGTGAAGCCCTTGAGTTGACCATAGTAAGGTCAGGTTCCCATGACGTAGAGAACAATAATGTTCTTCCAAAGGACCTTTTTTCATAGATATCTTCTTTGACGATGGATATGACATTTTTTACTTGACATTTTTAGGTATCACAAAGTGCATTTCTTTGGTTCTCGCCAAATCAGGCCTATATCGGTCTGCGCAAGAGATAGGTGCGCTCCCAGTAGTCAAAAAGGGATTTGTGTCCCTCTCTGGTAATTTATCAAACACTTAGGGGCATGTTGTGTCAACAGATTTGAAATTTTAAGGGCACCCGAGATTGCTGAGTGATAAAGGCTAAAGTCATTTGGCGTAGGGAGCTACCCTTTCTTGACCATTGTCGGCCCGTAGGGCTTCACCTAGGTGCAGTCGGCTCAGTCTACGAGGACTTGCCTTTCCAACGAAGCGCCACCGTTATCCAACCATCGTTGAAGAGGGCGGAGGAAGAGCTAGGAAGTTGGGGAAGCGATAGGGGCTGGGGCCTCCATACCGTCGCTGGCGAGCTGGCACACCCGCACAAAGGCGACAGACCCTGAGATAAAGTGGAGGGGGCAAAGAGGAAGGCAGATCGAGAGGAGGAGTGGGGAAGGGGTTTCTCAGCAGGGAGAGAGGATGGGGGGCTTAGAGGGTGCAGAGGAGGAGGAGAAGTGTGGCGGCAGGCGTTGGGCGAGCGCGGGTCAGGAAGAAGTGGATCAGGCGCAGGTGCGCCCATAAGCGTGCAGGGGGGGGGGCTCTTCCATTCTTTATTTATTTATTATATACTAGTAAATGCATGTGCGTTGCACATAAAATAAATATAAATATAGAAATTTACGATATTATTGAATTATAAAAAAATTGAAATATAAAACATTAAAATTTACGATATTATTTATTTATTAAAAAATATAAATTTAAATTATGTTAGAATATTTTAAACGTTATTAGAATATAGAAAAAATGTAGATATTATTGAAATATAAAACTTTAAAATATGTTTAAATATAATTTGAATTAATTTTAGTTATGATCTGTTATAAATATATTTTTAAAATATTGGATATGTGTTTAGTTAGGTAATATTATTTAGTTAGTTTAAATATAATTTAAATTTAAAAATATTTTAGGATTTACATATGTCAAGTAGTTAGGAGAAATTTCGGTTTTTAATTTTTTATTCAACTACGTGAGAAAACAACTACGGCTAAGATACTTAAAAATATTTTTTTAATTTTAAATTAATTAGTTGATCATATACATATAGCTTATGGCTTAATTTTGAACCGGTTCTAAGCCGCATTATTATTATTATTATTATTATTATTATTATTATTATTATATATATATATATATATATATATATATATATATATATATATATATATATATATATATATATATATATATATGGAAAGATAAAATCTTTTCCCGTCTTTGTGATGAAAGGAGAATAAAATAAAAATGGAGGGGAAGAGAAATTAAGAGAGATGACACATACAAGATTTACCGAGGTTAAGCTCAATTTGAGCCTACATCCTCCGCTTGCCCCTTCTTCACCATTTTCACTATAATCAAATAAAATATTACAATGGCCTTCTCCCAAGTTGATACTATGGCGTCCCGTTCCCCTATTCGGGGAGCACGGCTAAGAAATATAAGATGGTATCGTTTGATTGGGATAGATTGAAACAAGAACCCAACCTCTATATGGATTTGCTTCTTCGGAATCGATTTCCATATTCAGTGGACCGTGCCCCCGGGATCGACTTAGCGGCAGAGTCAGGAGGGACCTCTCTGCTGCATCTTGTTGCCGCAGATTTCGATGTCGCTTGTTATTTTCGTGCCTTGAGTTATTTTTCAGATTTGCTTGGGTTTTCTTGAACGATTTTGATGGATTTCATTATTTTCGTTCATTGAGCTGCACTTCAATTCCGAGATTGGAAAGAGTGGAAGGGGTATTGATCAAGCTGTTCGTGGATGCAGGTGAACGAGCAGTAGGCGGCATACAAGCGGAGTCTTGAAGCGCCTCTTTCCTTCTCCCTTCCAACCAACTAAGTGATTGGCTACCATCCCGATTAGTTAGCCCTTCTTCCAAGTCTTCACACATAAAAATCTTGCATTCTTCTTTGCCCCGATCAGACGATACCAAGTATTAACTAAAAGATGTCAAGATAAAAAGGGAATAGACCTGGATTATATTGCTTGTCAACTAAACTTGTGAACAGTTATCTTATTATATGCTAGTTTATTGTTAATGTTCTATACATGCTTTAATTTTAGTTAGAATGCATCTTTTTCTATAAATTGTGCTAAGTATGGATCATACCTTGTATGCGAATAATTGTTCAGGGTGACTATGCAAAATGAATCATGCAATATTGCTCGTCTTGTACTCATATTGCCTCAATGCATCAAATGATAACTTAACATGAATGCCGTTTGATCATGGATAACTTGTGCACAAGGTCAATGGTTCCTGCGGACGGTCACCGGGGCACTGGCACCAATCCGATCCGGGTGAAATATTATGATAGCCTCACGCATTTGGACAGGATGGACTGTAGCACTCACGAATCTTGGCTACAAGCCATCCTTGTTCAAGACTAAATCGTCCATTATGGCATCAAGCTAGTGATCACTACGTATATTTAAACATGTTGCAAACTAACTTGTGTCTTCGTGGCAGGGAAGGCATGGTAAGTATTGTTCAAGTGGTTCAGACGGGCAGGTAAAAGCCACCGAACGGTGGAAAATTTATTTCAGTAAATACTATATCATGCTTACTTGTAAATGAACTAAGGCAAGATAGAAAGACCACAAACAATATGCATGCTTCATATAAACAACGTGTTGATTGGTATAGTTGGGTTAGCTCGCCTTCACCAGTATATTTCGATGTACTGACCCTCGTTAAAACAGGTTCACCGCACTAAGGAGAACCGAGCGAGGAGCCAAAGTCGTCTTCCGGATCCAGTCCAGCTGAAGGCGCATCCTGATTACGCCATATTTAAAAGTACTTGAAGAAAGGAGCTAGCAACTCAATACACAATGCAGCTCCGTGGAAAGGCCGTCATCCCGCCCGGGGGTCTTAATCATTTTGAAGTTTCGTAAAGGCATATAATATACAGGACTGCCATCTCATTTTGTGTCAATACTTTTGTAAGCCCGTACGGCAAATAGCTGACTCATTCAAGAGTTTATAATAGATGTTCATTATCAATAAAGAAAACTTTTCCTTGTTTCAAATATGTGTTTCAATTTATCTGCGTACTCTGAATATGTGCTTGTTATGCAAAAATACTCTAGCCTTGTGCGGGCGCAACCCCAAGCCCGCACGACGGTCACGCTCGGGGGACGCCCCAATGATTCCACGGAATCGGGAAATGACATGATGGTATTAGAGCACAGCTTCAAAGTTTCTTTCACCATCATATTGGAAAAGTTCCTTTAACAAATCCCTGTGCGAACTCTTGAACTTGTTAGGCCAAAAATGAGATACATTCATGCAATAAGTCCATAATATATTATGATCCTGATGTAATTTACCTTCTTTTGAAGGAATGGCTCAAGCACAATCCTAAGCGCTGGCACCGGGCGACACGCAAGCCCAAGAAAGCAGTTTCGGCACTTCAAGAAGTTCGCAAAACCAGCGAGCCATGTCTCGCGTCGATCCCATCCAGCAAATATTATGAATGTTGGAGGCAAACCAACAAAGGGACGAGGCTCGCTATGAACAGGCCGAGAAGCGAGCGGAGGATAGGCGACTCATGTTTCAAGACAATATAGATGCTTGATTCTTAGTTCAACAGAAGCAAGTAGATACCCTGTAACAAATCATTCAGACTTTAGCTTCCAACCATTCCACGGTAACAGCAGCGACACCGGTGGAACAACCCGTGCTTGAAGTCGATATGCCTTAAATTCCAAGGACGAGGGATGTGACTGCCTTCGACTTTGGCCACTTCAAGAAAGTCTGCAATACTCCACTCAATGGTACTGAGGACCCACGTGGCTCTAGATTGGTTGGC
Organism: Iris macrosiphon; assembly: GCA_036927795.1. Lineage (NCBI taxonomy): Eukaryota > Viridiplantae > Streptophyta > Magnoliopsida > Asparagales > Iridaceae > Iris > Iris macrosiphon. The sequence goes on from JAYESA010000004.1 coordinate 159,265,215, forward strand.
CAAACTTGAAGACCACTTCGCTCTGCTAGAGGTCCCCGAAAAGAAGTATGTCGCATATGCGCAACTACAGCTCTGCCTCAACGTGCACGATTGGTGGGACGTGCATCGACGATCTCTTCAATTTGACCATAGAGAGGAGGCGATCTCGTGAGCGACTTTTTGTGCCACGTTTGAAGAGGAGTTTATATCCCAGCATGTGCATCATCAGAAGGAGAACGAGTTTGTGCAACTGAGGTAAGGCAGCTTGACAGTTAAACAGTATTCTGCTGAATTCAACCGACTCTCCAAATTTGCTAGCGCCTATTTACCAGATACAGCGAGCCGAGCTAGAAGGTTTGAAGGTTGTCTACATCCTGCCATCCATTCGCACGTAGTCGTTCATCAGTATGAGACTATGCGGGGAGTCACGAATCACGCTCTATCTCTTGAACTACAGTATCCTCACGTTCCTACCGGCATTGTGCATACCTCCAATCACAAACGCCATGGCAACAAGAAAGGAAACAACGCTGCAAAGCACCCTAACAACGGTGGTCCGCAAGGAGGAAACCCAGGGCAACCGTGTTTCTACTGTAAGAAGCCAGGGCACACGACTGAGAAATGTCATAAGAAACTCGGACAATATCTCATTTGTGGTGATGCAAACCATAGAATTCGAGACATTCCAAAATATTCTGCTCAATATTACGTTTCCTAATGGTAGGTTCTATTCCTAAGTTTCGTGGACGAAACTTCCAATTAGTTAGGTAGGATGTGGCATCCCATTCCCCTATTCGGGAAGCGCGGATAAAAAATACAAGATAGTATCGTTCGATCGGGATAGATTAAAACAAGAACCTATCTCTATATGGATTTGCTTCTTCGGAATTGATTCTCATATTCAGTGGACGGTGCCCCCGGATTGACTTAGCGGCAGAGTCAGGAGGGACCTCTCTGCTACATCTTGTTGCCTCAGATTTCGATGTCGCTTGTTGCTTTCGTGCCTTGAGTTAGTTTTCGAATTTGCTTGGGTTTTCTTGAACAGTTTTGATAGATTTTATTATTTTCGTTTATTGAACTGCACTTTAATTCCGAGATTGGAAAGAGTGGAAGGGGTATTGATCCAGCTGTTCGTGGATGCAGGTGAACGAGCAGTAGACGGCGTACAAGCGGAGTCTTGAAGCACCTCTTTCCTTCTCCCTTCCAACCAACTAAGTGAGTGGCTACCATCCCGATTAGCTAGCCCTTCTTCCAAGTCTTCACACCTAAAAATCTTGCATTCTTCTTTGCCCAGATCAGATGATACCAAGTATTAACTAAAAGATGTCAAGATAAAAAGGGAATAGACTTGGATTATATTGCTTGCCAACTAAACTTATGGAAGGTTATCTTATTATATGCTAGTTCATTGCAAATGTTCTATACATGCTTTAATTTTAGTTAGAATGCATCTTCATCTATAAATTGGGCTAAGTATGGATCATACCTTGTATGCGAATAATGATTCAGTGTGACTATGAAAAATGAATCAGACAATGTTGCTTGTCTTGTACTCATATTGCCTCAATGCATCAAATGATAACTTAATGTGAATACCATTTGATCACGGATAACTTGTGCACAAGGTTAATGGTTCCTACGGACTGTCGCTGGGGTAGTGGCACTGGTACCGATCCGATCCAGGTGGAACTTTATGATAGTCTCACGTATCTGGACAGGATGGACTACAGCACTCACGAATCTTTGCTACAAGCCATCCTTGTTCAAGACTAAATCGTCCATTATAACATCAAGCCAGTAATCACCACGTATATTTAAACCTGTTGCAAACTAACTTGTGTCTTCGTGGCAGGGAAGGCATGGTAAGTATTGTGCAGGTGGTTCAAACGGGCAGGTAAAAGCCACCGAACGATGGCAAGTTCATTTCAGTAAATTCTATATGCTGCTTACTTGTAAATAAACTAAGGCAAGATAGAAAGACCATAAACAATATGCATGCTTCATATAAATAATGTGTTGATTGGTATAGTTGGGTTAGCTCGCCTTCACCAGTATATTTTGATGTACTGACCCTCAATGAAAAAAGTTTACCGCACTAAGGAGAAACGAGCGAGGAGCCGAAGTCATCTTTCCGATCTAGTCCAGCTGTAGGAGTATCCTGATCGTGCCATATTTTGAAGTACTTGAAGAAAGGAGCTAGCAACTCAATACACAATGTAGATCCATGGGAAGGCCGTCATCCCGCCCGGAGGTCTTAATCATTTTGAAGTTTAGTAAAGGGATATAATATACAGGACTGCCATCTCATTTTATTTCAACACTTTTGTAAGCTCGTGCGGCAAGTAGCTGACTCGTTCAAGAGTTTGTAATGGATGTTCATTATCAATAAAGAAAACTTTTCTATATTTCAAATATGTGTTTCAATTTATCTGCGTACTCTGAATATGTGCTCGTTATGCAAAAATACTCTAGCCTTGTGCGAGTGCAACCCTAGGCCCGCACAGCGGTCACGCTCGGGGGATGCCCTAACGATTGCACAAAATTGGGGCATGACAGATACAACTTAACTTGAGGATCACTTTCTCTAACAAACTCACTTGAGGTGGATTACAAGTGTGAGGATTACAAGTTATCTTCTTCTTTTTCGTGATACTTGTTGTGTTCAACCTTTATCATCTTTTCTCTATTTATAGGAAGGATATACCTCTTGGGTACATCATATTCATTGCATGGAAATATCCAAAGGGCAGCCCCTTCCTTCTCCCAAGATTTGTTCATCCATTATTAATGTTGTATGCAAGTTGAATGCATGCAGAATATGAATATATAGGCTACTTCAGATGGTTATAACTTCTTCAATACACCTCCAAATAATCCAGTTCAAAGCCTTGATGAAAGAGAATAAATTTTTCAACAAGTTTCGTATGAAGACAACCAAATAATGACTGTAACATATCTAAAATAGCCTCCCAAAACTAAAATTGTCATAGAAACTACATCCAAAAAAATGTCTAAGTACTTCGCCGAACCCAACCATGGGTTACCAATTTTCATGGATCAAATCCATTTTTATTCATGATAGGGGTGGACCATGTTCCTATCAATCTCTCCTCTATCCTTATGAGGAAAGATTTCTCAAACATTAGACATACCTGCCCTCCTTCGACTGAAGTCATGCTTCTCTTTTGGAAGAGGCTTCGTCATCATATCAAACAGATTTTGACTTGTATCACTATTTTTAATATGCATAAGGATATTCTCCAAAGTATCTCGGATCTAGTGATGGCATACATCGATGTGCTTTGTCCTTGAGTGATATGTATCATTTTTACTCAAGTTATTGGCGCTCTGACTGTCACAATATAGAGTATACTTCTCTTCCTTGAGAGATAACTCCTTTAGGAAATTCTTTATCCACAAAAACTCCTTACTGGCTTCTGTAGTAGTGATATATTCAGCTTTTGTGTTGGATAGAGTGATACAGTTTTACAGTTTTGATTGCCATGATACAGCTATCCTTGCAAAGGTAAATACGTATCCCGATGTGGACTTTATTTTATCCAAGTCACCTACCATGTCAGAATTAGTGTAACCTTCCAAGATAGGTTTACCATCTCCAAAACATAAAGAATATTTATAGGTTCCTCTAAGATTTCTTTGAATCCACTTTACTGTTTTCCAATATGCATTACCCGGATTGGCAAGAAAATAACTTACCACTCCAACAACATGTGCTATGTCGGGTCTTATACAAACCATAAAGTACATCAAACTTTCGAATTCCGAGGCAAATAGAATATTCTTTATTTCCTCCTTCTCTTTCTTACTTAAAGGGCTCTGTTGTGCACTTAGCTTAAAATGGGCTGATAGTGGTGTACTGACTGGCTTAGATTTTACCATATTAAACTTTTTTCAGAACACATTCAATGTAACTTTCTTGTGATAACCATAACTTTTTTGCTTTTCTGTCCCGAGAGATCTTCATTCCCAATATATGTTGTGTTGCTCCTAAGCCTTAATATCAAAGGACTTGCTCAACTCTTTCTTCAACCTGTTAATCTTAGACATATCCTTTTCAACAACAAGTATATCATTAACTTATAGAGCGAGAATAATATAATCATCATCAGAAAACTTCTGGACATAAACACAATAATCTGCAGATGTTCTTTTATACCCATGGTAAAGCATAAAGGAATCAAACATTTTATACCACTGTCGCAGTACCTGCTTGAGCCCGTACAAGCTCTTCTTCAATTAACAAACCAATTATTCTTTTTTCTTTACCTTGAAATACTCTCGTTGATCCATATAGATTTCTTTTGCCAAATCACCATGGAGAAAATATTTCTTCATAGTTAATACCTTGCTTCTAACTGAAACCTGTCACCATGAGGCAAGCTTTGTACTTGACTTATTTCTTCATCCTTGATTTTTAACACCCATTTGTTCTTCAAGGCTTTTCTATTTTTTGGTAGCTCCACCAAGTCATAAGTGTGGTTCTTATATAAGGAATACATCTCCCCTTGCATAGCATTCTTTCACTTAGCACGATCTTCATGAACTTGTGCTTCATGAAAACTATTTGGTTCATCTGCATCTGTCACCATAGCATACTCTGAAGTAGAAAATCTAGTTTAGGGTTGCCGTTCTCTCTCTGACTGTCTCAACTGAGGTGCTTGTGGATGATCTATATGCGGCGGCTCTGCATGTTCATGCTCCCCCTGATCAAAACCTGGGTAACCTGTAATTTCTTCTTCTTTCTGTACATCTTGAAAATCATTATTTTCTGGCATAGGAGAAAGAATAACTGTCATGACCCAATTCTGTGGAATCGTTGGGGCGTCCCCCGAATCGTGACCGTCGTGCGGGCCTGGGGTTGCGGCCGTACAAGGCTTTAATGTTTTGCATAATGAGCACATATTCAGAGTACGCAGATAAATTGAAACACAAATTTGAAACATAAAAAAGTTCTATTCATTGATAATGAACATCTATTATAAACTCTTGAACGAGTCAGCTAATTTGTCGCATGGGCTTACAAAAGTGTTGACTCAAAATGAGATAGCAGTCATGTATATTACATCCCTTTACTAAACTTCAAAATGACATAGACCTCCGGGCTGGTGGACGGCTTTGCCACGAAGCTGCATTATGCTTGGGTTGCAAGATCCTTTCTTCAAGTACTTCAAAAGCGACGTGATCAGGATGCGCCTACAGCTGGACTGGATCGGGAAGACGACTTCGGCTCCTCGCTCGGTTCACTTTAGTACGGGGAACCTGTTTCAACTAGGGTCAGTATGTCGAAACATACTGGTGAAGGTGAGCTAACCCAACTATACCAATCAACACGTTGTTTTAATGAAGCATGCATATTATTGTGGGTTTCTATCTTGCCTTTGTTCATTTACAAGTAAGCACCATATAGAATTTACTGAAATAAACTTGCCACTGTTGTAAACCCCCTCGACCAAAATTCAGGGTTAATTAACACAGATAGCATAAATTAGGGTTAATTAGATACAATTAAGATTTATTATACAAGTATTATAATATTTGTGCAGTATTTTATTACTTAGGACACCTTACCGTTGTCCCAATATTTAGTACACTACCCTAGCGTTACCCTAAAACAAATTCCATACACTTGGCCTAGACATACTAACCTACCATAATGACCCTTGTGTAACCCCCGGATACTGATTTGTGTGCCTGATTTTAGTCGCACTAAAGTCGTTACAAACGTCCGTACGTAAATTAAATAAATTGCGTATTTACGTTTGTTGTCCGTTCCAATCAAAATTGAGACCCAACCTCAACCCGTTTTGACCAACCCCGATCATGATATTATTATACTCTGAGCCTACCACACCAATGACGCTTGTGCCACCCAAATTTAGACCCCCTGTAATTATTAAATTAATTTAGGGACACCCGGTGCATTAATTATAAATTAAATTAATGTAGTGACCTAACCTCACTTAAATTAGACCCAACTCCAACCCAAACCCACACACACACCCACAAGCCTCATACAAAATACCATACACCATTCGAGCCCAATACAAAATACCAAACATGGTGTTTTGTCACATCAAATCCCCAATTCTAGAATTTGAGCAAATTCTAAATTATTCAGGGGCCTTTGTGCAAATTAATAATGAGGTGCCCCCCTCTCATTGGTCCAACCACATGGAGAAAGAAACCACATTATTTGACCGGTCACAAATTAATTTCCCTCCCCCCATATTTTATGTACTTGCATCACTTTTTGGAGGGCACATCATGACCCTTCATTCAAATTCCTTTAATCCTAGCCCCATGTCTAACATGTGGAGACCCTCCTCACACAACCCTAGATACTACCAGGCGGCCCTAATCCCAAGGCAGCCCCCACCACTCTCTCTCCTACATATAGGGCATATTACATCACATTAAATGCACACAACCCAAAAAATACACAAACCAAAACCCTAGTTTCCCAAAATACACACACAACAGCCCAACCCCTACCCGAGCTTCCCGCCGCCCACTTCCGGCTAGCCCTCGCGTCCGGCCACCCCCACAATGACCCTACCCCCTCCAGCGACCTTTCCCCCACCTACCACCACCGCCCCCGGCTACTGCTCCGCCCACAGCCACCTCCCTCTCCACTGTCCTCACCCACATGTTCACCCCCCCGAGATTGAGCCGACCACCCGAGCCCCGACTACTCCGCCACCGCTGCTCAGCCGGCCGCCGTACTTGGCCGACCTCTTCCCCGACCGACCTCCTCCGTCCCCGCCAACTCTCAGCCCCAGACGACGTCACAGCCGGCCGCTACGATCCCCGCAGCACCGTCGACCATAGGCTGCTGCTGCTGCTGCCGACCCTCCCCGAGCGCTGCCGGAGCTCTGCCCGACCACCCACACCGTCGACGACTAGTCCGGCGGATCCCCCTCGACCCCTCCTACACTCCGGTAATGTATATAAATACGAATACAGTATATATACATGGTATATTTGGATTGCATGTGTGTATACTAATAAAGGTTAATTGTTTAGTATAATTATACAGTATACTGTTTATTGGTATTTTATGTGTATATACTCTATATAAATATCCTGTATTATATATTCTGTAAATATATTATATATAATATAAATATATATATGTAGTCCGTATATATGTAGTATTATATACTTGTATATAATATCGGTATATATTTAATCTGTTTATAAATATGTATATATATATTTGGTGTATATATATATAAATATACATTTTTGTGTATTTGGAATAATCTATAATTAATATATATTGGGTATAAATATATATTCTGTAAATTAGTATATTATAAGTAGTATATTAATTATTAGTATATTATATATAGTATATAAATTGTTGGTATATTATGTATGTGTATTAAAATACATTATACCTATTATTAACATATGTGTATATATATATATATATATTGGTATTTAGTATATTAGAGTATAATATAAATATATGGATATATACATAAATATATTTATACTTTGTGTATTAAAATAATATATGTTAGTATATATTATATATGTTTTCACTTCTATTTTGTATATTATACATATAGATACATATGTATACTATATATTTACCTGTTGTATATATGTACTTATATATATAAATGCTTATATAAATATATGTAAATATATGTCTATGTATTAAATTAATATATATATGGTATTATGCATTTTAAATAATGTAAATATATTTTATGGAAATATGTATATGTACATACTTAGAGGATTATTATTATTAAGGTATATCTATAAAAGCTAATTTTAAATGTGTAATTAAACCTACGTATTTTTATTATGTTAAATAAATATTAATGTACATATATGTATATATGTGATATATATATATATATAAATATATGTCCTACATGGTCCCACTAGATGTAAAGTCAAGATCTGCGTCAGTGTTTTGCTGCAAATAGTATGTCTTAGTCATACTATTGTAAGTGTCTGATGTTGATATTATTATATCATATATAGGATTGTTGGACCGTACAGCCGAGGCTTCAGGAGCAGGATATTGGTTTTCGCAGCTACCAGACACAGGCAAGTATACCTTGCTAGATTACTGTTTAAATTTAAATGATAAATGTTGCAATATACATAAACTGTGCGCGTCTGAGATTGACTCGGGTGCAGTCGACGAATGCATCGATGAGTAGTGTACTTGACCTAGTTGCTAGCTGACTCACCTACTATTGTAAGGATATTTTGATATCTTCCTAGACCGTGACACTTGTATACGTATCACGATGGTACATTCATATTGGGATGCGGGTCCGCGTACCCAATTCACTATCGGTGCGTACGACATGCATCATGGACTAGCACGTAATCTAGAGTAATATAATTAGATGTGACTTGGCATATAGATACGGGATCCTCATATCGTGTATTCGACTTATATATCCACATTGGACGGGGAGGACAACTGATAATGTATGGGATACACACATCGGACTTCGTGGTATCCAGAGGAGCCACAGACCCGATAACTTCCTATATTCAGATACCGTGCTCTTCGGAGTGTTACGGACGTATATACATTACAGATACCTTATTCTTCGAAATGATGGACGTTACATGATCAGATACTATGCTCTTCGGAGTATGGACGTTATGCCTACACCTTCCTATACGTTCCGAGGTTGTCCTTACATTGCATTCACTTAGATATTTAGCATACCCCTTTTATTTTATTCAATACTATATCTGACATGCATTTTGTATCTTATTACGTCCCTCTGAGGACCTGGTTCTCTTCCAGATCTGGACGAGGCATATTACCCCACTGTGTACAGACCAGGAGTGGAGACAAGATACGCTATTAAGGAGGAGCTAGAGGTCCTACCATCAGAGTTTCCCTGATCATCTTGGTAGGCCTTCTGCCTATGACTGGAGCTTCTTATCTAGTTAGCAGTTGTTTCAGTCATACTATTTATTCTGTCTTCAGTACTCTATTTCATCATTTGTAGTGGGTTTGTTCCCACCGGACATATTTTGGTTTGTACTATGATATTCGACTATGTTCTTATATTCCAGTATTTTATTTCGGTATTTCTTGTTGTATTTGTGGATGATATTAGACTCTGCTTGTTGTTGATATTAGACTTGTTAGATTTAGGACAACGTAGCACGCTTCGCTAGGATCCATTAAATTGGGATATCCTCGGAGACGTGTCAGCTGGCCAATGCCACATGGCCTGGTCCAATATATTTTTGGGACTGGGGCGTGACATTATTTTAGTGGTGGCCCATGAAGGTCTCATCAAACAACATCAAATATTTATCGCTTGTGGTATGATAAAGTGCCCAGCGAGCCTGCAATAGGATAGAAATTACTAGGTCTCATCCACTTGATTACGCCTTTGAACCGCTTCCGTATTTTTAAAAATATCTGCATCCTGTTTGATTGATTCTGTACTCTTTTTAATGAAGTTCTATCTCTTACAGCGAGATAAACCTACACAGCAGACGCGAGACACTTGGTGCCATAGTACCATCAGCCCCCGCACCGAGGGAGGAGACGTCCCAGGGACCACCCAGAGAGCAGCCTCAGCCACAGGCACAGGTGATCCCCCAGGCCCCGATGATATACTGGCATCAGACCTCTCCCGACGACAGGACGCAACAGCCAGAGGGCCAGACTTCACAGACTGTCCCGATGCAGCACTTCGAGGGACAGACCTCGAGGGCTACGCCGATGCCGCAGTTCGAGAAGCCGGCATCCGAGGAGACACCAATGAGGCAGCCGGAGATACCACTACCACCACCTCCACCGTTTCCACCCAGATGCCACAAACGGAGGGATAGCCCCAGATGATGCAGTTCTTTCAGACGATGATGCAGGCACAGTGGCATCAGACGGAGACCCTGAGACAGGGCTTGATGGCGGTACTAGAGAGGGTACCTGCCCAAGCAGCAACACCAGCACCTGCACCTGTCCAGGCAGTGGGCACTGTACGAGGCTTCCGACAGATGGGTCCGAGAACCTTCTCGGGCAAGGAGACTGCAGAGGAGATCTCAGACTGGGTCTCCAATACTGAGATGCTACTGGAGGGTTCGCAGCTACACCCAGACCTCTGGATGACCGCAGTGAGGGCCCAACTCACAAGCAACGCCCATCACTGGTGGATTCTATGGAGCACAGCGTCGGCAGGGCACAGACTTGGGAAGAGTTTCTGGAGTACTTCTATGCGAAGTATTTCCCCGCTACGGTCAGGAACGCCCTGTACTCCCAATTCCTGCACCTGGAGTAAGGGAACTTGACCGTGGATGCCTACGACGCGTAGTTCAGCCGACTCAGCCGATTTGGTGCAGCCCTGATCCCCAACGACCTGGAGAAGGCCAGGAGATTCCACCACGGCCTTTCCTTCGAGCTGTAGAGGTATACCACTACTCAGGCGAGGATCTCTTATAAAGACGTCCTATCAGAGGCGAGGATCCAGGAGGCCATAGGCGGAGGGGCGAGACTTTCCAACGCGAACGTACCAGCCAGAACCCAGCACGGAGTAGGAGGACCGATCCGCCATCCAGGAGCGCAGACGCAGCATAGGACAGCGCCGTACCAGCAGAAGGAGCTTTCGACTTGTCACTTTTGTGGCAAGAGGGACACATCATCAGAGACTACCGAAAGAAGCTCGAGCTCTGCATGGTCTGTGGAGCGAGCCAGCACCTTGCCATAGACTGCCCACAGTGCAAAGATCCAGCACCCCAGACGGGGCAGAGGCCAGCAGCACCACCCTTGAGGATACTACCCCCAGCAGGAGGTCAGCGTCCACCAACTACCGGAGGACAGCAGAGAGGACCACCCTTGGTCCCACAGGAGGCACAGTTCAACCAGGCCCGACAGCAGGCTAGAGGGCAGAGGCATGGGCAAGCCTTTACTTTAGCCACTATCGAGGAGGAACCAGAAGGGGAGGATATCACAGGTACAATTTTAGTTGCATCATTACCTGCAACTGCACTGTTTGATTCGGGAGCTACACTGTCTTTCATATCTAGTAGCTTCGTAGCAATGCATAGAGTAGCAACTTTCCCCTTACCTAAGAGTTGGAAGATTCTTACCGGAGGAGGCATCGTACCGATTACCAGTACTATTAGAACGTGCTCGGTAGTAGTTTGTGGTTGAGAGATGAGAGCACAATTTTTGGTACTCCAAATGCCAACTTTTGACGTTGTTCTGGGCATGGACTGGTTAAGCCAGTACAATGTCGTACTAGATTGCCGGAAGGGTAGCGTTACTTTTAGACTGCCAGGACACCCGGAGTTCGAGTACATGTGGGGCACCATCGAGCGAGGAGTAGGACAGACAGCTGGAGCTTGTATGGCTATGGAGACGGCACCCCCAGAAATTATTGCAGAGTTCGAGGATATTTTCCCAGAGGAGTTGCCAGGCCTACCGCCTGATAAAGAGGTGTAGTTCACTATTGAGCTAGTACCTGGAGCATCATCGGTATCTTTAAATGTGTACCGGTTGGCAAAGAAGGAGCTTGACGAGCTGAAGCTACAGTTAGAGGAGTTATAGATCAAGGATTCGTCCGTCCTAGTGCATCACCCTGGGGAGCACCAGTGTTATTTGTACCAAATAAAGATAGGACATTTCGGATGTGCATTGATTACAGAGCCCTTAATGCTTTGACTATCAAGAACAAGTACCCTCTACCGCGGATCGATGATCTGTTCGACCAGCTGACAGGAGCAGTGGTGTTCACAAAGATCGACTTGAGATCGGGCTATCATCAGGTGAAGGTAGGAAGGGAAGACATTCCAAAGACAGCCTTTAGGACTTGTTATGGTCACTACGAGTTCTTAGTTATGCCTTTTGGATTGACAAATGCGCCTGCTGTATTTATGAACCTGATGAATAGAGTCTTTCACCAGTACCTGGACCAGTTTGTGGTAGTCTTCATCGACGACATCTTGGTGTATTCGAAGAGCCACGAAGAGCACGGAGAACATTTGAGACTAGTGCTAAAGACGCTGAGACGAGAGAGGCTTTATGCCAAGCTGAGCAAGTACGAGTTTCTCCCAGATCGTGTCGCATTTCTTGGACACGTTATCTCGGGAGACGGCATTTCGGTAGATCCCGCGAAGATTTCGTCAGGAGAGATGTGGCTGACCCCTACCAACGTCTCGGAGGTGAGGAGTTTCCTAGGACTTGCCGGATATTACCGGAGGTTCATAGAGAACTTCAAAAGGATCGCAGAGCCGATGACCCGCTTGACCCGCAAGGAGCAGGAGTTCACATGGACAGAGGAGTGTCAGACGGCGTTCGATGAGCTGAAGAAGCTTCTGACTACAGCACCCATCTTGACCATACCTTCTGTACCCAGAGGATTCGTGATCTATAGCGATACGTCCGGGAAAGGATTAGGATGCGTCTTGATGCAGCATGGGAAGGTTGTGGCCTATGCCTCTAGGCAACTGAGGACCCATGAGAAGAACTATCCTACCCATGACCTGGAGCTTGTCGTAGTGATCTTTACTTTGAATCTTTGGAGGCACTACCTGTACGGAGAGCGCATGGAGATATTCACCGATCACAAGAGCCTGAAGTATGTCTGCACCCAGAAGGACCTGAACCAGAGGCAGAGACGTTGGCTCGAAGTGATGGCGGACTTCGAGATTGAGCTACAGTACCATCCGGGAAAGGCTAATGTGGTAGCCGATGCTTTAAGCAGGAAGCCCATAGCATTTTTTCTGACTATCCAACAACATCTATTGAGAAATCTAGAACAGTTGGGTATCGAAGTTATTATGCCCGGACGAGACGGCCAGATGTGGAGTTTTCAGGTGCAATCGACATTGGTGGAGAGAATCAAGGCTGCTTTGCCGACAGATGCCAGATTTCAGAGGCTTCGACAGAGGACAGAGGCTGGAATACAGACGGGACTGCATATACACGAGGACGGGACTTTGAGATGTGGAGATCGTCTCTATGTTCCGAATAGAGAGCTTCGCCAGGAGCTGATGACGGAGGAGCACAGTTCTACCTATTCTACTCATCAAGGAGGCACAAAGATGTACCGAGACCTGAGGCAGTACTATTGGTGGCATGGGATGAAGAGGGAGATAGCCCGCTTCGTGGCTAAGTGTCAGGTGTGTCAGCAAGTCAAGGCTGAGCATCAGAGGTCTGCAGGATTACTTCAACCGCTCCCGATACAGGAGTGGAAATGGGAGCACATCACCATGGACTTCGTTATGGGTTTCCCGAGAATTCCTAGTGGTCGCAATGCGGTATGGGTAATCATAGATAGACTCACCAAGTCTGCCCACTTTTTACCGTTTAAGGTTGGGCAATCTACGGAAGTCTTGGCAGACATGTACATGAGGGAGATCATACGATTGCATGGAGTGCCAGTCAGTATCGTGTCTGACAGGGATACGAGGTTCACATCATACTTTTGGAGGAGTATGCAAGAGAGTCTTGGTACCCACCTAAAGTTCAGTACTTCGTACCACCCGCAGACAGATGGCAAATCCGAGCGCACCATTCAGACGCTGGAGGACATATTGAGGGCATGCATGCTTGACTTCAGCAGTTCATGGGAGAACCATTTGTATTTGGTCAAATTTTTCTACAACAATAGCTATCAGGCGAGCATCCAGATGGCTCCCTATGAGGCATTGTATGGTAGGAAGTGTCGTTCCCCAGTATATTGGAGCGATGTAGGCGAGAGGCAGATTCTAGGGCCAGAGTTGGTCATCCGTACGGTGGAAAAGGTGAAGAAGATACAAGGGCATCTATGAGCAGCACAGGACAGGCAGAAGCATTGGACTTATGTGCATCGACGACCCCTAGAGTTCCAGGTTGGACATCATGTGTTTCTGAATATCTCACCTACCAGAGGAACCATCAGATTTGGAGGCAGAGAGAAGCTGAGTCTGAGGTATATCGGACCATTCGATGTGCTATAGCGCGTCGGAGAAGTTGCTTACAGGTTAGCCTTGCCACAGATACTGGAAGGAGTTCACAACGTCTTCCATGTATCTCGACTGAGGAGGTTCATATCGGATCCGAGTCATGTGCTTGACCACTTGGAGATTACCGTCGGTCCGAGTTTATCACACCAGGAGGAGCCAGTAGAGATCCTAGACCGAAGCGAGAAGGTACTGCAAGGCCAGACTATCCCTCTAGTTCGTGTCGCATGGAGGCATCATGTACCAGGTAAATCAACTTGGAAACGAGAGAACGATATTCAGCAACGCTTTCTCCATCTCTTCGAAGGCCTAGGTATGTGATAACATTTTATGTTAATCAATAGTTTTTCTATATGTCTGTTTTAATTTCGAGGACAAAATGCTCTAAGGAGGGTATGTTGTAAACCCCCTCGACCAGAATTCAGGGTTAATTAACACAGATAGCATAAATTAGGGTTAATTAGATACAATTAAGATTTATTATACAAGTATTATAATATTTGTGCAGTGTTTTATTACTTAGGACACCTTACCGTTGTCCCGATATTTAGGACACTACCCTAGCTGTTACCCTAAAACAAATTTCATACACTTGGCCTAGACATACTAACCTACCATAATGACCCTTTTGTAACCCCCGAATACTTATTTTTGTGCCTGATTTTAGTCGCACAAAAGTCGTTACAAACGTCCGTATGTAAATTAAATAAATTGCATATTTATATTTGTTGTCCGTTCCAATCGAAATTGAGACCCAACCTCAACCCGTTTTGACCAACCCCGATCATGACATTATTATACTCTGACCCTACCACACCAATGACGCTTGTGCTACCCAAATTTAGATCCCCTGTAATTATTAAATTAATTTAGGGACACCCGATGTATTAATTATAAATTAAATTAATGTAGTGACCTAACCTCACTTAAATAAGATCCAACTCCAACCCAAACCCACACACACACCCACAAGCCTCATACAAAATACCATACACCATTCTAACCCAATACAAAATATCAAACATGGTGTTTTGTCACATCAAATCCCCAATTCCAGAATTTGTGCAAATTTTAAATTATTCAGGGGCCTTTGTGCAAATTAGCTATCAGGTGCCCCCCTCTCATTGGCCCAACCACATGGAGAAAGAAACCACATTCTTTGACCGGTCATAAATTAATTTTTCCCCCATTTTTCATGTACTTGCATCACTTTTTGGAGGGCACATCATGACCCTTCATTCAAATTCCTTTAATCCTAGCCCCATGTCTAACATGTGGAGACCCTCCTCACACAACCCTAGACACTACCAGCCGTCCCTAATCCCAAGGCAGCCCTCCCCCACTCTCTCTCCTATATATAGGGCATATTACATCACATTAAATGCATACAACCCAAAAAATACACAAACCAAAACCCTAGTTTCCCAAAATATACACACAACAGCCCAACCCCTACCCGAGCTTCCCGCCGCCCTCTTCCGGCCAGCCCCCACGTCCGGCCACCCCGGCAACGACCCTACCCCTCCGACAAACTTTCCCCCACCTAACACCACCGCCCCCGGCCACTGCTCCGCCCACAGCCACCTCCCTCTCCACTGTCCTCACCCACAGGCTCACCCCCCCGAGCTCGAGCCGACCAACCGAGCCCCGACTACTCTGCCATCGCTGCTCAGCCGGCCGCCATACTTGGCCGACCTCTTCCCCGACCGATCTCCTCTGTCCCTGCCAATTCTCAGCCTCGAACGACGTCGCAGCCGGCCACCACGATCCCCGCAGCACCGTCGACCACAGGCTGCTGCTGCCGCTGCCGACCCTCCCCGAGCGCTGCCGGAGCTCCGCCCGGCCACCCACGTCGTCGACGACCAGTCCGACGGATCCCCCTCGACCCCTCCTACACTTCGGTAATGTATATAAATACCAATAAAGTGTATATACATGGTATATTTGGATTGCATGTGTGTATACTAATAAAGGTTAATTGTTTACTATAATTATACAGTATACTGTTTATTGGTATTTTATGTGTATATACTCTATAAAAATATCCTGTATTATATATTCTGTAAATATATTATATATAATATATATATATATGTAGTCTGTATATACGTAGTATTATATACTTGTATATAATATTAGTATATATTAAATCTGTTTATAAATATGTATATATATATTTGGTGTATATATATATAAATATACATTTTTGTGTATTTGGAATAATCTATAATTAATATATATTGGGTATAAATATATATTCTGTAAATTAGTATATTATAAGTAGTATATTAATTATTATTATTTATATATAGTATATAAATTGTTGGTATATTATGTATGAGTATTAAAATACATTATACCTATTATTAACAAATGTGTATATATATATATATATATATATATATATATTGGTATTTAGTATATTAGAGTATAATATAAATATATGGATATATACATAAATATATTTATACTTTGTGTATTAAAATAATATATGTTAGTATATATTATATATGTTTTCACTTCTATTTTGTATATTATACATATAGATACATATGTATACTATATATTTACCTGTTGTATATATGTATTATATATATAAATGCTTATATAAATATATGTAAATATATGTCTATGTATTAAATTAATATATATATGGTATTATGCATTTTAAATAATGTAAATATATTTTATGGAAATATGTATATGTACATACTTAGAGGATTATTATTAAGGTATATCTATAAAAGCTAATTTTAAATGTGTAATTTAACCTACGTATTTTTATTATGTTAAATAAATATTAATGTATATATATGTATATATGTGATATATATATAAATATATGTCCTACATGGTCCCACTAGATGTACAGTCAAGATCTGCGTCAGTGTTTTGCTGCAAGTAGTATGTCTTAGTCATACTATTGTAAGTGTCTGATGTTGATATTATTATATCATATATAGAATTGCTGAACCGTACAGCCGAGGCTTCAGGGACAAGACATTGGTTTTCGCAGCTACCAGACACAGGCAAGTATACCTTGCTGGATTACTGTTTAAATTTAAATGATAAATGTTGCAATATACATAATGTAACCCCCTAATTTTTTTTAAGAATTTTTAATTTGGATTTTTATAACTTTCAGTAATTTTCTGGGATTTTTCAATAAATAAAACTAAGGTATTTTGAATTTAAATAATTTTTAATTACTGTTGACTAATATTAAAATATTATAAAAATAATATTTTTGGGTGTGAAATGAAAAACTAGACATAGGGTAATTTTCCGGGAATTTATTGGACCCTTGAAGCATTTTTAAAGCCCTAAAAACTAAGTCGTAATTAAACCCTAGAAATAAACCCGGTTCAATTGAACC
Source organism: Iris macrosiphon (assembly GCA_036927795.1). Taxonomy (NCBI): domain Eukaryota; kingdom Viridiplantae; phylum Streptophyta; class Magnoliopsida; order Asparagales; family Iridaceae; genus Iris; species Iris macrosiphon. The sequence goes on from JAYESA010000004.1 coordinate 159,282,535, forward strand.
AAACCAACCCAGACCCGGTTCAGCTGAACCGAACCCAGCCTTATCGGGTCGGGTCGAATCTAAACCCGACCAGAAACCCGACGACCCGTACCCACACCTAAGTTAGGTGGATCAGGTCGGATCCGCCGCCCGACCCGCGGACCCGTAACCCAAATCCTAATCTGAACCCTAACCCTAATTCTAGTCGAAACACTGTTCCGACAACCCTATAAATATCCCCGCTCCGCCGGATGCCGAAACCCTATCTCTCCTTCTCCTCCGCCCGCCGTCTCCGGCTGCTCCGCCCCCTAGCCACCCCGAAGCCATAGCCGCCTTCTCCCTAAAGCCCAGCACCACCACCATCACCACCCCAGCCGTCGACCCCGACTCGATCTCCCCATCGATCTCCTCCTTCCCTGATTCCTCCTCCCACCGACGAACTTTCCTCCACCTTTCTCCGCCTCGTCGTCACCGACAACCCATCTCCACCATCTGCTCTGTCTTCTCTGACCCCGACCACGACGAAACCCCTAGCTCCGACCCCCTGAACCCTAACGCCATCTCCCCTCGCCCGCCTGCTCCGCCCTCTCCTCAACGTCACCCCCACAGCCGTCTACCAGGATCTCCTCCGCCCAGCCCGATCGTCACCCACCGCCTGAACTCGCACAGCCCTCCACCACGACAGAACTCCCCTATCCCCGACTCGCCTTCACCTGAACCCTAACCCTAACCTAGATGGACACAGCGGACAGGACACTACAGAATCCGAACACAGTTGTTCGTGTCGCCTCCCGGATATAAAGAACCCCGTTCCACGGAGCCCTGTTCAGGTAACCCGTTCTCTCTTCTCGTTGCCCTATTTTCTGTTCCGTTAGTTGTGACATGTAGACTGTGTAACCCTCTCGATGCTCGTGTAACCCGCTCGGTGTATCGCGTCCTGTGGAGATCGCGAACCGCGATCCAAAAATAGGAAAACCAACACCCCGTTTTACCCCGAATCTAAGTGTGCCCCGCCAAACGGGACAACTTGGTCGCATGCGGTCTTCACCGAAACGTACGCGCCGTCGATACGGACGTGCGGGATTTCGCAGAAGTTGATTTGTATGTGCATGCACACCGAAATCAACGCGTATCCGCCGACAACGCCCCGTATCTGCCTGTTCTGGAACACGTCGTAACTTTGTGTACAGATGTCGGATCGAAACAAAATTTGCGCCATCGGACTCGTAGCAATACGCTGGTCCTGTGACCCAAGTTTGGTTCAATTCTAAGAATGTTGACAAAATTGCCTATTGTGGGCCCCGCGGCTCCACTTGACGGGCGATTTTGTGATCGGCTCATCGGAATCCAATTCTGGAAGCTCCGTTGGGTACGTATCATCGTTTTGGACTTGTTGACACTAAGTTTGACAAATTTGGAGACCTTTAACCCTGACACATTTTTCGGTACGAAATGGCCCACAAGTGGACCCCGCTTTGACCAGAAATTGTCATTTTTGCCCCTATGTCCAAATTAGACTTAAGGACAGGCATTTCTAGCTATTTGATATTTTCTGAATATGATGGTGATATTTATTTCAGCAACCGGAGTAGTACCTGCAGATCACACTGAGACCCAAGCTACAGTTGGAGTCAGAACTCCAGGCAAGTGTACCTTGCCAATATTGCAGTTCTTGTTACTTATTTCCATGACTTATATTTATATATTGTTGTACATGCTTGACCTAGGACCGTGTGACTTACTTAGCATCCGATTAATAGTGGGTGCCAACACCGTACGCGGAGTTGTGCAACATCACCTAGAGATGGATATCGTGATCCTTTATATTCTCGTACTTGTCTTATCAAGTACATAGACCCAGGACACTTGACACTATTCATGAGACAGAATCTTTCTGAGATATTCATGGTGATTCTTTATAGGATATAGGTTTTATGACATAGACATTATATGACTTGCTGTATTAGTTTTGATCCTGCGTGTTATGGACATGAGACGCATGATTACATTGGGTGGGAAGAGATTTACGATACAAAAGGATGATTATATATATATAATAATTTAATGGAAGTGCCTTAGACTCTGGCAACAGAGCTTTGGTACCGTACTGGCCCTTCGAGAGAATACTGCTATGGATTTCTCCGACACTGATCCTGTAGTAGTCTCAGCCCGAGTATGACTAAAACTCTCACTTGCATATCACTTAGCTGGTTATATAGTTACCCAATTGTTTCATTTATTTCTGTACTGCATTTATTTTGGCTTGTATTATATGTACCTTGCTATGTCCACTGAGGACCTAGATCCGGATTATGTCCCCAGGATTAACAGACGAGATCTATCCCGAGGTATACGGAGCAGGAGCATTATCAGGAGCAGGCACTGGAGCAGTACCAGATCCAGTAGACGAGTGATCACCGAGGGTATCTTCTGAGTATATATTATTCCATACTCAGTATTTGCTGTGGTCATCTTTATTCTTGTATCTTGACAGAGGTATCAGACTCATTATCGGGTTATTTTCCGAGTTTATATTTTATTGAGATTGATCTTGCTTTATGATTCTGATATTGTTGTATTCATTTATGTGGATGGGATTAATATATCTAGACCCTTATTGTTGTATTACAGCTTAAGTACGCCCCGATGGATCCATTAAATTGGGTTTGTCCATCGGTGTGTACTGCTGGCCATTGCCACGTGTCTAGACCCTCGATATTTTGGGACTGGACGTGACATGGTTTTTGTGGTGGCCCATGCAGGTCAACGACTAAATTATTTCAGTTTCAACTTAGGGATCGAGCAAGCCTGCAATAAGAATAAGATAAGTTTTTGGATCTCATCCACTTGCTTGAATCGTTCTTGCCATCTATATCGGATTCGAATTAATTTCTTGACTTGCATCCTGCCTTGATTCCTGTGCGCTTCTTATTGTTTATTTTGGTTTTTACTCTAAAATTTTTACTGTGTGATTGGTAATTAGAACTTGACAGTTTAAGTTATTATTGTAGATTTTGACCTAATGATTACCCCTTAGCTTTAAGCCGCGTAAATTGTACCCCCACCTTGATACAAGTTAGATCCCTTACCCTTGATGGCCTGTAACTCTTCTATCCTCACTATCGATACTTGTTCTATAAGCACTAAAACTAAGGCTTAAGACGACCATGACCTATGTAATATAGGAGGATACCCTAATAGGTACCAAGACCCTTCTCGTAGACCTTAACAAGAGTTTCCACGGTATCCTTAAGATGAATTCAACATTAGTTTATTATTTTAAGTTGGGTAGTATGCCTCACAACATAGTACCACCTAGCCCTATTTACCCATTGATGAAGTAAACTATGATGACACAACTTTAGACTTGCATAAGAAGATAGTGTTTATTCAGACTGTAGAATTTAGAGGCCCATGCCCTAATTGGTCGATTAGAGACTTAGACAAGGAGTTGTATGATAACTGTAGAGATTATAGAGTCTTTTATTATTGTTGCTTATTTTGTTTTTGTTTTTGTGAATTTGAATTAAGTTGTACCTCCTTTTATCATCATCTAGCGTACTTATATTTTGTACTACCTGGACTTATGCTGCTGTTACAGCCTAGTTTTGCAAGCTCATTCTTTTATCAAGCTTGTTCACGACATATGTATTATTGGACGCGTACACTAATACACTTCAGAATCAGTGTATTAAGGTCTAGCTAACCTTAGTGCACTTGATTCGCCCTTCATAATACTACTTTACGTAGTTTGAGATATGTAGTGATTAGTAGACGAATATACTTGCCCTGGATATGTCTGACATATCGTATTGGTTACATAACTGTACTAATACGAGCATGCGAACGAAGAATTACCAGAATAGGATTTTAATCCATAACTACTTTGACAATTCCCATTTGAATTCTTTAAACGCCATGATCCCGATACTTTTATTCTATTACCTCTCCCTTGAACTCTTTATTATTGATCTTCGTCTCTCCTTATTTCGGAAAGACAAAATATCTTGCTTGGTATAAGTTTGATATATAGACAGTACTAGATATACCCCACAGGCTGGTCGCATTGTTGATGACCCTCTTATAAATGATTAAGGGCATATCATAGATGATATGGTTGGTGTTAAAAACTTTGAGGATTCAATAACATAATTGAATAATTTGGGACATAACTTTCTTAGATGTATAGCCTTAGATGATAGATAGGTAAATTCTAAGTTGGGTAGAGACCGCAATGTTCACTGGGGAGGAATTCATTAGACTGTAATCAAGTGAGATTTGATAGAGAGACCCCACCCTAGTTTAATTTTGAGGATGAAATTGTTTTAAGATGGGTAGATTGTAACCCCCTGATTTTTTCAAGAATTTTTAATTTTGATTTTTCATAACTTTTTGTAATTTTCTGGGATTTTTTTATAAATAAAACTAAGATATTTTGAATTTAAATAATTTTTAATTGGTATTAATTAATACTAAAATATTATGAAAATAATATTTTCGGGTGTGAAATGAAAATCTAGACATAGGGTAATTTTCCGGGAATTTATTGGACCCCAGAAGCATTTTTAAAGCCCAAAAAACTAAGTCGTAATAAAACCCTAGAAATAAATCCGGTTCAATTGAACCAAACCAACCCAGACCCGGTTCAGCTAAACCGAACCCAGCCTTAACGGGTCGGGTCGGATCTAAACCCGACAACCCGTACCCACACCTAAGTTAGGTGGATCGGGTCGGATCCGCCGCCCGACCCGCGGACCCGGACCCGTAACCCAAATACTAATCTGAACCCTAACCCTAATTCTAGTCGGAACACTGTTCCGACAACCCTATAAATATCCTTCTCCGCCGGATGCCGAAACCCTATCTCTCCCTCTCCTCCGCCCGCCGTCTCTGGCTGCTCCGCCCCCTAGCAACCCTGATGCCCTAGCCGCCTTCTTCCTAAAGCCCAGCACCACCACAATCACCACCCCAGCCGTCGACCCCGACTCGATCTCCCCGTCGATCTCCTCCTTCCCCGATTCCTCCTCCCACCGACGAACTTTCCTCCACCTTTCTCCGCCTCGTCGTCCCCGAAAACCCATCTCCACCATCTCCTCCGTCTTCTCCGACCCCGACCACGACGAAACCCCTAGCTCCGACCCCCTGAACCCTAACGCCATCTCCCCTCGACCGCCCAGCTCCGCCCTCTCCTCACCGTCACCCCCATAGCCGCCTACCAGGATCTCCTCCGCCTAGCCCGATCGTCACCCACCGCCTGAACTCGCACAGCCCTCCACCACGACAGAACTCCCCTCTCCCCGACTCGCCTTTACCTGAACCCTAACCCTAACCTAGACGGACACAGCGGACAGGACACAACAAAATTCAGACACAGTTGTTCGTGTCGCCTCCCGGATACGAAGAACCCCGTTCCACGGAGCCCTGTTCAGGTAACCCGTTCTCTCTCCTCGTTGCCCCATTTTCCGTTCAGTTAGTTATGACGCGCAGACTGTGTAACCCTCTCGATGCCCGTGCAACCCGCTCGGTGCATCGCGTCCTGTGGCGATCGCGAACCGCGATCCAAAAACAGGAAAACCAACACCCCGTTTCACCCCATAACTGAGTACGCTCCGCCAAACGGGACGACTTGGTCGCATTCGGTCTTTACCGAAACGTGCGCGCCGTCGATACGGACGTGCAAAATTTTGCAGACGTTGATTTGGATGTGCGTGCACACCGGAATCAACGCGTATCCGTCGACAACGCCCCGTATCCGCCTATTCTGGAATACATCATAATTTGTTTACACACGTCGGATCGAAACGAAACTTACGTCATCTGACTCGTAGCAATACGCTGGTCCTCTGACCCAAGTTTGGTTCGATTCTGAGAACGTTGACAAAATTGCGTATCGTGGGACCCGCGGCTCCACTTGACAGGCGATTTTGTGATCGGCTCATCGGAATCCAATTCTGGAAGCTTCGTTGGGTTCGTATCATCGTTCTGAACTTGTTGACACTAAGTTTGATGAATTTGAAGACCTTTGATCTTGACACATTTTTCGGTACGAAGCGGCCCACAAGTGGATCCCGCTTTGACCAGAAACTGTCATTTTTGCCCCTGTATCCAAATTGGACTTAAGGACAGGCGTTTCTAGCTATTTGATATTTTCTGAATATGATGGTGATATTTATTTCAGCAACCGGAGTAGTACCTGCAGATCATACTGAGACCCGAGCTACAGTTGGAGTCAGAACCCCAAGCAAGTGTACCTTGCCAACATTGCAGTTCTTGTTACTTATTTCTTTGACTTATATTTATATATTGTTGTACATGCTTGACCTAGGACCGTGTGACTTACTTAGCGTCCGATTAAAAGTCGGGTGCCAACACCGTACGCGGAGTTGTGTAACGTCACCTAGAGATGGATATCGTGATCCTTTATATTCTCTTACTTGTCTTATCAAGTTCGTAGACCCAGGACACTTGACACTATTCATGAGACAGAATCTTCTTGAGATATTTATATTGATTCTGTATAGGATATAGGTTTTATGACATAGAAATTTTATTCATAGATATTATATGACTTGCTGCATTAGTTTTGATCCTGCGTGTCATGGACATGAGACGCATGATTACATTGGGTGGAGAGAGATTTACTATACAAAAGGCTGATTATATATATATATTAATTTAATGGAAGTGCCTTAAACTCTGGCAACAGAGCTTTGGTACCGTACTGGCCCTTCGAGAGAATACTGCTATGGGTTTCTCCGACACTGATCCTGTAGTAGTCTCAGCCCGAGTATGACTAAAACTCTCACTTGCATATCACTTAGCTGGTTATATAGTTACCCTATTGTTTAATTTATTTCTGCACTGTATTTATTTTGGCTTATAATATCTGTACCTCGCTATGTTTCCTGAGGACCTGGATCCGGATTATGTCCCCAGGATTAGCAGACGAGATCTATCCCGAGGTATACAGAGCAGGAGCATTATCAGGAGCAGGCACTGGAGCAGTACCAGATCCAGTAGACGAGTGATCACCGAGGGTATCTTCTGAGTATATACTGTTCCATACTCAGTATTTGTTGTGGTCATCTTTATTCTTGTATCTTGACAGAGGTATCAGACTCATTATCGGGTTATTTCCCGAGTTTATATTTTATTGAGATTGATCTTGCTTTATGATTCTGATATTGTTGTATTCATTTATGTGGATGGGATTAGTATATCTAGACCCTTATTATTGTATTACAGCTTAAGTATGCCCCGATGGATCCATTAAATTGGGTTTGTCCATTGGTGTGTCCTGCTGGCCATTTCCACATGTCTAGTCCCTCGATATTTTAGGACTGGGGCGTGACACATAAACTGTGCACGTCCGAGATTGACTCGGGTGCAGTCGACGAATGCGTCGATGAGTAGTGTACTTGACCTAGTTGCTAGATGACTCACCTACTATTGTGAGGATATTTTGATATCTTCCTAGACCGTAATACTTGTACACGTATCATGATGGTACATTCATATTGGAATGCGGGTCCGCATAACCGATTCGCTATCGGTGCGTACGACATGCATCACGGACTAGCACGTAATCTAGAGTAATATAATTAGATGTGACTTGGCATATAGATACGGGATCCTCAAGTCGTGTATTTGACTTGTGTATCCACATTGGGCGGGGAGGAGAACTGATAACGTATGGGATACACACATCGGACTCCGTGGTCCAGAGGAGCCATAGACCCGATGACTTCCTATATTCAGATACCGCGCTCTTCGGAGTGTTACATACATATATACATTGCAGATACCTCATTCTTCGGAATGATGGACGTTACATGATCAGATACCATGCTCTTCGGAGTATGGACGTTATGCCTACACCTACCTATACGTTCCGAGGTTGTCCTTACATTGCATTCACTTAGATGTTTAGCACACCCCTTTTATTTTATTCAGTACTATATCTGGCATGCATTTTGTATCTTGTTATGTCCCTCTGAGGACCTGGTTCTCTTCTAGATCTGGACGAGGCATATTACCCCACTGTGTACGGACCAGGAGTGGAGACGAGATACGCTCTTGAGGAGGAGCTAGAGGTCCTACCATCGGAGTTTCCCTGATCATCTTGGTAGGCCTTCTGCCTAGGACTGGAGCTTCTTATCTAGTTAACAGTTGTTTCAGTCACACTATTTATTCTATCTTCAGTACTCTATTTTATCATTTGTAGTGGGTTTATTTCCACCGGACATATTTCGGTTTGTACTATGACATTCGACTATGTTCTTATATTCCAGTATTTTATTTCAGTATTTCTTGTTATATTTGTGGATGAGATTAGACTCTGCCTGTTGTTGATTTTAGACTTGTTAGATTTAGGACAGCGTAGCACGCTTCGCTAGGATCCATTAAATTGGGATATCCTCGGAGATGTGTCAGCTGGCCAATGCCACGTGGCCTGGTCCCGTATATTTTTGGGACTGGGGCGTGACAACTGTTCGGTGGATTTTACCTGTCCGTCTGAACCACCTGCACAATACTTACCATGCCTTCCCTGCCACGAAGACACAAGTTAGTTTGCAACAGATTTAAATATATACGTTAGGATCACTAGCTGGAAGCCATTATGGACGAGTTATAGTCGTTGAACGAGGATGGAGTGCAATAAAGCACGTAAGGCGCTACACGCCATCCCGTTCGCACGTGAGACTATCGTGAAGTTCTGCCCGGACCGGATCAGTGCCAGTGCCCCAACAACCGTCCGCAGGGACCCGTTGACCCTGTGCACAAGTTGTTTGTGATCATTCGTTCATGATACTTTAACGTTGATGCAGTTGAGGCAATATGAACATGAGATAAGCAACATTGCATGATTAGTTTTGCATAGTCTTCCTGACAGTTTGTTTCATAACAAGTGTATTCCATACTTAGCACAATTTATGGAAGAAGATGCATTCTAACTAAACCTGAAGCATTTGTAGAACATTCCAAACGAACAAGCATGCAAATGAGTAACCGTTCCCAAGTTGAATGATAAGCATAATAATAATCCAAGTCTATTCCTATTTTTATCTTGGCATCTTTTAGTTATTACTGGTATCGCTTGACCGGGGCAACAAGAATGCAAGAGTTTTTGGTGTGAAGACTTGGAAGCAGGGCTAGCTAATCGGGATGGTAGCCACTCACTTAGTTGGTTAGAAGGGAGAAGGAAAGAGGCACTTCAAGACTCCGTTCGTAAGCTGCCTACTGCTCGTTCACCTGAATCACGAACAGCTTGATCAATACCTCTTCCTCTCTTTCCAATATCAAAATTGAAGTGCAGTTAAATGAACAAAAATAATGAAATCCATCGAAACCGTTCAAGAAAAACAAGCAAATTCGAAAACCAACTCAAAGCACAAAAGCAACAAGCGACATCGAAATCCGAGGCAATAAAAGATAACAGCGGAGAGGTCCCTCCTGACTCTGCCGCTAAGTCGATCTCGGGGGCACGGTCCACTGAATATGGGAATCGATTCCGAAGAAACAAATCCATAACGAGGGCGAGTTCTTGTTTCAATCTATCCCGATCGAACGATACCATCTTGTGTTTCTTAGCCGCGCTCCTCGAATAGGAGGAACGGGGTGCTACAATAACAATAGGTGTGTAGATTGGATCTGGGATAATGTGAGTGTTTTGTGGCTCTTCTTCGTTTTCAAAATTAGCAAGTATTTTATGTTCACAAACTACAATATTCTTGCTTCTTACAAATTTCTTGTTTATAGGATCCCTTAAGCTATATCCAAATTCATCTTTTCCATATCCTAAGAAGATGCATGTAATAGATTTATCATCAAGTTTTATTTTTTTTCTCCTTAAGTACATGCACAAATGCCTTACACCCGAACACATGCAAGTGGGAATAGATAATATTATTTTCACTCCAAACCCTTTATGAAATATCTCCATCCACAGGAACTGAGGGGGTCAAGTTTATCAAGTAGTAGGTCGTTCGCACTATTTCTTCCCAAAATATTTTTGGTAATTTAGCCAAGGATAACATACTCCTTAACCTTTCTACAATTAGGTGGTTCATCCTTTCTGCAACCCTATTATGTTGTGGTGTGTATGGGATAGTATTTTGGTGTCTAATATCATATTTAGAGCAATAATCTTCAAACATCATTGAAGTATACTCACAACCATTATCTGTGTTAATACACTTGAATAACTTTCCAGTTTATCTTTCAACTTTGGTATGAAGTCTTTGAAAACTTCAAATACTTGATCTTTGGATTTTAGTACATACACACACACACCTTTCTAGATGCATCATCTAGGAAGGTCACAAAGTAGGAGGCAGCCCTAAAGGTTTTTATATTTATGGGTCTGCATACATCTGAATAGACTAAGTCTAATATTCTGATATCCTTTTTGTTATGATTTTTAACAAAAGATAACTGATGTTATTTTCCAATTAAGCAATGATCATATTGGGATAATGTTGTACCTTGCATGGATGTAAGTAGTTGCCACCTTGCGAGAGTTTGTAGCTGTTTCTTGCTCATGTTGCCAAGCCGCTTGTGCCAAAAATCCATAGAGATACCTTCCACTATTCCAAGTTCATCATTCTCTAAGTGAAACTGAGTCTTGTAAAGAGTGCAACACTTCTTTCCTCTCGCATGTACAAGTGATCCTTTGATAAGCTTCTAGCATCATTTACCAAAGCTGCTTGTATATCCTTCTTCATCAAGCTTGCCAGTGGAGAGAAGATTGAGACAAAGGTCTAGCACAAATCTAACATTTTTTAAAACCATCTTTGTTCCAAGGTTAGTGGTAACACAAGTATTTTCAATGCCAAGAATTTGATAAAAAAATTTGTTACCCATTTTTACCATTCCAAGTTTACCTTCACGAATCAAAGTGAAGTAGTATTTCCGGGGAGTAGCATGATATGAGGCACCCGAATCAATCACCCATTCTGAGTCCTGGCAAGTAAAATTTGCACAGTCTTCTTCTTCACATGCAGAGAAAAGCACAATTTTATTATTACTGACAACGATTGCACTTTCATTCTTTTCTTGCTTCTCATTAGTCCTTCCTTCCTTTTGTTCTCACTTGAGCTTGCGACATTTTCGTTTTATGTGTCCACTCTTTCCGCAGTGATAGCAACTAATATCCTTCATGGCCTTTGATTTTTCTCCCAACTTGTCTCGGTTCTGAGGCTGTTGGCTTTTGCTTCTTCCTCTATTCTCGGTGACAAGGGCATGAGAATGGGATGATTCAGATGACTTTCTTCGGATTTTTTCATTCAAGAGGCTGCTTGTAACTTGGTTCATGAATACAACTTCGTCAGATGCGGAGTTACTAAGAGACACCACCAGAGTCTCCCAACTATCTAGTAAAGAGCTAAGCAGAAGAAGGGCTTGAAGCTTGTTGTCCAACAACATCTTCATGGTTGCAAGCTGATTAACAATACTTTGAATTTCATTCAGATGTTCAGATATGGAATCACCTTTCTTGAACTTTAGATTGACAAGCTTTGAAATCAAGAAAGCTTTATTGCCGACGGTCTTTCTCTCGTAGAGATCTTCAAGTTTTTCCCACAAGTTGTTCACCGAAGTCTCATTTGACGCATGGTGAAACACAATGTCATCCACCCATTGTCGAATGGTGCCGATGGTCTTTCGGTCAAGTTTCTTTCAGTCTTCCGCCGTAATGGTCTCCGCCTTGGAAGATTTACCTTCAATCGGTGCATAGAGGTCATTGCAATAAAGAAGGTCCATCATCTTGGCCTTCCATACCATCCAATTGCGGCCATTCAAGCTGGTCATTCGAATGCCACCGATGGGAGTCTCCATTTCAACACAAGAAGATTAGCAACATGTGCTCTGAAATCACTATTGGAAAAAATAAGACATTTTTTCTTCTTTTTGATGAGATGAGAATAAAATAAAAAAATGGAAGAGAAGAGTAATTAAGAGAGAGAACAGAGTAATTAAGAGAGAGAACACACACAAGATTTACCGAGTTTCAGCTCAATTTGAGCCTACGTCCTCCGTCTGCCCCTTCTTCACCGTTTTCACTATAATCAAATGAAAGATTACAAGGATCTTCTCCCAAGTTGATACAACTTAACTTGAGGATCATTTGCTCTCACAAACTCACTTGAGGTGAATTACAAGTGTGAGAATTACAAGTTGTGTGTTGTTCTTCTTGCTACTTGTTATGTTCAACCTTCACCATCTTCCCTCTGTTTATAGAGAGGATATGATTCTTGGGTACATCACATTTGTTGCTTGGAGAAGTCCAAATGGCAGCCCTTCCTTCTCCCAAGATTCGTTCATCCATTATTAATGTTGCATGCAAGCTGAATACATGCAGAATATGAATAGATAGGCTATTTCAGATGGTCATAACTTTTTCAATATACCTCCAAATAATCTGATTAAAAGTCTGGATGAAGGAGAAAAATTTTCTCAACAACTTTTATATTGAAAACTGAGCCAAATAATGACTGCAGCATATTGAATCGTCTTAAAATTATTTTATATTAATTTTCTTCTCTCTTTCCTTCTTTTTCAGTGTCCAACTTCTCACTGACTAAACGTTTTGAGGGTCTTCGACGCATGGAGGACGAACATGCTACTGCAATAATATATTGAACTTGGCTTTGTTTATGACTTTCAAAGTTGAACAATATTATTCCTGGAATCCTCTTAAAATATAGGATTATCCCAACATGTACTCCGTGAGATATTTGTGGAAGTAAGAAAGTCCAGATATTTTACTGTCAAAAATCCAAAATAGTATAATTGCATTCTATACTATTATTTATGATTATAATTAAGTATCCTCGAAATCTTTCTTCAATATGTATACATCCAAAAATCCTTTATTGTCGAACTGAGAAGGATACCGTGTGGAAATGAAATCTCTTCGAGTTCCTATCATCCTTATCCGAGGTTCATAAATTTTCTACAGTAAACTTGACTTGCAATGATAATGCGTCGTTTTCACACTAATTAGAAGAAGATTATTGGTGGAGGAAGCTCCCAAGCTTTCAGTCAAAGTCTGCAGATGAAGGAAGAAGAGATGATGACCATTAATGGAGCAAGACTGACCCGGCACTCAGGGCAGTGGAATTAACTAGACAGAGAGAAGATGGAGACTTCGATAGAGCTGTCACATATATTTTTTGCTTCCTGGAAGGACCAACTTGACCATAGTCTTTTATTATAGGTTTTATCTTGAAAAATAGAACACTCAAGAATTATATAAACCAGAAAAAAGAATTATATAAACCTTCATTACGCAAGAAAATATAATTGAGCAAAATTAGATAGAAGAACCAACTACTGTGCGGACTGGTTAGGCTCTGCAATGATACTTGAATTTTTTAACAGAATTAGTAAAACACAACACATGCAAGAAAGGTGTTCAGAGGTTAATCACTAATTTGATCTAATTAAAAGCGGACCAACAAAAGAATGTCGTTTGTTGTTTACATTTAATTAGATACAATTAGAGTTTGATGACTAATTATAGATTCCGAAAAAAGAAAATTTAGCTGTTGCTTTTCTTTGTAACCAAACATCTAATTGTAGGTAAAAAAAAATTAGTATTTTTTTTCTTGTATTCTTAACTCCGGTGATATAAAATCTGAAACGAGAGAAACACGTAGAAATACCTACAATTTATACACGAATTGTTCTATGAAATTGTAACAGAATTGCACATAATTTTTTATATTAATGTAAGTTTATTACTTATGATGTTGTAGTTTTTGTGAGTGGCAGAGACTTGTTTATTGATACGTTTTGTAATTGCTTTATAACAATTGTATGATATAGTTTAGGATTGTGATATTTCACTTAATTACTAATGAAGTTATTTTGATATAGATTCAACTTAAAATTGTCAGATAATTTTTTGACGTAACATTAGCAAAATATTTTATTTTAAAATATTCTATAAATAAAAGCACAAAGGTAAATTTATGTCTAATTAGACACTAAAGCAAACAAATAATTACTAATTAGTGAAAACAAACAACTTTTAAAATTAAACCATTCATAAGAGGCTCTAATTAATGAAATGGAATTCAACTTCTAATTAATGTCACACTTCTAATTCGTTAAAACAAAACAAACAAACAAACAAACAAACACTCCCTTAAGAGAATAAGAAGTACTTTTGAGATTGCAATATCCTTAACAATATGATCGAGAGGGAAAAAAAATATTGGTCCAAATAAAATGAGATTTTTTGACATGGTAAAAGTTCCTTTATGTATGACTTGCAGGAAAATTTTATAGATGATTTCATATGTTAGTTTCTTGCAAAAATTTATAGAAGAAGTAAAGAAAATAACTCCTTATTTAGCACAAAACAAAACTTAAATATTAATGTTATTAGTTCTCTCTAAAGAATAAATCTTGTAAAAGTAAAACTCTCTAGAAGATATAAATGAAATAATATTTAAATCTTCTCAAACAATTAAAAGTTATCATATAATTTTTTCAAAAATTAGTAAGACATGTTGGAGTCCAATTCGGAATAGGAGTAGCTATTTAGGTATAATAGGAGTTTTCTATTTAGGAAATAATATTATGACTATATATATATATATATATATATATATATATATATATATATATATGGGTTGGGCGTTGAGGCACAAAGATATAGCACAAGTTGGAGATTCAGGGTGCTCGTCCATAGAAAATTTAAAAGAAAGTTCGTGCTTTACTCTTAGGACTTCGTCATCCAAGACAGAAGGAAAAAGGAGATCTGATCGAGGAGTCGTCGCCTTCGCTCAGGAAAATTACTACGGGATTGGTGAGTGATTTCAATTATAATCTTTTGTTTTTCTTCTTGAGAGTGGTGAGGGAGTTGAACCTATTAGGACAAATGGTTCAACATCGATTTTTGTCAATCTTGTAATTTTATCTGAGTTAAAATGGTTGAGATTTGTCCAGGTGACGTAGTCACCACCATATACTTGTCTTTATATATATGTGCTTGGTGTTCTTTAGACGAAGTTGGTTATCTCAGGTGGGTTGGCAAAATGCTTCTGCACATCCAACAAGTGGTATAAGAGCTACAAGTCTATTTCTACGGAGCAGATGAACACTCGTATGATCACTCTCACAGGGGAAACATGACGATTTGGAAGCCAAGGATGGAGGAACTACTCTGTGCAAGGACTTGCATGGTCCGTTGAAGGGCGACAACGCTAAACCGACGAACAAAGGTACTGATGACTGAAAATGACTGGATCATAAGGCTGTTGGATTCATCCGCCAATGGCTGGACGACTCGGTATTTCACTACGTGTCCATGGAGAGTTCTGCAAAAGCATCGTAGGAGAAGATGCATTCATTGTACGAAAATGACGGCTAGCAACAAGGCATTTCTGATTTGCTAATTTGTCAACTCGAAGTACACGGAGGGTGCACCGGTGGCACAATATCTGAACGAGGTTCAGGACATTGTCAATCAGCTGTCTGTGATGAAGATATTGATTGAGGATGAGCTTTAGGCCCTGCTACTTTTAAGTTCTCTGCCAGAAAACTGGGAGACGTTGGTAGTATCGCACTACTAGAAAAAGCGGGATTAGCGACGTATTTTAGCGACGTCAAAATAAACGTCGCTAATAATATATAAATTAGCGACTCCTTATAAAAACGTCGCTAGACGTCGCTAAATGGCGATATTTAGCGACGTTTAGCGACTTTTATTAAGATTTTAAAAGATAAGTCGCTATAAGTTCAATTAAGGTCGCTAAACGTCGCTAATATGTCTAATTTACCGACGTTTAGCGACGTATATAGCGACATTTATATTAAAAATATTTAGCAACGTGTTTAGCGACGTCCTTGACGTCGCTAAAATTTAATTTAGCGATATTTTTATTGGACGTCGCTAAACGTCGCTAAAATTTGGTTAATTAGGGCTCGGTTTCATTTTTCCCCATCTGTTGAAATTTCAAAAAGAAACAAAATCCCCCCACCCCCGCTCCGTCTACCGGCTCTCCACCGCGACTACTCCGATAAACCCTACTCTCTCTCTCTCTCTCTCACAGGACACATGTGACATTGACACAAACACGAGACACACACAGACACTGACATAGACACAGACACGGCACACACACACACACTGACACAGACACTGTTCAGGACCTAGGGTTAGGGTTAGGGTTAGGTTTTTTTACATGGGGTTAGGGTTAGGGTTAGGGTTAGGGCCGACTGGCCCAAGTATGTGTGTATCAGTGTGTCAGGTGAGTTTTGATAGGTGTTATTGGTACCAGGTGAGTTTTGATTACAGATTTCTTAAGAGTGTATGTGTGTATCAGTGTGTCAGTTTGGGGGGTTAGGTTTTTTATTAAAGGGAGTGCAGAAATCTGCCGGTAATTGTGAGTGAGTACAGCCACAATGCATGGGGTTATCCATTTCATAGAGCAATAGCCCGTGTACTTGGGAAACTTTTGATGCAAAAATTGTTCAAGCACCAGGTGCCTTAGTGCAATGCCATGACTGAGCAGTAGCTCCCTGGAACCTACTGCAAGTTGCAGATGTTAGGATTAGTGATGTGTTCAGCTAAGGGATGTATGCAACTGTGTACAGTGCACTAGAAGAAGTAGGCAGTGATTAGCTTTAGGTAGTATTATGCAAGTGTGTGAGTTGGAGAAGTGTGTCAGTGAGGGATAGCTAGTGTCAAGTTTAGTGGGTAGTATAGATATTAGAATATAAGCTAATGTAAAGTTATGATACAAGATATTGGTTGAGGTATGGGTATTTGTTAATCAAGTATCTCAAGAAACTTAGTTTATGAGCTTAGGATACTAAGGGTGTAACCAAGTAGGTATCTCCAGTACTTGGGTGTGTGTTAAGCTAGTACCAAGGTTGTGGATTAGTATCTTGGGGCAGTGGGTTAAGGTATAGTAGTAAAGTGGTATTAAGATATTATTTATATATATATATATATATATATATATATATATATATATATACTGCATTTCCCATAACGGACACTGACACATACACGGCACACACACACACACACTGATACAGACACTGATCAGGACCTAGGAGTGTGGTTGGGGGCAGCTGCAGTTCTATAGTATGACACACTATTTGTAGTGTGTTGACTGCACACTTATAGTGCAGTTCATAGTACTATGGGGTTGGGGGCAGCTGCAGTTTTGATAAATGAAAATATGTATTATATCAGTTATGATTTTTATAGTACGGTTAAGTTAGGAAGTTAGATGATAAACTATTGTATGTAATAATTTATATGATACATACTGTCAATTTTGCAGAAGTTTCTAGAAATGGATATGAATTACTATCTGCGTCATCGTTCATGGATGTACAACCGTCATCCTGATGACATGTGTGGTGTGCGGGATGAATTCATTGAGGGTATATAGCAGTTCCTGCAGTTCGCCAAGGCGTTCCCTCAGTACATGGACGGTACCAAAATTAAGTGTCCGTGTGTGAGATGTCGCAATAGGAAATATCATCCAGAAGTGGAAGTTATATATCATTTATACTCGAAGGGCTTTACGCCGAATTACTATCAGTGGACCGCGCACGGAGAACTTGTATCTCTAGCATCGGAGTCGGAGCCCTATGTGGAGACGTATATGGATGTCCAAGACCACGATGCTTACGACGACGGGTTGGTGAACATGGTTTATGATGCGGCGGGGCCTAGTTTCAATCCTAACAATTATGATGCGGCGGGACCTAGTTTCAATCCGGATAATTATGATGTAGCTGAGGAGGCACCGAATGCCGATGCTGTAAAGTTTATGGAGTTGCTTGAGAATGCAAGAACTCCACTATATCCTGGTTGTGAGGATCATTCACCGTTGGAGGTGGTTACAAGATTATTGAGCATCGTGGTCTTGGACATAATGTAGAAGATGTAGAATTATCCGAAGAGGACGACGAAGTAGATGAAAGTGAAGACGAGGAAGAGGAAGAGCAGGACGACGAAGGCGAACAAGATGAATTTTCTGAAGATGATTGAAAATAAAAAATATTGCATGTAGAATGTAACTATATTTTGATTGTAAATATTGCATGTAGAAGTAGATGTACCCATTAACGAATATAAGTATTATATTTTGACTGTATAATGCTTTGAGATATGTATCACATTTCGACTGTAGAATGTAGTATATATTTGTGTTTCTCTATATTCATCATATGTTGTTATCAGATATGACAGGACGACGCGAAGGATTCGGCAGGTCCCGAGGTAGACAGAGTGCCACTCCGGTACTGCCTACTGTTGGTTCCGGATCATCGTCGCCCAGTACTCCAGTATATCGATCACAGACATGCCCGACTGTTGGGACGAGTAGTTCCTGGCGTGATAGTACACCCTCGTCCAGCGTTTCTCCTGCTGACGGAACCATGGAGACAGATGAGCATGTCGAGGAGGTCGTGCCGACGTTGTCCCAGCATCAGCAAGATCCTCCATGCGCACCACCGGAGTAGACGAGGACAGAGATTTGGGCCGACGGTACAAAGTAAGTCAATTAGATGGTTTAGTATATATTTGTGTTTCTTTTTATTCATCGTATATTGACTTTTTCAGTAATCTAAAATATTATCTCTGTATAGATATCGTCCATCGTCGGTTCAGAGACGTCTGGGCCAATTTTTGAGGAACAACTACGGTGGCCCTTGGATCAACTACTCTGAGGCTCCGGAGGAGAGGAAGGCATTCTGGTTTGCGCACTTCCAGGTAAAAGTATATTAAATAAATCCTCTAATTTATGCATATTCGTGATGCTAACTTAATGAATTATTTATTGTAGCAAACGTATTTTTATCCTCCGCACTGGGCCGAGTTGATCGAGCGGCTCTTTCCTACTGTTGCCGCCAAGCTTATCCGAGATGCTCTGGATGACCAGAAGGCTCGTGATCGTACTGGAAAACAGATCCAAGGTTGGATCACGCCTGAGCAGTGGACTGCGATGAGGGCTAGATTCGACGATCCGAGCTACAAGGAAAGGTCTAAGAAGGCCAAGGCGGCTAGGCAGAATGCTGCCAAGTGGTGTGGTGGCTCGATTCCGATGACAGAACATTTCCGTCGTTTGGTATGTTTTTTCTTTTAAAATATATTATGTTAATATAAGTACCATAAAATGGTACTTGGAAAAAATATTTAAGTTTAGTAATAAATAATATATTTTTAACAGGTACAGAGGGGTGAGGATGCAAACATGGTGACCGTCTTCTTGGCCACCCATCGGAAGGACAAAAATCTCATTGATGAGAGGGCCTCACAGACCTATGTAAGTATTACTTTACTTTGTGTTTATTTTAATATAACTTAGGCAATTATCGAGTTTCCAAACCTTTTCTAGGCCGAGTATCTTAGGCTTCGTGAGTGGGCGACTGCTAGTACACCTACACCTGGAGAGGCTGGTGCTTCATCGCAGCCCGGTCCATCTCCGTCGGTGGACGACCTGTGGGTGACCACAGCTGGTGGTCTCCAGAGGGGTACGTACTACGGTACGGGCTCCTATGGCGCCCTGGTTGCGACGCAGTCATCTAGGGCCTCCCGACAGCTGCGTATTCTACACACCCCTCGCAGTCGCAGCCCTCGCAATTGTCGGCCAGAGTCCAGGAGGCCGTTGACCATCAGATTGCGTCTCTCCGTGACGACTTGCTGCGAAGTATGGAGGACCAGTCCCGGTCCCAGCCGCAGGCGGACGATCCGATGCTCATCGCACGATTGGATATGCTCGACCGCAGCATGACGGAGCTACGGGAATTGACAAATAATATTAGAGCCTCCAATGATCGCAACATCATGGAGCTGCAGGCGTCACAGTTATCGATGGGCGAGAAGCTGACGAGGATGCAGGATTCAATGGGTGATAGCAGTACGAGGCTGTTATCTACCCTGGATTCTTACAACCAGCGACTCGCAGACTTGGAGCGGGCACGGCCTCCACCGACGTCACTGCCTTCTCCATCGACATCGGTGTCGATTCCACGGGACGAGTATGAGGAGTTCTTATCCTTCAAGCGCGCCGGTGGTCAGCCTCCTGCAGATCCGTAGTAGTATAGTTATTTTTTTTATTATTTAGGATGCGATTGTATATTATGAATTATTGATACTTCAACAATAGACATGATGTATGATGCTTCTTGTGGTCTTTAATTTTTTAGTTAATTTAATTGGATTATATAGTTATCTTGCATATCCATATTTAATTGGATTGATATTTCTTGTGGTCTTTAATTTAATTGGATTATATAGTTAACTAGATTGAATCATGTTGGTGTGTGTGATGAAGATGGTTACGGTGCTAGATTGGGGAAGAGCCGATACGAGTGTGCCTCTTGCAAGAAGAGCTTCCACTCCTACCAGGCTCTAGGCGGGCACCGTGCGACCCACAAGAGGCTCAAAATGGGATGCTGCAGCAGAGGAGGCGAGAGTACTACTAGCCCATTGGATGTTGTCGATCCGACAGTTGTCCACAGTGGAAAGGCTAAAACTGCAGGGAATCACCAATGTTTGCTTCTGGACACTATTTTTTTTAAATTAGCGACGTTATTAGCGACATTTAGCGATGTTTAGCGACGTTAAGTTACGTCGCTAAATACGTCGCTAATTAGCGATGCTGTAAAAAGTCGCTAATGACGTCGCTAATGACGTCGCTATACGTCGCCAATTGCTGACATGGCAGTATAGCCAGGTCATTTTAGACGTCGGTATAACGTCGCTATCGACGTCGCTAATCAGCGACCTTTAGCGACTTTAATAAATGTCGCTATTTAGCGACTTGGAGTCGCTAAACGTCGCAAAAATTTGCGACACAGTAACGTCGCTATAAACGTCGGTATAGTGACGTTTAGCGACGTTTTTTTTTTGCGACTTGAGTTTTTTCGACAACTTTATAACGTCGCTAATTACGTCGCTAAACCAAATTAGCGACAATTTTTTGTTATTTAGTGACATTTTTAGACGTCGCTAATTAGACTTTTTCTGGTAGTGTCGGTGAGCAACTCCGCTCCGGATGGAGCTGTCACGATGGAGGCAGTCAAAAGCAACTTGTTGAACGTGGAGGTCTGACATAAGCAAGTGAAATCGTTGTAAGAGTCCTCTCTGGTAGGTTCCTACAGGAAGAAAAGACTCAAGTCACAGGCGAGGACGGGAGAAGTTCTCGGGATCTTGCGATTATGGATCGCAAAGAGGGCTGCTTTCACTGTCATAAAGCTCAAAGTTGAGAAGGCCAAAAGCAAGGACGATCAGGAGGATCTCACGACTATTTGAGATATCATCATCGCAGCAACCGACATAGAGGAACCTTGTGGCATGTGTCATGATGACGATTGGGTCATATATGTAGTGTCCCGACCCGCGTTGGTACTATGTACAAGTGATATTGATTTGCTGGTTCTAGAGGAAGCCTTTCTGAAGAGCTCCATGTTGGGACACAAGACGTTGATCTGGGTGAGTGGATAAAACTTTATTCTCTGATTCTTTCACGCCTAATAAAGAATCTAATTTTTATAACTGCTCGTGCTAAGAAGATAGTGTTCATAAGAATAATGATAGAGTATGGCCCTGCATGTTTAATAAAAGAACACGTATTGCTTGTCTAAAGAACGAACCCTTGTCATGCTAAGTATAGAAAGATTATTGCATGCTAAGTATACATGGACATTGCTATTAAATAAACTTCTGCCATGCTAATAGAGTAGAGTAAAAGAATGCTTGAATATGTTCCTTCATCGTATGCTAAGGAAACAAAAGAACTGCATGCTTAGTTAAAGATATAGAAGAACTATGCCATGTTTGTTTTAATAGAGATTGCTTGCATATTTTTCTTATTGCTTAAAAGATAAAACTATATGAAATACTTATACTGTTACAAAGATTTATAAAGAAAGAGATGAAGGCTTGTCCGCACAAAGAGAGAAGAGACTAATAGTGCATCCTGAGGTACGGTCCTTGCGATCTAGTGCGGTATACTATTATAGATGTAAACAGCTATTAAACCCTGCTGGATCGACTTGTCTGCTTGCACTATAGATTTATCTGATTATTCATCGACATCATGCATCGTAGAGTTTAATTGATAGAGTGTATTCAAGCATTGGTCTCGGATAACTTGTGCACAAGGATAATCCCATGACCGGTTCCTAGGGCACTGAGGAACGTTCGCCCTAGGGGGGATCAAGAGAACACCCTAAGACAAAGAAGTCCTCATGATCGGGCGAGTGTTCATGTCCATTAGTTAGCTGGTTCACGCGTCAAAGCAGCTAGTATAAGCGTATATTAGTGTAGTGGCAGGCCATGATAACACCGTTAATAATCATGGAGAAGAAAACTCGTGTGCCATCATATAGTTAGGTCACATGCTAGGATTTATCCTTCTTTTATACCTAACTGTTTGATGTAGAGACGAATAGGAACTGGTACCTATATATATTTATGCAAATTGTTGCTAACTTGTGTGTCTATTATAGAGATAACCGTTCGGTCATGGTAAGAATCACTGAATAAGTGATAAGTTATATTCCTTATGTGCATTATCGTAAATTCTCATGAGATGTATATGCTTTTCTTGAATATCCTGATGTCTATTTAATATGAGATGATAGTTCACTAGATGTTGCTAATGCTCCTAGAGTCAATGAATATGGCTTACAATACATGTTGTGCACTTCACAATAGAGTACTTTCTACTATATGCTTGAATGAAATGATTATGAAATGTGGCTTTTCAAAAATATTTTCAAAAGAAGTAAACTGACTCTGATCCTGAACTGCATGAAATGAACCTAGATAAAAGTAGAAAGATCACTAGTAATGTAATATTTTATCACGTGATTACTTAGTATTGGTTTTATGGAGTGTTGCTTCTGTTCGTTGCTTTTATACTCACCAGTGTTTTCCCTAAAGTGCTGATCCCCCACCAATTATGTTCGCAGGTGCTAGATGTCGTATCCCGGTCCCGTAAGGACCGATCGTCCTCGCTTGATCCCTACAGAACCGATCGTCCTCACTTGGGCGCGATGTCATGCAAGCCTAAGTTGCGCTTGCACCTGGCAACGTACCTGCAAAAGCCACAAGTTAGAAAAAAATATACATATAAAGGCACAAAGTAAAATACAGAGAACCAAAGTTGAACACATTGATAGAAACACAAAATACTTTCTTTTATTGAATACTAGAAGATTTGGATTATAAAGTGCTTGCTTGGCTGAGTTACAAAATATGCCTTAGAAGGCATACAATTCTTTTTACATTTCCAAAACTAGCCACAACGTTCACATATTATATCCTTTTAGTAGGACCAAAATATTAAAACATCTAGCAAAAGAGGAGATTGCCCACAGGAGAGGAAAGCTAAGGATGCAGCACGATCACGATCCCTCAGAAGGTTGCGCTAACACTGATTCAGAATGCTTGCCAAGTCCAGTACTTGGATATTTGCCCACAAACATGGGTTAGTACTACCACATGTACTGGTGAGCGACCGTGGCCAAACTTACCTTAGACATCCATACTAAGTAAGCATATGAAGCTAGCATTATTAGGTGATCTTTCTAGTTGTCTAGTTTCTTTTTAACAATTCAAGCAAGGAAATATAGACAATAGATAACATATGCATATGATAATTCTTACCACGGCCGAGCAGTTATTCCTGCAGCAGATACACAAGTTAGCCACAATTTGCATATGAATAACTTATGAATCAATCTTGGCATCAGGTGTTTGGTATACAAGAAGGTAATCCTAGCATGCGCCCTAACTACGTGATGGTCCATGGGTAGCCCCATGATTAGCAGCGGGGACCCAAGGTTCAGTTCTTTACTAGCATGCACATGTGTCGGTAGCTGTGACTCATGGTTTAGCTCTTCACCAACGCACACGAATACTAGCAGCTGTGACATCATGGGCTCCGCACAACACTAATAGACATATCGCCCCACTTTACCTCCAGCGGGCCGTATCCTCAGGACGAAACTAAAATCTCTTCCGGACCGAGCGATTTCCAGTGCCCCAGGAACCGTTTGAGAGACAAGACCTTATGCACAAGTTGTCCGAGACCAATGCATGACATAAAATATCTAGCAGATATAACACTACAATACACAGTTCTGAACAACAAACACACAAATTTCTATCGTCTATTTCTTATCCCATATATCACATTCGAAACATAGAGACTTGCCAAAAATCAGCTTGTGCAGCATAAGAATGAAGAACATGCAACATAATTGATAGCAAAAGTATAATTCTAATACTTCAAGCATGCAGTTCATTTTTTTTACTTATCTTTTTAGTGAGGAAACATTTATAAGTGAACTAGAGATTCTTTTATTAGGCGTGCAGACTAAAGAATTTATCGAAGGGCCTAGCCACTCACCGAATGAATCGAATGAGAGGATGGAGAAGCCTTATACAACGTTCACTCTTTGGTTATACGTCCTAAAAATACAATAATTACTTGGTTAGCATTCTTCGATCTCTTTCCCTTATGATTCGAAAAGAACGCGCAAACGAGAAAAGTGAATCATGAAAACAAAGTCATCGAAAGCAAGACAAAATATAAAGCAACACAAAACCAAGAAGCAAAGCAACCAACGAAAACTCTTAGACTTATTTCAATAGAAATCGTTCTATTAATTTGAAGGATTCATTGCATTTCTTCCGTGTTGGTCTGGCGGTAAGGTTTTTCCGAGACTTGATTCTCAACCGAGTCAAAGTAGCAAGTGTTCCATAAGTAACCGTTCGGAGTGGGGCGTTACACTAGATTGTCCGAAGAAGCGATAGCAGATCCTCATCCTCAGGAGCCGGAGATCATGAGTCGATGCCTTAAGCTACATTGAGATGTCTTAGAGTTGTTTCTGTATAAAGGGATGTAATGTATGAAATGATGTCATTGTATTTTGTATTTGCTCAAGAGATATAAGACGATTGGCAACCTTATAATCATTTCAGATATCAATGAAGAGATTGTTTTCTTATACCATTGTGTTCATTTACTTTTCAGATATCAATGAAGAAATTGTGCCGCTACTTCTAACTGAGAATAGCTTATTTTGTTATTGTTAAAACCTTAGCCTTGTGCAAGCATAACTTAGGCTTACACGATATTACGCCAATGCGAGGATGATCGGTTCCACAAGGCCCAAAGTGAGGACGATCGGCCCCTTGGGGGATCGAGGCATGACAATGGACACTGGGATATCGTATCATGCCACTCCATATAGGAAGATCTTTATGTCATACCACGAAGGTAGGTTTGGACATGTAAAGATGGGCAATAAAGGGACGGCTGTAATTGTAGCCATCGGTGATGTGCACTTGATAACGGAGCTTGTTGAGAAGCTCCTTCTCAAGGGTGTGCGAATTGTAGCGAGTTTGCGCTACAACTTTTTTCGGTAGGGAGGCTAGCAGATGATGGCTGTGGTAGTTTGTCACGTCCCAGTCCCAAAATATGTAGGACTAGGAACACGTAAGCATGCCAGCCGTATGTATATGGCAACTCTAATATATGGATACCATAATACACACGTATGCTGTAATATGAATATAAACTCACATGTGGTATATATAGTGTCACAAGTCACAGATATGCTAATCTCATCCACACAACAAGTCATAGAAAAGAAATCATAAACTAGAATAATGAGTCTGGAATATTCAAAATAATAGTCGGGTGGAGACAAATCCACTATCAAAGACTATATCCAAAACTAAAAAGAGAGAGGAGTATAAAATCTCCAATATAAAATAATGTGATGATAGAAGTGTATCAACTAAGAAGAATCCAACGCTAGATATAATCAAAGATGCTCAGAGGGTAAGACCTCCTCGGTAGAAAATAATGCGTCAGGTTCAGGCCCATACTCCTGCGGATACTCCTGATCGTCTATACCTGGCAAGGAACCAGGTCCTCAGAGGGACGTAACAAGATACATAGAAGAATGCCAATTGAATACAGTAAACATGCATAATGTTTGAAAATATATAAGTACGCTGTACAAAACAATCTATATGAATGCAAATGAGGACAACTTTTTGACGTATGGGCAAAGGTAGGCTACTCGATCTAAGCCTCACAGCTCACACACCCGTCAGGGGACATCAAAAATTGTCATACCTCGGGGGTAGCGACCAGCGCGACTCTATAGAAATCGGCATACCTCGAGGGTAGTGACCAGCGCGACACACGCCCGTAGTGCGAGCGATATACTACGGTTTACCAGAGTGGTTAAAAGTCCATACGCCTAATGATTGTCCTCTCATGATACTAGGTGTCAAGTGTGTGTCAACATATCTAATATATATAGTAATGATTGAACGAACTACACATGCAATGAATATAACAGCACGAACTACACAGACAATGAATATACTAAAATATAAATAGCATGCAAAATTCTGTAAATAATTTGGCAAGGTATACTTGCCTGGCAAGAGAGCTGCAAATGTAACTTCCAGATGTCACGCACACAGGAGTAGAAACTACAATCTCAGAATAAACATCTCTGGATGCTGAAATAGACAACACCAATATTTCTAGAATAAGTGAAATAGCTAGAAAATACTACATTTTTGTCCAATTTGGATACAGGGGCAAAACAGTAATTTTGGGCCAAAGTGGGGTCCACATGTGGTCTACCTTGCACCGAAAAGCGTGATAGGGGTAAAGATCTCTAAATGGGACAAAATTATAGGTCAAACAAACTCTAAATATCAGGACGAACTCAACGGTATGTCCAATTTTGGATTCCGGTGAGCCGAACACAAATTCGCCCAAAAAGTCAAACAAGGAGCCCGCAAATAGGCGGCTTGGTCAATTGTCTCAGAATTGCGTGAAACTTGGGTCACATGACCAGCGCAATACCACGAATCCAATGGCGCAAGTTTCGTCGCGTTCTGACAAGCGTACTCTAAATGGCGCAGTATTTTAAAAAAGTCACGATATGGGGACTTGTCGCGGATATGGGCTAATTTTGACTCGCACACGCGTCCGAACTAGTTTTCGTAAAATTTCACGCATCTGGGTATACCGTTCGCACCTTTTGGTGTACTTGGTACACGACGGGACGGTCCCGTTTGGCGGGACGCGCTCCGTATCACAAATTTGGAAGGTTGGAAAAATAGATTTTTCTGAACTTTTAACCTAATTTATTTCTGCATATAGCACCAGATAAAATAATATAATTAACAGAGAATGATCTCGGTCAGGTGGTCTTTCCATAGCAAAAAGAATTTCTAGGTTTGGATCCCTGTGGTGGGAGATGCGGACCCTTGAACAATGGGTCGAGGGGGCAGTTTTCTACAGTTAAAAAATGTGATTTTTTTCTAAAGTTGGCGTCAATTTTTACCTAGTTTTGTGCGTTGTTCGAAGCAAACTAATACACAATATTAGAAGGGGGATAGGTGGGGATCATATCAGCGGAGACGAGGTTAAATTTGGTTGAGCGGTGGAGCGGGAATCAACGCGTGAACAGAGCTTCGCTGTCGTGTATTTCTGCAGTGTGCGCGCAGCGTGATCGCGGACGGCGAGCGTCTTCCGGCGGCGGCACGGCGTGCTCCGGGCGGCGGGTGGCATTCGGCGGTCTTAGGACTGCGACGTCGGGGAGATTAGAGTTGAGAATTAGGGTTAGGGTTTTGATGAACTATATATAGAGGGAGAGAGAGCAAGGAGCGGGTGAAGAGTCGCGGGTGCATACTTGCTGCGGGCGGGCTTGCTAGCCTAGGGTTGCTGTTGGTTTTTGATTTTTTTTTTCTTTTTTTCTTTCTTTTTTTCTTTTTCTTTTCTATTCATTTCTTCTTCTTCTTTTTTTCTTTTTTTCTTTTTTTTTTTCTATTTCCTTTTCTCATTTCTAATTTTTTTTCTTTTTCTATTATTATTACTACTAATAATAATAATAATATCATTATTATTATTATTGTTATTATTATTATTATTATTATTATTATGACTATATTTTATTTACATATATTTTAAGGTTTATAAAAATACATTAGTACCTAACATAATTCTACAAAATTCTATCACCCCTCTAAAATTATTCCTAAAATAAAATAATAGGTTTTGTACAACAATTCTAAATGTATAATTATCTAGGTACTTAAATCGCTACGTATATATTATCCAATTAATTACGTAATATTATAAATAAATAAATTAACTAACTAATTAAATAAATACAATATTTAAAAATATAGGGTTTTATATAGTTTATTTGGAGACAAAGATTGGATGCTTACGAAGGATTCCCAACAGCTGGCTCGAGAAAATTTATGTTGTAGCATGTACAGGCCCAAGCCTTTGAGTTGTACAAGCAGGTTACAGACATCCCGTGGAGGCTCGAGTGATATTCGACAGGAGTTAGAGGATCGTTGGAAACTTGCTAAGGAGGGTCTTCGAGATACTTTGAGGATTACTGAGGATTCATTTTGTCGAGAGAAAGCGACGAAATAGTGATGAGCCAAAGATTAAGGGTTAGTCTGTCGTTCCCATGACAGCTGGTCGGTCTCCAGGTGGGGGTTATTCCACCGATCCAATTTTGGCGACGGGTGGTTTGCCAAAACTTCACGGAAAGACATCGGTTTCAACAGTTCGAAGCCAGGTAGGAGATCAAGGTGTGCAACAAACTCAATCAAAGCCGAGTACATCTCCATTCACACAGTTTTAGGGGAGTTATGGGTCATCGACGGCGTGTATAGTGCATGATGTTCGGCTCGATTGTCACGCCCCAGTCCCAAAATACGTAGGACTAGAAATACGTAACACGCCAGCCGTATGTATACGAACTCCAATATATGGAAACCATATACACACGTACGCTGTACATGAATATCCAATCCACAGTGGTAATATATGTCACAACAAGTCACACGCAGTTCTATATCTCATCCACAGCACAAATAATAGAATAATGGAATCAATAAATGAATATCAAAGAAGCAGTCTCAAATAGTAATTTTAAAGTGTGATAGTCGGGTGGAAACAAATCCACTGCAAATCGACTGTAATAAACTACTAAAGAGAGAAGATAATAAACTCTAATATAAGAATAAATGTCTAGAAAAGAATAGCAACTAGAATCTCTAAACAGCTGCAAGGAATCACATATAATCAGAAGGAAAGATCTCCTCAGACTGATAGGTTGCGTCAAGTCCAGGTCCATACTCCTGCGGGTACTCCTGCTCACCTATATCTGGAAGGGACCAGGTCCTCAGAGGGACGTAACAAGATACAAAAAGCACATGCCAATAAAGTACTGAAAATAAACATCCATTGGGGTCGCCTAACCATCTATGTGAATGCAGTTTGAGAACAACTTTCTAACAAGTGGGCTATCTGGTCATAAATAGGATTGGCATGGTTCTCTTGGAGATCCAGGGGCCTACAAAGGCATGTCGTCTTTTGAACGGCGGAGGCCCGCCAAGTAGTATAGGTGTCATCATGACCGCGCATCTCCGGTTGAGCGTACGGGTTACACAAGGAAAGTGCAAAGGAGCCCAAATGCCTTACTTGTTGTTCTCCCCACCCAATGCTCTAAGCATGTCATGTCCATGACACGATAATACCTCTAATAACCGCCAGGTCTACTAGCATGCAAAGTTTCTATTGGCAGTTATCCCTATCCGTCGTACGACCTATACGTACCGGTGGCCAGCCGAGTACGCAAGTCCGTGTCCTACATGTGACTCACACTCGTGTAAGAATAGTGTCATGGCCAATGAAACATAAATGCCTCATGCAAATGGGGTAGTCTCATAAAGTAGGTCCAATGCATATACATAAATAAAAATATAGTACGACGACACCGTCGTTGTACCCAAGTTTCCTTGGACACGCAGTTTATATAACAGTTAAAATAAATGAACTAAATAAACAGAAAGTAAACATGCATGCCTCATATGGAATGTAAAAATAGTACAATGGCAAGGTATACTTGCCTGGCAAGAAATCTGTAAAGTGTACGCGCCCAAATGTCAAGGACACAAAACCTGGAACTAAGGACTCCGAACAAACGTCTCCGGATACTGAAATAAACATCACCAATATTTTTGGAATGAGCAAAATAGCTAAAAAACACATCCCTTTCGTCCAATTTGGACACAGGGGCAAAACGGTAATTTTGGGTAAAAGTGGGGTCCACGTGTGGCCCATTTTGTACCGAAAAGTGTGCCAAGGGTAACAGTCTCTAAATGCGACAAACTATAGGTCAAACAACTCTAAATGTCAATACGAACCCAACGGTATGTCCAAATGTGGATTCCGATGGGCCGAACAGAATTTTGTCCAAAAAGTCAACTGTAGGGCCCGCCAATTGGCGATCTGGTCAACCATCTCAGAAATGCGTGAAAATTGTGTCACAGGACCAGCGCATTACCACGAGTCTAGTGGCGCAAGTTTCGTCGCAATCTGACAAGCATGCACAAAATACGCGCGAGTTCCACCAAAGTTGTGACACGGGATGTGTCCGCGGATACGGCCTGATTCCGGCGCGCACATGCGTCCGAATCAGTCCTCACAAATTTTCACGTATCCGGTTACGCTGCGTGCACCATGCGGTACACTTGGTACACGGCGGGGCGATCCCGTTTGGCGGGGCGCGCTCCGTTTTCTAACTTTTGGAAAACTGGAAAAAGTGGGTGCGCGCAGTTTTGTGACGAATATAATTATGTCCACAGCAACTAATAGCATAGGGTTATTTAACAGAAAATAAACTAGGTCAGGTATTCTACAGGTATCAAAAAGAATCACCAAATTCGGATCTCTGTGGTGGGAGATACGAACTCGGCAATATGGATGGTCATTCTAGAATTCTGCGATTCCAGAATTCTGTCTGCTCGCCCAACTTGGGCGCTATTTTTCACCTAGGGGCACACGTTGTCCGAGATTGGCTATAAAACAAGTATGGAAGAGGGTTAATGGGTGATCATACCTATGAAGATGGAACAGCGTTTGGTTGAGCGAGTCAACGGGAAATCGCTCCGGAGCGAAGGTGCTTCGAGTGGGATTCTGCAGGACGCGAGGTCGGAGTCGTCGGAATGGTTGGATGGCTTGGCGGGACTTCTCTGGCTGCGGTGACGGCTCTAGATGGGAAGAGGAGGTCTGAAAGTTTAGGTTAAAGTTTTTGGAAAGATAATATATATATATATATTATAGGGAGAGAGAGAGAGAATGAGCGGACGAGTTTGGACGCTGGGTGAAGGGTCGGGTCCTGGAGCTAATAGGCTGAAGGCTAGCAAAGTTGCTGAGGGCGGGTCAATTGGCGCTAAAGGGCTCTGCATTGGCGGGTTGGAATTTGCTGAGGAGTCACAGCAAGTTAATTACTAAATAGTGAAAGCAATTGCTTAAGGGATGGTTGGATTATTATTATTATTATTATTATTATTATTATTATTATTATTATTATTAAATTCTTTTGCTTTCTTTTCTTTTCCTTTATAAAATATATATATACATATATATATATTTGTATATACATATTTATATATATATATATACTCATGGGAAAATTTATAGATTAGGGTAATGCACAACATTAGGCTAGCAACAGCTTAAGGGGTCTCCTACATGGAATAAATTCTGAAAAATTCCTGATGGTCCCATAAGTCATCTAAGTGCCCGAACACCTAACATAAAAATTATTAAAAATCTAATTCTCCTATTTAGACCTAATTACTATAATTTAATTAATAAATAATAAATAAAAAGGCTACATACGATTTTTTAGGAAGGGGGTTTTACATTCTACCCAACTTGTAAAAATTTCGTCCTCGAAATTAAAATTAAGCCACGATAGAATGCAATGATGGTATAAGATATAAATTAACAATGTAAATTCATACCTTGGTCTACGAATAGGTTCGGAAAATGCTTGCGCATGTCGTCCTCGCGCTCCCAAGTTGATTCTCCTGGCGCGCCATGCCTCCATGCTACGCGAACCAAGGGAATAGACTGGTTTCTCAATACCTTCTCTCGACGATCAAGGATTCCCACGGGTTGCTCTTGGTATGACAAGCTCGGCCCAATGGTGATCTCTGAATGGTCAAGAACATGACTGCTGTCAGCCACATATCGCCTGAGCTGCGACACATGAAATACGTCATGTACTCCCTCCAGTGAAGGTGGTAGCGCAAGTCGATATGCCACCTCTCCAACTCTCTCGAGCACGTCAAATGGTCCAATATACCTTGGACTCAACTTGCCGCATCCTCCGAATCGGATGGTGCCTCTGGTCAGTGATATCCTCAAGAATACATGATCGCCCTCTTTGAACTCCAAGGGACGACGATGAAGGTCTGCCCACTGCTTCTGCCTGTCTTGCGCTGCTCGCAAGTGTCCCTGAATCTTCTTGACTGTCTCTACGGTGTTGACCACCAACTCGGGTCCCAAAATTTGACGCTCTCCCACGTCACTCCAACACACAGGAGACCTACATTTTCTTCCATATAATGCTTCAAACGGAGCCATCTGAATACTCACTTGATAGCTATTGTTGTAAAAAAACTCTACAAGATGTAAGTGGTCCTCCCATGATCCTCCGAAGTCCAACATGCAAGCCCTTAACATGTCCTCCAAGGTCTGAATAGTACGCTCCGACTGCCCATCTGTCTGCGGGTGGTCAGATGTACTGAACTTCAGACGAGTACCAAGACTCTCTTGCATGCTCCTCCAAAAGTGCGATGTGAAGCGCGAATCTCTGTCCGATACAATGCTGACTGGTATGCCGTGCAATCTCACGATCTATCTCATATATAAATCAGCTAAAGCTTTTGTAGATTGACCCACTCTAAAAGGTATAAAATGGGCTGACTTGGTGAGTCGGTCCACTATTACCCACACTGCATCTCTCCCACTTGGACTCTTGGGAAAATCCGTGACGAAGTCCATAGTGATGTGCTCCCACTTCCACTCTGGAATCGGAAGTGGTTGCAATAATCCTCCTATCCTCTGGTGCTCCGCTTTTACTTGTTGACATACCAGACATTTAGCTACAATGGGAGCCATCTCTCTCTTCATCCCATGCCACCAAAAGTGTTATCGTAAGTCGCGATACATCTTGGTGCCTCCAGGATGAATAGAATAAATCGAACTATGAGCCTCTGTCATCAGCTCCTGTCGAATCTCTCCATTTGGAACATAAAGACGATCACCACATCGTAATGTCCCATCCTCGTGAATACGCAATCCTGTCTGCTCTCCGGCCTCTGTTCTTTCCTTTAGTCTCCTAAATCTGGCATCTGTAGGCAAAGCTGCCTTAATCCTCTCTACCAATAATGATTGAACTTGTAAGTTGGCTAGTGTCCCATCTGCTCCGGGTAATATCACTTCAATGCCAAGCTCTTGCAAGTCCTCCAATAGTTCCCTCTGTGCTGTCAAGAAGTAAGCTGCTGGCTTCCGGCTTAACGCGTATGCTACCAAGTTAGCCTTGCCTGGATAATAATGTAGCTCTATCTCGAAATATTTTATCAACTCGAGCCATCGACGTTGCCTCATATTTAGCTCCTTCTGCGTGAAGACGTACTTGAGGCTTTTGTGGTCTGTATAGATTTCCACTCGTTCCCCGTATAAGTAATATCTCCATAGCTTCAGAGCAAATACAACGGCTGCAAGTTCCAAGTCATGAGTCGAATAATTCTTCTCATGTACTCGTAACTGCCTAGATGCATATGCAATCACCTTGCCATGCTGCATCAATACGCATCCCAAGCCTTTTCCTGATGCGTCACTATAGATCACATAACCTCCTGATCCCGACGGAATTGTCAATACTGGTGCTGTAGTCAGTCGCTTCTTCAACTCTTCAAAGGCTGCTTGACACTCGTCACTCCATATAAATTCTTGATCCTTACAAGTCAGACGAGTCATAGGTGCCGCTATCCTTGAGAAGTTTTCCACGAACCGTCGGTAATATCCCGCAAGTCCAAGAAAACTTCTCACCTCTGCTGCTGATTTAGGAACAGGCCATGTCTCAACTGCTGAGATCTTCTCTGGATCAACAAAAATACCATCTCCTGTAACAATATGTCCAAGAAATAAAACTCTGTCCAAGAAGAACTCACATTTGCTGAGTTTAGCATATAACTGCTCTCTCCTTAGAGTCTCTAGAACAATCCGCAAGTGCTCCTCGTGCTCCTCGTGGCTCTTCGAATAGACAAGTATATCATCTATGAAGACGATCGTGAACTGGTCCAAGTACTGGTGGAAGACTCGATTCATCAAGTCCATGAAGATCGCTGGAGCATTGGTCAATCCAAATGGCATGACCAAAAACTCGTAGTGCCCATATCTTGTTCTGAATGCGGTCTTCGAAATATTCTGCTTCCGTACCTTCACTTGGTGATATCCCGATCTCAGATCTATCTTCGAGAATACCTTAGCTCCACTGAGTTGATCAAACAGGTCATCAATGCGTGGCAATGGATATTTGTTCTTCACTGTCACTGTATTCAAGGCTCTGTAGTCAATGCACATACGCACTGACCCATCCTTCTTCGGTACAAACAACACTGGTGCTCCCCAGGGTGATGCACTCGGTCGGATGAAACCTTTCTCCTCTAGCTCCTTTAAGTGTGCCTTCAGCTCGTCCATCTCCTTCTTCGCCAGTCTGTAAACATGCGATGCTATAGGGGCTGCTCCGGGTGCTAGTTCAATTGAAAACTCTGCGTCTCTGTCTGGGGGTAGTCTTAGAAAATCATCTGGAAAGACTTCGAGAAATTCTAAAATAATAGGGTGGTAGACCACATCGTCCATCGCGAGCTGCATACCATCAAGGATTTCTGTGGATCCTCGGGCAAACTCAAGTTCAGGCTGGCCTGGCACCTTAAAAAGAATGCTTCCTCCAAAGCAATCAAAGAAAGCATGGTACTTGCTTAGCCAGTCCATTCCAAGCACAATATCAAAAGATGGCATAGGAAGAACTAAGAGTTGGGCATTCATCTCTCTGCCACGTATCACTATAGGGCCCGATCTACAAACTCGACTAACTGGTACAACTCCTCCTCCGGTAAGAATTCTAACACAACTAGATAATGGTGTAGAAGCAATGTTGTGTTTGGCAATAAAACTAGATGATATGAATGAGTGGGTGGCTCCCGTATCAAATAATGTCATCGCAGGAAAAGTAAAAGCAAGGGTAATACCTGCTATGACATCCACCTCATGATCCAGGTCATCTACCTCCAATGCAAAAGCTCGCCCGTTCCTCTGCGGCTGTCCATGTCCGGTCCTCATATACTGCTCCTCCTGAGTGGGTAGCGGTGGTCCTCTCTGAAATCCTCCTGCTGCTGGGGGACGGGGTGCTCCTGGTCCGGTCATCTGCTGGGCTGGCTTCGGTGCTGGAAGCGCTAGTCTCTGAACGGGTGGTGGGAGTGTCGATGTCTGCATTGGGCAGTCTCTCGCCATGTGCTGCCCGGAGCCACATCTCAGACACTGACCCAAGCGAGTCCGACAATCTCTCGATACATGTCTGCGTTTCCCACAATAATTGCAGTAGGGCTTCTCTGGATTCTGGTATGGTCCAGCTCTGTGTTGCTGATGCTGCTGTGCTAAGGGACGTCTGATAGGTCCTCCCTGTTGTGTCCTGGCTGGTCCCTGCTGTATCCTTGCTGATCCTTGTTGTGTTCTCAACTGACCTCCTTTTCCTCTGCTAATGGTTTCCTGAAATTTGGCCTCTGTCAGAAGTTCAGCATAAGAGACTCGGGACTGCGAGCTTGTATAATGTTGCAGCTCCTGGGTCAGTCCTCGATGAAATCTCTTAGCCTTAGCCAAGTCATTTGGTATCAAAGCAGCGCCATATTTGCTGAGTCGACTAAACTCGGCATTATACTCGTCCACGGTTCGGTTCCCTTGCTCTAAGTGAAGAAACTGATCATACAAGGTATCCCTGACAGTGTTCGGGAAGTACTTTCCCTCAAAGAACTCCAAGAAATGCTCCCAAGTCTGGTAAGTACCCAACTGGCGCTCCATGGATTCCCACCAGTGATGGGCATTACCATCTAGAAGCGTCCGTACACCCGTCATCCATAGGTCCGTGGGTAACTGCGATGCCTCCAGTAGCTTCTGCGTGTGAGTGATCCAGCTGGTGGTCTCCTCCGGGCTCTCAGTGCCCTTGTACTGCCTTGAATCCATCTGAACAAAATCCTTTACTGATCCAACCCTAGCTCGAGGTACTGGAGCTAGTGCTTGGGATGGTACAGTAGCATGTGCAGCCATCCTCTCCAGTGCTGCCAAAAATTCTTGTCTCTGCTCAGCTGCCTGCTGCCTCTGCTCGGCTGCCTGCTGCCTCTGTTCCTGTATCATCATCTGAAAGAATTGGAATATCTGCGCTTGGCCATCTTGCGGTACTGGGAGGGGTGGAAGGTTCCCAATAGGTGAAGCGAGAAGATCAGATGGAACTGGGGTGTGAGTCTGTCCATCTGGTCCCGGAAGCCTAGGAATCGTTGGGGTCCCTCCTTGAGTCTGACCATTGACTCCAAAATTTGTATCGCCATCGACGGCAGTACATCCATTCTGCAAATCCATCTCTCTGCAGTTAATGTACGAAACGATTAGAAAAGTACAGGAATCAAACAGGATGCAAGTATTAAATAGGAAGGATAAATTTCAATCAGGCGTGGATGAGATCCTTATACTCTATTCCTATACGCAGGCTTGTTCGGTACAGTTACGTAACCGAGACAATATATTCTTGACCTGCATGGGCCACCACAAAAATATGTCACGCCCCAGTCCCAAAATACGTAGGACTAGGAATACGTAACACGCCAGCCGTATGTATACGAACTCCAATATATGGAAACCATATACACACGTACGATGTACATGAATATCCAATCCACAGTGGTAATATATGTCACAATAAGTCACACGCAGTTCTATATCTCATCCACAGCACAAATAATAGAATAATGGAATCAATAAATGAATATCAAAGAAGCAGTCTCAAATAGTAATTTCAAAGTGTGATAGTCGGGTGGAAACAAATCCACTGCAAATCGACTGTAATAAACTACTAAAGAGAGAAGAGAATAAACTCTAATATAAGAATAAATGTCTAGAAAAGAATAGCAACTAGAATCTCTAAACAGCTGCAAGAAATCACATATAATCAGAAGGTAAGATCTCCTCAGACTGATAGGTAGCGTCAGGTCCAGGTCCATACTCCTGCGGGTACTCCTGCTCACCTATATCTGGAAGGGACCAGGTCCTCAGAGGGACGTAACAAGATACAAAAAGCACATGCCAATAAAGTACTGAAAATAAACATCCATTGGGGTCGCCTAACCATCTATGTGAATGCAGTTTGAGAACAACTTTCTAACAAGTGGGCTATCTGGTCATAAATAGGATTGGCATGGTTCTCTTGGAGATCCAGGGGCCTACAAAGGCACGTCGTCTTTTGAACGGCGGAGGCCCGCCAAGTAGTATAGGTGTCATCATGACCGCGCATCTCCGACGGAGCCTACGGGTTAAACAAGGAAAGTGCAAAGGAGCCCAAATGCCTTACTTGTTGTTCTCTCCACCCAATGCTCTAAGCATGTCATGTCCATGACACGATAATACCTCTAAAAACCGCTAGGTCTACTAGCATGCAAAGTTTCTATTGGCAGTTATTCCTATCCGTCGTACGACCTATACGTACCGGTGGCCAGCTGAGTACGCAAGTCCGTGTCCTACATGTAACTCACACTCGTGTAAGAATAGTGTCATGGCCAATGAAACATAAATGCCTCATGCAAATGGGGTAGTCTCATAAAGTAGGTCCAATGCATATATGTCACGCCCCAGTCCCAAATGTAAGAAACTAGGCTACGTGGCATTAGCCAGCTGACACGTCACTAAGGGTTTAATCCATTTAGATGGACCCAAAGGAACGTGCTACGCTGTCCTAGTATACTGCAAGTCTAGTACAGGCAAGTCTATCTCATCCACAGAAAATGTCAGAAAATAGTGCTGAATATATATAATGCTGAGTCTGATAATGTCATATTACACATCTTATGGGAACAACCCACTGTCAAAATATAATAATAATACAGAAAACAAAATAGACTGAACATCGTCTATCTAACAAAACATCTCCATCGCCAAGAGAGCATCTCCTAGAATCAGGTAGATTCTGATGGTGTCTCCTCTAGTTCTTCCTCGGTGGCATGCCTAGTCTCCTGTCCTGGACCATACACCGTGGGGTAGTAGGCCTCGTCTAAATCTGGAAGGGAACCAGGTCCTCAGTGGGACATAACAAGATACAGGAAATAACATGCCAGATATGAAAATACTGAATAAATAAATACAGGGTGCTAACCATCTAAGTGAAATGCAAGTAAAGACCTTGTAGTACGCATGGGAATGTGTAGGTTAGACATATGCTGACTTAATTCACCAATTGTGGTGACTGGCTAGTATATGTGTCATATGCCCCCAGACGCATGGGCACTCTGCAATCGTCCATCTCCGAGGAGTATGGAACGAAGGTAAAACATATAAGGAGGGGGTGTCCCATACGTCTACTAGTTATCTTTCCCGCCCAATATAACTAAATGCCAAGTCGTAATTATTCCTGAGTTTTCCTGATTTTGCTAAGCCGTGATACGTGTCACACGTACTGGTAGCTAATCAAATACGCAGCTCGCATCCCAATATGTATGGCAACCATGTTGCGTGTTCCCGTGGTAGGGTCTAGGAGGATATTAAGATACCCTCACAGATGTTGGTAGGTCTAAAAAGACTAAGTTAATTATGCTACAAGTCAATGTATCTGTTGACTGTACCTGAGGCAATCTCAGATATTCACAGTTATATGGAAATCAGAAAGAACATAGCATATAATAGCATTTGTATTTAGACAGTAGCTTTGGCAAGGTATACTTGCCTACTCCCTGATAGTGTTGGACACCTGATCCCACTGTCAAGACTGGGGGTCCTTGTGACAGGGGTCACTGACTGTGCTGGAGATGTTTGATGTTTAAAAAGTACAGGTCTCGTAAATATCATGGGTAAAATATAAAGTATATTCAAATATATACTTATATACATATATGATAATATATATATAGAGTATATATATATAGATATAGTATATAATATATATTATATATGTATATATAGATAAATGAATAGACAGTGCAGAAATGAAAATATATATATATATATACTGTACTATCCAGTATAGTATTATATAGTATATATATCATATATATATATACATATATACATATATATAATGTAAAGAAAATTACAGTGCTGGAAATATAAATACGTATATTAATACTGTATTATCCAGTATTATATAGTATATAGATAATATATAGATATAGGCATACAATATATATGATAAAAAGGAAATGACAGTGCAGAATGTAATTTATACATATATATACATAAGCTGTATTATCCAGCAATATAATATATAATACATATAGATAATATATATATAGATATATAGTTATACATATATATATTTTTATAATAAAAGGAAAGACTGTGCAGGAAATGAAATACATATATAATACATATATTTATATATATATATATATATATATATATATATATATATATATATATATATATATATATATATATATATATATAAAAGAAAAGTAAAATGCAGGAATTTAAATACATAATAATAAAATAAAAGCATATATACATATATATATATACATATATATCATATATGTATATATATAATTATAATATATATAAATAAGTATATATATATATATAGTGATATATATATAAGAAAGAAAAAAAAAGACATATATATAAATAATAATAATATATATATATTCTGTATTTATTAATAATAGTAATCATAATAATATATATTATATATATATATATATATATATATATATATACATATAGAATATATATATATAAATATATATACATATGTATATACACTACATATATATAATAATATATATAATAAAAAAAACAGAAATAAATAAATAAAAAAAACATAATTTAAAAGGTGCATAAATACATAATATACATATATATACATATATACTGTATTTAATATATATATAGTAATATATATATATATATATATATATATATATATATATATATATATATATATATATATATATATATATATATATATATATATATATATATATATATATATATATATATATATATATATATATACTTAAATATATACATAGATATATATATGTATAAAAATAAAAAAAATGCAGAAATGAATACATATGTATATACTGTATATTTACAATATTTATAATATTAATATTAATATAATATTAATTACATATAATAGTATATATTAATATATATATATTAATATATATAAATAAATACATATATATACATAAATATATACATATATACATACATATACTTATTTACGTAATTATACGTATATACAGGGGGGGTATACCTGTCTGACAGGGGGCCCACTGGGCTTGCCGCCGGTGGGAGCACGGCGGCGGAGGAGGCGGCGGCTGGCCGTGGCAGTGGCTGCCAGCAACAGCAGCAGCAGCAGCAGCTTGTGGAAGCTACGGCGGTGGCTGCGGCGGCGGAGACGGCAGTGCAGGGTGGGGGTTCGGTGGAGGGGACGTCGGTGAGTACTCCGGTGGGGGTGGCGGAGGTCAGAGGCGGTGGTGGCGGTAGTTTGAAGAGGTCGGGGGGGTGCTTGGTGCTGTGGTCGGGGGTCAGGGAGGTTGCTGTGGCGGAGCTAGCGGCGGAGGGGGTGGTCGTGGGGCGGTGGGAGTCGGTCGGGATGGTGGAGGAGGTGGTGGCGAGTCAGGTGGTAGCGGTGGCGGTGGTTCACGGTGGCGGAGGGTGGCGCTGGGGGTGGTTGGGTGGTGAAGTCGGTTGTGGGGGTGGTGGTCGGGATGATGTTGTGGGGGCTCTGGACGGCGGAGACGGTGGCCGGAGGGGGGGTGGCAGTGGTCGGAGGGAAGGCAGGGGAGTGGCGACGGGTTCGGCGGTGGTCCGGTGGGCGGAGGATGGCCGTGGTGTTGGTGGTGTGAGTTTGCATGGGGGGTGCTCGGGTATTTATAAGGTTAGGATTGAGTGGCATAGGATGTAATTAGGGGGAAGTCTTGGGGTATTTAGGTTATTTTGGGTTTTTAGGATATTTATGCAGCCATTTGTGGGTCCCACATGACACGTGTGCGGTCCACATTCACCAGCCAATGAGGTGATGCCACCTCACACTGGAAATTTGCATAAAAACTCCTGAAATTTCCTAAATTGTAAATAGGTCCCAAAATTGGTATTTTGCGTAATTACGCAATTTGTCTGATAAATTATCCTGTTCCCAAAAAATACTAAAATGCTCAGAATTGAGAGGAAAAAGCTGTGGGAGGGTCCTGAGGGGGTGGGGGTGAGTCTGGGCAGTGGCAGGGCCTGGTTTCTTGGTGATACGGGTCATCGTATTTATTATTTAATAAATACTGCGTACGGTGTTCTCTAATTATTTAGAGGCAGGTAGGGCCATAATTTTACTACGGTGTCAATATACTAATTGTAGTATATTTAAAGTAGAATATTATCGTATTTTTGTTTGGACAAAACTGGTGCCTGTTGGTCCTGAATCTTTAAGGGTACAGAGATGGGTAAAGTGCAAGAAATAAAATAGGAAATAAATACAGACTTTTGTAACGATATTTGTGCGTCTCAAACGAGGCTCAAAATAAAGCATCTGTGAGTTGCACAAAATTCATAAAAATAGTTTAACAAGTCTAGGACAGGTATGTGAATTTTGTTTGGGAATTACAGCTAGTGTAATGCTCTAATTAATTATGTGAAGTACAGGTGTACAATCAATAGGATATGTAAACAAAATAAATTTTAAAAAGTTACAGAAATTCTAGTTAGTTAAAAATTAATCCTAAATTACTGAAATCTGGTCGAGGGAGTTTACAATCTACCCTCCTTAGAATATTTTATCCTCGAAATAAAAACAGACATATAATAAAATGAAAGATTGATTTGAAAAATTAGGACATACCCTGGTTTGGAAATAGATGGGGAAAACGCTGTTGAATATTCTCCTCTCGTTCCCAGGTTGATTCACCTGGTGCATGATGTCTCCATGCAACAAGAACTAGAGGGATAGTCTGGCCTCGTAACACCTTCTCGCTACGATCTAAGATTTCTACAGGCTCCTCCTGGTATGATAGGCTTGGACCGACGGTGATCTCTGAATGGTCCAGTACATGACTTGGGTCTGGAATGTACCTCCTCAGCTACGTGGAAGACGTCATGCACTCCTTCCAAGGTCTGGGGTAGGGCTAGCTTGTAGGCAACTTCTCCGATGCGTTCTAGTACATCGAAGGGTCCAATGTACCTTGGACTCAGCTTTCCTCTTCCTCCAAATCTGATAGTACCTCGGGTGGGTGAGATTTTTAAGAACACATGCTCTCCCACTTGGAACTCTAGAGGTCGTCGATGAACGTTGGCCCAGTGCTTCTGTCTGTCTTGTGCAGCTCGTAGGTGTCCTTGTATCTTCTTTACTTTCTCCACCGTACGAACAACCAGTTCTGGTCCCAAGATCTGTCTTTCGCCAACATCGCTCCAGCATACTGGGGAACGACATTTCCTGCCATACAATGCTTCAAAGGGAGCCATTTGAATGCTCGCTTGATAGCTATTGTTGTAGGAAAATTCTACCAAGTGCAAATGATCTTCCCATGATCCGCTGAAATCAAGCATGCAGGCTCTCAGCATATCTTCAAGTGTCTGGATGGTGCGTTCTGATTGGCCATCTGTCTGCGGATGGTACGAGGTGCTGAACTTAAGGCGGGTACCAAGGCTTTCTTGCATACTTTGCCAAAAGTAAGATGTAAACCTCGTATCTTTGTCAGATACTATGCTGACTGGTACTCCGTGCAGACGCACTATCTCCTTCATGTACATGTCCGCCAAGACTTCGGTAGATTGTTTGACTCTGAAAGGTAGGAAATGTGCAGCTTTGGTGAGTCTGTCTACGATCACCCAGACAGCATTACGACCACTAGGACTTCTTGGGAAGCCCGTAACAAAGTCCATCGTAATGTGTTCCCATTTCCACTCGGGTATTGGAAGGGGTTGGAGTAGACCGGCA
Source organism: Iris macrosiphon (assembly GCA_036927795.1). NCBI lineage: Eukaryota > Viridiplantae > Streptophyta > Magnoliopsida > Asparagales > Iridaceae > Iris > Iris macrosiphon. Next base: position 159,325,603 of record JAYESA010000004.1, read on the forward strand.
GATCTCTGATGCTCAGCCTTGACTTGCTGACACACCAGGCACTTTGCCACGAAGCGTGCTATCTCTCGCTTCATTCCATGCCACCAGTAGTATTGTTGTAGATCTCTGTACATCTTTGTGCCTCCAGGATGTATAGAGTATGTTGAGCTGTGAGCTTCTGTCATCAGCTCCTCACGAAGTTCTCCATTTGGAACATAAAGACGTTCTCCACATCTTAGAGTCCCATCTTCGTGTATGCGGCATCCTGTCTGGATTCCAGCCTCTGTTCTTTGGTGAAGCCTCTGAAATCTTGCATCTGTTGGTAGAGCAGCTTTGATTCTTTCGACCAATGTTGATTGTAGCTGGTAGTTTGATAATTGGCCGTCAATTCCTGGCATAATGACCGTTATTCCCAATTTGTCTAGATCTTTCAATAGACCTGGTTGGGTGATCATAAAGAATGTTGAGGGTCTTCTGCTTAGTGCATCAGCCACTACATTAGCCTTTTCTGGATGGTACTGCAAATCGATCTCGAAATCCGTCATCACTTCGAGCCATCGTCTTTGTCTCAGATTTAGGTCCTTGTGGGTGTAGACGTATTTCAGGCTCTTGTGATCGGTGAATATTGCCGTATAGATAATGTCTCCATAGCTTCAGGGCGAAGATGACTGCGGCAAGCTCCAGGTCGTGAGTGGGGTAATTCTTCTCATGAGTCCTCAGTTGTCTTGAGGCATAAGCTACAACCTTCCCATGTTGTATTAAGACACAACCCAATCCTTTTCCGGATGCATCGCTATAGATTACGAAACCTTCGGATCCAGATGGTATAGTCAAGATGGGGGCAGTAGTCAGACGCTTCTTCAACTTATCAAAAGCTGTCTGGCATTCCTCAGACCAGATGAACTCCTGGTCCTTGCGGGTAAGACGGGTAATTGGCTCCGAGATTCTAGCAAAGTTTTCTACGAACCTCCGATAATATCCGGCAAGTCCTAGAAAGCTTCTCACCTCTGAGACGTTGGTAGGGGTTGGCCACGTCTCGACAGATAATATCTTTGCTGGGTCCACCGAGATGCCTTCTCCTGTGATTACGTGTCCCAGAAAAGCGACACGATCAAGGAAGAACTCGCATTTGCTTAGTTTAGCATAAAGGCTCTCTCGTCTCAGCGTCTCTAGCACTAGTCTCAAGTGTTCTTCGTGCTCCTCGTAGCTTTTTGAATATACCAAGATGTCGTCGATGAAGACTACCACGAACTGGTCCAGATATTGGTGGAAGATTCTGTTCATCAGGTTCATGAATACGGCTGGTGCATTAGTCAGTCCAAACGGCATCACCAGGAACTCGTAGTGACCATAACGAGTCCTGAATGCTGTTTTTGGAATATCTTCTCGCCGTACCTTGACCTGATGATAGCCTGACCTTAGGTCTATCTTTGAGAATACCACAGCTCCCGTCAGTTGGTCGAACAGATCATCAATTCGCGGCAAGGGGTACTTATTTTTGATTGTCAGAGCGTTGAGGGCTCTGTAATTAATACACATTCGATATGTTCCGTCCTTCTTGGGTACAAACAACCCTGGTGCTCCCCAGGGTGATGCACTAGGACGAATAAATCCCTTGATTTGCAGTTCTTCAAGTTGCAGCTTCAGCTCGTCAAGCTCCTTCTTCGCCAGTCGGTACACATTTGAGGATACCGGTGCAGCTCCGGGTATCAGCTCAATAGTGAACTCTACTTCTCTGTCAGGCGGTAGGCCTGGCAATTCCTCCGAAAATACGTCTTCGAATTCTGCAATGAGTACTGGGGGTTCTATCTCCATCGCCATGTAAGTTCTAGGAGTCTGGCCTACTCCTTGCTCGATGGTACCTCGTACGTATTCAAACTCTGGGTGTCCTAGTGGTCTAAAGGTGATACTACCTTTTCAGCAGTCTAGGATAGCATTGTTCTGGATTAACCAGTCCATGCCTAAGATGACGTCGAAATTTGGCATTGGAAGTACCAAAAATCGCGCTCTTAGCTCTCTACTACAAACAACTATTGAACATATTTCAATAATGTTGGTAACTGGAACAATACCTCCTCCAGTAAGAATTTTCCAGCACTTGGGTAGCGGGGAAGTGATTAGTTTGTGCATGGCTACGAAACTACTAGATATGAATGACAAGGTTGCGCCAGAATTAAATAATACGGTTGCAGGTAATGATGCAACTAAAATAGTACCTGCGATGGTTTCTCCTTCAGGTTCTTCGACAACTGCAGCTAAAGCAAAGGCTTGTCCATGCCTTTGTCCTCCGAATTATTGTCTGGCCTTGAACTGGCTCTCCTGAGTGGCCAGAGGTGGTCCCTTCTGATATCCTCCTGATATGGAGGGTAGCATATTTTGTGCAGGTGTTCCTGATTTCTGCCCGTTCTGAGGAACTGCATCTCTGTATTGCGGGCAGTCCCTAGCCATATGTTGGCTAGCCCCACATACTAGGCAGAGTCCTTTCTTCTTTCTGCAGTCATTGGCAAAATGCCCCTTCTTGCCACAAAAGTGACAAGTCGGGAGCTCCTTCTTCTGGTAGGGTCCCGTTGTCTGATGCGTCTGATTTTGTGGACGACGGATAGGGCCTCCTGCTCCTTGCTGGTTTTTGGCCGGGAAGGTTGGATTTGAGCGTCTCGTTCCTCGGCCAATAGCTTCTTGCACCCTTGCTTCTGCAAGAACCTCCTCGTAGGAGATCCTTGACTGTGATGTCGTATACCTCTGAAGCTCGCAGGTGAGGCCGTGGTGGAATCTTTTGGCCTTCTCCAGCTCATTCGGTATCAAGATGGTACCGAATCGACTTAATCTGCTGAACTCCGCGTCGTAGGCGTCAATAGTCATGTTTCCCTGTTCCAAATGCAGAAACTGGGAGTATAAGGCATTTTGGACTGTTGCAGGGAAGTACTTGGCATTGAAGTGCTCCAAAAATTGTTCCCAAGTTTGATCCTTGTCGACGCTACACTCTATGGATTCCCACCAGTGATGGGCATTACCTAAGAGTTGAGCTCTGACGGCGGTCATCCATAGATCGGGGGTAAGTTGCGAGCCTTCTAGCAGCATTTCTGTATTGGAGATCCAATCTGAGATCTCCTCTGGGGATTCGCTACCCTTAAAGGTTTTTGGGTTCATCTGGCGGAAGCCTTTGACTGTGCCCATTGGTTGGACAGGTGCTGGTGCTGGTGCTGGGGTAGTCGTTCTTTCCAAGGCCGCCATCAATGTCTGTCACAAGGCCTCAGTTTGTTGCCACTGAGATTGTCTCAGGGCTTCAGTCTGCTGCCACTGAGTTTTCATCATAGCTTGGAGGAACTGGAACATCTGTGTTTGTCCCTCAAGCTGAGGCATCTGGGCAGGGAAGGCGGGAGGTGGAGGCAGTGGTGTCTCCGCCTGGGAGGTTTGCCCTTCATGCTGGGCTGGTGTTCCTGTCTGGGCAGGATTCTGGGGAAGGTATGGAGTCATTGGGTAGACCAACATCCGTCTCGGGGATGGGTCCCTCGGGGTGGATGGGGTTCCCTGGACATCGGGCGAGGGGTCTTTTGCTGGGTCAGTCCCATCTATCGCATGTCCTCTGGGTATGTCTATTTTTCTGAAGAAAATAGAATAATTAGAAAAACACAAGGAATTAATAATTTATAATCAAGCAAGATGCAAAATTTTAATGAAGTCAGTGTGGATGAGACCTAGTATTTTTATCCTATTGCAGGCTTGCTTGGCATGTCATCATACCACTAGCAATAAACTAGACCTGCATGGGCCACCAGTAAAACCATGTCACACCCCAGTCCCAAATGTAAGGAACTAGGCTACGTGGCATTAACCAGCTGACACGTCACTAAGGGTTTAATCTATTTAGATGGACCCAAAGGAACGTGCTACGCTGTCCTAGTATACTACAAGTCTAGTACAGGCAAGTCTATCTCATCCACAGAAAATGTCAGAAAATAGTGCTGAATATATATAATGCTGAGTCTGATAATGTTATATTACACATCTTGTGGGAACAACCCACTGTCAAAATATAATAATAATACAGAAAATAAAATAGACTGAACATCGTCTATCTAACAAAACATCTACATCGCCAAGAGAGCATCTCCTAGAATCAGGTAGATTCTGATGGTGTCTCCTCTAGTTCTTCCTCGGTGGCATGCCTAGTCTCCTGTCCTGGACCATACACCGTGGGGTAGTAGGCCTCGTCTAAATCTGGAAGGGAACCAGGTCCTCAGTGGGACATAACAAGATACAGGAAATAACATGCCAGATATGAAAATACTGAATAAATAAATACAGGGTGCTAACCATCTAAGTGAAATGCAAGTAAAGACCTTGTAGTACGTATGGGAATGTGTAGGTTAGACATATGCTGACTTAATTCACCAATCGTGGTGACTGGCTAGTATATGTGTCATATGCCCCCAGACGCATGGGCACTCTGCAATCGTCCATCTCCGAGGAGTATGGAACGAAGGTAAAACATACAAGGAAGGGGTGTCCCATACGTCTACTAGTTATCTTTTCCGCCCAATGTAACTAAATGCCAAGTCGTAATTATTTCTGAGTTTTCCTGATTGTGCTAAGCCGTGATGCGTGTCACACGTACTGGTAGCTAATCAAATACGTAGCTCGCATCCCAATATGTATGGCAACCATGTTGTGTGTTCCCGTGGTAGGATCTAGGAGGATATTAAGATACCCTCACAGATGTTGGTAGGTCTGAAAAGACTAAGTTAATTATGCTACAAGTCAATGTATCTGTTGACTGTACCTGAGGTAATCTCAGGTATTCACAGTTATATGGAAATCAGAAAGAACATAGCATATAACAGCATTTGTATTTAGACAGTAGCTTTGGCAAGGTATACTTGCCTACTCCCTGATAGTGTTGGACACCTGATCCCACTGTCAAGACTGGGGGTCCTTGTGACAGGGGTCACTGACTGTGCTGGAGATATTTTCTGTTTAAAAAGTACAGGTCTCGTAAATATCATGGGTAAAATATAAAGTATATTCATATATATACTTATATACATATATGATAATATATATATAATATAGGATACACATATATATATAGAGTATATATATATAGATATAGTATATAATATATATTATATATGTATATATAGATAAATGAACAGACAGTGCAGAAATGAAAATATATATATACTGTACTATCCAGTATAGTATTATATAGTATATATATCATATATATATATATACATATATACATATATATAATGTAAAGAAAATTACAGTGCTGGAAATATAAATACGTATAATAATACTGTATTATCCAGTATTATATAGTATATAGATAATATATAGATATAGGCATACAATATATATGATAAAAAAGAAATGACAGTGCAGAATGTAATTTATACATATATATACATAAGCTGTATTATCCAGCAATATAATATATAATACATATAGATAATATATATATAGATATATAGTTATACATATATATATATTTATAATAAAAGGAAAGACTGTGCAGGAAATAAAATACATATATAATACATATATTTACATATATACATATATATATATAAAAGAAAAGTAAAATGCACGAATTTAAATACATAATAATAAAATAAAAGCATATATACATATATATATATATACATATATATCATATATGTATATATATAATTATACTATATATAAATAAGTATATATATATATATATAGTGATATATATATAAGAAAGAAAAAAAAATAAAAGACATATATATAAATAATAATATATATATATATATATATATACACTGTATATATATATATTCTGTATTTATTAATAATAGTAATCATAATAATATATATTATATATATATATATATATATATATATATATATATATATATATATATATATATATATATATATATATATATATATATATATATATATATATATAGAATATATATATATAAATATATATACATATGTATATACACTACATATATATATAATAATAATAAAAACAGAAATAAATAAATAAATAAATAAAACAGAATTTAAAAGGTGCATAAATACATAATATACATATATATACATATATACTGTATTTAATATATATATAGTAATATATATATAATTATATATATATATACTTAAATATATACATAGATATATATATATGTATAAAAATAAAAAAATGCAGAAATGAATACATATGTATATACTGTTTATTTACAGTATTTATAATATTAATATTAATATAATATTAATTACATATAATAGTATATATTAATATACATATATATATATATATTAATATATATAAATAAATACATATATATACATAAATATATACATATATACATACATATACTTATTTACGTAATTATACGTATATACAGGGGGGGTGTATACTTGTCTGACAGGGGGCCCACTGGGCTTGCCGCCGGTGGGAGCACGGCGGCGGAGGAGGCGGCGGCTGGCCGTGGCAGTGGCTGAAACAGTAGTGGCTGCCAGCAACAGCAGCAGCACCAGCAGCTTGTGGAAGCTACGGCGGTGGCTGCGGCGGCGGAGGCGGCGGTGTAGGGTGGGGGTTCGGTGGAGAGGACGTCGGTGAGTACTCCGGTGGGGGTGGCGGAGGTCAGAGGCGGTGGTGGCGATAGTTTGAAGAGGTCGGGGGGGTGCTTGGTGCTGTGGTCCGGGGTCGGGGAGGTTGCTGTGGCGGAGCTAGCGGCGGAGGGGGTGGTCGTGGTGCGGATGGAGTCGGTCGGGTTGGTGGAAGAGGTGGTGGCGAGTCGGGTGGTAGCGGTGGCGGTGGTTCACGGTAGCGGAGGGTGGCGCTGGGGGTGGTCGGGTGGTGAAGTCGGTTGTGGGGGTGGTGGTCGGGATGATGTTGTGGGGGCTCTGGACGACGGAGACGGTGGCCGGAGGGGGGGTGGCGGTGGTCGGAGGGAAGGCAGGGGAGTGGCGACGGGTTCGACGGTGGTCCGGTGGGCGGAGGATGGCCGTGGTGGTGGTGGTGTGAGTTTGCATGGGGGGTGCTCGGGTATTTATAGGGTTAGGGTTGAGTGGCATAGGGTGTAATTATGGGGAAGTCTAGGGGTACTTAGGTCATTTTGGGTTTTTAGGATATTTATGCAGCCATTTGTGGGTCCCACATGACACGTGTGCGGTCCACATTCACCAGCCAATGAGGTGATGCCACCTCATACTGGAAATTTGCATAAAACCCCTAAAATTTCCTAGATTGCAAATAGGTCCCAAAATTGGTATTTTGCGTAATTACGCAATTTGTCTGATAAATTACCCTATTCCCAGAAAATACTAAAATGCTCAGAATTGAGAGGAAAAAGCTGTGGGAGGGTCCTGAGGGGGTGGGGGTGAGTCTGGGCAGTGGCAGGGCCTGGTTTCTTGGTGATACGGGTCATCGTATTTATTATTTAATAAATACTGCGCATGGTGTTCTTTAATTATTTAGAGGCAGGTAGGGCCATAATTTTACTACGGTGTCAATATACTAATTGTAGTATATTTAAAGTAGAATATTATCGTATTTTTGTTTGGACAAAACTGGTGCCTGTTGGTCCTCAATCTTTAAGGGTACAGAGATGGGTAAAGAGCAAGAAATAAAATAGAAAATAAATACAGACTTTTGTAACAATATTTGTGCGTCTCAAACGAGGCTCAAAATAAAGCATCTGTGAGTTGCACAAAATTCAGGAAAATAGATTAACAAGTCTAGGGCAGGTATGTGAATTTTGTTTGGGAATTACAGCTAGTGTAATGCTCTAATTAATTATGTGAAGTACAGGTGTACAATCAATAGGATATGTAAAAAAAATAAATTTTAAAAAGTTACAGAAATTCTAGTTAGTTAAAAATTAATCCTAAATTACTGAAATCTGGTCGAGGGAGTTTACAATATACATAAATAAAAATATAGTACGACGACACCGTCGTTGCACCCAAGTTTCCTTGGACGCGCAGTTTATATAACAGTTAAAATAAATAAACTAAATAAACAGAAAGTAAACATGCATGTCTCATATGGAATGTAAAAACAGTACAATGGCAAGGTATACTTGTCTGGCAAGAAATCTGTAAAGTGTACGCGCCCAAATATCAAGGACACAGAACCTGGAACTAAGGACTCCGAACAAACGTCTCCGGATGCTGAAATAAACATCACCAACGTTTCTGGAATGAGCAAAATAGCTAAAAAACACATCCCTTTCGTCCAATTTGGACACAGGGACAAAACGGTAATTTTAGGTAAAAGTGGGGTCCACGTGTGGCCCACTTTGTACCGAAAAGCGTGCCAAGGGTAACAGTCTCTAAATGCGACAAACTATAGGTCAAACAACTCTAGATGTCAATACGAACCCAACAGTATGTCCAAATATGGATTCCGATGGGCCGAACAGAATTTTGTCCAAAAAGTCAATTGTAGGGCCCGCCAATTGGCGATCTGGTCAACGTCTCAGAAATGCATGAAAATTGGATCACAGGACCAGCGCGTTACCACGAGTCCAGTGGCGTAAGTTTCGTCACAATCTGACAAGCGTGCACAAAATACGCGCGAGTTCCACCAAAGTTGCGACACGGGATGTGTCCGCGGATACGGCCTGATTCCGACGCGCACATGCGTCCGAATCAGTCCCCACGAATTTTCACGTATCCGGTTACGCTGCGTGCACCATGCGTACACTTGGTACACGGCGGGGCGGTCCCGTTTGGCGGAGCGCGCTCCATTTTCCAACTTTTGGAAAACTAAAAAAAGTGGGTGCGCGCAGTTTTGTGACGAATATAATTATGTCCACAGCAACTAATAGCATAGGGTTATTTAACAGAAAATAAACTAGGTCAGGTATTCTATAGGTATCAAAAAGAATCACCGAATTTGGATCTCGGTGGTGGGAGATACGAACTCGGCAATATGGGTGGTCATTCTGGAATTCTGCGATTCCAGAATTCTGTCTGCTCGCCCAACTTGGGCGCTATTTTTCACCTAGGGACACACATTGTCCGAGGTTGGCTATAAAACAAGTATGGAAGAGGGTTAAGGGGTGATCATACCTATGAAGACAGAACAGCGTTTGGTTGAGCGAGTCAACGAAAAATCGCTCCGGAGCGAAGGTGCTTCGAGTGGGATTCTGCAGGACGCGAGGTCGGAGTCGTCGGAATGGTTGGATGGCTTGGCGGGGCTTCTCTGGCTGTGGTGACGGCTCTAGATGGGAAGAGGAGGTCTGGAAATTTAGGTTAGGGTTTTTAGAAAGATAATATATATATATATATATATATATATATATATATATATATATATATATATATATTATAGGGAGAGAGAGAGAGAGAATGAGCGGACGAGTTTGGACGCTGGGTGAAGGGTCGGGTCCTGGAGCTAATAGGCTGAAGGCTAGCAAAGTTGCTGAGGGCGGGTCAATTGGCACTGAAGGGCTCTGCATTGGCGGGTTGGAATTTGCTGAGGAGTCACAGCAAGTTAATTGCTAAAGAGTGAAAGCAATTGCTTAAGGGATGGTTGGATTATTATTATTATTATTATTATTATTGTTATACTTATTATTAAATTCTTTTGCTTTCTTTTCTTTTCCTTTACAAAATATATATATATATATATATATATATATATATATATATATATATATATATATATATATATATATATATATATATATACTCATAGAAAAATTATAGATTAGGGTAATGCACAATATTAGGCTAGCAACAGCTTAAGGGGTCTCCTACATGGAATAAATTCCGAAAAATTCCTGATGGTCCCATAAGTCATCTAAGTGTCCGAACACTTAACATAAAAATTATTAAAAATCTAATTCTCCTATTTAGACCTAATTACTATAATTTAATTAATAAATAATAAATAAAAAGGCTATATACGATTTTCTAGGAAGGGGGTTTTACATTCTACCCAACTTGTAAAAATTTCGTCCTCGAAATTAAAATTAAGCCACGATAGAATGCAATGATGGTATAAGATATAAATTAACAATGTAAATTCATACCTTGGTCTGCGAATAGGTTCGGAAAACGCTTGCGCATGTCGTCCTCGCGCTCCCAAGTTGATTCTCCTGGCGCGCCATGCCTCCATGCTACGCGAACCAAGAGAATAGACTGGTTCCTCAATACCTTCTCTCGACGATCAAGGATTCCCACGGGTTGCTCTTGGTATGACAAGCTCGGCCTAATGGTGATCTCTGAATGGTCAAGAACATGACTGCTGTCTGCCACATATCGCCTTAGCTGCGACACATGGAATACGTCATGTACTCCCTCCAGTGAAGGTGGTAGCGCAAGTCGATATGCCACCTCTCCAACTCTCTCGAGCACGTCAAATGGTCTAATATACCTTGGACTCAACTTGCCGCGTCCTCCGAATCGGATGGTGCCTCTGGTCGGTGATATCCTCAAGAATACATGATCGCCCTCTTTGAACTCCAAGGGACGACGATGAAGGTCTGCCCACTGCTTCTGCCTGTCTTGCGCTGCTCGCAAGTGTCCCTGAATCTTCTTGACTGTCTCTACGGTGTTGACCACCAACTCGGGTCCCAAAATTTGACGCTCTCCCACGTCACTCCAACACACAGGAGACCTACATTTTCTTCCATATAATGCTTCAAACGGAGCCATCTGAATACTCACTTGATAGCTATTGTTGTAAAAAAACTCTACAAGATATAAGTGGTCCTCCCATGATCCTCCGAAGTCCAACATGCAAGCCCTTAACATGTCCTCCAAGGTCTGAATAGTACGCTCCGACTGCCCATCTGTCTGCGGGTGGTCAGATGTACTGAACTTCAGACGTGTACCAAGACTCTCTTGCATGCTCCTCCAAAAGTGTGATGTAAAGCGCGAATCTCTGTCCGATACAATGCTGACTGGTATGCCGTACAATCTCATGATCTGCCTCATATATAAATCAGCTAAAGCTTCTGTAGATTGACCCACTCTAAAAGATTTAAATGGGCTGACTTGGTGAGTCGGTCAACTATTACCCACACTGCATCTCTCCCACTTGGACTCTTGGGAAAACCCGTAACGAAGTCCATAGTGATGTGCTCCCACTTCCACTCTGGAATCGGAAGTGGTTGCAATAATTCTGCTATCCTCTGGTGCTCCGCTTTTACTTGTTGACATACCAGACATTTAGCTACAAAGGGAGCTATCTCTCTCTTCATCCCATGCCACCAAAAGTGTTATCGTAAGTCGCGATACATCTTGGTGCCTCCAGGATAAATAGAATAAATCGAACTATGAGCCTCTGTCATCAGCTCCTGTCGAATCTCTCCATTTGGAACATAAAGACGATCACCACATCGTAATGTCCCATCCTCGTGAATGCGTAATCCTGTCTGCTCTCCGGCCTCTGTTCTTTCCTTTAGTCTCCTGAATCTGGCATCTGTAGGCAAAGCTGCCTTAATCCTCTCTACCAATGATGATTGAACTTGTAAGTTGGCTAGTGTCCCATCTGCTCCGGGTAATATCACTTCAATGCCAGCTCTTGCAAGTCCTCCAATAGTTCCCTCTGTGCTGTCAAGAAGTAAGCTGCTGGCTTCCGGCTTAACGCGTCTGCTACCACGTTAGCCTTGCCTGGATGATAATGTAGCTCTATCTCAAAATCTTTCATCAACTCGAGCCATCGACGTTGCCTCATATTTAGCTCCTTCTGCGTGAAGACGTACTTGAGGCTTTTATGGTCTGTATAGATTTCCACTCATTCCCCGTATAAGTAATGTCTCCATAGCTTCAGAGCAAATACAACGGCTGCAAGTTCCAAGTCATGAGTCGGATAATTCTTCTCATGTACTCGTAACTGCCTAGATGCATATGCAATCACCTTGCCATGCTGCATCAATACGCATCCCAAGCCTTTTCCTGATGCGTCACTGTAGATCACATAACCTCCTGATCCCGACGGAATTGTCAATACTGGTGCTGTAGTCAGTCGCTTCTTTAACTCTTCAAAGGCTGCTTGACACTCGTCAGTCCATATAAATTCTTAATCCTTATAAGTCAGACGAGTCATAGGTGCCGCTATCCTTGAGAAGTTTTCCACGAACCGTCGGTAATATCCCGTAAGTCCAAGGAAACTCCTCACCTCTGCTGCTGATTTAGGAACAGGCCATGTCTCAACTGCTGAGATCTTCTCTGGATCAACAAAAATACCATCTCCTGTAACAACATGTCCAAGAAATGAAACTCTGTCCAAGAAGAACTCACATTTGCTGAGTTTAGCATATAACTGCTCTCTCCTCAGAGTCTCTAGAACAATCCGCAGGTGCTCCTCGTGCTCCTCGTGGCTCTTCGAATAGACAAGTATATCATCTATGAAGACGACCACGAACTGGTCCAAGTACTGGTGGAAGACTCGATTCATCAAGTCCATGAAGATCGCTGGAGCATTGGTCAATCCAAATGGCATGACCAAAAACTCGTAGTGCCCATATCTTGTTCTGAATGCGGTCTTCGGAATGTCCTGCTTCCGTACCTTCACTTGGTGATATCCCGATCTCAGATCTATCTTCGAGAATACCTTAGCTCCACTGAGTTGATCAAACAGGTCATCAATGCGTGGCAATGGATATTTGTTCTTCACTGTCACTGCATTCAAGGCTCTGTAGTCAATGCACATACGCACTGACCCATCCTTCTTCCATACAAACAACACTGGTGCTCCCCAGGGTGATGCACTCGGTCGGATGAAACCTTTCTCCTCTAGCTCCTTTAACTGTGCCTTTAGCTCGTCCATCTCCTGCTTCGTCAGTCTGTAAACATGCGATGCTATAGGGGCTGCTCCGGGTGCTAGTTCAATTAAAAACTCTGCGTCTCTGTCTGGGGGTAGTCCTGGCAAATTATCTGGAAAGACGTCTAAAAATTCTGAAATAATAGGGTGGTAGACCACATCGTCCATCGTGAGATGCATACCATCAAGGATTTCTGTGGATCCTCGGGCAAACTCAAGTTCAGGCTGGCCTGGCACCTTAAAAAGAATGCTTCCTCCAAAGCAATCAAAGAAAGCATGGTACTTGCTTAGCCAGTCCATTCCAAGCACAATATCAAAAGATGGCATAGGAAGAACTAAGAGTTGGGCATTCATCTCTCTGCCACGTATCACTATAGGGCCCGATCTACAAACTCGACTAACTGGTACAACTCCTCCTCCGGTAAGAATTCTAACACAACTAGATAATGGTGTAGAAGCAATGTTGTGTTTGGCAATAAAACTAGATGATATGAATGAGTGGGTGGCTCCCGTATCAAATAATGTCACCGCAGGAAAAGTAAAAGCAAGGGTAATACCTACTATGACATCCACCTCATGATCCAGGTCATCTACCTCCAATGCAAAAGCTCTTCCGTTCCTCTGCGGCTGTCCATGTTCGGTCCTTATATACTGCTCCTCCTGAGTGGGTAGCGGTGGTCCTCTCTGAAATCCTCCTGCAGTACATCCATTCTGCAAATCCATCTCTCTGCAGTTGATGTACGAAACGATTAGAAAAGTACATGAATCAAACAGGATGCAAGTATTAAATAGGAAGGATGAATTTCAATCAAGCGTGGATGAGATCCTTATACTCTATTCCTATACGCAGGCTTGTTCGGTACAGTTACGTAACCGAGACAATATATTCTTGACCTGCATGGGCCACCACAAAAACATGTCACGCCCAGTCCTAAAATACGTAGGACTAGGAATACGTAACACGCCAGCCGTATGTATACGAACTCCAATATATGGAAACCATATACACACGTACGCTGTACATGAATATCCAATCCACAGTGGTAATATATGTCACAATAAGTCACACGCAGTTCTATATCTCATCCACAGCACAAATAATAGAATAATGGAATCAATAAATGAATATCAAAGAAGCAGTCTCAAATAGTAATTTCAAAGTGTGATAGTCGGGTAGAAACAAATCCACTGCAAATCGACTGTAATAAACTACTAAAGAGAGAAGAGAATAAACTCTAATATAAGAATAAATGTCTAGAAAAGAATAGCAACTTGAATCTCTAAACAGCTGCAAGGAATCACATATAATCAGAAGGTAAGATCTCCTCAGACTGATAGGTAGCGTCAGGTCCAGGTCCATACTCCTGCGGGTACTCCTGCTCACCTATATCTGGAAGGGACCAGGTCCTCAGAGGGACGTAACAAGATACAAAAAGCACATGCCAATAAAGTACTGAAAATAAACATCCACTGGGGTCGCCTAACCATCTATGTGAATGCAGCTTGAGAACAACTTTCTAACAAGTGGGCTATCTGGTCATAAATAGGATTGGCATGGTTCTCTTGGAGATCCAGGGGCCTACAAAGGCACGTCGTCTTTTGAACGGCGGAGACCCGCCAAGTAGTATAGGTGTCATCATGACCGCGCATCTCCGGCGGAGCCTACGGGTTACACAAGGAAAGTGCAAAGGAGCCCAAATGCCTTACTTGTTGTTCTCCCCACCCAATGCTCTAAGCATGTCATGTCCATGACACGATAATACCTCTAATAACCGCCAGTTCTACTAGCATGCAAAGTTTCTATTGGCAGTTATCCCTATCCGTCGCACGACCTATACGTACCGGTGGCCAGCCGAGTACGCAAGTCCGTGTCCTACATATGACTCACACTCGTGTAAGAATAGTGTCATGGCCAATGAAACATAAATGCCTCATGCAAATGGGGTAGTCTCATAAAGTAGGTCCAATGCATATACATAAATAAAAATATAGTACGACGACACCGTCGTTGCACCCAAGTTTCCTTGGACGCGCAGTTTATATAACAGTTAAAATAAATGAACTAAATAAACAGAAAGTAAACATGCATGCCTCATATGGAATGTAAAAACAGTACAATGGCAAGGTATACTTGCCTGGCAAGAAATCTGTAAAGTGTACGCGCCCAAATATCGAGGACACAGAACCTGGAACTAAGGACTCCGAACAAACGTCTCCGGATGCTGAAATAAACATCACAAACGTTTCCGGAATGAGCAAAATAGCTAAAAAAAATATCCCTTTCGTCCAATTTGGACACAGGGGCAAAACGATAATTTCGGGTAAAAGTGGGGTCCACGTGTGGCCCACTTTGCACCAAAAAGCGTACCAAGGGTAACAGTCTCTAAATTGAACAAACTATAGGTCAAACAACTCTAAATGTCAATACGAACCCAACGGTATGTCCAAATGTGGATTCCGATGGGCCGAACAGAATTTTGTCCAAAAAGTCAACTGTGGGGCCCGCCAATTGGCGATCTGGTCAACCGTCTCAGAAATGCGTGAAAATTGGGTCACAGGACCAGCGCGTTACCACGAGTCCAGTGGCACAAGTTTCGTCGCAATCTGACAAGCGTGCATAAAATACGCGCGAGTTCCACCAAAGTTGCGACACGGGATGTGTCCGCGGATACGGCCTGATTCCGGTGCGCACATGCGTCCGAATCAGTCCCCACGAATTTTTACTTGTCCGGTTACGCTGCGTGCACCATGCGATACACTTGGTACACGGCGGGGCGGTCCCGTTTGGCGGGGCGCGCTCCGTTTTCTAACTTTTGGAAAACTGGAAAAAGTGGGTGCGCGCAGTTTTGTGACGAATATAATTATGTCCACAGCTACTAATAGCATAGGGTTATTTAACAGAAAATAAACTAGGTCAGGTATTCTACAGTTATAAAAAAGAATCACCGAATTCGGATCTCTGTGGTGGGAGATACGAACTCGGCAATATGGGTGGTCATTCTGGAATTCTGCGATTCCAGAATTCTGTCTGCTCGTCCAACTTGGGCGCTGTTTTTCACCTAGGGGCACACGTTGTCCGAGGTTGGCTATAAAACAAGTATGGAAGAGGGTTAAGGGGTGATCATACCTATGAAGACGGAACAGCGTTTGGTTGAGCGAGTCAACGGAAAATTGTTCCGGAGCGAAGGTGCTTCGAGTGGGATTCTGCAGGACGCGAGGTCGGAGTCGTCGGAATGGTTGGATGGCTTGGCGGGGCTTCTCTGGCTGCGGTGACGGCTCTAGATGGGAAGAGGAGGTCTGGAAATTTAGGTTAGGGTTTTTGGAAAGATATATATATATATATATATATATATATATATATATATATATATATATATATATATATATATATATATATATATTATAGGGAGAGAGAGAGAGAATGAGCGGACGAGTTTGGACGCTGGGTGAAGGGTCGGGTCCTGGAGCTAATAGGCTGAAGGCTAGCAAAGTTGCTGAGGGCGGGTCAATTGGCGCTGAAGGGCTCTGCATTGGCGGGTTGGAATTTGCTGAGGAGTCACAGCAAGTTAATTGCTAAAGAGTGAAAGCAATTGCTTAAGGGATGGTTGGATTATTATTATTATTATTATTATTATTATTATTATTGTTATACTTATTATTAAATTCTTTTGCTTTCTTTTATTTTCCTTTATAAAATATATATATACATATATATATATTTGTATATACATATTTATATATATATACTCATAGGAAAATTTATAGATTAGGGTAATGCACAACATTAGGCTAGGAACAGCTTAAGGGGTCTCCTACATGGAATAAATTCCGAAAAATTCCTGATGGTCCCATAAGTCATCTAAGTGCCCGAACACCTAACATAAAAATTATTAAAAATCTAATTCTCCTATTTAGACCTAATTACTATAATTTAATTAATAAATAATAAATAAAAAGGCTATATACGATTTTCTAGGAAGGAAGTTTTACATCGATGATGCATGTATACGGGAAAGCTTCAGTATCGGACACGAAGGTGGGCAGGTTCATGAGTCCGAGTCTCGAGGGAACCGCACCGTCCGCTTGGTTGGGCCAACCAAGGGTGAAGAAGCTCGTCGGAACGGTAGTACATTCCGGTGGAAGACGAAAGTTGGGGACATGCAGCCAAGGCTCACATTGAGGCTTATCGTCAGGGACTTTGGTCTTTGCCGTATCATCGATATCGGCAGGATCTCAGGGGTGCAGGGGGTGCTACGCATGACAGCTAGCATCGGCGTGACGGTCGAGGAATTAGAGACAAAGAAAGATGCAAAGCAACTCGGAAGATCGGAGATAGGTGGCATGGGGGAGAAGGAACTCTGTCGCGGGATGATAGGCATGGAGTCTAGTTGAGGAGTCATGGGGTCAACACCCTCTCATCAAATTGGAGGGGAGATTATTGGAGTCCAGTCTGATTAGGAGTAGTTATTTTAGGTATAATATGATTCCTATTTTAGGGCTTACTATTTAGAAAATTCTATTATGTAATATTGTTGGAGTCCAATTTGGAATAGGAGTAGTTATTTTAGGTATAATAGGAGTTTCCTATTTAGGAAATCTATTATGACCTAGAATAGGATTTTTCTCATCCTATATATATGGGTTGAGGGTGGAGGCACAAAGATATATCACAAGTTGGAGATTTGGGGTGCTCGTCCACAGAAAATCTAAAAGAAAGTTCGTGCTTTACTCTTAGGACTTCGTCATCCAAGAGAGAAGGAAGAAGGAGATCCGATCGAGTAGTCGTCGCCTTCGCTCAGAAAATTGCTACGTGGGCTACGTGGTTGGTGAGTGATTTCAATTGTAATCTTCTGTTTTTTTTCCTGAGAGTAGTGACGGGGTTGAACCTAGTAGAAAAAATGGTTCAACATTTAGTTTTGTCAATCTTGTAATTTTATCTTAATTATAAATATTGATATTTGTCCAGGTGATTTAGTCACCGTCATATACTTTCCTTTATCTGTACTTAATATTCGTTAGACGTAGTTGGTTATCTCAGGTGGATTGACAAAATACAACCCCGTGCCCAAGAAGACGTTGCCTTTACACCACGATTTAAGGTTTGTAATGCTAATTCCAGCTCCTCCTTTTAAACATCCAAAACGGTTTCCATATCATGTTCGCTAAGAACCACAATAAACTCCATTATCGTTAATCACCTCTGCTCCAAATGCTTGGGGTGGAAAACATTCGTCACATTTGTCCATTGAACGAACTATTCATTCCATTTAATAAAGGCCCTTTATCAAGGCACTACAAAAAGATTCGGATCAGGCCTAAATTTTTTATATAATTTTTATTTAACAATTTACTCAGAACTTGTCCATATGTTTATTTGGTTTGTCAAAATATTATTAGTTCTTCCAATAGGTTCGACTGTCAAAATTTGACAGTCTTTCAATAGGTTGGACTGTCAAAATATTGACAGTTCTAAATAAAATATGCCGTTCAATGTAATAAATATTTGGACTAGTTCTGAATAAACTTTTGAGTGAAAAACTTATAAAAAGAAATTGAACTAGTTTCGAGTCTTTTTTGTGGTGCCTTTTTAAACGACTTTAATAAAATGATAGGAGTAGAGGAGCTGGGTCTGTGGGCCCAAATAAAAAATTGCAATGCAGCATCAAAGTCTACATAAAAGACTACGTTGCAGAATAAAAGTTTCAAACGTAACCTCAGAATAAAAATAATAAACTCCATCATCAAAAATTGACGAATTACTGCACGCATGTAGTTTGTTAAACGTTATTTGAGAACTATAGCCACCTCGATATTTAGAGACTTGACCAGTTGACTTGACTTGTAATATAGGTAGAAAACAATTGTTTCCGACCAGCTTTGCTTTCGAGTGCGCCCCAAAGTCACTGTACTGAAATTTTCAACTCTTAAATAGACTAGTAAATGTAATCCACGTAAAATAAAATTTTCTAATATTATTATAAAAAATTTAAATAATTTAATATATTTTAATTATAATTTATTATAGATATATTTTTATTTTTTATTAAAAAATTAAAAGGATAGCCGTCTAAACTGTACGTATATTCTCACGTAATTAAAAATTAAAATTAAAAATTAAAAATTTAAAATTAAATAAATTTTAATTAATTGTTTAAAATATCTCTTCTTAATTTATGTGGTTAAGATAGAAGGCATTCTTTTTTGTTGATCAAATTTGATTTTTCATGATTTTATTTATAATATTTTTTTTCAATTTTTTAAATAAACAATTGAATATTTACAAACGACTTAGACAGCTAACTTTTGAGTCGTTTTGAAGTCTCATTATAACAGTAGAAATAGAGATAAAAATAGACATAGAAATATATTTGTTCATTGAAGATATGTGGAAGTTACATACTTGGTTAAGAAGAATTCGAAATATATTAATTCATGAAGAAATGAGACTAGCCCACATTGTCATTGATATACTGTATGTATAGGTTATCGAATATTACACCACTTACTGTAATATTTATTACGGTAACAAAAAACTATATTTGATTTTATTATTTCAATCATAATAAAATTATTTTTTGAGATTAAACTGAAGGAACAACAATTTTTCACTATAAATTATGCTGCATATGGTGATTTTCTATACCATATAGGCTCATGTACTTACAACCACCTTTACCTTTGTATTGCATTCATAGCAGTTCCACTATTTGATTTCCTTATCCCAATCAATTTATGAATATTTTTTGAGAATAACTAAACACTGCAAAATATTCCAAAAACAAGATTTGCATATTGGACCACTGTGTGTTACTAACAAGCAACTTGCAAGAGAAGACACAAAAATGTTAACAATGAACTAGTTGATTATAATTAACCCACTCCCATGATCCAAATGAATCTGAATTTTGAACCAGTCCAAAACTCCAACCCGACACCAACTTATGAATTTACCCATCAAAATTCAAAGGTGAAAGAGTGCTCAACGGCCTAATTGATACTATGTATAAGAACTTATATAAATGTATAGGACTTATTGCAGTATTTATTTAAGAACAATACAAAAAATTGTCCAAGTCGAGTGACTATTATAGTTATCGGAAAGAGTTTTAAAATACTGACTAGATGGTGATAAATTAGTGAATCGAACTACAGAACATATTATTCCTTTTATTTATAAATAATAAGAGTTGGGGACAGTGAATCCAAAAAAATACAACATAACGTACACAAATAATAATAATAATAATAATAATAATAATGCAAAATATTTGTACACTAGCAATTGTAATATCTATCTATATAGATATTACTCTTTGTCTAAGTCTTTCTAATCTAAAGAATTTTCATTATCTAAATATGACTTTGTAATGGAAAAAGTACGGGCCGTAAGGGGTCCCAAAACAACAGTAGCTAATGAAAATGACAGCATGAATGTGTCCAGTAACGACTGCGTAGTCAAGATTTACATCTCGAGATGTGATACATATTATTAAATATATGGACAATTTACGTAACTATTTTTATTTTTATTTTTATATTTATTATACTAATTATTCTTATTTTGAAACTAATTTTACGGATCATTTTTATGTTTTATATTTTCTAGACTAAATTACAACTTGATACTCTTAACTATCCAAAATGTTCAACTTGATACTCTCAATTTTGATATGTACTAACTTAATACTCTCAACTATATAACAATTTTCATGTTGACACCTAAAAATTTTAAAAAGATAAAAATACCTCTCACTTCCCAACCCCTCCACTATCCATACCCCCTCCCCCCTCCGTCCTTCTCCAGCAGCAACGCGCACCCCCCCCCCCCCACCCTCCCCCTCCGGCGCGCCATACCCCTTCGCAGTCGCCCCCACACCCGCCCCCGAGTCCCCCGGTGAATCCCGCGCTACCAGCCAGCGACCACGCCGTCCCGCGCGGCTCCGGGCCAGCCCCCGCCACCACCTTCGGGTGTGGGTCCCGTCGCGCCACGCAGCCTCCGGCGACTGATGTTGCCGCTGCTTACTGTTGTGCCCCCCTTCTATCGTCGGTGCCAGAGAGGGAGAGGGGGTCGCCGGAGAGAGAGAGAGAGAGAGAGAGAGAGAGAGAAGGAGGAGGAGAAGGCAATTTGGTCTTTTTTTGCAGGATATTAAGTTAGTACATATCAAAGTTGAGGGTGTCAAGTTGAACAATTTACATAGTTGAGGGTATCAAGTTGTAGTTTAGTCTATTTTCTATAAAGAGTTATAACACTAACCACCCTTTATTCAAAAATAAGGCTAAATTTTACTTCGATAACCTCAACTATCTCCATTATTCAACTTAACATCATAAACTTTTTTTTATCTACAACTTGATACCCAATTTTTTTTTTTATCGTAAACTACCCGCACACCTCCCTCTCCCTCTCCCCCTCCCCCTCCCCCTCCCCCACCCCACCCCACCCTATTGACGGACCATCTCTTCCCCCTGCTCCCGTATCCACCACCACCACCCTCCTCCCACGCCCCCCTCCCTCCTCCCTCCGCCGCCACCACCCCCCTTCCTCGCCCCCTCCTCCCTCCTTCCGCTCTCCCTCCTCCCGCCGGCCGCCCCCTGCTCCCCGCGGCCGTCACCGGAGAGAGTGGGGGGAGGGGGGGGGGAAGAGTGTCACTACCCGAGCCCAAAATAAGGGCACGAGTAGTGAGCAACACCCAGCCTACGCCGCAACATCGACGGTAGAACGCTGTCTGGTCAACCATACTATCTATATATAATATATATATATATATATATATATATATATATATATATATATATATATGGTACATGTCAATGTCATCTCAACTCCCAACGGAGGAACAACATGGTATATGATAATGGTAAACAATATTCAATCACATAGAAAACTAAGAAAGATAAAGCACGATATGGAGTAATGAAGGAAAAGAGTCACAATACATCCATAAGTCCGAAATAATATATATACATGCCAAAAGCCTCAATAAAGTCTAGTACAAGTCTAAACAATAAGTCTAAGCCTCCTCAGCCTCTGGTACCAGGTCCTCCTGCTCTAAAGGAGTATCCTCTAAAGGTACATAGTCATTGTAACACCCCATTCCGTTCAAGTGGACTGCCGATTCAAACGGCAAAGTGCAATGTCCCGACCCGCTTTGCCTCAAACGAGAAGCAAAGGATATCCAGACTTGTCCCTACAGGAATTCGGCTTAGGCTTTCAGAGGCTCGCTTGGCGTATTGCTCTACCGAGGCAAATCATCGCTAAGGTGGGTGGCTATGGTGAACTTGTCTTTGCTTATCCAGCACACATAAAATCTGGAATGATACATGCTAGTCGCTAGGTGAATCACCCCCTGTATGCTAATAAGAATCCAACACACCTAGCTAAGGAAATAATCCCAACTCATATTGCTTATGCTAGAATATAGAAATAAAATATTATTTATATATGTTCAGACCCTAGCATGCTACCCTAGAACGTGTTGCTCGGGAAGTCCCCTAACGATTTCACCTCTCGACTTACCTTCGGGCCCGAGCCAACGTGAATATTTGTGTTTATATAAATGCATGCTTGTCTGCTTGTATGTTGCCTTATTTTTATCCAAACCCTAGAAGACTACTAAGTAGTCTTTCCGTGCCTGAATAAACCTGCAAGTATCCGGGACCGCTAAGTCACCAAGGCAATCTCCGCCCCAGGGGAATTGCATCAAGGCAAAAGTTATTCACTAAACAAAATGAATCATACAATACTACTTGTCGTGTACTCGTGTTACCTCAACTGCATGAATTGTTAACTAAATAATCGTGTTCGATCATGGACAACTTGTGCACAAGGGTATAAGTTATACGGACGGTCGCTGGGGCACTAGCACCGGTCCGATCCGGGCGGAACTTCGTGTGTAGTCATCGTGTGCGGACTGGATAACTTGCAATACATCATGTATTTATCGTGTGGCCATCGTGTGTTCTCGTTGCATGTTATCCTTGTCCATGACTAGTTCATTATGGCATCAAGCTAGTGATCATCGTGTGCAATTAAACCTGTGGCATAGTCATCGTGTGCGGATGGGATAACTTGCAATGCATCGTGTGTTCATCGTGTGCTCTCGTTGCATGTTATCCTTGTCCTTGACTACGTCCACCTTGTGTATTTAAACTTGAACAGTATAACAACACTCATGTTTGCATATGCTATGCCTTCCTGAATGTTTATACTTGCCCGTGCTTGAATTAATAATGTTTGCCTTCGACAGGAAATATAAAATGGTAAGTTGGTAAGTCTCGCCGTGTTTCCTCTCATGTCGCACGGCGCACTGCCACACGAGTTAGGCTATTCAAATCTTGCATGAAACTGATCCTAAGGCAACTAGAGAGACCACTTAATAGTTGGTGCATGGAACTTATATTACGTGTTTGGATTTGTCGAGCGGGCGAGTAGCTTTCCCACCAGCGCATTCAATGTACTGATAATCCACCAGTTTGTATGCAGGGTGCGGGAGAATCTCGTTCGGTGCGGATGCCTCCTTCGTGCGTGCGAAGGCCCAGAGTTTCCTCTGAAGCCTTGGAGCGCTACATCCGGAACAGAAGCACCAATATAAGACATAATGTTGTGAACATCGCATGTACAATTATTCCATAATTGTAGCCACTTGGCACGCTTTTATTGTTTCGGAGAGAGAGACTTGAGCGACTTGTAATCTCGGCTATACGCCGCCTGTAATACTTGTTTATATCAATAAAGAGTTTCTTTACTTCAACTGTGTTATGCTTCCGCTATATTGTTAACTCGGTGAACCTGTTACCAAATTGCTATACGTTTATGACTCCGCTGCACTCGGACAATCTGTGCGACTCTGTAGCTTAGAACTCTTACCGCCAGCCAATGAACCATGGCCTTGCACGGGCGTGGCTCACGCTCGTGCGGCATCACACCCGGATGGGTTATAAAGTGATTGTTCCGCGGGAGCGCTGGCGCTGTGATTCTCGCATAGTGGGAATGGCCGATTTAGCCTGCGGGAGATCGGGGCATGACATAATGGTATCAGAGCCTGGCTTCTATGCCTTTGGACTTCATTTCGATTATCTCAGTTTCGAAAGCTCGTTCGTGGGTTATGTGCATGCTCTCTCTCAATGTCCCAAACGGAATGTTCCAATAATAAGTCTAAATACTTTCAAAATATGTATCTGTTTGAGAACCCTTGAGATTATCGCTAGTAGCTTGTCCGAGTTTACTATCTCTAAGTTTGGTTGAATGCATCTGTTTGAGGGACGCCTTGAACTTGTGCACGATTCAAGACTCAAGAAGATGTGAAACTCGAGTGCTAAGACTTTGCTATCGCCGAGTTGGTGAAATGCATGTATTAGAGGGGCACTTCGAGTATGTGTACGATCCATACTCGAGATCTGCCAATCTCGATTGCTTATGCAAGTGAATATCCAAATAAACAAGTACAACGACTTGTGTAGGTTTGCCTCAACCTTGTATTATTAAATTAAAATTGATTGAAACGTACTGCTTATCCTCAGTAAGTCTAGAGGACGAGACTTTTTCTAAGTTGGGTAGGATGTAACACCCCATTCCGTTCAAGCGGACTGCCGATTCAAACGGCAAAGTACAATTTCTCGACCCGCTTTGCCTCAAACGAGAAGCAAAGGATATCCAGACTTGTCCCTACAGGAATTCGGCTTAGACTTTCAGAGGCTCGCTTGACGTATCGCTCTACCGAGGCAAATCATCGCTAAGGTGGGTGGCTATGGTGAACTTGTCTTTGCTTAGCCAGCACACATAAAATCTGGAATAATACATGCTAGTCGCTAGGTGAATCACCTCCTACATGCTAATAAAAATCCAACATACCTAGCTAAGGGAATAATCCCAACTCATATTGCTTATGCTAGAATATGGAAATGAAATATTGTTTATATATGTTCAGACCCTCGCATACTACCCTAGAACGTGTTACTCGGGAAGTCCCCTAACGGTTTCATCTCTCGGCTTACCTTCGGCCCGAGCCAACATGAATATTTGTGTTTGTATAAATGCATGCTTGTCTGCTTGTATGTTGCCTTGTTTTCATCCAAATCCCGGAAGACTACTAAGTAGTCGTTCCGTGCCTGAATAAACCTGCAAGTATCCGGGACTGCAAGGTCACCAAGGCAATCTCCGCCCCAGGGGAATTGCATCAAGGAAAAAGATATTCACTGAACAAAATGAATCATGCAATACTGCTTGTCATGTACTCGTGTTGCCTCAACTGCATGAATTGTTAACTAAATAATCGTGTTCGATCGTGGACAAGTTGTGCACAAGGGTATAAGTTCTGTGGACGGTCGTTGGGGCACTGGCACCGATCCGATCCGGGCGAAACTTCATGTGTAGTCATTGTGTGCGGACTGGATAACTTGTAATGCATCATGTGTTTATCGTGTGGCCATCATGTGTTCTCGTTGCATGCTATCCTTGTCCATGACTAGTCCATTATGGCATCAAGCCAGTGATCATCGGGTGCAATTAAACCTATGGCATAGTCATCGTGTGCGGATGGAATAACTTGCAATGCATCGTGTGTTCATCGTGTGCTCTCGTTGCATATTATCCTTATCCTTGACTATGTCCACCTTGTGTATTTAAACTTGAACAATATAACAACACTCATGTTTGCATATGTTATGCCTTCCTGAATGTTTATACTTGCCCGTGCTTGAATTAACAATGTCTGCCTAGGACAGGGAAGGTAAAATGGTAAGTTAGTAAATCTTGCCATATTTTCTCTCATGTCGTACGGCGCACTGCCACACGAGTTAGGCTATTCAAATCTTGCATGAAACAGATCCTAAGGCAACTACAGAGACCACTTAATAGTTGGTGCACAGAACTTATATTACGAGTTTGGATTTGTCGAGCGAGGGAGTAGCTTCCCCACCAGTGCATTCAATGTACTAATAATCCGCCAGTTTGTATGCAGGGTATGAGAGAATCTCATTCGGTGCAGATGCCTCCTTCGTGCGTGCTAAGGCCAGGAGTTACCTCTGAAGCCTTGGAGCGCTGCGTCCGGAACCAAAGCACATATACAAGACATAATATTGTGAACATCGCCTGTATAATCATTCCACAATTGTAGCCACTTGGCACGCTTTTACTGTTTCGGAGAGAGAGGCTTGAGCGACTTGTAATCTCGGCTATACGCCGCCTGTAACACTTGTTTATATCAATAAAGAGTTGCTTTACTTCAACTTTGTTATGCTTCCGCTATATTGTCAACTCAGTGAACCTGTTACCAAATCGCTATGCGTTTATGACTCGGCTGCACTCGGATAATCTGTACGACTCTGTGGCTTAGAACTCTTACCGCCAGCCAATGAAACACGGCCTTGCACGGGCGTTGCTCACGCTCATACGGCATCACGCCCGGATGGGTCATAAAGCGATCATTTCGCGGGAGCGCTGGCGCAGTGATTCTCGCCTAGCGGGAATGGCCGATTTAGCCTGCTGGAGATCGGGACGTGACAGTCATATGGCTCGTAGTAGGTGTGATACTGGTCCATAAGCCAATCATCTAAAAATATATATCCAGTTAGGATTGGAACGAAGTACATATCTTTGAAAGCAGTTCCAAATACATAATCGAGCATATAAAACAAATAATAGAAAAAAATACAAGATAACTAACCATCAGAATGGAATGAACTAGAGTGAGTAGGTAATGTACTGGAATAAAAAATAAGCAATATGAACAACTAAAATTTAAATGAAAATAGATAAACTAACTATTGTTTTATAGAGTACAAGTTCATTATGTGATCGGTTTGGGTTGAACACGAATGCAATATGGTAACTCGATTACACGTGTGATATGTAATCGACATGTACACGAATATACTTGGCTTGATCACATAACCAACTCTTACTCTCCCATCCTAACCAATACTTATGGATCTAATCATGAAACGTTACGAACACGAATATGGGCACACTAAACACGAGCAGTATATGAACACGAAGTATAATAAGATCAATACCCGATACATATGATAAAATACATGTGAATGAGTAGCTGTTGAACACGGTAAGGGATAACATCTCCTGACATGATCTATATAGTACTAGTCCGTGTAACCACTGTGTCAGAATTAAGTATACAGTTCTAGAACATGAGATGTATACACTATCATGAAATAAAAACTAATAGAGAGATATGTCACGTCCCGATCTCCCGCAGGCTAAATCGGTCGTTCCCGCTAGGCGAGAATCACCTCGCCAGTGCTCCCGCGGAACAATCACTTTGACCCATCCGGGCGTGATGCCGCACGAGCGTGAGCCACGCCCGTGCAAGGCCATGGCTCATTGGCTGGCGGTAAGAGTTCTAAGCTACAGAGTCGTACAGATTGTCCGAGTACAGCGGAGTCATGAACGCATAGGCGATCGGTAACAAGTTTACTGAGTTAACAATATAGCGGAAGCAAAACACAGTTGAAGTAAAGCAACTCTTTATTGATATAAATAAGTGTTACAGGCGGCATATAGCCGAGATTACAAGTCGCTCAAGCCTTTCTCTCTGAAACAGTAAAAAGTGTGCCAAGTGGCAACAATTGTGGAATGATTGTACAGGCAATGTTCAGGCAACGTTCCAACATTATGTCTTCTATATGTGCTTCTGTTCCAGACACAACGCTACAAGGAGTTAAAGGGAACTCCTGGACTTAGCACACGCAAAGGAGGCATCTGCACCGAACGAGGTTCTCCCGTACCCTGCATACAAACTGGTGGATTATCAGTACATTGAATGCACTGGTGGGGAAGCTACTCGCCCTCTCAACAAATCCAAACACGTAATATAAGTTTTGTGCACCAACTATTAAGTTGTCTTTCTAGTTGCCTTAGGATCAATTTTATACAATATTTGAATAGCCTAACTCGTGTGGCAGTGCGCCGTACGACATGAGAGGAAACACGGCGAGACTTACCAACTTACCATTTGGCCTTCCCTGTCCAAGGCAAATATTGTTAATTCAAGCACGGGCATGTATAAACATTCATGAGGCATATCATATGCAAACACGAGAGTCATGATCGTTCAGGTGTTCAGTTGTTCTTTGATGCGATGTAATGACTCGCACGCGGATAGCCGCTAAGCGAGGATGACTCATCTATATGAAAACGAGTCGCTGGCATAGCCATTTTGGACATAGTCAAGGACAAGGATAGCATGCTACGATAGTACACGATGCATTGCAAGCTATCCTCTCCAGCACACGATGACTACACACGAGTTCCATCCGAATTGGATCGTCCCCAGTGCCCCGGTGACCGTCCGTGGAACAATACCTCGTTTTTGAGTTATCCGCGACATATAATTTGGGGTCTTTCCAATTTTATTATCTCGCCAAGCAGGCAACACGAGTACGTAATTTATTTTACCAAGCAGGTAACACGAGTACGTAATTTATTTCACCAAGCAGGAAACACGAGTACACGAGATACTTGAATCTTTATTCTTTGTTCAGTGAGTGACTTGCCTTGATGCATTCCCCTGGTCCGGGGCTGCCTTTGGTGACCTAACGGTCCCGGATACTTGCAAGTTTAATCATGCACAGAACGACTACTTAGTAGTCTCCTGGGGTTTGGATGAAAACACGGCAACAAAAAAGCAGACAAGCATGCATTTATACAAACACAACATTCACGTTAGCTCGGGCCCGAAGGTAAGCCGAGGAGTGAGATCATAAGGGGCTTCCTAAGTGACACGTTCTAGGGTAGCATGCGAGGGTCTGAACATATATATATGTAAGCAATATTTCATTTCCATGTTCTAGCATAAGCAATACAAATTGGGATTATTCCCTTAGCTAGGTACGTTGGATTCTTATTAGCGTGCAAGGGTGATTCACCTAACGACTAGCATGTATCATTCCAGATTTTATGTGTGCTGGCTAAGCAAAGACAAGTTCACCGTAGCCACCCACCTTAGCGATGATTCGCCTCGATTGAGCGATACGTCAAGCGAGCCTCTGAAAGCCTAAGCCGAAAACCTGTAGGGATAAGTTTGGATATCCTTTGCCTCAAACATATGTTCTCGCCTGAGAAAAGCTGGTCGGGACATGCACTTTTGCCGTTTGAATCGGCAAGTCCGCTGGAGCGAAACAGGGTGTTACAAGATGTACTCGCTTCTGGTCTTGAGCAAAGTGTGTCTCTCGATGCCCAAGCTGGTATCACACTCCTATTTAGGAAATATCAGGTTAATTTGGGTGTAATGAAAGAGAATTAAATTAGAGGATGCTCTTGAATGCATTTCTAGGCTAACACTAGGTCCTTCTAAGTTAATTTTGGTCTCTAGAGGTCCCTAACTAGCAGGAACTAGCTCAACTTAGCTATATTAGGTCATCACTTAGGTATGAGTGATGTTAATACCTATACTAGATAATATTATTATTAACTAGTATCTTAGGCTTGATACTGATATCATTGGTATAAACTAACTGTTACTCTAATAATCGACTGATACTCCCTAACGGAGAACTAATTAAGCACTAACTAGAATGATACTACTACACCATGGTAACTATACTAACCTGATACACTAGCTAACCCAGCCCAATACACTATATACTAACTGCCATATAATCTCTGACACCAAACTAACTTACTAATACACACTATATAGACTGATACTAACCTACTCAACTAAGAGTTGATTAACTAAAACAACTATAAAACTAACCCCACACCACCATTCAGCTACTACAACTGAGAACTCACCCAATCCGTTAACAACAGAAACTCACTTTAACAGTATATAAACTGGCACCCTCCCTTCAGTCACTGGTCCTCACATCCCAATCTCTAAGCAATCTCATGGATGCATACTAGTATTACTCACTGATACTTTAGTTATCAGTTTACCTCACTCCTCAAAACTGGGAGTACATAGTCAGTGGTCAACCCGAGCTAACCCTAAGGATACACTCACATTCCCTACAAGTATACACATACTCGATACTTACCTTCACATCAACTTCTTTCTTACTACTACTGCTATTAATCGTTTCAGACCAAAACCTGACCCCAATACACTGAATGTCCAAATAACCCGATCTCATACTTCTCTTTCCAATCCAAAGCACTTCTAGACCAATGCTCGAGTGCACTATCAACTCCCTTAACTTCCATAACACTCCAATGCCATAGTATATAGTTGATGTTATTGCTTGTGCTCTTATTGCTGCTGTTGTTCTTTAGAACCATGCCTCATTGTTTTGATACTCTCGGGTATCAGTGATACCCGAGCACCCATTTCCCTTCTCACTGAACCAAAATCCTTCAACTTCTCTAACCCGATCATACCTCTCCATTGTGATCCACACTCTCACAGTTTGCTATTTCAGAAAATCCTTGCTATGCTGACCAGTTTACATTGAATCCTCCCAAACTGGTACCACCTTTAACATCATGCACAAACACTGATGTGCTCCTCACTGTGCATCTCAGTACTCGTACATACTCCAACAATACTTAAACTATTCACACACCTATGTAGCCGTGACTGATACATATATCAGTAACTGATATATTCATCAATGAACTAATATACGCACTGCCTGAACTCAGGCACACCTATCATTGATCCCTCACTAATGCACACATCAGTATGATCACTGATTCATACTTCAGTGTACATCACTGCCTCACACAATCCACAGCCAACTATTCACAACACAGTGCACACACACAGTGTGTGCCGCTCATCACCACACATAAAACACACAAAGGAAATTATAATATAAGTATATATATAAAATATACATATAGCTATATACATATATACATACACACTATATTCATTAGATAAAACACATAGAGTATACCTTGAAATAATTATGCTTCTCATCTCCATGGAATGCCTAAATTCCAATTTCTCCATCAACAAACTAAATATACATATATAATTACCATAATACCACTAAAGTAACTTTCTACAATGAGTACTAAAGAGTAATTGTGCAAAATACCCAAATTTGGGCCATGTGTCAAACCGTATCACAAAATACCATGATACGGTCTACACGTATCCATTTTTGGACACGTACCTAGTCCTATAACCCCGATCAAAGTCTAATTAGATCTAATTTGGTGTTATGACACTCACTTGGTGTGTCCACCTCATAATTACCCAAAAATTAATACAAAAACCTATGTAGAGACCACAATACTCAACCAAATTGACTAAAAATTGTTCCTATAGGTAATCCTATGCCATGTGATGATTCATAGGGGTCAAATACATGATTAAGAAGCTACAAAGAAGAGAAAATTCAAGAATTACCAATTGAGAGATGGATTCCTAATAAAATTATAATTGGATACTGTCACCACCCCATTTCTAGAGCCGAATATTTTTTTATATTTTAATTTGGTTAATTGTGTATTATTTATAATTAATTATATTTATATTTAATTGATGGTTGTATTATTTTTTTATTGATTGTTTTAGGGTTTTGGATAGCCTGTACCCGTGTCAGACCCTAGTGGACTCATGTCCGACCCAACCCACACCCTTGTGAGACCTATTTTGGGGTTTTGAATTATTATTATATTTTATTTTAGTTAGTTGGAGAGATTGGGAGTTAGTTTGAGTGCTTTTGGAACCCCAAACCCAAAATCCAAGTTAGGGAAGGGCATTTTAGCCTTTTTCCAATTATGTAAACCCTTTTCTACCCATGGCCGGTTCCCCCAACCCCATTTCAGACCCGATCATAGCAGCCCCTCTCCCCACTTCTTCTCCACTCTTTCTTCTTCCTTTCTTCTTCCCACATTCAAGTAAGTGCTCCATTTCTTCTC
Organism: Iris macrosiphon; assembly: GCA_036927795.1. NCBI lineage: Eukaryota > Viridiplantae > Streptophyta > Magnoliopsida > Asparagales > Iridaceae > Iris > Iris macrosiphon. The sequence continues at coordinate 159,357,171 of JAYESA010000004.1, forward strand.
TTTCTTCTTCTATTCTTTATGAATGTGAACCCTAACCCTACACTTTTCCCTAACCTAGGTGGGTAGAACTTAGATTGGGTGTTGGAGCTTGGATTGGAAGCTCGGAAGCTTGGAGTGGTGAATTTGGAGCTTTTTGGAGACTTTGGCTTGGGATTCCAACTCCCAAGAGATAAATCCTGATTTTCTCCCTTGTAATTACTCTTATGTAGTGTAATTAATAGTTTAGAACCTTCCTAGACCCGAAGCCTACCCGTGGGAGGAAGTTTGAACTAGTTTGGTTGTGTTTGGAGACTTTGACAATAGGTTTTGTGTCAATTTTGGGTAAAATCCGAGATTGGACCAATTTTGGGTGATGCCCTAGGTTAGACGGACCTAGGTAGACGTTGTCGGGTGTCTTGCGGGTTAGTACGTGTCTCCGTTCGGACACGTGAGGTCGTGTCACGGAGAAATGGGCGTTTCGGGCTTTTTAGGGGTTTTCATCGTCGACGGTTCTATGTGCATGCGCATTTTTGCCACGGACCTAGAATCGACGAGTTAGTATTTTTTCTAGGATCTAGACATCGTTTAGAACTCGTGGATAAATTTTGGGCCAATTTTGAGTTGGTTTGGTGTGCGGTTCAGGAGATTTTGCGAACCGTACACCACGTCTTCGTCGAAATGACCGAACGGCCATTTCGACTCGGTTTCTTAGTTTTGGGCTCGTGCGCGCGTTGGGTTAGCTTCGGGGAGTGTGTGCTAGAGTTCTCGGGTTATATTTTATATATATATATATGTTTGTGCATGTAGGGGTCGTTGGGCGTGCGTTGGTGGGCGTTGTGTGTTGTGTCGTGTGTTGTGTGTGTGTTTCTTATATATATATATATATATATATATATATATATATATATATATATATATATATATATATGTGTGTATGTGTATGTGTATATATATATATGTATATGTGTGTGGTCGTGTGTGTGTGTGATTGTGTGTGCGTGCTTGTGTGTGTGTGGTCGTATGTGCAGCGTGCAGCAGGGGGGGACTGCATAGCAGAGCAGCAGCAGCCGCTGTAGGCGCCGTAGCACCGCGGCAGCAGCTCGCTCGAGCGGCAGCACGCCGCGGTAGCAGCAGCATCAGCTGCAGGCACAGCACGCCGCGGCAGCAGTAGCAACAGCAGCAGCGCGCGCGCCGCGGCAGAGCGGCAGCACGTCGCGGCAGCAGCGGCAACAGCAGCAGCGCGAGCGCGTTTCAACCGTGCGCGCACGTGAGCTTGTTTATCCCTCCCTCCCCCCTTTTTTTATATGTGTATTAGTGTATATATATAGAGATGTATATATGTATATATAGATAGATAGATACATAGATATTAGTATAGATATATATATGTGATGTGTGAGATGGATATATATATATATGTGTATGTGTATGTGTGGATATATATATGTGTGTATTTATCTGTGAATAGAGATATATATATAGATACGTAGGTATGTATATATATATTTTAGGTATATATTTTCTAGCCTAGATTATTAACTAGAAGTATATCTATATGCTTAAATAGCTAACTAGAGGGGTAGTTAGTGAGGTATTGGAGGGTATCTCAATACCTTGAGATACCAAGGTATCTCAATACCTTGAGATATCCAAGGTATTGAGTTTCGAGCGGGGTTTTTGAGCAATTGCCTAGGTTTGAGTTTAGAGATAGTTTTTTATGTATATGTGTATATATTTACGCGTGCTAGCATAGGTTTTAGCGGGTATAGGCGGGGTGCGTAGCCTAGGTCGAGGTATCGGATACCGAGGGTATCTTGGTATCTCAAGGAGGCGAGTTTGAGGGTTTATTAGCTTAATGACCTAGTTTTGGCCTAGACCTTTAGGGGCACCCTAGTTTGACCTAGAGTTGACCATAGTTGGCACGGTTGACCGTCAAAGTCAACTTTTGACCTAGTTTTGACCTAGGGTTGACTTTTTGGACCCCGAGTTGACTTTTTGACCTAAATTTTATCGGTTTGACCCGTTTGACCTAGAACGACCCTAGAAGCCTATTTTTAGTTATTTTATATCTTTTTAACTCATTATAAATCTGTTTAATCTTGCTTTTCGTAATAGGTCCTTGCGACACCAGTTCGGATCACTAGTTGCTCAGGACGTCAGGCGAGTACATTCTCTGATAGTTTCCATTATCTGATGATTATTATGATTCAGCTTCTAGTATAGTATCATCTGATTTTTCTGGCAGAATACGGGACATGGACTGGTATTTCTGGATTCATTTACTTGCGACACGTATATTTTATGTTTCTGACCTCTATTTTGGAATCACCTACTGGCATCACCTACAGGCATCACTATAGGCATCACTCATGTTTCAGGCTGGACTCATACTTGATTTACGTGTCGGGTCTTGAATTCACTTGTACTAGTCGGGATGGGGAAATAATCGAGTAGACATGTAAATATTCCTATCTGGAATCATCAGGAATCACCTCCTCTGGTCTAATCTGGAATGATAGCAGCCGCGCACCCAGTGCGCGGTGAGCCATACTTACCCCTAGCTGTTTACATGTCGAAACAAGTATTTCAAAGACACTGAGTTCATTCTTTATAGTCTGGACTCACTTGCATTTCTTGCTGGTCTCACTTATAGTTTCTGGACTTGACTCTTTACATGTATTTCATGCTGGACTCACTGCGCGTTCATGTGCACAGACTTACTCCTAGTTGAGATTTCTTGTATCTTGCAGTTATTACTATCTTGCTTCTGATATTCATGCATCTTTACCTTTATGCACCAGTGACATGTATATTTTCTTTTTTCATACTTACTTCATTCTTCTTGCTACTTGCTATAACTGCTTTATAGTTTTTATCATTTAACTGGAACTGCTGTTAGAGATGTACTTGCTCCAGTCCTGACTGGACATATTTTTTTTAAGAGTATCCGGAGGAGTGGTGTCCAACATTTTATGGACCTGAGCCTGTCGATGGTGCAGACAGGGACCCTCTAGTTTATGAGTGATTTTCGGGTTGGTAGCCGGGATCACTAGGACCTTGTTATTATTTTTATTAGCTTTTGGTACCAGATTTGGCTCCGATTGTTGGACTGAGACCTTGTATTATATATAATTTTGGATATTGATGTATTATTATTATTGATGTTGTGGTTGTTATAGTAGTTGTTGTTGGTTAGACTTTATAGTTGTTAGACTTCTTTGTTATCTTATCGTGCTTAGATTCGTGATTGAGTACATGTGATTATCTTTATGATATTACTCCTCCGTTTGGAGTTAAGATCTTGACAGGTTTATATATTGATTGTGTGAGATTGTTAGCTAGATATTTGACCTAGACAGCGTTCTACCGCCGATGCTGCAGCGTAGGCTGGACGTACCCATGACTCATGCCCAATTTTTCGGGTGCGGGTCATGACAAATACGTTCCGGACACGATCTCTAGCTCCAAAGCTCCTCATCCATGTGCTTCTTGCTTCTCCAAGCTCCGAAGCTCCAAGAGTGATAAATTTGAGAAGAAATAGAGGTAAATTGAGTAAAAATTTAATGGAGGGAATGATAAAAAAATGGAGATCTAATTTCTAGATCTAAATGAATGCAAATGAGAAGAGAGAGAGAGAGAGAGAGAGAGGTGCGCCCCCTCTAATTGTGGCCGACCCCCTTTCCCCTTTCTCAAGTCACATGCATGGTCCAAATTATCTCTCTCCATCCAATTATGAATTGGATTAGGGAAGGACTATTTTGAAAAGTTTTTAACTAATTCTAATTAAGCTAATGTTCACTAATTAATTAATGAGAATGTGTCTAATGAGGTTGGGTCCATGTTAGGCTCACTAGTGGTCATAACAAGTCTAATTATGGGTCGGAGAAGATGGGGCTTAAGGGGACAATTAAAATAAGCCTCGATCTCGACGCATCTTTGACGCAATCTTTCTAAGATCTAGTGTAGCTATAGCGACCGTCCAGGCCCAGTATAGTTATAGCGACCGTCAGGACCTCATAGCCCTAGAGGACCCAAAACAATCAGTTTATATATATATATATATATATATATATATATATATATATATAGAGAGAGAGAGAGAGAGAGAGAGGATAAACGGAATACGAATTATATGTTCATATTCCTATATGAGTCTTATATATGTGGACCAGTAGAAATGGATTTCTACATTGAATGTGCATCCATTTGCACTAATAGACTCTATTCCTATTGGTCCACATATGCATTGGCTCATATAAGAAATTGAGTCTATGGCTCATATATATATATATATATATATATATATATATATATGGTCCTTCTACAATACACGCTTGTATCGGTACATCCCAGACAAGTGCATTGTAAATTATAAAAGTTAGATTACCGTAATTTGATGGACATTGGATATTCAAAATTTTCATTCACCACCCTACATTAACTTGTATTTAACACGTACTTTTTATTTTACAGTACAATGCCTGCGGTTTAAAAAAAAAAAATTCCTCCTAGTTTAACGTCTTATTTTTTTTTCTAAAAACTCCTCCTAGTTTAACGTCGGTAATTTTTTTTTTAAATCCCTCCCAGTTTAACCCGTGTTGTTTCTTTTTTGGATAAAAAATTCGGCTGCACTTATTTTCTTAATAATAATATATATAAAAATATAATAATATATTTGGTTTTATAATGATAATATTTTTTGGTTTTAATGTAGAAAAGTAAACGTATTATTTTTTGGTTGTGATATTTTATCATATTAACCTGATATTTAATATTTACCGTAGTTTGAATATCTTTTCTTCATCCAAGTTTCAAAATTATATTCGAATATTTTTGTTAATTTGAATAGAAAATATAGGCAAGTCTCATAATTTTAATTCTTAAATAATATTATGAACATATTATCCAATTGAGAAAAATCTTAAAGCATGGTCAAGGTAATCTAAATATCATTTTTTATTCAATATTAAATATTTTTTGAGTTAAAAAAAGGTAAATTCTGGTTTGTGATATATATTTGGTTGTTGATTACAGTTAACATATAATTATCTAATTACCATTAATTTATTACAAAAGTTACAAGTGCGTAATTTGTATTCTAATCATCATTAATCCAGTAATATACAAATATATTTACTTTATTTACTGATTTTGTTTTCCAATAATATACAACTATATATAGTAACTATTTTAAAATGTTTAAAATATTATTTAAATATATTTTAATTAGAATTTATTATTGATATATTTTTACAATTTTGGATATGTGAGTCAAATAATACTATGTACTTAGTTCAATTATTTAAATATATTTGAATTAAAATTTGTTAAACAATTTTCATATTTTTTAGTATTTTTTAAATTAAATTTTAAATGCACTATTTAAACGATTTTAAATTTAGTATTTAAGTTTGTTGGAAGAAAATAGCGGGTTATGGATAATGAAAAAGAAATTGGTTTTAGATTTATTTATTTTTTAATCTTTCGTTATTTTTTTTGTTAATTAAATTATTTGAGTATTTATTAAGGGTTTGCACGAATAAGATGAAAGTTATTTTAAGGTTTTACACTTTTGAGCCGTGTAGAAGTTACTTTATATAATGGAAGATATGTGCTATTTAATACAATCTGTATTACGATTCCATCAAAATAATCTTGATGGCATCGCTCTGCACAATTTTAAAATACCAAGTTAACTTTCAGACTTCTACTGTATGGCTGCACAAAATATGTTGATGAAAACAAATTTTTTGCGAGTGTTCGAATATAATTAACCTATTATCCAAGATGATTTCTCATACGTAGTTTTCTTCAGCAATAACAAGGGATGAACATACAGAATTACATGTATGACTCTTTCACTATTGAAAGGATAATATAGCATTGATTCAAATATTTCAAAATTTACCATCAAACGCATCAATACAATCTGTGAAGGCAACTGTAATTCCTAGGAATTTACCTAGGACTCATAAAATCTATGAAGGCCAACTGCAAATCAAAAATATACACCAAGAAATCAATAAAAAATGTGAAGGACAACTGCAAATCAAAGGAATACACCAAACTTAGCTCAATTATTGTGAAAGTCTAACTGCAAATTTCAATTAACAAATTTTCAAACAATTTTATAGTTTAACCGCCAAGATCAACTGTATATCCGAAGTATATTACAATTTCAAATATTAAATTCTAAAATGAAATAAAATTTTCAAAAGATTAATCTTCATTTTGAACTTTATGGCATCAATGTACTGATTTTTTACAGAAAGCAAAACACATTCCAATCAAATAAAGCTTTAATGTTTCCATGAATGCACCCATAATGAATGCCTACTGCAAATCCTAGGAATGCACCTAAGAGTCATAAAATCTGTGAAGGCCAAATACAAATCAAAGGAATACAGCAAGAAATCAATAAAAAATGTGAAGACCAACTGCAAATCAAAGGAATGCACCCAACTTATCTCAATTAATGTGAAGCTCTAACTGCAAATTCCACATAACAATTTTTCAAATACATTTTATAGTTTGACCGCCAAGACCAACTGTATATCCGAACCATACTACAATTTGAAATATTACAATACAAAATAAAATAAAATTTTCAAAAGATTAATCTTTTTTTTTCTTCTTCTCTTTTTTCTTCTTCAAATCTCATTCACCTACATTTGAAGGTATCAATGTGTCTATTAGATTAAGGAATCATCAAGAGTATTAGAATTAGAAAAAAAATGTAAAATAGCACTAGTAATATTATTATTCAATACCTCCAAAAATTTTTACCACTAGTTAGGGTCGCTCCCGTTCACCTTCTCCTTTTTTTTTTCTTTTTCTTCATCCACAAATTTCACCTCTAGCTGGTTTATCTAATCCAGAATCAATTTTTGGGTGTCGGATATAGTCTTCATCTCGTTGAAGATTTTTTTAAAATTTGCAGCAACAAAATTGTATAGATCATCCACCTTATTTTTGGTGATTAAAATTTCTGATGTTGATGGTGTAGCGCCCCGTTCTCCCGGTACGGAGAGCGCGGCTAAGAAACACAAGACGGTATCGTTCGATCGGGATAGATTGAAACAAGAACTCGTCCTCGTTATGGATTTGTTTCTTCGGAATCGATTCCCATATTCAGTGGACCGTGCCCCTGGGATCGACTTAGCGGCAGAGTCAGGAGGGACCTCTCTGCTGCTATCTTTTATTGCCTCAATTTTTGATATCGCTTGTTGCTTTCGTGCTTTGAGTTGGTTTTGGGATTTGCTTGTTTTCCTTGAATGGTTTCGATGGTTTTCATTGTTTTCGTTCATTGAACTATACTTCAATTCCGAGATTGGAAAAGTGGAAGAGGTATTGATCGAGCTGTTCGTAATGCAGGTGAACGAGCAGTAGGCGGCTTGCGAGCGGAGTCGTGAAGCGCCTCTTTCCTTCTCCCTTCCAACAATCTAAGTGAGTGGGTACCATCCCGATTAGCTAGCGCTGCTTCCAAGTTTTTACATCAAAAACTCTTGCATTCTTGTTGCCCCGATCAAACGATACCAAGTAATAACTAAAAGATACCAAGATAAAAAGGGAATAGACTTAGTACATTATGCTTGTCAATAAACTTCGTGAACGGATACTTAATTGCATGCTTGTTCGTTTGGAATATTTATCATATGCATAATACAAGTTAGAAGGTATGGTCTTCTTTAAATTATGCTATGAAAAGAGCTTATCCTGAATGCAATACACTGAACCGAGAGGCTATGCAACTGAATCATAATACTGCTTGTCCTGTACTGGCATTGCCTCAACTACATGAACTGTTAACTAAATAAAATAATACCGATTCGATCACGGACAACTTGTGCACAAGGTCACTGGTTCCTGTGGACGGTCGCTGGGGCACTGGCACCGATCCGATCCGGACGGAACTCACTGTAGTCTACTGCATCTGGACGGGATGGTTTGTAGCCACTACTGAATCTTTATTGCATTCCATCCTCGTTCAAGACTAAATCGTCCATTATGGCATCCCGCCAGTGATCCACTGTATATTTAAACGTGTTGCACACTAACTTGTGTCTTCGTGGCAGGGAAGGCATGATAAGTATTGTGTAGGTGATTCAGACGGTCAGGTAAAATCCACCGAACGGTAGCACGTTCATTTCAGTAAAATTCTATATGCTGCTTACTTGTAAATGAACTAAGGAAAGATAGAAACCCACAAAATATGCATGCTTCATTAAACAACGTGTTGATTGGTATAGTTGGGTTAGCTCGCCTTCACCAGTATGTTTCGACATGCTGACCCTCGTTGAAACAGGTTCTCCGCACCAAGGCGAACCGAGCGAGGAGCCGAAGTTGTCTTTCCCGATCCAGTCCAGCTGTAGGCTCATCCCCTGATCGCGCCGCTTTTGAAGTACTTGAAGAAGAAGAAGCTTGCAACTTTCCAAACAAAATGCAGCTTCGTGGCAAAGCCGTCCTCCAGCCAGGAGGTCTATACATTTTGAAGTTTAGTAAAGGGATGAATGTACATGACTGCTATCTCATTTTGAGTCAACACTTTTGTAAGCCCGTGAGGCAAATTAGCTGACTCGTTCAAGAGTTTGTAATAGATGTTCATTATCAATAAAGAAAACTTTTCCATGTTACAAAATTTGTGTTTCAATTTATCTGCGTACCCTGAATATGTGCTCGTTATGCAAAACATTAAAGCCTTGTGTGGGCACAACCCCAGGCCCGTACGGCGGTCACGATTCGGGGGACGCCCCAATGATTCCACGGAATTGGATCGTGACATAATGGTATCAGAGCACAAATTCAAGTTCCTTATACTCATACTGGAAAAGTTCCTTTAACGATCAAATTCCTGTGCGAACTCTTGAACTCGCTAGGCCAAAATGAGATACATTCATGCAATAAGTCCATAATACATTATGATTCTAATGTAATTTACCTTCTTTTGAAGGAATGGCACCAGCGCAATCTGTAGCGCAAGCACCGAACGAAATACAAGGCCAAGAAAGTAGTTCAGGCACTTCGGGAAGCTCTCAGAGCCAGCGTGGCATATCTCAAGTCGACCCGCTAGAGCAGGTGATGCAAATGTTAGAAGCACAACGACAAAGAGATGATGCTCGCCAAGCCAAGTTCGAAAGCAATCTAGAAACCCGATTCTCAGTCCAGCAGAAGCAGGTGGATGCCCTGCAATAAATCGTTTAGACTTTGGCTGCCACCCATTCCTCCGCAACAACAGTGACTCCGGTGGAACAACCCGTGCTTGAAGTAGAGATGCCACAAATTCCAAGGCCGAGGGACGTGACTGCCTTCGACTTTGGCCACTTCAAAAAAGTTTGCAACACCCCATTCAACGGGACTGAGGAACCAATTGTGGCCCTAGATGGGCTAGCCGAACTTGAAGATCACTTCGCTCTGCTAGAGGTCCCCGAAGAGAAGCGCATTGCCTGCGCGCAAGTTCAGCTCCGCCTCAACGCGAACGATTGGTGGAACGTGCATCGACGATCTCTCCAATTTGATCACGGAGAGGAGGCGATCTCGTGGACGACTTTTCGTGCCGCGTTTGAAGAGGAGTTTATACCCCCTCCAGTACAACGTCAGATGGAAAACGAGTTCGTGTAGCTGCGGCATGGCAGCATGACAGTCAAACAGTACTCCGCCGAATTCAACCGACTCTCCAAATTCGCTAGGGCCTATTTACCTGATGTAGCGAGTCGAGCTAGAAGGCTTTATTCCTAAGTTTTGGGACGAAACTTCCAATTAGTTGGGTAGGATGTAGCGTCCCGTTCTCCCGGTGCGGAGACTGCGGCTAAGAAACACAAGACGGTATCGTTCGATCGGGATAGATTGAAACAAGTACTCGTCCTCGTTATGGATTTGTTTCTTCGAAATCGATTCCCATATTCAGTGGACCGTGCCCCCGGGATCGACTTAGCGGCTGAGTCAGGAGGGACCTCTCCGCTGCTATCTTTTATTGCCTCAGTTTTTGATGTCGCTTGTTGCTTTCGTGCTTTGAGTTGGTTTTGGAATTTGCTTGTTTTCCTTGAACGGTTTCGATGGTTTTCATTATTTTCGTTCATTGAACTACACTTCAATTCCGAGATTGGAAAAGTGGAAGAGGTATTGATTGAGCTGTTCGTAGTGCAGGTGAACGAGCAGTAGGCGGCTTGCGAGCGGAGTCGTGAAGCGCCTCTTTCCTTCTCCCTTTCAACAATCTAAGTGAGTGGCTACCATCCCGATTAGCTAGCCCTGCTTCCAAGTCTTCACATCAAAAACTCTTGCATTCTTGTTGCCCCGATCAAACGATACCAAGTAATAACTAAAAGATACCAAGATAAAAAGGGAATAGACTTGGTACATTATGCTTGTCAATAAACTTCGTGAACGGATACTTAATTGCATGCTTGTTCGTTTGGAATATTTATCATATGCATAATACAAGTCAGAAGGTATGCTCTTCTTTAAATTATGCTATGAAAAGAGCTTATCCTGAATGCAATACACTGAACCGAGAGGCTATGCAACTGAATCATAATACTGCTTGTCCTGTACTAGCATTGCCTCAACTGCATGAACTGTTAACTAAATAAAACAATACCGATTCGATCACGGACAACTTGTGCACAAGGTCACTGGTTCCTGCGGACGGTCGCTGGGGCACTGGCACCGATCCGATCCGGACGGAACTCACTGTAGTCTACTGCATCTGGACGTGATGGTTTGTAGCCACTATTGAATCTTTGCTGCATTCCATTCTCGTTCAAGACTAAATCGTCCATTATGGCATCCCGCCAGTGATCCACTGTATATTTAAACCTGTTGCAAACTAACTTGTGTCTTCGTGGCAGGGAAGGCATGGTAAGTATTGTGCAGGTGATTCAGACGGTCAGGTAAAATCCACCGAACGGTGGCACGTTCATTTCAGTAAAATTCTATATGCTGCTTACTTGTAAATGAACTAAGGCAAGATAGAAACCCACAAAATATGCATGCTTCATTAAACAACGTGTTGATTGGTATAGTTGGGTTAGCTCGCCTTCACGAGTATGTTTCGACATACTGACCCTCGTTAAAACAGGTTCTCCGCACCAAGGCGAACCGAGCGAGGAGCCGAAGTTGTCTTTCCCGATCCAGTCCAGCTGTAGGCGCATCCCCTGATCGCGCCGCTTTTGAAGTACTTGAAGAAGAAGAAGCTTGCAACTTTCCATACACAATGCAGCTTCGTGGCAAAGCCGTCCTCCAGCCAGGAGGTCTATACATTTTGAAGTTTAGTAAAGGGATGTAATGTACAGGACTGCTATCTCATTTTGAGTCAACACTTTTGTAAGCCCATGAGGCAAATTAGCTGACTCGTTCAAGAGTTTGTAATAGATGTTCATTATCAATAAAGAGAACTTTTTCATGTTGCAAAATCTGTGTTTCAATTTATCTGCGTACTCTGAATATGTGCTCGTTATGCAAAACATTAAAGCCTTGTGCGGACGCAACCCCAGGCCCTCACGGCGGTCACTATTCGGGGAACGCCCCAATGATTCCACGAAATCGGGTCATGACAGATGGTTTGCTTGCTGCTAAGTTGTTAACTCCAACCTAGCTACTCTCTTTGGAGATATTATGACCCGATCCTCTCATACCTTTAGCTAGTTATGAAATGATTAGATTTAGTATAACATGGATAGAAGGAAGTTTTTGTCATATAGGAATGTTTCCAAGGAAATAACACGATCTTCTTTGTAAAAGCATTTTTCAAACAACATTTACCAGCGTATGTTTTAATTACAAGATGGAACATAAATCTGGATCTTTTCTGTGGTAGTAAACCACATGAGGGTGTGGAAAATAACAAGGCACCCCCCACTGTGGCTGGTGCACCTCAGCTTTGGCTTCCTCCTCCTCTGGCTTCTCCTCAGCTTCGGCTTCCTCTTTCTTGACATCGCTGACGCTGAGTATATCGGCATACCCAACCTTCTTCCTCAGAGTTTTCGTAAGCTTAACACAGTCGATGTTGTCCCCGGTCACCCAGAAACGATCTTTGTAATCTCCCTCGATCGCAACCGACTCCACACCTTTGCGAATTCAATTATACATAATTACAAATTGTATCAAACAAATTAAGTTTCAATTGCATATATAATTTTTGGTTCCAAGTTCTTTAAGATATATACGTACCTTGAGCTGCTGCGATTAACTTCATGGCCTTTGTTCGGCATTTATCGCAATTCATCTGAACTTTGATCAATATTTCCTTCTGCAGTAGGAATAAGCATCCGAAAAATATATTTATTACACAGTACAATAAAATGATATATATATATATATATATATATATATATATGTGGTCAACGGGTTATTAGTTATAGTGTTTATGAGTTATGCACATATGGACAAATAGAAATAGAGTGTACTAGTACACATAGATACACATGGGATTTGAAAGTCTATTCATATTATGGACCAATAGGAATAGAGTGTACTAGTGCACATGGGTATACATGGGATATGGAAGTCTATTCCTATTGGTCCATATCTACATGACTCATGTAGAAAAATGAACACTATAACTCATATCCCGTTTACCATATATATATATATATATATATATATATATATATGGTATCCATTCGCGGAGTCCCGTCGAAGTTCCGTCGAAGCCCCCCTGCACCATTTGATTGGGGGTCCGCATGGGGCCCATGCGTCCGTCCGATCGATCCAATGGTCTAGTATCACGGAGCTTCAACGGGACTCCGAAAACGGGACTCCCGATCCGGACAATATATATATATATATATATATATATATGGATTCGGATCAAGATACCCGTCCGCGGAGTCCCGTCGAAGTCCCTCCTGTACCATAGGATCAGGGGGTCCGTGTGGGGTCCGCACGCGTGTTTGCTCGATCCAACGGTCGAGGATCGTTGGACTTTAACGGGACTCCGAAAACGTGTATACTTGTGGACCAATAGCAATAAACTTCTACATCCCGTATGCACTAATACACTCTATCCCATGTGCACTAATACATTCTATTTTTATTGGTGATTATGTAGAAATATGAAAACTATGACTCATATTTGGTTTATCCATATATATATATATATATATATAAAAGAAAAGATTCAATAAAAAGTTGAGGATACCTTCATCTTTTAGAAGTTTAGTATCTCAAGAGGATTCTATGGAGAGGTTCATGGGAAGCGTGTCTTTATATAGAGTTTCTGAATACATAAATAATGACCGACAATATATACTTCTCTTGGACTTGTTCCAACCTAAGAACATTCAGCGCTAGTATGAACATATATTGAAAGACCTGGAAATATGGTTGGTGCATGGAACTTACCCAACAATTTATGGGTTAGGCGAATATTGGGCTAGGGGTCAATTAAAATAAGCCTTGATCTGGACGCATCATTGACGCAATTAATCCTAGCAATGACTGGTTAAGTCAATAGCCAATCCAAAATTCCTAGAGGAACTCATGAGTTCCAATTTTTTTTAACTCATTAATTACCAATGTTTGAATTAAATGTGCCTAATCCTTCGATTGTAAGTTTCTAAAAATTCAAGGAACCTAATAGAATTTTTTTTCAACATATCATAATCCTATTGTAAGTTTCTAATTTGAGTTCCTATTTGAGTTTCTGTAGTGGATCTCATAGCAATCTTACTAAGATCTGGTGGACCTTATCATAATTAACACAGAAATGCTGTTTGGCTAGCTTAGTGCGAGCGCAATAATTCCATATGGTGACGTGGAAATGGTGCCATGGCAAGGAGAAAGGGAGAACAAGTTGCTATTCCAGCTGGCCCAAATGTTGGTTATCTTTCAACTATCCAACGGCTTATATGCAAAGTAAAAAGAAAATGGTCAGTCATTTCTTCCCCCCCAAAATAATTTTCAGCGGCCTTTCTTCCTCCCCCAAAATATTTTGCAGCGGCAACGGTAGGGTTTCTTCATGTGAATTTTTCTCCCTCCCAAGGAGCAAATCAGGAAAAAAAAAATCACCATCTTCGAATAGTTTAGCGATCGAATTTTGTTTTGGGTTCTTCGAAGAGACAAATCTATTTTTCCTCCTTATAACTTATCCAAGTTTCTAATTTTTATTTTCTATTTAATTTTTTTTTTGAAACAATAGTTGAATTTGAAGGGTTCTTTAATTTAGAATTTTTTTATTGCCTTTGGTCGAATTTTTTTGTTTGTTTGTGAATTTTTTTGTTTGTTTGTGAATCAGAAGAAAAATCAAGGGTTCTTTAATTTGGATTTTGGTATTGCCTTTGGTCGATTTGTTTTTGTTTTTGTTGTTGTTGCTTTCATTTGACTCAGAGTAAATTAAATTTGATTCTACTTTTATTTTTGTACCGAATTCAAAGTTTTTTTTTCTAATGTACATTACCTTATGTTTGTTTTTTAGATGATGGCGGTTGGCGCAGATAATTTAGGAAACGGTGAAGGTGAAAAATCGCAAGATATCGACGATAATGATCTATATATTAGACAAAAGTTTGATACAACAGAAGAATTATATGAGGCGTATAAAAGTTATGGACAACAATTGGGATTCGTAGTTAGAATGTTTACTCAACGAAAGAATAGAGATGGGATTGTGAGAAGTGTGTCATACTGTCGCAATCAAGAAGGACAGCCTACTAACTCGAGTCAAGACCCAACCAAACTCCAAAAGACCCACCGAATGGGTGTAACACTAAAGTAATTGCAAGACTATATATTGGCGACAAATAGGAAATTACTACGCTTGTTCTTGACCATAATCACGATGTTAGCCCAAGCAAATCTCGGTTCTACCATTGCAATCAAAAAGTAAGTGCACATGTTAAACATCGACTTGATCTTAATGACCATTCAGGAATTAGGATGCACAAGAATTACCTCTCGGTGGTAAACGAGGCCGGTGGATATGATAACATCACGTATAGTGAAAAAGATTGTAGAAATGTAATCGAAGAAATAAGGCGACTACGACTTGGAGAGGGAGATGCAATGGCTATTATAAAATATTTTTCGAAGAAGGTAAGAGAGAACACAAGCTTTTATTTTGTTGTGGACTTGGATAACAAGGATCGTATGAAAAATATATATTGGGCTGATGGTTGGAGTAGAGAAGCATATAAGGAGTTTGGTGAGGTTGTTAGTTTTGATACCACGTTCTTGACTAACAAGTATGACATGCCATTCGCTCCTTTTGTCGGGGTGAATCACCATGGCCAATCAATATTGCTTGGGTGTGGGTTGCTCTCAAACGAAACTACAGAAATATTTGTATGGTTATTCAAAAAGTGGCTAAAATGCATGTTTGGGTGTGCTCCACAAGCAATTATAACTGACCAAGATAAAGCCATGCAAAATGCAATTGGGATTATTTTTCCTGAAGTTAGAAATATGCGGTGTTTGTGGCATGTGATAAAAAAGGTGCCAAACAAATTTGACAAGTACACTGAAAAGGAAAAGATTGTTAATGCTTTAAAAGAGGTGGTATACGATAGATAAAAGTCCAACCGAGTTTGGAGAATGTTGGAAGAAGATGGTGGATAAGTATAGCTTGGAGGAAAACAAATGGATGGATGATTTATATGAAGAGAGACAACGATGGATACCATGCTTTGTAAAAAATACGTTTTGGGCAGGAATGTCAATGACTCAACGCAATGAAAGAATGAATGCTTTCTTTGATGGATTCGTCCATTCAAAAACAACGTTAAAATAATTTGTTGAGGAATACGAACAAGCACTAAGGAAAAAAGTGGAAAAGAGTAAAAGAAGATGTCGAATCAATTTCAAAGTAAATTCCTAATATTACTATGTATCCTTTTGAGAAACAAATTCAAAGAGTTTACACCCTCTCTAAATATAGAGAGTTCCAAGCTGAAATCACTGGAAAGATGTATTATGATTGGATCAACATCGGGGAGGGGCCTAAGTTTTCTAAGTATTTTATTCGAGATGATCTTTCGCTACATGGTTTCTGCAAAAAATTATCATTTGTTGTATGTTTCATAAAACAGAAACTGTTGAAGAGAAAGCCAATGAAGACAATGTTGATGAAGACATAGCCGATAAAGACAAAGCTCGTGAAAGATTATTTGATGACAATGAAGCAGATAAAAGTGAAGGAAATAAAAAGAAGGTTGATTTTGATGTTCACTGCAGCTGCCAAAGGTTTGAGTTTAGAGGAATATTTTGTAGGCATGCGATCATGGTACTAATGCGTAATGGGATTCAGCATATTCTAAATAAGTATATCTTGAGGAGGTAGAGAAAAGATGTAAAGAGATCATACACAAGGGTTAAGGTGAGTTTTAGTTGTTGGAAAAATAATGAGGCAAGCATTCGTTACAATCAAATGTGTATAAAATTTAGTGATGTTGCAAATTTGGCCTCGATAAATAGTGAGCAATATAAATTTGTTAACGACTGGTTGGTCGGTAAAGTCAAGGAGCACATATCTAAGTCAAAAGAACTGGAAAGGAGGCTTAAGAAGTTGAACAATTAAAAATGCCAGAAGATCAAGAGTCTGAACCAACTTCGACGATACGTGATCCAACAGAGAAGAAACGTAAAGGGCGGCCCAGATATACTATAATCCAAGCCACGAGAAAACGCACATATGCAAAAAAGAAGGCTTCAATTGAAAATGGCCAAATGAGTCTTTTTTATCATGCCTTTTAAATTCTTACATATAGTAGATTTTTTCTCCTATAATGCAAACATTTAAGAGAAGAAAATATTATTAAAAAAATTTAGGGCCACAACTAGGATCCCTCGGAATCAACTGGCTAACCCTGTGTACGTGTCTGACTAATCTTGTGTGCATGACATCCAGTCGTGGACACACAGTTAGTGGCATAATTCCAAAAGGAAAATGCTTTTGAATCGCCATTTACGGTCCCACAACGCACGTGCCTCTCAATATTTACTGGGGTCTCCTCCCGGACCCCACCTCCAAAAATTTTTGCCAACAAAATAATGCCACATGGCATGCGAGACATTTGGAGAACCGCAAATGCCAGTACAAATAGTTGTGCTCATACCAAAACTAACACTACCAGAATAAGGCAAATTAGCGACGCAGGAAAGCGTTACCAAATATAAAAAATGCGTCGCTAATACCTAGTAGCGACGTATTTAGCGACGTTCGGACTTAGTCGCGAAAAAGCTAGTCGCTGATAAAAATAACATTGAAAAACATCATTGTAGTGACGTAATTTAGCAACGTTACAAAGTCATAAAAATGGTGACTCTTAGCGTCGAGTTTTGCCAAATTTGTGACGTTGAAATTTGGTCGGTAAATATCGTTAAATTTTGTGACTACCTGTGACAGAATCAGCGACAAATAGCTGGCCAGCTGACATGGCCAAAATTGCCATATCAGCAATATTTAACGACGTGTAGTGACGATTTGCGAGGCCATGAGACAGTTTAGCGATGTCCTTACACGTTGCTAATGACGTCGCTAAACGTCACTAAACGTCGCTAATATTAAAAAATAAAAAACTAAAATAAATGAATACCTGTAATATCACAGTATAACATGCCTTCAGTATCATATTTCAAATAAATAGATTGACCCAGAGCAACCCTCCGTTGAATTTCCTCGGTTTGTCGAACGCTTTGGTGGAATACTCAATACCGGTACAATCACACAACAATAATGATAAAATAAATCAATAAAAAGATGACTCTAAGGCCCGAATGCAGTCACACAATATCCAATCACACAATAAAAATGTACAAATAAGTCACACAATAAAAGTGTACAAATAATAAATACAAACTCCATTAATAGGCCAATACACAGATGTCAAAAAAAAAAACTAATACTAATCAGGAGGAGGAGCCACGTCGAATTTGAGATAATAGCGCATCAAACTGCGCCTGTATAAGACTCACGGAACCCAATGCAGAAGTTGATGCAGATGGGGATACAGGTAGACCAGGAGGATATCGCTGCTCTAACTCTGTCAGTCGCTCCACTCGCTCGTCCATATGAAGATGTGACGCCTGCATCCTCGATAGTGTAGCGCCCACGGTCTCCACTCGCTCTCTTAACTTAATATTTGATGCTTACATCCTCGATAGTGTAGCTTCCACAGTCAATTATGACTCCTGCAGCGACGCATTGTGCTCTGTCGACGTAGCCAGATCCCTCATCTCCATGATGCTACGCTCCAGCGATTCAAAATGTGCTATGAGCGTCGCATTGTCCGTCTGCGGCTGCGGCTACACCGTAATCCTTTACGTTAACTCATCATGCAGAGATGCGATCTGAAGGTCAACTCTCTCCTGGACTCACTGCGACTCCTAGGAGGGCTGTGGGGTATGCACATCGGCATAAAGTTTCCTAAATGACTGTGACACAATATAGGTATCGTAGGATCCTGTACTATAGTACGTACCCCTATGCAGGCCACTAACGGCTCTCATCCATATCTTGTCATCCGACGAAGCTAGGTGGGCTGGGGATTGCGAGGAACTACCCCCCCTCTCCCTGTGTGGGCTGGGTGGACTCTTCGCGTAGCCTCCTATACTCATCCTAGAAAAATACGTATCTATCGATATGCGTACTACTTATTATATATCTTAGGTACTTATTACTAATTTTATGTATTTTTTGCTGTTATATCAAAATTAACAAAATATAAGAGTAATAATTATGTAGCTCTGTGTCGCCCTATCATAGATAAGTTGTCCCCCCTTCATATGAGTGACGAAGAACAATATTACCATGTTCGTGTCCTCACCCCTCTAGACCTATTAAGAAATATATTATTTATTATTAAAGTAAAAAATTAGCTCACGATGATTAAAAATTATACGTATACAATGGAAGACATACCAAGCGACGAAAAAGTTTCATCACCGAAATTGATCCACCATACCACTTTCTCGCCCTTTGCCGGCCGCCTAGGCCTTCTTCAATTTTTCCCTATACCTATCCTAGTTGAATCAAACCCTCCTCGCAGTCCACTGCTCAGGCGTGATCCAACCTTGGATTGACTTTCCTTCGCGATCAGGAGACTTCTGGTCATCCATAACATCATGGATCAGCTTGGCAACGACGAAAGAAAACTGCTGCTCGATCTGTGCGGCCCGGTATGGTAGATAAAAATATGTTCTCTACAAGAAGTACAATAGTAAGTTATAAAATATTAACATAAAAATATTACTGATGTTAAAATCAAATATACTTTTACCTTGAAGTGCCCAAACCAGAACATCTTTCTTTCTTCCGAGGTATCTGAGTAGTTTATCCATGGCCCACCATAGTTTTGCCTCAAAAAATATTTCAGTGCTCTCTATACTGCCGAGGGACGATATCTATATATACATTGATAATTAAACTCATTAAAAAGTGAATATATATATATATATATATATATATATATATATATATAAAAGAAATAAATAACTAATTAACTTATTTTGTAGGGCCTTCGGCCCAAATCTCTATTCTCATCTCATCCGACGAAGCGCACGGAGGATCGCTCTGATATGGAGATGGAGTTGGCTCGACCGCCATCTCCTCCTCTGTCTCTGTGGTACCGTCAGCAGCAGGAAAACTAGACGGAGCAAGAACGATAGATGGGATAATCTCGGGCTTGGAACTGTTGGTGCCAGGAGTACTGTTGGTCCCAGGAGTACTGTCACGTGCGGTCGTCGCAGTCACAGTCTAAGGTATTGCTGGTCGATAGTATGGAGTACACAGAGACGAGGATCGAGAAGGTGTATCTGTGTCCTGAAGAGGACTACGTCTAGAGGATCTACCGCAGAATAGGATCCGCATCTTCCAGACATATCTGAGAACAACATATAATGATAAAATAAATATACAAAGATATTTAGATTATATGACCTAAAGAAATACATAGAAGTTGTGAACTAGGCCACAATAAAATTTTAAATGATAAAAGTGTCACCATTATAGAACTAGGCCGCAAATACACAGAGATATGTATGTATTACCGTCACAAACATAAGTATTACAGAACTAGGCTACACAAGAAGTGTCACCATAGAAAAACTTTGCCACGATAAATGCATTAGGAAATTAGGCTACCATGTCATAAGTCTAAATAAATTTTATTTAATTTTAAATCATATAAAACTTTATTTTGTTCGTCTTCCTCCTCCTCATCTTCATCTTCATCTTCACTTTCATCTACTTTGTCATCGTCTTCTGATACTTCTTCCTCTTTTACTTGATGAAACATGTCATGAGTAAGTTTTATTGAGTCCACATCCACAATATTTGTAATAAGAGGTAGGTCCATCTTCTTGATAAGCTATTTCGTCAATGTCAAAGGTATTTCTAGCTTTAGTCTGATAGAATGTCCCCCAATCTGATCTCCCGGTTCCTCGTTTAGGATAAGTTATGAAATACACTAGCTGAGCCTGACTTTATAGAATAAATAGTTTATATCCTTGATATCGACGCCGGTAGTTTATATCCACAAGACCGTGCTTGTCAATTTTTCAACCTTGATCTTAGATCGGATGAACCATCATACTTGAATAACACGATCTTAGCAGGCCCTATGGCATAATTAAATATCAACTCCACAATCTCTCGTAAGATGCCAAAGAAACCAGTGCCTGGATCAACGTCTTTGTAGTTCAAAGATTTGATAAATTAGCAAGTATTTTTCGTAGAATTGAGATCCAGGAAGCTTTCTTATTAGGGCATTTGTTGACTTGAATATAAACCCATTCGCACAGTAAGTTGGCCTGATCTTGACGGCATAAATTAGTCCCTTTGCTAGAGTTCTAATAGATTCATTCTTAAGTTTTGTCTCTGGACGATCGACCTAAATATCAAATAAGTGATATTAAGTTTAATGTTAATTATTGTGCAAGTATACATATACAAAAATTAATTACCGAGATCCTTACATATGCTGTCAACCATGAAGGAAAATAAAGTCTCATTTCATGTTCTACTTCTTCATCTATTATCTATGGTCTACTCGACCTTACCGCATCATTATATGTGCTGAAACACAACGAAGCATAGGCGAATTAGTGTAATAATTATATCGAGATAACATAAATGTCAACATATTAATTAATTATCCCTCTAGCTTGTTCACCTTATCTTCATCGCAGTTGAGTAATACATACAACTGAGCGGCCTAAGCTCATCGTCATTCAGATATCCCTTCTTTATTTTATCCGAGGGCTTTCCGAAAGCATTGAATACTTTCAGTATTATCTTATTAGATTCATGATACTCGTCATTATTTTTGGGAGCTCTCGTTCTATTAGTAGCAACATGAGGCATAAAATATAGTGAACAAAAGTTTGTAATCTTCTCGAGAATATATGTTTCACAAATAGAACCCTCCAACCATTCCTTATTTTTCACTTTTCTCTTAAGGTGGTTCAGATATCGCTCGAACGGGTACATCTAATGATAATGGATAGGTCCATCAACGCGTGCCTCATAGGAAAGATGAATCGGCAAATGCTCCATAGAGTCAAAGAATCTAGGAGGGAACACCCTCTCAAGCTTGTAAAGTATTACCATAATGTCCTTGTCCTGCTTTTATAGACGAGCAACTTAGTAGAACAAAGATATCTGAAAAATATGCTAAGCTCTGTCAATGGATCCCAAACTATATTCTTTAAGAATTTCTGAAATACAACCAAAATTAATCTCTCCATAAATACACGACAATCGTGGCTCTTCATACCTGTCAATTTGTTCTCCTTCGGGTTGACTCATCTTCTCAGATTTGACAAGTATCCATTTAGAAATTTTAGGCCCTGGATCCACCTATAAAGTTTTTCTTTGTCCTTCTTGTCCAATGAGAAAATTGACTTAGGCTGCATCATATTTCCATTGCCTTCCTCTATCAAATACAATGCAGTGCGTCTGTATATTTCTTCTAAGTCCAACCTGGCCTTAGGATTCTCTTTCGCCTTTTTCTTACGTCCATCACAATATTAATTATATTGTAAAACATAATCTTCTCGATATGCATGACATCATGGTTATATCTGATCATATTGGGGCTCCAATATGGCAGGTTCTAGAATATGCTCCTCTTCATCCAGTTATGAGTTCGACCAAATCTATCACACTTGTATCCCCTTGCAGGATCTTCGATAGCACTTAAAAAATCTTTTACCTCCTTCCATATCGTGTCTCCAGACCACCTTGGCGGTGGATCAGCCTTCTCCATTATGCTTGTACGGAACGCATTCATGTTCCCCGGGAATGGATGATCTTTCGGCAAGAACTGTCGATAACAATCAAAGAAGCAAGATTTTCCTCCCTGTTTTAAATGAAAAGCCTTAGTATGGTCCATGCAATACGGACATGAGAGACGACCATGAGTGCTCCATCCTGATAACATTACATAGGCCAAAAAGTTGTTGATGGTTCGCATAAGTGTTGCCCTTATCTAAAAATTTTATTTTTTGGAAACATCATATGTATTGGCGCCTACTTTCCACAGCTTATTCAACTCATCTATCAACGGTTGTAAGTACACATCAATATTTTATTTGGGATTGTTCAGACCCAGAATGATAATGGTTAAAAATATATACGGAGTCTTCATACGCATCCAAGGCGATAAGTTATACAAGGTGACAATCACAGGCCAACAGGAATACTGGAAGTTCGAAAGTTAAAATGGGGTAAAACCATTGGAGGAGAGCCCCAATCTGATATTACATAGATCCAAAGCAAAATTGGGATACTCTCGATCAAAGTGCTTCCATGCTTCTCTATCGGATGGATAATCCAACACTCCTTCGATTTGTTCCCGCCTGTGCCTACTTATATTTTTGGCAGTCTCCTTTACCATAAATAACCTCTGTAACTGCGGTGTAAAAGGGAGGTTGTGCATCAAATCGATCGACTTCCTTGTACCGAAAGTCTTTCCAGTACCAGTTGTCTTGTAGCGATCAACACCACATAATCTGCATACTGCTTTGTCATTATCTTCTTTATAGTACAGCCTGCACCCGTTGCGACATGAATCAATTTTCTCATATCTCATCCATAGCGATCTAATCATTCTCTTAGATCGGTAGAAGTTTGTAGGTAACTTGGAATACTCTGGCAAGACCTCTATAATCAACTCGATCACTCGGATGTAGCATTCTTGCGACATATTAAAATCAGATTTTATGCTCAACATCCTGGTGACTACGTCTAACGGTGAATGATCCTAATAACCAGGATACAATAGAGCCCTTGCATTCTCTAACAAATCCATAAACTTTACAGCATCAGTATTCGGTGCCTCCTCAGCTGCTTCATGATTGTTCGGATCAAAAATTGGCCCCACAGCGTCAAAAACCATATTTATGTACCCGTTGTCAAAATTAGCATGCTCGTGGACATTCATATATGGCTCCACATAAAATTCATGCTCCTATGCTAAAGGCACAATCTCTCAGTATGAGGTCCACTGATAGTAATTCATAGTGAAACCCTCGAGTACAAATGATATATCACATCCACTTCTGGATGATATTTCAAGTTATAATATTCCATATACGGACACTTAATTTTTGTACCGTCCATGTACTCAGGGAACGCCTTGACGAAATGCAGGAATTGCTCTACTCCCTCTATGTATTCATCCTACACACCTCACATGTCATCAGGATGATGGTTGTATATCCACGAACGATGACACAGGTAGCAATTCAAATCCATTTTTAGATACTTCTGTAAAGATGAATAGACATCGTTTAAGTATATTATCCAAATATTCATCGAAGTGAGTATTTAGGTCATATCGTTAGTATTCGAGTTGTGATGTGTGAGTATCCATATCGTGACTCATGAGTATCCATAAAATAAGTAAATAGATAAGTTTGATATTAATTTCCAAGCCTAGTAGACATATGGACAACTCCGATTTGAGGATTGGGGGTCGTCACATATTTTTTGTAAACCATTCATGTGGATATCGCATACCATGGTACACAATATCATATATTGATAATCTCTTGTATCTTGACACTAGGACACATTTTTAAATATCCATGACACTAACTTGAAACTCGATCTCTAGATCAAAACTTGGTTATACTAAGATACATCTTTCACCCCTTGCTAACATCTATACTTAGGCACCAACACTTGATACTCAATACTAGCATATAACTCTCTCAACATTGGCCGATACTTTAATTTTCTAATTAAATATAACATTATATACAAAAATTATCTAGTGTCCTTGTCATTTAGTTCTAGTTTTTCGTATTGCTCGTCATTGGACGATACTTTCGATATAGATATACTATAGCTATCCTATATTTATATATAAACTCATATATAATAGTATCTTAGAATACCTTATCTATTACTAGTATCTCAACTCATTACCTAGATAATTGCCTATTACATTGCCCTAAACTCCAATGTCTTAACCCATACTTGGTATTTTAACTTAAAACTTATCTTTTACCCTTATCAAATACCTTAGTAACTTGCATTGGTAACTGAATACCTATACTTACTTATCCAAAAATTTACTCATTGATACTTGAGTACGAAAGTATCATATCACTATGATACCCATGTATCGCTTACCCACAAATTTATATTGGTAACATGATACCATGATACTTGCATTGGTAACTCAATACATATATTTACTTACCCACAAATTTACTCATTGATACTTGAGTACGATAGTATCATATCCCCAACTATAAGGTATTATCTAAACATATGTCCAAAGTTCTAAAATATATCTATAACAAATTTTAATTAAAATATTTCAAAATTATTTTAAAACTATTTTAAATTTTTATCTAATCTTTTAATAATATCATTGATTTTTGTTTTCTTTCTAGTGTAATGCACAAGTGAACATGACTAAGATAGTCATAATGTCTCTCCCTCTAACCACGAGGAACATTTCCAATTTGTTCGCTTTGAGTACAAAACATGGATCATATAAAAAATAAATTAAATTTTTTATACTAATATAAATATGAATTCGGAGTATTTGAATAATGGTAAGAACTTTAATATCTATTTCTAATACTATATAATTAAAAAAATAAGATTACCATTTTTTTTCTAAATATATTCTTATCTAATTTTACTAATTAAAATTGTTGTCTTATGTGAGTGTCTATCCATGTGTCAGGATTAGGATTGTGTTATATGTATGTGTCTGTCTATGTACCATATGTGTCAGGATTATGGTTTTGTCCTGTGTGTGTGTGTTTGTCCATGTGTCTTGGTTGTGTCCTCTGTGTGTGTCCTAGTTATTTTTGGGTCAGGGTTAGGGATTACCGAGCGGGGAGGAGGGGAAGGGGAGAGCCTGAGGGAGGGGTCGACAAAGGGGACCACATCGGAGGAGAGAAGTCTCGCTAGAGAGGAGCATATGTGCCAGAGGGAAGAGGGGAGGAGGACCACGCTGAAGGGAGGAGAGGACGATGAAGGGAGTAGACACGATGGAGGAGAGGAGTCGCGCGAAGGGGGGGGGGACTTCGTCGGAGGGAGAAGGATACCTGAGGGGGGAACTTCGACAAGGGGGGTTTAAAATTTTGGAGATTGGATCGAGAGAATGGGGGAAAACAAAATCCTGAACCCTATATGAAATAATTTAGCGACGTCTAAAATAGACGTCGTTAAACGTCGCTAATATATTAATATACTGTGACTTGAATAAAAAATGTCGCTATAATTAAAATATTAGAGATGTTTGTAGAATCATGAAAAATATGCTGGGGAGTTATACGCGTAAAACCCTCAACATATAGGAAGCCAGCGTAAAACAGAGCTCCAGCACTGGGTGGCATAAAACATGAATTCAGAGCCATTGGCGTACAACAGAGCTTCAACGCTATTTAGCGTAAAACATAGCTCTAGAACAACCCGTGTAATGCAGTATTTTCAGACTACTTTGGCGTAAACAGGTTGCTACATCGCCACTTCGGCGTAAAACCTATCTGCTTTTAATGCAGCGGGAAGTTGTACGAGGAACTCTTCGTATTCCTCGAATGAACCTGTCAGACGAAGCAGTGAACCTCACTCCTGACAAAGAGTACTGCACAACTATCAAGAGGACGACTGCTATGATAATTCTGCACAGAGCCCCAGATTGTCGTTTAGTGACATAATCCTTGATATAAGACATCGTTTATGCATTCAAGGAATACGCTGCCTATTCTACACAGGCAGAGATGAGCTTTTACGCTCAGGATGAGACGAAACCAACCGCCACGTCAAAAACTGCTCTTTTACAGAACTTGAGGCACGTCTCTACAGTTAATGCGCGAGATGAGGGCAGATCTCTGTATTTAATGCACGAGATTTGGTTCTACTTTTAATGACTGAATGAGCTATAATTAGGACTAATACGTTTACATCACCATCCCTGCACATTATGCCAACCAGGCTATTTTCAGCTATAGGAGTACGCCGTATGCTATCTCCTCGAAATACGCCGACTCGGCTATTTTCAATTATAGGAGTATGCCGTATGCTATCTTCTCGAAATACGCCAACTCAGGCTATATTTGTAAAGGTACGTGATAAGGCTATTTGGCCCAGAATACGCTCAAGACCTCAGTCACGAAAGGATGATCGACTATCTTTACGCTGGTTACCTATCCATACAGAATCAAGCTTTATCACGTACACAGCTATCTGGCTTCTACGCCAACAAGACAGCTATTTGGCTTCTACGCCAACAACACAGCTATTTGGCTTCTACGCCAACAAGATAGCTATTTGGCTTCTACACCAACAAAATACCTACTTGGCTTCTACGCCAACACGACAGCTATTTGGCTTCTATGCCAACAAAACAGCTATTTGGCTTCTACGCCAACATGACAGCTACTTGGCTTCTACGCCAACATGACAGCTACTTGGCTTCTATGCCAACATGAAAACTACTTGGCTTCTACACCAATATGACAACTATTTGGCTTCTACGCCAACTTGACAACTATTCGGCTTCTACTCCTACTTAGCTTTTATGCCATCAGAACAGATATTTGGCTTTTACGCCAACGAGACAGTTATTTGGCTTTTATGCCAACCATCTCTAAGCGAGGGACAGTTACCTACGTGGCTTGCATGCCGTGATCTTCGATGAGCGATTATACACATTATCTCATAATGGGACACGCGTCACACGCTGATTCAGGACATCATTCATACGTAGGTAGCAGTTATTATAACCGTCGCGTAAATGGTGCAGCTCTCTCCGCTGTTCGATTTTTACGCCGACTGTGACCAAATCCTATAAATAGAGACCTCCAACCATGGAGGTCCAAGGTCAGAATCCGGGTCGAAGATTTTTCAAGAGGGTCAGAAAAAGCAAGGGTCAAATACAGAAGTCAAGGTCAAGAGAGCACATATAGAGAGCTTTGGCAACGAGAGTTCAACCTTTCCTACAGCCTTTGAAGCTTCTACTTCATCTTCTACAGCACTTCTTCGTCATCGTGTGGTCCAAGGGACAAAGTGATCGACCGCAGATCAGACTCCTATAGCAATATTTCTCCAGAATTAAATTTTTGTACTTAACATCCTCGTATAGGATTAATAGTACTTTTTTTTTTGTAAACCAAAGAAAGGGTTTCGTATAAACCTATTTTCAATTTCTTTCATTTATTATCAAACACAAGATGGCGACTCTGCTGGGGACTACTTTCTCATCTGACGAGAAAGTCATTGCTCAATACGATGTTGTATCCGTCGGATCAACGAAGAAGACTCTGGTCGTCCAATTTGACCAATCTGCTTATGAAGACATGCTTCACGCAGGGGGTGGCTCTCGTTCCCTCTCTGTCCAAGACAACATGAAGCTGTGTAAAGTATGGATGCCCCGGACATCCTCTACCCTTCCTGCAGGCTCTCCCTCTCCGACCAACAAGGTTGTGACATCGCAACCTATGTGCCCCCCGCGTAAAACTTTATCTTTTGTCTGTGACGTGGCAGACAGTGCTTCTGGCAATGCCTTAGCACCAATCCAGAAGTCTACTCTGTGCCCTATGTGTAAAACTCTGTCTTCCATCTGTGACATGGTAGACAGAGCTTCTGGCAATGCCTTAGTGCCAATACAGAAGTCTACTCCGCGCCCTGCGCGTAAAACTTTATCTCCCGTCTGTGACGTGGTAGACAAAACTTCTGGCAATGCCTTAGCGCCAATCCAGAAGTCTATATCGCGTCTTGCGCATAAAACTCTGTCTCCCGTCTGTGACATGGCAGACAAAGATTCTGGCAATGCCTTAGCACCAATCCAGAAGTCTACATCGTGCCTTGCGCGTAAAACCCTCTCTCCCGTCTGTGATATGGCAGACAAAGCTTCGGACAATGCCTCAGTGCTAACCCAGAAGTCTACACTGCGCCCCACGCGTAAAACTTCGTCTCCCATTTGTGACGAGGCAGACAAAATTTCTGACAAGGCCTCAGCACCAATTCAGAAATTTTAAATGCGCCCTACGCTTAAAAATACATATTCCGTCTATAAGGAGGCAGATGGTCCCTGTAATCACTGCAAGGGAAAACAAGTGGCGGATTTCCCAACCTCTCGGCTTTTACGCCATCAAGAGAAGAATTTGCTCGCTCTTCAAATTACGCGGAATGCTGACGGCCGATTGAGAACTTCCTCGATTTTACGCCAACCTATGCAAAACTTCAGATTACGCCAGGACAAGCCCCTCAGTGTAAAGAAGACCCGGTTCACGGGAACATACGCTCCTCAGACTGATGACGGATCGTACGCTACTCACATGGCTGAACTGCTGTATTCTTATGGCAGGGAGAGAGTTATGGTTCCCAATCTCTATACCCCAACTGATGTAAAAAGGCAAAAATAAGCCTTCTTCTTCTTCTTCTTCTTCTTCTCCTGTTAATCCTTCTGACTTGCATGATTTCCTGACCCAGAAGCGCAAAGACAGGGGATCTTCTAATATGTCTATTACATCCCCTAGGGAGCACTGTTGTAATAGTCATAAAGTTATAGTTAACTACTGCTGCTCTAAGACAAAATGGTCAGTCTTCGACCGGTTGAACTACTCTTTGCCCTTACAGGAAAAAGCGCCTACATTCGTATCAGTGAACATGGCTTCACACATTCTTAGAGGAAGGTCCAGTTCAAGACGTCATCCCTCTAGAACTCCAAGCCAAAGGAGATTTGATAGACTCCTAGAGAATATTGAAGCAGGTGTCTTTCTGAATACTCGCTCGAGGTAGCGACAATCGACTTCATATTCTTTCGATTCCGACACTGGGGGTCGCCAGTTTCCTGAATGTGATACTGACAGTATAAACTCGATCTCCACAGAGATCTATACCAATCCCTTAGTGGCACCCAGAGAAATGGGAGTCTATGCCATCAGAGACGAACATGAAGAAGCTTCCCCATCAGGGAGTACTGAGTAACGCATCGCTGTATTGGAGACATCGCTGAAAGAGATGCATTCCATGATGGAGAATATGCACCAGATGATGCTGACTCAACATGCAGCTGCCATAGCTCAAGCATCAGTTCCTCCAACTCAACTGCGTGTGGGGGTGGACATGCCACCATCCAACACAAACCAGGAGCCTGCTCCAAATCACGAGTCAACGACTCCTCCACCTCTGAACCCAGAGAATGTATTGCCTCCTGTTGGAGTTACAATACAACTGACCTCTCACCTCTCTGTGGTCCCTTTTCCAGCTGAAGATCTGATGCAGATAGTTCAGGAGTTGAAAGCCCAATTTGATACCTTGAAGCATAAGGATCAGCTCAAGAAATTAGGAATCAACCAGCCTTACCCAACTATCTGGGACGAGATCCCTTCCCACCAAAATACAAACCACAGGCTATGGTTTTGTTTGAGGGAAAGACGTTACCGAGTCAGTACATGAACTACTTCAGCATAATGATGGTGTTGCTAGAAGGGAATGGCGCTCTGCTCACTCGGGTATTTAAGGGCTGTCTGTTTGGAGTGGCCTATCAATGGTACCATAGTTTTGCGGACAACTGTATTACTTCCTTTGAAGATTTCAAGACTCTGTTCTTTGCTCGATTCTACGAAGGAGGGATGGACATGTCTATGTCCTCACTCATCGAAGTGAAGCAGAAGGAGAAAGAGAACGTTCGTACCTTCATTGAATATTTTTGTCAGGCCACTTTGTAGATGCCTCTCGGAGTTCCGGATTCAGCCTTGATGGACATTTGCAAGAAGAACCTGCTTCTATTGATCTCGGTATTCACAGGACCATATCAGTTCCATGATTGGCCCTCGTTTATCATCTCAATGGTAGCCGCTGAAGACAACAGTCAGAAGGCGCGTGACAATGGAATCATGATCTCTACCTCTGAAAGAGGAAAGAGGTCATCCTCCAATAGCGACCATCCTCGTGGTTCAAAAGGAAAGGAAGCTCTGGCGATCAACACGTCCAGACAACATACACCTGGGACTACGCAGACAAATCCTGGGACTTCCAGGCCTAAAGAAGAATATTTTTTTGACGACGACGATATTCCGAGCATATTCGATTGTCTAGTCAAAAGTGGCAAGCTTACCCTCCCCGAGGTAAAAAGGCCAAATGAAGTTGGCAGTACCAATAACCCTAAGTATTATATTTTCAACAGGTACATACATCATCCCACAAAGGCGTGTTATGTACTAAAAAGAAAAATCCAGGAGTTGATCGATGCCAAGGCCATCACTCTGTGCAATAGCGAGAAGACGGTCACTACCAATATGATCTCTCTTCAATTCGGCAATCTGCCCCCTCAAGAAGTCCCGGATGGTGTAGTACCTATTCCTCGGATGATGATGAACATTATTAATCTCCCTCCGGCTAGGGGTTAAAACCATGACTTGGTACCCCTAACTACCCAGCGTGGTGTGATTATGTGGGTTCATCCAGATCTGGTGTCAGAGATTGAGGAAGAGACTCAAGCTGCTAAGGCTAAGTCTAAAAAGAACTCAAGGCGCAAACCATGCCATATGGTTGCAATATCCCCGACATTAGAAGAAGAGGTTTTGGCTACCGGAACCCGTTCAGGAAAAGCCTACCTCAAAGACTATGGAGGAAATTAGGAAGAAGCAACGGCAGACGCTTCAGCTGCCAAACTTCAAGAGCCTGAACCTGTCGTACTAGAGGCAGGTCCTTCCAAACCAACTTCGGCGAACAAGGACAAGCAAAAAGAAGTGCATTTTGATAAACCTTTGAAGAATATTCAAAACAAAGGTTTGGAGAAGCCATATAACTTCGATATCCTGGCCCAATTGGCTAATACTCCAGCCAGACTGTCCATTTTTGAGCTACTCAGGCTTTCCAAAGACACACATCAAGCCTTGAGTGAAGCTTTAATGCAGTTGGATGTATGCTTGACTCAGCTTAAGTCCCCCAACAAAGAGCCTGTGGCATGTCCTCAATGCCATAGTGTGATGGAAGTGGTTCCTAACATCACTTTCACTCAAGAGGACATGCTGCTGAAACATAACAAGCATGACAGACCCCTCTATTATACCAGATATGTCGGTTCCATGGAGGTAGACCGAATTCACATAGATCCAGGATCGTCGATCAGCATTATCCCTCATAGTCTGCTCAGACAACTGAGAATTCCTACATGCGAACTGGCTTACACCACCACCACAATCGTGGGCTTCAACGCCAGGAAAAGTAAGCCATTGAGGAAGATTCGTCTGAGGATCCAGATTGGGGACCATAGATCAGTGGCTACTTGCTACGTCATCGATTCAGAGGTATCCTACAATATTCTGCTGGGTAGACCATGGATCCACGAGCATAACATTGTTCCTTCGACTCTACATCAATGCTTCAAATATGTAGACGCCCAAGGGACAGAAAAAATGGAGTTTGCTGACCTCAACCCATTCAAAGGAGTAGAGTCCTATTATTTCGATGCCATGTTGTACACCCAAGACTACAAGAAGGAGGTGTCAGGCAAGACGGAGGAGGAATCCCATCGGGAGCCAGTAGAACCATCTGCTGAGCAACCTCTGTCAATCCAGGTGAAAGGGCAAACTACCCGTCCGAAAGTCATGGAACCCATGGCTATCCACTTGAACAAAACCAAATCAGGAGGGGGAAGTGATCCCCTAGTGATCACTCTAAACCAGAAACCTCCACCTTTGGTCATCAACCATTGGCGCAGCACGCATCCGACTGATGTAAATACAACCGGGAACGTAGTTTCTGACGATAATAAAGATTCTCTTTTCCAGTATTCTGATGCTCAATTTCAAAATAAGGATTACTCCCCTCATAACGATATAGAGCCTATAGCACAAAATTTCCTGGAAGCTATAGACTACTATCATCCGTATGTGTGGGAGGTAGCATCAACATCTAATGTCATCACCACATACGGGCCACATGAAGATTCTATCTTTATTATCCCACTTACTCGCAGCAATCAGCATCCAATAGTCTTCGGTCGCATGCGGCACAGACCGATTGTACAAGAAGATTCTCACGAGTTCGATGCTAAAAAAAATACAAGTTCACAGATATAGCCCACAAGCTTTGAAGATTATGCAAAGCATGGGTTATGATCTAAAGTCAGAGCCAGGCCTCAACTATAGAAAAGGTAGGCGAATGCCGTTGTATGGTGATCCCTACCGTCAACGAACTCACTTTGGGTTAGGGTATAATACGTCTCTTGCAACTTCTGAGTCAAGTGAGGATACCATTTCCTCTTCTCAGGATGGTTCGTCGTCCTCCCATTCATGTGCCAATCTTGAACGAGTATTGTCAGCAAATAAAATATTGACAGATTCTCTCGAAGCAGAGGAATAAGAATATGAACTATTTGAAAATGACTCCTGGGCACAGGAAATGGATACACAATGGGAACTCCGGTTCAAGCAGAGGGAACCGCCCACTGAAGATAAAGTTATCCAAATCGATGTTGGGGATAAACTTTTACCAAAGCCGATATTTATTAGTAACAATCTTTTCGAAGAAGAAAGGAAAGAGATGATCCAGCTGATAAAAGAATATATCGACGTCTTTGCGTGGAATTATGAGGATATGCCAGGTCTTGATCCAAAAGTGGCTACTCATAAGCTCAACATAATGCCCAATGCAAAACCTGTAAAGCAGCACCAACGTCGATTCCGCCCGGATATGATAAATGCCATTGAAGCTGAAATCAAGAAGTTGATAGCCTGCGGGTTCATCCGAGAAGAACAATATCCTGATTGGGTCGCTAATGTTATCCCAGTCATAAAGAAAAGCGGAAAAGTTTACATTTGTATCGACTTCCGAGATATCAATGCAGCCTGCCACAAGGATGAGTTCCCTCTTCCTATCACAGACGTCATGATCGATAATACCTACGGCTTTGAGCGCATGTCTTTCATGGACGGATTCTCAAGGTACAATCAGATCAAGATGCATCTGGAAGATGAGAAGCATACTACCTTTCGTACACCACTGGGGGTATATTGCTACACAGTCATGCCCTTTGGATTAAAGAATGTCGGGGCTACATATCAGTGAGCTATGAGTAACATATTCCATGAGTATCTACGCAAAACAGTGGAATATTACGTAGACGACATCGCTGTCAAAAGCCGCCTCAAGGGTACTCACATCCAAGACTTGAAGACAGTGTTCGAGTTGATGCGCCAACATTACTCAAAATAAACCCTACAAAGTCCTTCCTCGGTGTGTCCAGTGGCAAATTCCTGGGATTTGTTATTACCACTAAAGGCATTCAAGTTGACCCTGATAAAGTAAAGGCTATCCTAGAGATGCGACCTTCCCATAATCTGAGAGAACTCAGGGGATTTCAAGGTCGCCTAGCTTATATCAGGAGATTCATATCCAACCTTTCTGGGAGATATTAACCTTTTTCCCATCTGATAAAGAAAGGTGTGTCCTTTGTATGGGATGAAGCCTATCAGCAAGCATTTAATGATATCAAACGCTATCTTACTAATCCTCCAGTTCTGGTGCCTCCCGTCATAGAAAGACCATTTTTGCTGTATGTTCGATTAATGGATCATTCTTTAGGAGCTCTTCTCGCACAGACGAACAACGAGGGTTATGAACAGGCTATCTACTACCTAAGCAGGATGATGGTCGGAGCTGAACCAGTGGAAAAAGAATGCTTGGCCCTAATATTTGCCATTCAGAAGACGCGATATTACGTGACATGCCAAACTATTCATATCATCTCCAGAATCAATCCTTTTCGGGTATTGATGAACAAGCTGAGCGTCCTTAATTCCTGACTCGCGACTTGGGCGATGTTATTAACACCGTATGATATGGTGTACGTCCCTCAGAAGTCCATAAAGGGTCAGGCCTTGACTGATTTCTTAGCTGCTCATCCAATTCCAGAAACCTCCAAACTATACGAGGACATCCCCGACGAAGTTGCAGAATATAATTCTGTAATGGAAGGTGATACATGGCAGCTATTCTTCAATGGCGTCTCCAGGACTGGTCCCAAGGGAAACGTGGTTTCAGGAGTAGGAATTGTCCTGGTAACTCCTGATAAACTCGTCATCTATCGATCATATTCTATTAGCGAGCCTTGCTCTAATAATGTGGCAGAGTATAATGCTCTACTAATTGGGCTTCAAGTCGCTAAAGAATTGGAGGTCGAATACCTGAAAGATTTTGGTGATTCTCAGCTGATCGTCAATCAGGTCAGAGGAGTATATGAAGTCCGCAATCCAGACCTTATTTCTTATCACCAAGCAACGATCGAGATAGCCATATCTTTTAAAGGATTCTTCCTAGAGCATGTACCTCGATCTCAAAATTTAGAAGCTGATACTCTGGCCAGTTTAGCTGCAGATCTAGCCATTCCTATAAGGAGGCAGAATTCGGTGACTCTTCTCAATAGGGATCTATTCTGTGTGAAAAATAACTTTCACCTGGAACGCAGCTACGCCGCTAACATGGTTCCTCCTAAGAGAGACTGGAGAAGTCCCTTTATAGATTTTGTGACATACAAAATCTTACCAGAGGATCCTAAAGAAGCAGTGTCTATCAAAAGACAATCATTACGCTTCTACTTTGATGCTTCTTCATAATGTCTATATCGTCGAACATACGATGGACTACTGCTACGATGTCTCTCCGAGGATGATGCAAAGCGAGTTATCCGTAAAGCTCATGATTGTGTATGTGGAGCACATCAACCCGGTCCTAAGTTACAGGATCATATCAGGAGGATGGGCTACTACTGGCCTACTATGATTGCAGATGTAGTGAAGTATGCAAGACAGTGCAAAGCCTATCAGGTTCATACGGATTTTATACATCAGCCTTATGAGTATCTACTTCCTACCATTGCATCATGGCCCTTCGAAGCATGGGGTATAGATATCATTAGTCCTATTCACCCGTCATCTTCTAGAGGACATCGGTTCATATTGGCTATCACCGATTATTTCTCTAAATGGGCAGAGGCAATCC
Organism: Iris macrosiphon; assembly: GCA_036927795.1. NCBI lineage: Eukaryota > Viridiplantae > Streptophyta > Magnoliopsida > Asparagales > Iridaceae > Iris > Iris macrosiphon. The sequence continues at coordinate 159,392,557 of JAYESA010000004.1, forward strand.
CCCTTGCTGGGGTAAAGATATCCAACGTGATCAGCTTTATCAAGCACCATGTCATTTATTACTTTGGGATACCCCAAAGGATAATTCATAACAACGGGCCCCAATTCATCAGCCAAGCATTTCACCAATTTTACGATAAGAATCGGATACAAAATATGGCCTCTACGGCATATAATTCGGCTACTAATGGTTTGGCGGAAGACTTCAACAAAACTATTATCAAACTCTTAAAGAAGTTCGTCTCTTCGAACAAAAGAGATTGGAATAAGAAGCTCGGAGAATACCTCTGGAAATATCGCACAACGGTACGAACATCGACGGGTTGTACCCCATTCTCATTAGTCTACGGGTGTAAAGCAGTTCTCTCCATTGAAATCCAAATTCCATCACTCAGAATAGCAGTGGCTAATGAGTTGACTCAGGAAAATAATGATCAAATACGGCTTCAAGAGCTAGAAGGATTAGACGAGAAATACCTTCAAGCTCAACAGCGCATTACATTCTACCAGGCACACATTTCCTGAGCTTTTAATCATAAAGTGAATGAAAGAGTGTTCAAAGTTGGTGAGCAAGTTTTAGCTATGAAGAGGCCAATAATCATTACACACAAGAGTAAAGGTAAATTCTAGCCCAAATGGGAGGGCCCTTATGTGATTGAGACGATGTTCTCAAATGGCGCTTACAGATTAGCCAAGCCTAATAGAGATCTAATAATGGCTCCTATCAACGGCAAATTCTTGAAGAAGTACTATGCTTAATCTCTTTTGTTTAAACGGAGTATGGTGAAGATCTTATTCTGACGATACTACGTACAAAGACTGGTTGGACTATATTCTATTATATTATTATGACCTCTGAATAGATATATTTAACTAATTTGGAACTTCAAAACCTATCACATCCATATCACCTCTGATAGTATTTTGTATACAAATTTAGTTGGATCATATTCTATCATGTCCATATAACATCTGAATAGAGATATCCAGCTGAAGCTTACCGAAAGTATATCACGTCCATATTACCTCTGATATCACTTTCACCCTAGCCTATTATTTATATTCAAAAATGATGGGTCCACAAAGTCAGATAAAGCCTATTTATTATCTCCGGGAAGAGCAAGTTATAAAAAGAAGTAGAAAGTACATTATTGGGGAGGAGCAGTCAAATCACAAATCTGTTGCGGCAAAGCGGCCATCATCTCATTTCTGGATTCCAAGATGTTAGTGCGAACCTGCTCCAGTCGTGCCTCGTCATCGCTCAGGAGGGATAGTTCAGACCGAGCATGAACAAAACCGGCACGGATGATACCCACATGTGCCAAGTTCCACTGAGCTGTATCCATTCGGCCCTTCAACATATCTCGAGCTGCCGATGACTTGAGAGCCCACTCCTTTGCCAAAGCGAGCTTAGCTTCTAATTTGCGGACCCTCGCTTCATTTCCCTCATGTTCGGCCTTGCACTTCATTAGATGAGGAATAACCTCCTCCAAGACGGCCTGCTCTTTAGCCATCTCCCGCTGCTGTGCCTGGATGGATTTGTTTAAGCATTCCATCTGTTCAGCAAGCTTCGCAGTCAAGGAGTCATACTCGGCCTGAATTATATCATCGACGTTGCCTCAAAAAAGTTACAAATATTCGTTAATGGGTTGTTCTAAACCATTAACTATTTGCTCTAGCGCATCAGCTCGTCCAGCGTCATTGAAATTTCTGATCGATGCTATCACAAGCTGGAAGGACGTCAGCAGATTATCAAAGCTCAGGTTCTTCTCCAGCACCATGGATATCAACTCCTTCAAACTGCGATAGAATAGGCTGGTATACTGTTCAATCAATATATCGAAGACTGGATGCACGCTAGGAGTGGTTGCGATACCGGGAAATCTCCTTCCAGGAATGACCGCGGAGGATGTTGCCATGGCCGTTGCCTCTACAGATGGCGCTACAAAAGAACGAACACCAGCAACGGTTGAAGTTGCTGGCGTACTCAACGAAGGAGGCACAGTCGCGATGATGGGCTCATCCTCCTCTGAAGATATCTGGACTGCTGTTGGCGAGACGACACCCAAAAATATTGCGGACGAAGGATCGACAGCTTTAAAGCATGCCTCTTCGATATCAAATGCCGTTGTTTCATCGGCAGGATCCGCGACAAGGTCAAAGGTTGCGTCAACTCTGTCCTCCCCTGAGATGTCTTCAACTGAAAAGAAGACAAGAGAAAGTTAATATCAACTTGATATTAATTTTCCTGAAAGAGGCATATAAACAACATTTACCCATGGCCGATGGTATATATGTCGCGTTCGCAGCCTGTACAGCTAAATCATTTATTAATGATGCTAAGCGAGCTGTCATACCTGGAGAAGAGGGTGCACCAACTGACGTTGGAGGATAGTCTTCCCAGTCGTCACCAAGATCCACTAGAGGCTCATCGGGTGGAATCTCGCTGGAAATACTTACAGACGAAGTAGGGGTTACTCCCATTATTTGTCTGGATAAAGGTATCCTTAATATGCTCGGCCTCGAAGGCGATCTCGTAGCACTACCAGAAGCAGTAGTAGCAGCGGCGATCTCGAGCAAAGAATCTCCGGCACTGCCAGCCGAAACTATGAAGGTTCCCTCTCTAAAAGGCGAAGGACCTCTGATCAAAGAATCATCCCCAACAGGGGAAACGACAGGCTCGCTCCTAGAAGCCCCCCTGGTGGAAGCCCTTTTCGGACCTCTGGCAATCTTTTTCTTGCGGGGGAAGGCTCCTTCGGAGCAGAAGCCTTCCGTTTATGGGGGATAACGAGAGGCTCTGCCGGCGGAGCTATTACGCCTCTCGATATTATCAATAAAAAATCGTCTGCCCCGGTGGTGTCTTCATTCTCATCCGAGAAAATAGACGGAATATCCTCCCTTCCAGTGGACCTATGGTAGGGCATCCTAAAACTTCCATGCACATCAAAATCGCGATGGAAGGTATTGATGGACGCATAAAACTGCGCGTACGAGTGAAGGATGCGCATAAGAGAAGTCGCGGGCACAGTAAAAGTTGCACCAGTACAACCCGTGATGAAGTACCGCTATCCTCTGGCTCCATCAATAAGTCCACCTTTGGACTTGAAGCTGATAATGGCATTCCCCACATGCAATTGGTCGTACCCAAACTGCCTGACAAACCGACTGGGCAGATAAGGCTCCAAGAAGCAATGATCCTCACTTCTGTACAGTAAGTGGGAAGGTCTAATGCAGACCAACCAGTAGAAGGCTTCAGAAGAAAGAATGGTTCTCCCACGACCTTCATCCTTGAGTTTTGTCCCCTGTTGATTGACATGTACAGGGGGGACGATACAGAAGAGCTTCCAGCTGTGGGCAACGTTTAACGCCCGCCGACAATCTATGACGGTCGCCACGTTCCAAGAGGAATTCTTGTAATTTAACAAGAAGTTATTTCCTGAACTGCTGGCGGAGCCGGGAGACATCACCCTGGTATTGTGAAGGATTAACCATCCCATCAGGTATAGGAAGGATAATTCTACCCTGGGAAAGCTTTCACGCTGCGTCTCATCAGCTAGCAGCCCATCAGTAAGGGTCCTCAGGCCTGCTTGTATTCTACATACCATAGCAGGAAGCAGGCCTATTCTTGCTCCAAACACCAAATGCACTATGGGCCATAAGGTGTTACGATGGATGTGATCCGCAGACGCGATGCCTGGCACTACCCATCAGCGTAGCCAGACGGAGAGAAAGCCAGCAAATTGAGCTTCTTTTGACAGAGGCTTGCGACAATGCCTCATATAACTGAAGGCTTTTATGCCCGCAGGATAACCCCCTATCTCCTCATCGATAATATGATCTGAAGCCCCTGTGTCTTCAATAAGGTCATCGACCGTGTTGGAGCTGAGCATACTCAGGAGGTTCAAGGGCTTATCTCGGCTATCTACCACCTTATTCGGCTTAGCATTTTTGGCCTGGTGGAAGAAAAGGTAGGTTGCCCACTTGTTGATGTGAGCCAAATCAGAGGGCTCCTTGTAGAAAGTGGTGCAGGCAAGATAGTGGCTCATCAGCTCTTGATACACAGCCACTGCCCGAGGGTTTGTATCCCTCAGCTCCCTGTTTGTGGGAACGTACTCCTCATAAGGAGCGTCCCCCATTGGTAGCCTTAAAATCTCTGCCATCTCATGAAGGGCTAAGCCCAACTCACCCAATGGAGTGGCAAAAGTCCCAGTGAGCAAATTATATCGCTCCATCAATGCTAAGAACAAGTTAGGATTGACTGGCAACCCAATGCTTGTGGCACTCACAGCCGCGAACAAGCCAATATTTTCTAGCTCCACCTGGAAGTGCTTCAGGGCCCAGGCAGTCAAACTGGCCCATCGAAGATTCTCCGGGCTAAGCCATCCACTGGTCCGAGGGTTGACCCTGGGGTACATTCCTCCCTGCCCCATGAAGTCATTACAGACGGTCGATATCTGAACTGGCTGGATCAGTGAAGTATCCTCACTCGGGATACTACCCGACAGCAATCCCCTAAAGGGCATAACAGGGCCCGAAGGATGGCTCATATAGGCCCCCAGGTCGTATCCCTTGTTGTATAAGATCTTCCCCGGTCGACCGTGAAGATCGGGAGTCAAAGTCCACATCATCTTCCTAGGATGTGTGGAATGGAAGAATGCTGAGATAGGGTAATCCCTTGGCATCCTGGGCAGATACATCACCGTGCCCTCTGCAGTAAACACCCAATCCTCCTTCTTGGGCTTGGTCTGGGATTGTTTGTCGATAACATCCCCGAATAAGAAACTCGGTTTCTTATACTCTGTCCCGTCTATGTATGTCAGGGGCTCCCCACTGATCATACTCAGCAACATGCGTTCTTCCTGGGATGAGATAAGGGATCCCCTTTCTTCAGGTTAATTGGCTCCAGAGATAGGGAATATCACATGGGACAAGTCCTCCAAATAGTTTGAGTTCAGCATCCCGGCAGCAGAGCCCATCACCTCAGCCAAGAGAGGAATCTGGAAGTCCACTACAAAATACAAGAGAATAAGTCAGTTTCTACACTAGACGTTACACTCTTGCAGTTTACGCCAAAGATTATCAGTCTGAGCTTTTTATGCCAAGACTGCAAAAACTTGAGCTTTTACGCTGGAACCTATGTTCGAGGCATAAAATTCATGGTTGGCAGTATACGCCCAAAACTTAACAGTCTGAGTTTTTATGCCAGACTGCCAAAATTTGAGTTTTTATGCCGGAATTTTCATCCAGCACGTAAAACTCAAAGTTTGTAGTATACGCCAAATTTTGACAGTCTGAGCTTTTTACGCCAGACTACGAGAAGATGGTTTTACGCTGACACATTAGAAATGTGGGCGTATTGGTTTGCATACACGTACAATGTGTGCGAAGGATTTTCTTCTTGCAATCTCTACCTGTGACGTTCGGAGCACAGCTCGACGGCGGAGCACTTCGCTCGGATCGGGGCTCGTTCAGCTTAATGGAAGTTGCTCGTGCTTGAGCAGAAGAGTGAAAAGAGGAAGATAACTTCTTTTCCTTAGCGGTGGAAGCCTGTTTAGGTGCCATGGCAAATCTGAGTTCTCAAGAAAGAGACGAAGAAGAAGGGTTCTTGAAAAGCAAGGGTTTTGTGAAGACAGATAAAAGTTTTCTCTCTCAGGACCTTGGGCTATTTATAGAGTTCGGATAACTCTTTGAATCCCAAACCAAATCAGATATTTAATATTCGGTTATGATTTGGGACCACGTGAGCCTATCATTTGAAAAAAGAAGACGGACAGCCAGTGGATCCAGATTTTATGCGCAGAACAGATATATGATTTTACGCTCAGGAGTTTTTACGCTCAGAGGCTACAAATCTACGGTTTTACGCTCAGAGGCTATAAATCTATGGTTTTATGCTCAGATGCTTTTACGCTCAGGAGCTTTTATGCTCGAGAGGCTACAAACCTACGGTTTTACGCTCATAGGCTACAAATCTATGATTTTACGCTAGGAAGTTTTTTACGCTCAAGAGGCTACAAATCTACGATTCTACGCTCGAAAGCTACAGATGGCCAATTATAAGGGTTTATGCAAAAAATGCTCTTTTTTGGCTACAAAACACTCCAAGTGCCCAAAACATACATAGTTCAGCATTGAAGATGACTCTTCTTCTTGGGTCGATTGGAAGTTCATCCGAAGTCCAGCCGGAATCTTTTATAAAAGTTCAAGTATGGCTTAGTCGACAAATATTTCTCGCCCTCTTTCAAGGGATTTTTGGGAAACTATTCTTGAAGATGATGGTCTGAACAGAAAATTCTTCGTATCAGAGAAGTGACAGTTCAGAATTCTATGCGACTCCTCATCCAAAATAGCATGACAGTTTGGATCTTCAAAGATAACTTAATGCTAAGCAACTTTCTACGCGTCTTCAGTTACGCATAAAAGACGGGACGAGATTAGATACTCTTTTATCAGAGTCGACGTAAAATTATTCAGACGTGCTGAAGCTGTATACTATTCAGACTTCTTCACATCAAATATGGCAAATCATCAGATGCGTAAAAGAAGACAATTTTGTTAATCATGATTACATGTGATAAAAATCTAGTCTACAAAGGGTTTTTCATCTTCATGATTATATATAATGGAAATCCTTTTTCTATAAAGGATTTCTCATTTTTATTTAAGATCACGCCAGGAATCTGTTGTGCCAGGTTCTCATATTGGTGTAGATCTTTTTCGTCTTCTACAGCAGTTAATCGGCTTCCGCGGCCGATTAACAAGAAAATGATTAATGGTGGGAGGATGCAGAACTGGGCATGTATCAATTTTGTAAGCCCACCCTCCATACGCCATGGCAGGCATGCCCTAGATTTGTGTTATGGGTTCAGACCCAACACAATATTGGAAGACAGGGCCAAGCTGTCTGCCTTCGTTCTACACAATGATGGGAGAGAATACAGCTTGCAAGCTGTGTGGCCAAATTAGACCCTTCCTCTCTCCTGGACGAATCGCCATATGAAATTGCTGATCATCCCGAGCAAAGAAAGCTATGATATCCTTCCACGATCCATCGTTGCAGAGGATATTTGCTCAAAGATGCCTCTTTTTACGACTCCTTACATGCTGGAAGAATATGATCTTCTTCTTTCTCAATTCAACCCGACGAAGCTCGGCAACCATCTCTTTGTGGTAAAGGAAGTATGGGAAAAACAGGTTAACTCATTCGCCTTTATATAGGCAGAGGAGAACACACCAAATCCTAATAAATTCCTAAAAATTTGCCAAGAAATCAGCCTCGCGGAATGAGTCAAACTTGACCGTTTCATGCTTCATTCAAAGTGTTTCAAATTATGAAAAATTTAAAAACTTTGAAGGGGGTCTTGTAGAAGCATGAAAAATATGCTGGAGAATTATACGGGTAAAACCTTCAACATACAGGAAGCCATCGTAAAATAGAGCTCCAGCACTGGGTGGCGTAAAACATGACTTCAGAGCCATTGGCGTACAACAGAGCTTCAACGCTATTCAGCATAAAATATAGCTCCAGAATAACCCGTATAATACAGTATTTCCAGACTGCTTTGGCGTAAAAAGGTTGCTACATCGCCACTTCGGCATAAAACCTATCTGCTTTTAATGCAGCAGAAAGTTGTACGAGGAACTCTTTGTATTCCTCGAATGAACCTGTCAGACGAAGCAGTGAACCTGACTCCTTACAAAGAGTATTGCACGACTATCAAGAGGACGGCTGCTATGATAATTTTGTACAGAGCCCCAGATTATCGTTTAGTAACATAATCCTTGATATAAGACGTCGTTTACGTATTCAAGGAATACGCTGCCTATTCTACACAAGCAGAGATGAGCTTTTACGCTCAAGATGAGACGAAACCAACCGCCACGTCAAAATCTACTCTTGTACAGAACTCGAGGCACGTCTCTGCAATTAATGCGCGAGATGGGGGCAGATCTCTGCGTTTAATGTACGAGATTTGGTTCTACTTTTAATGACTGGGTGAGCTACAATTAGGGCTAATACGTCCACATCACCATCCCTGCACATTATGCCAACCAAGCTATTTTCAGCTATAGGAGTACGCCGTATGCTATCTACTAGAAATACGTCGACCTGGCTATTTTCAATTATAGGAGTACGCCGTATGCTATCTCCTCGAAATACACCAACTCAGGCTATATTTGCAAAGGTACATAATAAGGCTATTTGGCCCAGAATACACTCAAGACCTCAATCAAAGAAGGATGATAGGCTATCTTTACGCTGGTTACCTATCGATACAGCATCAAGCTTTACATAAAACTTGGCTTCTATGCCAATAACACAGCTATTTGGCTTCTACGCCAACAAAACAGCTATTTGGCTTCTACGCCAACAACACAGCTATTTGGCTTCTACGCCAATAAGACAACTATTTGGCTTCTACACCAATAAAACAACTACTTGGCTTCTATGCCAACACGACAGCTATTTGGCTTATACGCCAACAAAACAGCTATTTGGCTTCTATGCCAATATGACTGCTATTTGGCTTCTACGCCAACATGACAGCTACTTGGCTTCTACGCCAACATGACAGCTACTTGTCTTTTATGCCAATATGACAGCTACTTGGCTTCTACGCCAACATGATAGCTATTTGGCTTCTACGCCAACTTGACAACTATTCGGCTTCTACGCCTACTTGGCTTTTATGCCATCAGAACAGATATTTGGCTTTTATGCCAACGAGACAGTTATTTGGCTTTTATGCCAACCATCTCAATGCCAGGGGCAGTTACCTACGTGGCTTGTATATCGTGATCTTCGATGAGCGATTATATGCATTACCTCATAATGGGACACGCGTCACACGCCGATTCAGGAGATCATTCATACGTGGGTAGCAGTTATTATAACCGCCGCGTAAAAGTTGCAACTCTTTTCGCTGTTCGGTTTCTACGCTGACTGTGACCAAACCCTATAAATAGAGACCTCCAGCCACGGAGGTCCAAGGTCAGAATCCGGGGTCGAAGATTTTTCAAGAGGGTCGGAAAAAGCAAGGGTCAAATACAGAAGTCAAGGTCAAGAGAGCACATATAGAGAGCTTTGGCAACGAGAGTTCAACCTTTCTTGCAGCCTTTGAAGCTTCTTCTTCGTCTTCTATAGCACTTCTTCGTCATCGTGTGGTCCAAGGGACAAAGTGATCGACCGCAGATCAGACTCCTATAGCAATATTTCTCCAGAATCAAATTTTTGTACTTAACATCCTCGTATAGGATTAATAGTACTTCTTTTTTTTGTTTGTAAACCAAAGAAAGGGTTTCGTATAAACCTAGTTTCAATTTCTTTCGTTTATTATCAAACAATGTTTAGCGGTACTCCAGCGACATCTATTTCCATTTTACTAAAACATGTCGCTGAATGACGCCGAACATCGCAATTTAATGACTATATGCGCCATTTTAAATTAATGTCGCTTAATTAAAAAAAATTAGCAATATTTTATAATAACGTGCTAAAAGCGTCGCTATTTGGACAATATTTGGTATAGTAAATATGTTTATGAAGAAGTACACTGGCTAGGGAACTATCAATCAAGGGTAGTGCTACCACTACAACCAAATGATTACAACCTTCTTACAACCGTCATGTGGTGGTCACGTGGTACTCACGTAGCGGCCGCCCATTGGAGGAGGGGGAGAGGTGGGACCCGGTGGCTGCCTGGGTGGCCGCCATGTGGTAGGAACACCACGTGACGGTCATTTATTGGGGGAGTGGTGGGGCAGGTGTGGCCCATATAACGTAGGGGACGGGGGGTAGAGAGGGTTGTATGCATTTGGTAGTAATGTTAGCATTATTGATCAACAAAAAGAGGACCACTTCCCAAACAATCTAACATAATTTCAAACAACACTTACGTAAGCATGTTTGGAAAGGATTATTAATTTTTATACTTAAAGAGAGAAGAAAATAAATGCTTTGTTACTTGCTAAGTTGTTGTAACTCTAACCTAGCTACTCACTTTGGAGATATTATAACCCGATCCTCTCATACCTTTAGCTAGTTATGAAATGATTAGAATTAGTATAACATGGATAGAAGGAAGTTTCTGTCATATAGTAATGTTTCCAAGCAAATAACACATTATCTTTGTAAAAGCATTTTTCAAACAAACATTTACCAGCGTATGTTTTAATTACAAGATGGAACATAAATCTGGATCTTTTCTGTGGTAGTAAACCATATGAGGGTATAAAAAATAACCAGGCTGTTGGGATTAAATTGTATCATTAAATTGTATTTATGGTGATTAGCTATATATGGTGATTGGCTGACTATATATGGTTATTGGGGTATTGGGATTAAATTAAATTAAATTATATTTATGGTGATTGGCTATGTGACATAGGCAAGTTGATATATGGATGTATATATATATATATATATATATATATATATATATATATATATATATATAATATTATGATGAATGAAATACCTAGAATATTAACTTCAATAACTTCAGAGCCGGACGGCTCGGGCACATTTCTTTGAACGACGGCGGTGGAGGTATGTCGAGCGACAACGACGACATGACAAGCGGCGACGACGGGACATCTATGCCGACGGCATCACGGATCAATCCCACATCCCTGTATTGCCTTGGTTCTAATAACAATCCGGGTAATACAATTACAAAAGTGGTATTTTGTGGGAAGAATTATGAGGAATGGTCAAGATTTATTTGGCTTTCTCTATGGACTCGATGAAAATTTGAGTTTATTGATGTATCTATTAATAAAACTTTAAAGAAGGATCAACTGGAGGATTGGTATTGTGTCCAATCGATGCTTGTGCAGTAGATTTTGCATACTATCGACGCTACGGTAAAGAAGATAATACCATACTTTGAGGAGGCAAAACCACTGTGAGATTTGCTCAATGTCTGATTTAGCGGACATACGGCTAGTGGTAGACATAGACGGGGTACGAAAGTTCGTGTGATTGTGGCAGGACGTGGCTTCGTTGCTGTACAGCTGCGGATGGTAGATTATGGTACATGCGACGATGGTGTACCAGGATTGACTCTGGACCAATGACAATAACTTATTTCTATGCTTCGTAATTCTTTGGCCAAATCTTTGGAGGATCGTATGGTGGGTAAGTCTATTGTATCTTGGATTATTGATACAAGCGCTTTGAATCATATTACAGGAAATTTGGATACAGGTGCTTCTTTTACGCAAGTTGGGCATTTGTGACTTGCATGCTCCAACTCGAGGGGGGTATTAGGATTAAATTATATCATTAAATTATATTTATGGTGATTAGCTATATATGGTGATTGGCTGGCTCTATATGGTGATTGGGGTATTATGATTAAATTATATTTATGGTGATTGGCCATATGACTTAGGCCCCAAGTTGATATCTGGATGTATATATATGTAATATTATGATGAATGAAAGACCTAGAATATTATCTCCTATTACTTCTTTACATATGCAAACCTAAATTGTACTAACTAATCTATATGAATACATATATAACTACTAACTAATGCCTTACCTAGCTGAAATACTGCTTCTATATGCTGCTACTGGAGCTCTCCAAGCTGCTACGGCTGCTGGTACTCGTTGTATTGCTGCTACTGCTGGTGTAGCTACTGCTGCTGGTGTACCTGATTCTGTAATACCGACCCACTAGGCACACATAATCTAACATCATGTCGCAAAGAACCATCCTCAGAAATGGTGAAATCATCCTCCAATCCTGCTCTCACCAGAGCTCTGATGCTCCTCAGAGATACATCCTCATACTGGACTGCCTTAATCATGTCCATCAACTCTGAGTGTATCTGCAATCCCTACATCTGCATAGCAAAACCAGGAACTATTACCTCAATGCCCAAGCTCTCCAAGTCCTCTAACAAATACCGATCCTGCGTCAACAACATAACTACCGGATACCTGCTCAAGATATCGACAACTACATTGGCTTTCCCAGGATGATACTATAAAGATATGTCAAAGTCCTTCATCAGTTCCAACCATCGATGCTGCCTCATATTCAACTCCTTATGTGTGAAAATGTACTTTAAATTCTTGTGGTCTGTGAAGATCTCCACATGCTCTCCATACAAATAGTATTTCCATAACTTCAGGGCAAAGATGACTGCTGCCAACTCCAAATCGTGGGTAGGATAATTCTTCTTATAAGGATGAAATTGCTTGGATGCATAGGCAACCACTTTCCTATTCTGCTAAAGAGTATAACCCAAACCTTTTTCCGATGCATCACTATAAATAGTAAAATCTCCAGACCCTGATGGCAACGTCAAAGTAGAAGCAGACGTCAACCTCTTATTCAATTCCTCAAAATTAACCTGCCAGCCCTCTGTCCAAACAAACTCTACATCCTTCCTGGTGAGTCTGGTCATCGGCTCAGCAATCCTCGAAAAATCTTGCACAAACTTTCTGTAGTAGCCTGCCAAAACTAAGAAACTTCTGATCTTTTCTACTGAACTCGGTGTCTTCCAAGACTCCACTGCAGTGATCTTCTTCGGATTCACTAAAATTGCATCATCAGTTACAACATGTCCTAAGAACTCCATCTTGTCCAGAAAGAACTCACACTTGGACAGCTTCCCATACAACTTCTCCTTCCTCAGCACATCTAATACATTCTGCAAATGCTCCTCATGCTCCTCGGGTGTCTTCAAGTATATGAGTATGTCATCGATAAACACTACCACAAACTTGTCAAGGTACTGGTGGAACACCCTTTTTATTAAATTCATAGATACTGCCGGGGCATTAGTCAACCCAAACAACATCACCATAAACTCATACTAGCCATACCGAGTCCTAAAAGCAGTCTTCGGTATATTCTCCAATTTAATTTTACCTGGTGGTAGCCTGACCTCAAGTTTATCTTAGAAAATACCTTGGCACCACTCAACTGATAGAACCAGTCATCAATCCGTGGCAACGAGTATTTATTCTTGATAGTGAGATTATTCAATATCCTATAATCAATGCACATGTACACCGATCTATCCTTCTTCGGTACAAACAATACCGGGGCTCCCTACGGTGAAGAACTCGATCTGATAAACCCCTTATCCTGTAATTCGTCCACCTGCTTCTTCAGCTCGACCAGCTCACTATTTTTTACTCTATAGACATGCTGTAAAATTGGTTATGTACCTGGCACCAAGTCTATAGGGAATTTAACATCTCGATCTGGCGGCAACCCTGACAATTCCTCAGGAAACACATCCAAGAACTCTTCTACCAAAGGATGCATCAACTCCTTATCTTCCACCATAGCTCCACAGATAATGCATTCTCACTGCTCTGCAGCTCATCTAGCAAACTCAAACTTTGGCTCTCTGGTGGACCAAACAAAATTCTACCTCCTCTATAATCTATACTAGCCCGGTGCCTACTCAACCAATCCATTCTGAGTATAATATTGTAGCTCAGAAGTGGCATTACAAGTAGATACGCACTCAACTTCTGGCCTCCCAGAGTAACTCTTCGATCCTTGTAAATATCATTAACCAGAATAATGTCTCACCCGGTCATGATCTTGCAAGTCCTAAGTAAAGACTCAGCTACCAAACCATGCGTTAGAGAAAAAGAAACAGATACCAAACTATAGGAAGCACCACTATCAAAAAAAGCTAAAGCTGGAATAGAATCAAGAAGAACAGAACCTGCAATGACATCTCCGGTGGGCTTGACCTCCTCGATTGTTATATCAAACGCTCGTCCCTGACGTGCACCTCCCTGATGTTGGTGCTGGGCATAGCACTGCTGCTGGGTCGGAAGCGACGGTCCCTTCAGTGGTACAGTAGGTGGTCTCTCCTGTGTCCTCGGAGCTAGAGTTACTCCCTGAACTACACAACGAGGATTATAAGGATACTCTCTCAACTAATGCCCTTCGATACCACAATACAGACAAACTCCCAACCTCCTCCTGCAAACTTCCTAGATGTGGTCGGGCTTCTTGAAGTAATGGCATGAAGCTTTCTGTAACTGTCTCTGCTACTATGGTGCCTGGTGAACCGGCGCCCTAGCTGGAGTCTGGTGCTGCTGCGGCTGCTAAAAAAGTCGAGACTAGAAATAAGGATGTTTGGCAGTCACTGTGCTGCTATTTTTCCCCAGAAAAGAATTATGATCTCTCTTGGGCTTCAAACCCAACTCCTGCTCAAACTTGCGTGCCTCCGCAAGTATCTCCAAGTAGGTCTCATAAAAAGACCAAATAAGGATCTTCACTTCCCAGTTCAGACCCTCACGAAAATGAATAGCTTGAACCTCCAGATCTCTCACCAAATAATCCATAAATCGACTCAGCCTACCGAACTCTGCGGTATATTCCTCCACAGACATGCTCCCCTGAATGAGGCTATCAAACAGCCTCCCCAAGTCTAACCTGTCTTCCCGAGCAAAGAACTTCTTCTTGAAGAGGTCCTTGAATAGCTCCCAAGACTGTCCTACATCAGCAAGAATTGGCTCATTCCTGAACCAAGTACGAGCGACGTCGAACAGCTGAAGTCCTACTGCCTCAACCTTTAGATCCTCAGAAAGATAGGACACCCTCATGAGACGCTCAATATCCTCGAGCCAATTATCAGGGTAGACGATGCCCTCTGTCCTATTGAAGATCCGAGATTCCAGCTTCTTAAAGTCCTGAATGTTGCCTGGCCATAGCTGAGCAACCTGAGTAGCAACCTGCTGCTGGAACGAAACTCCTCTCTACTACGGCATGAGCAAGCTGATGAGCACTCTCAATGCCCTACCGAAAGAAGTCGGTCTGTCTATGATGTGCCTCAGACTAAGTCCTATGCCCCTCCAATACTTGCCAAATAGTGTGAAGATCTGTGTCGCATATGTCGGTACAAAAGGTGAAGGTAGAAGTCCCTTAGATACCCTTAGATACAGCCAGAACAGTCTTCTGAGTTGGAGGTGGACCCCGAACACAGCTGATATGCCAATCACTGAGAAGTGACTGATGCAGGCCCTCGGGAAGTCGCAGACCTCTCAGAAGCTGATCTCTCCTGCTGTGATCTAGTCTTAGGCGTCATCCAGAGAAAATGACAGGAAAGAATTAATATGGCTCATGATATAAGACATTCAAAGAAAGGAAAGTTAAAGATCAAAAATCAATATCAAGGAAGATAGTTGAATTGAATCAAAATAGTTTTTCCTAGATGTGATTGAGTATTCTCAGCCTATAGCCTATATCCTAAAATAGGCTTGTAATAGCACACAATTCAGAGCACCACTACGAATCAAACTAATTACAACCTCGAAGGACCTGTATGGGCCACCACTAAAAACGTATCACGACCCGCACCCGGTGTAGGGGTGCATATCGGGAACAACATCCAGCCTACGCCACAACATCAGCAGTAGAATGCTATTTGGGTAAACTATTTATCAATATAAATATACCACCAATAATATAAATATACTCAATCACAGATCTAAGTTAAAAAATAGCACGAATATGATAAAAGAATAAAAGAGTCACAATACAACTCATGAGACAAAAATAATATCAAATGAGTCCGAAAAATACTAAAAGTAAGCTGGAGACAAATCCAGTACAAAAAGAAGAACTAAGATGCTATAAGTCTCGAGTCATCTGTCTTAGTCGGGATAGGACCCTCACGAGCCAAGGTCTCTGGCTCTAAGCCCACAATATTCTGAGGCCCGTAATGAGTGGGATATCACTCCTCAGTGTCATCTGGAAAAATATATCCAATCAGGAAAGGAGCAGAGTACATCTCTAATAATAGTTCTAATAAATGATAAAAACTATATAACAGTAAATAAATATGAATATATAAGATATAATATATAGATACAAGAGATATACAATAAAGAAAATACTAGAAATAAATACAAGAATTAACAATATGGTAATGAACAAGAATACTAATGACTAAGTGAGTGAGTACCAGCTTTACCATGTGATCGGCTTTGGAACTTGATACAAGATTAATGGCCTAGCTAATCATACGTGCGGTGTATGATTAATACTATTCAATGAACAAGACTTAATACAAGGAGGGTATGATAACATATATATACTACATACTCTCCATCCCCGACTGATATAGTAGATCCAAGCATGGTACGTTATGACACAGATTTTCACAAGAAGGACACTACTCTTGTCATGAACCAATATTTGTACATGTACAAGAAGAACAAAGAAATAATACTTGCACAAGATATACCATAAATACCAAAGAATAATATCTTATGACGAGATTCGGATATACCAATCCGTGTAACTATCGTGTCAAAAAATCAAGGATATCTACACTAGATACAAGAGACATAGAGAATATCTTAAATGAGAAACTATCAGAGAATGTACTTGCCTGAAATTTGGTGAACAGTATTACAGATGTCCGATATGGTGCCTCGAAGACCTAGATATGGAATATAACATTAATACAAGATTTTGGAATAAAAATGAGTTAAACTAGTCAACTTTTAGCTTAAAAAGCCATTTCTAAGTCAAAATAGTCAAACTAGGTCAACACTAGGTCAAACTAGCTATTTCTAGGTTGTATGAGTCTATCTCTAAGATATTGGGTTCATACACTATGTAACTAGGCCACACTAGCTAACTAGGATATTATAAAGTCAATATGATACCGTATCGCAAGATACGCAACTAAAAAGATATGGAAATATCATATTATGTATATACAATCATCAAGATATAACAATCCTAACTAATCTAATGCTAAGTGGATACCTTGGCTTTGAACCAAAGCGGTATCGTACCACTATACCCCTATCTTGATACTCTAATCCAATACCTTGAGTATCGACCCACTATCTTGACATTTACCTTGGTATCTCAAGGTAAATATGCTCTTAGTATATATTAGCTACCCAATCTCTAAACCATATACTAATAAATATCACTAATACCAAACTAATCACTAACTACTAATATATATATACATACATACCTACATACATAACTAGAGGTACATAATATATATATATATATATATATATATATATATATATAACCACTAATCTATATGAATACATATATAACTACCAACTACTACCTTACCTACCTGAAACTCTGCTGCTATATGCGGCTACTGGAGCTCTCCAAGCTGCTGTAGCTGCTTTTACTCACTACATTGCTGCTACTGCTGGTGTAGCTGCTACTGCTGCAGCTACTGCGTTTGCTGCTGCTGTTGGGGTAGCTGCTGCTGCTACTGGTGTAGCTGCTGCTGCTGCTGCAGCTATTGTTGTTGCTGTGCTACATACGCTGTTGCTACTGCAGCTTGCTGCACTGCCTGCCTTGCTGCATGCACGCTGCAACTCGCTGCTATTACTAGCTTGATGTTTTGTGTAGCTGCTGCTGCTGATACAACTCGCTGTATTGATACTGGATGTCCCCAACCCCCCCTTTCTCAACACACTACACACACACACACAAGCATACAACTACACACACACACACTCAACTATATACATATATATATATATATATATATATATATATATATATATATATATATATATATATATATATATATATATATATACTTTCATACACCACAACTATACATGTATATATACACTTTTATATAGATATCTATATCTATATTCATATTCATATACATATACATATACATATACGTATACATATACATATGTATATATTTATAACATACACACATACATATATACTATATATATATATATATATATATATATATATATATATATATATATATATATATATATATATATAACCATCAACACATATATATCTATCTATGTATAAACACCCTCACATACATATACATATACAACTCCATATATATATATATATATATATATATATATATATATACACAATGATAATTTAATATACTAATACAAGGCAATTTGAATTTAGAAATATAATACAACAAACACGTGAAGTGTATCACACCCGTATCACATTAGATCTATGATACACTTGCGATATGAGTCCACCACACAACTAAACGTACCCCGAAGGACACAAAAAAAGTCTAAAATAGTATATATGAACATTATAAAGAGTAAAATACACATCTACGTGTCCGTGTCAAAATATAACATGTACAAAGTCCCGTATCAGAGGAAACCCCCCCCCAAATAATCCGTATCTCCAAATTGATGGGATACGGCCTACACGTATCCAATTGTGGATATGACACTAACCACACATAATCAAACACATGTCAATTTGGTCAAATTGACCAATTGACAAACACAACAAGTGTCAATCTCAGAATTCCCCCAAAATTGACACAAAATGTACCATAAATTTCTCCATAGGCTTGCTATGAACCTAATTCCAATTCTGATGGGTTGCCTCATCATATGGGGTAGTTTCTAATAATTAAAATACTGATTTAGAGTCTATACAAATAAAAAAATTTAATTGTACCTATTGGGAGATGGATTTCCAATAAAATTTCTAAAATAGGTAAAATTGGCCTGCAACTTGTAGATCCTTGCTCCTCCTTATAGATCCTTACTTTCTCCTTGTAGATCCTTACTATACTAGCCTCTAATGGTGATTTGAGAAGAAAATTGGGTGGAAAATACTATAGGAATAAAGAATTTGGGAAGAGGGAATTCTAGACCTAGATTTGAAATAAAAATAAGGAGAGAGAAATTTCCCTCTTCTAAATGAATAGGCCGGCCAGCAAACCCCTTCCCTAAGTTTCTATGTAAAGTCTAAAATACCCCTTGGGGCCTCTCATGAAAAAATAATTAAGGAGGAAAGGTTCTAGTCTAATGGTTTTATTTTAATTAATCCTTCTCCTAATGAATGGACTTCTGAATGGGCTCAATTCTAACTAAATATAAATGTTGGTCCATGGATCTAATCTAAACTAGTTAGTTCCACTAACATAAGCTCAAAATAATAAACTAACATCTAACAATAATTAAATAATATAATAAATAATTATACAACATGCACAATATTTAATTAAATATAAAATAACCAAAATACCCTTTCCTAGAAAATGTGGTAGTGACACTGGACGCCTTCGTCTTCTCTGACTTTTTCTTATATCTCAGATCATCGAATCTAGCCCTCATCTGAGTTCACTGCTTAGTCGTGATCCAACCTTGGATTGGTTTTTCTAAAAGATCACAGCCCTTCTGATCATTGATCGTATCCCGGACTAGCTTGACAGCGACGGAAGAAAACATCTCCTCGATCACCTCGGCCCGGTATGGTGGGTTGAAATACGTGTCCTACAAGAAGTAATATAGTAAGTTATGTAATATAAATAAATTAGATGATCGAAATTAAAACCAAATATATTTTTACCTTGAAGTGCTTAAACCAGAACGCCTTCCTCTCGTCTGGAGCATCAAAGTAGTTGATTCAAGGGCTACCATAATTGAACCTCAGAAAGAGCCCCAGGCATCTTTGTACCCTCGATAGACGATATCTTTACATAGATAATTATATTCATGGAAAAGTCTCTCTCTCTCTATATATATATATATATATATATATATATATATATATATATGCGTAAGGAAATATTAACTAATTAACTTACTTTGTGCCGTCGGCCCAAATCTCCATCCGATGCTCGTCCGGAGGAGTGCCTGGAGGATCTCTCTGATACTGCGAGGGCTGGGCCTCGACCGTCTCCTCTTCGGTCTCTATGGTACCGTCAGTAGTAGGAACATTAGACGGAAGAGTAGTAGACTCTGGCCTGGAACTGCTCATCCCAGGAGTACTGTCATGAGGAGGTACAAGTGGTCGAAAGAGTGGAGTACCGCTTATCCCATGAGTGCTCGCCATAGGAGTACTATTATGAGGAGATGCAAGTGGTCTGTCCCTAGTACCCAGTACTGAAGCAGTACTGCCACTCGGAGCACGATCTCCTCTAGATGCTCCTCTACGTCTGAACCCTCCGCGTCGTCCTGTCATAACTAATAACAACATCTGATGATAAAATAAATAAATAAATAAATATATATATATAATATGAACAAAATTAAATAAAGAACAAAAATAAAATAGATCCAGAGCAACCCTCCGTTAAATTGCACACAAAAAGTCTAAATAACCAAAACATCTAGAGGTTTGGTAACAATATCCAAGAAGTCTAATCCAAAAAAATAAAGTACATATCACAAGACTAAATGGATTTAATTTTATTTTCAATCCTCTTTTGAAAATTTATCTTCTTCATTTTTCTCGTCCTCCTCTTCCTTGACCTCTTTCTCCTCTTCTTTACTTCCATCTACTTCGTATTCCTCTTCGGATAATTCTATATCTTCAACACGATTAGCCGTCTAATGAGGAACTTTTGTAAGTGCCATATAAATTATTGCCTATGTAGACATCTTTATAGTTCAAAGATTTGATACACAAACAACTGTTTTTGGTATCCTCGAGATCTAGGAAGTTGTCTCTGATCGGGAGAGTTATTGACTTAAACCTAAACCCATTTACATAATAGCTTGGCCAAATTTTGGCGACATAAATTGGCGCCTTTGCTAGAGTTCTAATAGATTCATTCTCAAGTGTGTGTCTAGTTGATCGACCTAAATATCATAAGATAAGAAATTAAGATCAATATTTCGTTAATTATTGTGTAATGTGCATATACAAAAAGTAATTACCGAGCTCCTTACATATGCGCTTAACCAAGAAGGAAAATAATGTCTTATTTTTGTTTTACTTCTTTGTTTATTATGTAGGATCTAACTGACCTCAGCTGATCACTATATATGCTAAAAAATAACGAAGCAACCGCCGATTAGAAACATAACATTACCGAGCTTATACCATTACATAAAGATGACATAAATGTGGATGTATTAATTACTTACCCCTCTTCTTTATCCCCATGGCAATTGAGTAATTTATACAACTGAGCAACCCTTAGCTCATCATCATTCAAATATCTCTTCTTTATTTTCCCCGAAGGCTTTCCGGATGCATTAAATACTTTCAGTATTGCATTATTAGATTCCTTATATCCGTCGTCGTTTCTCGGAGCCCTTGATCGATTAGTAGCAATACGAGGTTTTAAATACATCGAGCAAAAGTTTGTAATCTAAATAGAACCCTCAACCCATGCCTTATTTTTC
The DNA here is from genome assembly GCA_036927795.1 of Iris macrosiphon. Classification (NCBI taxonomy): domain Eukaryota; kingdom Viridiplantae; phylum Streptophyta; class Magnoliopsida; order Asparagales; family Iridaceae; genus Iris; species Iris macrosiphon. Next base: position 159,413,689 of record JAYESA010000004.1, read on the forward strand.
ATCTTTCACTTTAGGTGGTTCAGATGCCGCTCGAACGGGTACATCCACCAATTACCGACAGGACCACCAATACGTGCCTCATAGGAAAAATAAATTGGCAAATGCTCCATGGAGTCAAAGAATCCAGAAGGAAACACCTTTTCGAGCTTGTACAGCATTATCGTAATGTCCTTCTCTTACTTTTCTAGATGATCGATGAGCAACTTAGTAGAACAAAGATCTCTGAAGAATAAGCTGAACTCTCAATGGATCCCAAATGACCCGCGGTAAGAATTCCTGAAATATAATCAAAATTAACCTCTCCATGAATATGTGACAATTGTGGCTCTTCATACCCGTCAGTTTGCTCTTTTTGAGGTTGACGCATCTTCTCAAGTTCGACACGTATCCGTCTAAAAATTTTAGGCTCTGAATCCACCTACAAAGTCTTCCTTTATCCTTTTTCTCCAGTGAAAAGAATGTCTTAGGCTGCTATAACTTTCCATTCCCTTCCTCTATCAAATGCAACATAGGATGTCTATATATTTTTTCTAAGTCCAAACTGGCCTTCAAATTTTCTTTCGTCTTCCCCTTTACATCCATTACAGTATTAATTATGTTATCAAACATATTCTTCTCGATATGTATGACATCAAGGTTATGTCTGATCAGATTGGTGATCCAATAGGGTAGATCCTAGAATATACTCCTCTTTGTCCAATTATGAGTGTGGACAAATCCATCACACTTGTACCCCTTAGCAGGATCTTCGATAAAACTTGATAAATCTTTTACCTCTTTCCATATCTTGTAACCGGGCCACCTTACCGGTGGATTAGCTTTCTCCACAACGCCGACACAAAAAACATTCTTGTTCCTCAGGTACGGATAGTCCTTCGGTATAAATTATTGACGATAATTGAAGAAGCATAGTTTGCCTCCATGTTTCAAAAGGAAAACCTTAGTGCGGTCCATGCAATACGGACATGAGAGACAGCCTTGAGTGCTCCATCCCGATAATATTCCATAGGCCAAAAAGTCGTTGATGGTCCACAAAAGTGCTGCCCTCATCTAAAAATTCTGTTTTCTAGAAACATCATATGTATTGGCACCTAATTCCAACAACTGATTCAACTCATATATCAACGGATGTAAATACGCATTGATGTTCCTCTTCGGATTGTTCAGACCCGGGATAATAACGGTTAGGAACATATACAGAGTCTTCATGCACATCCAAGGCAATAGATTGTACGGAGTGACGATCGCAGGCCAACACGAATACTAGAAGCCCAAAAGTTTAAATGTGGTAAAACCGTCGGAGTTAACCCCAATCTGACATACGTGGGTCCGAGAAATTTTTTAGATACTCTCGATCAAAGTACTTCCATGCTTCTCCATCAGATGGTTGATCCAACACTCCTTCGATCTGTTTTCTCCTGTGCCAACTCATATTCTTCAGTCTCCTTCACCATAAATACCTCTGCTACCTCAGTGTCAAAGAGAAGTAGTACATCCAATCGGTAGGCTTTCTTGCACCGACAAACCTTCCTCTACCAGTGTCCTTGTAGCAATCAGTACCACAGAATCTGTACGCGTCTTCATCCTTATCGTCTTTGTAGTACAATATGCACCCGTTGTAACATGCATCAATTTTTTCGTATCCCATCCAGAGCGATCTCACCATCCTTTTAGATCGGTAGAATACTTTAGGCAACTTAGCACCCTCCGGCAAGATCTCTATAATCAATTCTATTAGTCGATTGTCGTATTCTTACGATATGTTAAAATTGGACTTGATGCTCAACAATCTTCTAACCACCTTCAACGGTGAATGATCCTCACAACCAGGATATAATAGAGTCGTTACATTCTTCAGCTACTCCATGAACTTCGCAGCATCGGCATTCGATGCCTCCTCAGTTGCATCATGATTGTCCGGACCGAAACTAGGCCCTGCCGTATCAAAAACCATGTTCACCCACCCATCATCGTAAGTATTGTGATCGTGGACATCTATATACGACTTCACATAAGGCTTCAACTCTGATGCTAAAGATACAAGTTCTCCGTGCATGGTCCACTGATAGTAATTCAACATGAAATCCTTCGAGTATAAATGATATATGACTTTCACTTCTGGATGATATTTCCAAGTTGTGACATCTCACACACGAACACTTAATTTTGGTACCATCCATGTACTGAGAGAACGCCTTCACGAACTACAGGAACTACTATACACCGTACATCTTATCAGGATGACGATTGTATATCCACGAACGATGCCGTAGGTAGTAATTAATATCTATTTTAGATACATCTGTAAGATAGATACACATTATTCTAGTATATATCATTCAAATAGAGGCAAAAATGGATACAAATGCATGTTCATCAAAGATGGACATAAATAAAGAAGGATATGGGTGTTGTCATATGTCTTTTGTGAGATATTACCTAGCTAGAAATGTAATAAAAAATAGGTAAATAAACCAAGAAGTCATGAGACCTTTGGCTCTACCTTACGCTCTGGTACTGAAAGCCATGAGACTGAAATATGAAGGAGAAAAGAAGACATATTCCAGTCTTATGGCTTCCGATACTAGAGCAGAAAGTAAAGCCAAAGATTTTAAACTCTAGTAAATGGACAACTAAGAATAAGAATCAAGCCTCTACAAGCATAATTTTAATAAAAATATACATGTTAAATACAAGCACACAACCATCATGATCATAATACTTTCTAATACCAACCACTACTAATACTTCTCCTTGATGTTCTAATATTCTCTATTAGATCCTAGACTTATTCATTAACTTTACACTACATTAATGCATAAGTAAAATGTCCTCTGACTTGATTCCCCTATACATATATAGAAACCCAATTTAGGATGGTCACACCTATCATTTATCAATTAAGTTAAATTAATTGCTCAAGATTTGAATTAATTAAAATTAGTCAGCTAAATTAATTGCTCTACTAACTAAGAATTATCATTCAAAACTATAAAAAGTTGTATATAAATACATAAAATTATATATATATATATATATATATAAAGTTTGATATAAGTTCTTTATTATATAAAATTTAGAATTTGTCACTTGAACACAATCAAGTCTAATCTCGTGGAGGCTTTAAAGAGGCCGAACGCGTCCGGCGCACCATGGACCGTGTATGGCCTAACCGGCCGCCAGACCCAAGCAACCCCCTCCGGGCCTAGAGTCTAGACTGGTTCATCAAGTTCGTCATCTTGGACCGCGAGTCCACAGCCCGGGCTAATAACCTATACATGTGTGTGTCGTGTCTGTTTCAATATCGTATCTGTGTCAGTATCATGTCTATGTAAGTATCGTGTGTGTCAATGTCGCGTCTATGTTAGTGTCATGTCATTGTGTGTGTTGTGTCATGTTCATGTTTATAAGAGAGGGAGGCACACACACACACACAGAGAGAGAGAGAGAGAGAGAGAGAGAGAGAGAGAGAAAGAGAGAGAGAGAGTGAGAGATAGGGTTAGGGTTTACCTAGAGGTGGCCGAAGTAGTGTAGAGGAGGAGAACAAGCCCGAGGTCGTCGGAGGGGAAGAGCCATGTGAGGGGACCAGCCACGCAGGGGAGGAGCCTTGCCCAAGGGGGGTGCTGGAGGGAGCCGTGCCGGAGGGGGGAGCCATTGGTGGGGGAGGGGGCAATCGCGGGGGGGGGGGGGGGGTTATGTTTTTTAGGTTTCAAATATTTTTGGGTGAGAATGGGGGAAAAGAAACAACTAACCCTATATTAAATAATTTAACGACGTCTAAATAGACATCACTAAATATCGCTATAAATTGAAAATGTAGAGACGTTCAGTTACCTTTGCCGGCGTATATTTTTTATAATAGAAAATTGTGTCACTGCATGTCACTAAAAAGTTGCTATTTATCGAAAATATAGCCACGTTCAGCTACCGACGTTTATTTTTATAATAGAAATTATTGTCCCTAAACATCGCAGATAGCGACATTTAGCAACACTGTTTATTAGAGTCGCTAATATTACAAAAAATAATGACTTCAATAACTTACGTCGCTAAAGACGTCGCTAATAACGCAAATTTTGGTAGTGAATAGTCTTGGGACTAGTACAAAATATGTTCTCTATATCAAAACATTCACGAATCAGTAACATATTTAATGTCCCACTTCGCACAATGCAAAACGCTGAGTATAATTGGAATGAGGTAATAGGTTGGTTGTATAACATTAAGTTGGAATAGGAATGGGGCATCGAGTTGCTTGCATTGCGATAAGAGTGATTCGAAAACAAGTATTAATTAGGATTTTGGTTTTATTTGCAGGCTTTTATACGGATCTTTCTGAGGTCAATTTATCGCCTCGATGCAGACAAATACATGAAGTCAAGTATCATGCAACAAAATTTTTGGGCTAGTTTAGTGTAGTACAAAAATAGCAAAACTTTAGCGATGGTGCAGTCTTCCTTGTATCCGCCCGATTTGGATGATTTAAAAGCACGGCCTGCTCGCATGGTTATACCAAATAAGAAAAGCGTGCTTCATATCAGACCACAAAAATTAGGGATAGGCTGTATCAACTCAGGTAGAGCGATATACTGTGTCAACTCGGCAAAATGGCTAGGTAGATGAGTATAAGGTGGGTGGGCCATGACCTTTCTCCTCTACTCCTTCATGCTTAATAAAATACATCAGTTGCATGCTAGCAATATTATAGATTCAACGTGCATGGCTCGAAGAAACACAAGTTGGAACTTATATTGAACACTAAAATATAATATTGAATGATAAGTATATCGAGGCGTGCATAAAGAGCACAAGTTTTGAACGTGAATGCTTTATTAGCGAAGCAATGCAGTTGTGGTACAACACCATAAAATTGTATCAAGAGGAGCATGCATCAGAGCACGAGAATCATAGAATGCTTCATAAACTGAAGTGTGCAGTTACGGGTTCGAAATCGTACAACTACGTCAGATGGGGGAATGGTTGCCACAAAACTATTATTCAGGGATAGAGCACCATGGAACACTGTATTGAAAATTGACACGGTGACTTAGTTGTTAGGACCTACGGGTCATCCAACCAAAATATCGATCGAAAGAATAGCGATGACATAAGTATGGAATAGTTGGATGAGTCGATACGTACCTCGCCATACTTATATTTCAAAATATAGGACGAATAGATACATACCTCATCGTACTTACAAAGTAAAGAGATATTTCCATTTAGTGAGGCGAGTATATTTGTTCCTCGACTGTACTTACATTATAGAAACTATCGAACGTGATATGGTGCCTTGAGACAGTGTGAGAATAATATATTACATCGAGTAGAAGCGTTGCATGGTCACGGAATACCCGTGCATGAGCTTGGTAATATTCATTGAACGAGATCGCTGGGGCACCAGGACCATTCGGCCTAGGAGGAATAAAAAATGCTGATTGAGCATGGTATAGCGAGATATTTTACTGAGGTGTTGTAACCTTCGAGTGGATAGGCGTTGCTTGCCAGGATCGTATTTTGCGAGAATTTGTCAGACCATAAGTTAAAACATTGCAAGCAAAGTATACTTATAAAGTTGTCGTAGGTGTTGTGTTAATAGTCCACCTTGGCGCTCATGTCTCCAGTGAGCTTCATATAGATAAGCTATGGTGGACTTTAAAACGTTTGAGCCAGGAGGATGAATGTCACCTTGTATTGGGCAAGAGTGTGCACATCGGCTACATATTTAGAGTCGCTATTGAGCGAGAAGATTGAACGTGTTTCATGTGTTTCATAAGTGATAAAAGTATTACATGCTTAGTTAACGACACACTTCGAATAAAACTTGCTTAGCGATCGAGGCAACCGAATATAACAAGTTTAGTTACCTATGCGATTTGAGAATAGCTTGCTTACTTACCGAACGAGATTCGAGTATAACATGCTTGTCCTCTTAAGTGAATTCAATACTATATATGCGAATATACCTTCATAACTTCAAGGTTTACATGCGAGCATGATTTACTGCTTTCGAGGCATGCCTCAACATGAAATAGAATTCATCTAAGTTCTAATAGAAATATCACTATATAATATGCATAATTTACATGATAACTTAGTGTCGGTTTATGTGAGTGGATTATCATGCTCACCAGTACAAGTTGCATACTGACCCACGATTGTAGGCACCCTCTTTCAGGTACTCAGGTGCAAGGCCTTAGCTTGGATATAAGAAGACATGATGTATAAAACGGTGGAAATCCTTTGTGAACGAGAGAGATCAATGAGTGTTGTAAGCCAATTGACATATTCAATGGGGGTTATTCAAGAATTTATAACCACTGTAATTATATATAAAAGTACTTCGCTTCACATTACTCTGTGTTTCATAGAATCTATAAATCTTTCGCTGTGACTCGATATTTTCTATGAAAGCCGTAATATTTTATTTTCTTGCCATGTGCATTGCGCAACCTAGGCATGTACGACATCACTCCCGGGGGACAATTATTTATTCTACGGAGTCAGGGTATGATAAAGTAGTATCAGAGCACCAAGTTAACTTCCTTGGACAGTCATTCATTTTATCATAAATTTAAAGTTGCTTTCGTGATTCGAATGACTCTTGACTCTACTCGATGCTATACTGAATATTCCATACAATGAGTCTATATAAACTTAAACTGTTGTATATGTTTGCTGCATTTAATCTTTATCAATCATAGTACCGAGTAGTACTGTGTGACCTTGTTGCATAGCGTGCGATAAGTTAATCTGAGCGATATTTGTTGCATAATATGTAACAAGTCGATCTCTCGAATGATAGCATATACATGGTTACATCAGAACGATAACAAATGGGTTGAACAATATGAGTAATAACTTGGAATTTTGGGAAGAAAATATTATACGAGTTGCAACAGACGGGATCAACAGAAATAGTAAAGGATGATGTATGTTGGCTGGGTTTTGTAGCAGACTTTGACTAAGCAAACGTCAGATACGTAGTAGGTAGAATCACCGCGGGATGGAAAGTTCGGGATAAATATTGGATCGAGGTAGAGAAAGTGAGATATAAAGAGTGGCTCAATTTTTGAGTGGTATATGCCATACCACAAAGTGATCAATGCATCAGAACGTTCACATGGATAGCGATAGATTGCCCACAAAAGATTAGGGTAGCGCAGAGACTCGTTTGAGAAATTGGAAGACAGTGTGTGACTTGAGTATTTTTTGATGCATTATGTTCGAACAACCGAGAACAGACTCTCAAGTCTATAAACCGCCTAAATTTTTTAAATTTTATTTGAAGTATTTTATTAAATTATTGAATTTCTTTAGAGTATTCTTATTGTTAATTAGAAAATAAATTTTATTGATTAATTTAATTATATAAATATTCATTTAGAATTATTCCATAAAATAATTTTTATTATTATTTGGAGCCTTGTTAAAGGGTGATAGATTTCTAGAATTATTTTGTGTGCAAATATTTTTTTTGGATTTATAACCCCATCCATATATGTAAATATATATATATATGTAAATCATATATAGTTATTAATATATATAATAATAATAATAATAGAAATAATAATAATAATGATAATAATAATAAGCAATAAGTAATAGTAATAGTAATTGTAATAGTAATAATAATAATAATAATAATAATAATAATAATAATAATAATAATAATAATAATAATAATAATAATAATAATAATAATAATAGTAATAATAATAAGCAATACGTAATAGTAGTAGTAGTAGTAATAATAATAATAATAATAATAATAATAATAATAATAGTAATATTAATAGTAATAATAATAATAATAATAGAAAACAAAACAAAAGAAAAAGAAAAAGAAAAAGAAAAGAAAAGAAAAATATATAAAAGAAAAGCCTAAACTAAAACCTATTCTCATCTACCGAGCGCACCCCCCCCCGATCCCTCTCTCTCTCTCTCTCTCTCTCTCTATATATATATATATATATATATATATATATATATATATATATATATATATATATATATATATATATCATAACACCTAACTCAAACCCTAACCCAAATCCTCGATCTCGACCTCCGGCCGACCGCAGCCCTCCCCGCGACGTCGACGGCCACCTCCGCACCGGCCGGCGACCGCCGCGCAGCAGCCGCGGGTCGCCGACGAACACGCGTGTGCACAGACGCACAGGCAGCAACGTCCCTCTCTTCAAGGTGATGTATCTCTCCCATCTTTAATCTTTTCTCGAGCGGTTTATTCGTGTGTGTTCACAACCTAACCCTCTAGGATTTTCCTTCAGCGGAACGAGTTTTGTGTCCTAGATTGGTCGAAAAATCGACCGGAAGTTGGCCGAAAAACTGACCATAAACAGTCCAAAAATTTAACCCAAACCTCCATGCACATGCCTAATTTGCCACCAACCTATTTAATATTTTCAAAATCTAATTGAAGAATTTTCTTCTCTATATAACCGAGAATTTAACTGTTCTTTTACTTTTTATTAATTTATTTTTTTGTTAAATCATTCGACCTCCAAAACGACCAAAAACTTGGTAATTTAAAATTAAGATTTTGTGATACGGAGTGCGTTCCGCCAAACGGGACAGCCTCATCGTGTACCAATTACACTGAAATGCGCGTATGGTATATCCTGATGTGTGGGCTTTCGCGGAAGTTTATTTGTACGTGTGTGCGCGTCAAAATCAACCCGTATCCGTAAAAAGTCCTCGTATCGCGACTTTTGTAAAATACCATACCACTTTGTGTACGCTCGTCAGAATATGATAAAACTTGTGTCATTGGATTCGTGGTATCACGCTGGTCCCGTGATCCAAGTTTCATGCTATTCTGAGATAGTTTACCAAGCCGCCTATTTGCGGGCCAAACAATTTGACTTGAAGGGCGAATTTGTGATCGGCTTACCGAAATCGAAAATTGGACATACCGTTGAGTTTGTACCGACGTTTAGAAATTGTTTGACATATAATTTGTTCCATTTAGATACCTTTACCTCTGGCACGTATTTTGATGCAAAATAGACCACATATGGAACCCGCTTTGACTTAAAATTATGATTTTGCCCCTGTGTTCAAATTGGACGAAATGGTAGACTTTTTTCACTATCTCGCTTATTCCGGAAATATTGGTGATCTTTATTTCATCATCCGGAGACGTTCATTATGATGCCATAGTTCTGATCCCTTGTGCTTGATGTCTAGACGCTTACACTTCGCAGCTTTCTTGCCAAGCAAGTACACCTTGCCAAATTGCTTATATTATTTTGCATGCTTATCATATTTTTATATATTCATTATATATGTGTCTTTTTTCAGTCATAATTATATATATTATATATGTTGACACACACTTGACATATAGTATCATGGAAGAAAAGGACAATCAGTAGGCGTATGGGCTACCCACTCTGGTAAACCGTAGTAACTAGCATGCACTACGGTAGTTGTGCCGTAATGGTCGCTACCCTCGCGGTATGTCGATTGATGGTGTCACGATGGTCGCTACCCTCGCGATATGATAACTTCTGATGTACATGGACGTGTGTGTGAGTTGTGAGATAGATAGAGTATCTTACACCTATCCATATGTCGAAAGGTTATCCTCATTATGCATTCATATAGATTGTCTAGTACATCGTACTTATATATTTTCTGTCTGTTATGCATATTTTATTGTATTCAATTGGCATGCTTCTATGTATCTTATTACGTCCCTCTGAGGACCTGGTCCCTTTCTAGGTGTAGACGATCATGATTATTTACAGGAGCATGGATCATGACTTGCTACTTATCTCTCCTTCGAGGAGGTCTTCTCTTCGAGCCTCATTGTTCATTAGATGTACTTATTTTCTTTCTCTTATATTCTAGTTTGGTAGTGGATTTGTCTCCACCCAACTACTTGTTCTTATCAAGCATTTTATACTTGATTCAGTTATATAGTTGATTGGTTATTTGATTTTGTGGATGAGATCTAGTTATGTCCTGTGACTTATGACATAAATCTATATCACTTATGAATTATTATTCATAATACAGCGTACGTATGTGTTATGGTTTCCATATATTAGAGTTGCCATATACATACGATTGACATTCTTATGTATTCCTAGTCCTACGTATTTTAGAACTGGGGCATGATATATTTTTGTGGTGGCCCATGCAGGTCGAGAGCATATTATCTCGGTTACGTTACTGTACCGAGCAAGCCTGCACATATGATTAGAATATAAGATTTCATCCACTTATTTAATCACCTCCTTTGATTTTTTTTCACATTCTTATTTGATTTCTTGCATTACATCTTGCTTGATCCTTTCATAATGTTAATATTATCTTTTCTTTTGTGCTTGATAGGGGTTAGGAAGATGACTTGTACTAGGTATATATACTCTATTATTCAATAATACTATTAGTTAAATTATTATAAGTTGGATAGTATGCCTCATAACCTAGTATCACATAGTCCTTTTGACCCATTAATGAAGTGTAATTGAATGACACCAACTATAGGCTTTCATTAGAATATAGTGTTTACCCAAACTGTTGAACTTAGAGGCCCATACCCCCATTTGGCGACTAGAGACTTAGAAAATAAGTTAGTATGGCAACTGTAGAAGCACAACATCGGTCTTCTTTGTGAACTTAAATTATTTTGTACCTTCCTTCCTCATAATCCAGCGTATTTATATTTTTTGGACTACCTCGACTTATGCTGCTATTATAGCCTAGTTTTGTAAGCTTATTCTTTTATCGAGCTTGTTCATGAGATATGTGTTATTGGGGACGTCCACTAATACATCGTCTAAATCAAAATCAGTGTATTATGGTATGATCAACCTTAGTGCACTTGGTTCGCTCTTCGCATAACTACTTTACGTGGATTGAGATATACTTGACTCAGCATGTTAGACGAATATACTTTCCTATTAGACATGTCCGAGCATATCTTATAGGTTACATAACTGTACTGATATGAGCATGTGAATAGAAATTTACCAAAATAAGATTTTAATCCACAACTACCCTGACAACTCTTTTTTTGAATTCTTTAAATCGACTTGAACCCCGTACTTGTATTCTATCACCTCCTCCTTGAATTCTTTATTATTATTTTTTGTCTTTTCCTATTTCAGAAAGACGAACACTCGTACTTGGTATAAGTTTGATACACAGAGATTACTAGATATACCCCATAGGCCAATCACTTTACTTTGTGACTATCTTTTCCAATTAAGGGCATATCACATGTGATATATTTGGCGTTAAATTTTTTTGAGGATATGTTGATATTTTAATTAGATGGCATACCCACGATGCTAATGGATAATTTGAGTAGCAGTAGTAGTATTCTCTTTCCTATCACCATCTCATCCCCTTGGGTTGCGCATCTTCTCTTCCATATCCATTCCTTATCCCATGCTTAATTCTTCCTATCATAGTTGCATCTTTTCGTGCCAATATAAATTATTTGATTTACTTCAACCTCTCCCTTTATTTTGTTAGTTAAAACATAATCGGGTCAGTAATGATTAATAACTAAAAGGATGAGTTCATAATGATAACCCTTATGTATATGCACTATAATAATATCTGTATTCTCTTATTATTTTTAAACCTTAAGTAGCTTCCTTTAGTCTAACATGAATTAGTTGGATTATTGAAATAGTTCATACTTCTAATAGTTTTATATAGTTAGTCAAGACCTTAATTATTGCCCTAAAACTTAGACTAATCTTAGAAAATAGTTGAAGGCACTTGTTAAGAACTGATGACTATGACAAATCATTGGGGAGGTAGCGACAGCTGCAGCTAAACCATTATAGTAGAGTAGTCGAATTATTTGCAGACATACTGGCCAGGTGGTGTGGCAGTATTAGACTACGATACTTAACGATTACAGAGAAAAATTATAGTTATGAGATTCCAGACAAGTATCCCAAAATTTTTGACCCAATGAATAAATTCGTCTTACAACCTAGACAATAGCCTCAAAAGACTTTGACTACTAGTAGAATTCTTGTAAGTTGGGTAGTGTAGACGAGTTAGAGGATAAAAGAATAGTGTATAGACAATAATGGAGGAAAGTGTTAGGATGGCTGACCATAACCTTTTAGGAAGTACTGTAAGATAGCAATGAAGTGTTAATAACTATAGTGATTTATTATGAATATGGGTTAATATTGATTTCGAGGACAAAAATATTGTAAGTTGGGTAGAATGTAAACCTCCTAAAATTTTTAAATTTTATTTGAAATATTTTTATTAAATTATTGAATTTCTTTAGAGTATTTTCATAGTTAATTAGAAAATAAATTTTATTGATTAATTTAATTATATAAATATTTATTTAGAATTATTACACAAAATGATTTTTATTATTGTTTGGATTCTTGTTAAAGGGGGATAGATTTCTAGAATTATTTTGTGTGCTAATGTCTATTTTTGGATTTATAACCCCATCCATATATGTAAATATATATATGTAAATAACATATAGTTATTAATAATATATAATAATAGAAATAATAATAATGATAATAATAATAAGCAATAAGTAATAGTAATAGTAGTACTAATAATAATAATAATGATAATAATAAAAAGCAATAAGTAATAGTAATAGTAATAAAAATAATAATAATAATAATACTAATAATAATAATAATAATAATAATAATAATAATAATAATAATAATAATAATAATAATAGTAATATTAATATTAATAGTAATAATAATAATAATAGAAAAGAAAAGAAAAAGAAAACAAAAGAAAAGAAAAGAAAAAAGAAAAGAAAAAGAAAAGCCTAAACTAAAACCTAAACAAAACCTATTCCCATCTACCCAGAGCGCCCCTAATCCCTCTCTCTCTCTCTCTTCTCTCTCTCTCTCTCTCTCTCTCTATATATATATATATATATATATATCATAACACCTAACTCAAACCCTAACCCAAATCCACGACCTCGACCTCCGGCCGACCACAGCCCTCCCCGCGATGCCGGCGACCACCGTCGTACCGGCCGGCGACCACCGCACAGCAGCCGCGAGCCACCCGCACGCACGCGTGTGCACAGCCGCACAGGCAGCAGCGTCCCTCTCTTCAAGGTGATGTATCTCTATCTTTTTTTATCCTTTTCTTGAGCGGTTTATCCGTATGCATTCACAACCTAACCCTCTAAGATTTTCTTCAAGCGGAACGAGTTTTCGTGCCCTAGATTGGTCAAAAAATCGACCGAAAGTTGGCCGAAAAACTGACCATAAACAGTCCAAAAATTTGACCCAAACCCACATGTTCATGCCTAATTTGCCACCAACTTGTTTAATATTTTTAAAATTTAATTGAAGAGTTTTCTTGTCTATATAACCGAGAATTTAACTGTTCTTTTACTTTTTATTAATTTATTTTTTTGTTAAATTATTCGACCTCCAAACGACCAAAAATTTGGTAATTTAAAATTAAGATTTTGTGATACGGAGTGCGCCCCACCAAACGGGACCGCCTTATCGTGTACCAATTGCATTGAAAGGCGGGTATGGTATATCCTGACTTGTGGGCTTTTGTAAAAGTTGATTTGGACGTGTGTGGGCATCGGAATTAACCTGTATCCGTAAAAGGTCTCCGTATCGCAGTTTTTGTAAAATATTATCCCACTTTGTGTACGCTCGTCAGAATATGATGAAACTTACGTCATTGGATTTTTGGTATCATGCTGGACATGTGACCCAAGATTCACGCGATTCTGAGACAGTTGACCAAGTCGCCTATTCGCGGGTCCCACGGTTTGACTTGAAGGGCAAATTGTGATCGGCTCACTGAAATCTAAAATTGTACATACCGTTGAGTTCGTATCGACGTTTAGAATTTGTTTGACCTATAATTTATCCCATTTAGAGATCTTAGCCTATGGCATACATTTCAGTGCAAAATGGACCACTAGTGGAACCCGCTTTGACCTGAAATTTCCGTTTTGCTCCTGTGTCCAAATTGGACGAAAGGGTAGACTTTTCTGACTATCTCGCTTATTCTGGGAACGTTGGTAATATTTATTTCAGCATCCGGAGACGTTCATTCTGATGCTATAGTTCTGATCTCTTGTGCTTGATGTCTAGACGCTTACACTTCGCTGCTTTCTTGCCAGGCAAGTATACCTTGCCAAATTGATTACAGTATTTTGCATGCTTATCATATTTTTATATATTCACTATATATGTATTTTCTTTCATTCATAATTATATATTATATATGTTGACACACACTTAACACATAGTATCATGGAAGGGTAGGACAATCAGTAGGCATATTGGTTACCCACTATTGTAAACCGTAGTAACTAGCACGCGCTACGGTAGTTGTGCCACGATGGTCGCTACCCTCACGGTATGTCGATTGATAGTGTCCATCGCGACATAACTACCGTAGTTGGAAGTTCGATGGAAATGGTTGCACATGCATAGAGTTGAACCAAAAAAATTAATAACGGCTAGGTGCGCACACGTACACAAGGGATCGTTGTAAATCTAGGAGTAACAACATAGTCCATGAATTTATAAACACAAGGTAACTTTTGGCCGAGCACAATGACCCGTTTGAGAATAAATGATTTAGGAATAGTTTGTGTCACATAAAACAAAGATGACTTGATCGTTGTTGTTTGTGACTTATGATCTATAACTAGGTTACGCGATCGAGGTATAGGCGAAGGCAGGTATTAGCGAAATGGTAGAACGAACGTAGGCAGTTTTCTATGAAACTTGGACGAATGTGATGAACATTAAGTTAATGTTAACATAGATTTCTAAGTTGACCCTTACTGTATTCAGAACGGACATGGCATATCAGAATGTATATAGTTGAAATGAACTTACTACAGAGATTTGTGCGCAGGTCGTCGAGATTATACAACACAAATAAAATACAAGGAATTTGATATAGAGATAGAAGGATTAAAATGGGAGCAAGGATCATAAGGGATGGACTTTTGAGAAAGCTCAACGGTACTTGACGTCAGGATGAATTACGATATCACTCGGGCGGAAATAGATTTGCGTAGGAAACTTAAGCGGAATAAAGGATACAAAAAGGAGCAATGGTTATGATTTAGAAGGTTTACGAGTAAAGATATGAGAAGTCGTATCGATCGATAGAGAATTTACTTGATGGATTCATGACATAATGATAGAGTTAGTGGGACGAGCTAGCCAGATTGTGATACAATTGAGGATGGTTTTGCTGAGTATAGAGTATCTCAGATATTAATCAAAGGGTAGATAGACTCAAACCCTAGACGGCTAGATGTTTTCTTGGTTAACGGTTATGTTGGCAGGTAGTGCATGCGTGTTCAAAATTTAAAACATGCTCTTAGATTTGGGTAGAATCCCATAGAACTCATCGAGAATTGGTTTGGCTTCGGAATAATATATAGCATGGTTCTTAGTAACTGTCCATCGTTGATGACCCACAATTATTAAGCGTAGCTTCGGGGCAGATGACCCTAGAGATTTAACTGCCGAATCAAAGTAATCGTTGGAGACCCATAGAATGACCCAAACAATGACGCATAAGAGATTTGTATCAAGGATGATATTGAGTGGTGCATGTTGAGGATAAGTATCAACGATCGAATATTATTTTAGAATTCGATGGAATAGTCTTCGACTGGAAATAACATAGCAAAATTTTAATAGTTGGTGATTTTATTAGATACGTCAGGTAAAATATTGGTGCCAGATAAAGTAATGCCTTTGAGGATCATCAATTTTAAAGCAGGGACCAAAGAATAGTTAATGTTGGTTATCGATTCAATTAACGCTAGCGGTATATGTCGGATCGGTGCGATACAATATCAGAGTATTTTGAGAAACTAGATATATGGGAAGTATATTGAGGAATGAAATCGTATTGCAAATTTTGTGAACGTGGGTATGATCAGTTTAAGTTAGTCCCTTAAGTCGGGAAGACTTATTGCTAATTCTGGGTAAGTCGTCTAGCGGGGGGAACCAAGACGTCGATGCATCGACAGTTCAGACAGATGACCGTAAGAAATAGATGGCATGAACGATAGTATAAGTTAAGGCAGAGAATTCTTACTTATGTTGGACTTGTAACAGTATACTAAAAAGCAATAATTTGAGTATAAGTGAGAGATTGTTAGGGTTATATACTAAAAGTATCACTTTGTATTAACTATATTTTCTTATTTTTAAATAAGAATCATATAGGCAAATAATTGCATGTTGTATTTGTTATAATATTATTGCAAGTGTCTAATATTCTATATTGTAGATAATATGGTGTGTGGTGTCACACAGAAGTTGATATTATCAGTTTTCTTGGAATATATAAATAGTTTACAACCTAGATTAACTTGGACAAACCATTGGAAATGTTATGGTGTGATCTGGTATTAGTCTATCTTGACTATAGGTTTATACTAGTACACTTTATGTGTATTGAACAGGACCACTGAGGTTATTCTTTTTGTACTGACTACATAAGAGAATAAACACCTCTATTATTATGGATATTTAAGCTCTTAATCCGGATTTAATAACAGACATGTATTTGTAGTATGCATTACTTTGACTCATAAAAGAGTGAGATTCATTATGGGTCAATAACCTCTATAAATTGGGAAATAATATTATGTGTATGATGGACTGTTGATTATAAAAGGAATCCATGTCCCGATATCGGGTTGATGATGTCCCCTTAAGAAACTCATAAGGATTATCATATAAATTTTGCAGGTGGATTATATCCGGCATGACAAATAAAGTTGAGTTGTACTACTTTAGGATAAAAGATGTCGATCAATATAATTGTCAGTAACTTAATTTGATCGACGAACATTCGATATCTTAACATGGAAAGACAAACAAGCATATAATAAGAATGAGCCCATAATAGTAATTTAGGATTAGGAAGGTTGTGCAACAATAGCTTTTTAGTGGACCAAGCTATTGTTAACGGGCCAAGGTTGTGCGTTCGGGCTGATCATGGGATACCAAGATCCGTTAGGAGACCTAACCCTAATTTTTCCTCAGGGTCCCCGTCGTAGCCTATATATATCCTCTATTCTATGGTTGTCATGATAATATTAAAATATAAGCACCTTTCTCTAAATTTGTTTTTCACGTAAGGAGAGAAAGAGGGTCGGCCAAGGAGAAGAAAAAGTTGAAAGATTGTCGTCCACACAACATACAATCCAAGGAAGGAATACGTGCAGAAGATCTTGGGGTTGCTAATTGATCAAAGTTGCTAAAAACCTTTATCTTCTTCTCGTTACTTCAGGTATAATTCGTGAACCCTAGTTTTTGCCTCTGAAGGATTAGATCATGTATTAAACTTGTTAATCTTTTATCGATCGATATGTACACCAATCTGCAGTCCTGGGGATCCCCAGTTCCATCAATTAATTTCAAAGCCGGTATTGGATCTGCATATCGATTGATAAATCCATGTTGTCCAATAAAAATTATATTAAAAAATAGTCGATAGATATAGATATGTTCTAACTTGGTTTTGCAGACATCTTAGATCCAACTATTATGTTCTGTCTGCATATTTTGTTCTGCGATTTAAACCTATGGTATGTCATGGCTGTTGTTGTTCATGGATGTAATTTAAATCATAAGGGTTGATCGTGCTTATTTATTTAATTTTTTTAATCTAGATTATGTGTAAACTCCTTCGGGAGTCATAGGATTGATATAATTTTAAATTTTTGATCTATCGTGATAGCGATAGTGGTTGTTTCTGATACGGGACGAGATGCTAATTTTTAGCAGTTCGGAGGCAGACTGGTGATTTTGATAAAGGAAAAAGACGGCCAAACATAAAAAAAAGTAAGCTATATCTGCTTATTTTGGTAAACATGTTTATTATTCTGTGGATATTTTCTATAAACTAAGTCTGCATTAATAATATAAAATATGGACATACGTCAACTAGTAGAAAACCCTCATTATTAAATAACTAAGTGGGAGAGGAAATTTATTTAGTATTAATTCCATGGTCTCCATTACTGGTTTGTTGGTGATGTAAATATACTTTCCTGTTTGCTTTAGTATCTTCCTCCATATCAGATGAGTATAGTTATGGATCACCAGTAGAGACTTCTTTTGGAATAATTATAAAAAATTACCTAGTGTGTGTTTACTCTCAATCTGAAGAAATACATTATGAAGTAATAGACTTAGTATTAATTAATGGTGTACACTTAGATACAAATAATGGTATCCTCCCCATCGGAGTCACTGCTATTATTTGTAGGACCAAAGCAAAGACCAACAAATTAATTTTATTTGTCATAAAGTTAGGTTGACATGATAGTAAAATTAATAAAAAAACTTTCTTGGACAAATACTGTCTTAGTATACGTCCACACTATCGTGGCATATTAAATTCATGGTTTTTAAGGTGTTGGTTAACATTTTATTATTGTTTTGAGGGAATCAAGATATTTTTAGTTCAAAAAGTTTTTTCCCTACATAATTATTTATGTGATTCTCAGGATTTCAAAAATAGGTTCATTCAGTCCACTTATGGTGATTCTTAAAGAAAATAAACTTACTGGCCTTAATTACATTGACTAGAAACGTAGCTTGGATATTATCTTAACTGCTGAAGAGTACACATATGTACTCCTTGAGGAATGTTCTCCTAAGCCAGATGCTAATTCTAATAAAGTGGTCAAAGAGGCTTATAACAAGTGGATCAAGGCAGATGAGATGGCGCGGTGTTATATTCTGGCATCTATATCAAATATAATACAACATCAGCACCAGGCCATGGCCACAACTTATGATATAATGTACAACCTCAAGGAACTCTTCGGACATCAGAGTAGGACAGCTAGGCAGTTTGCTACAAAGGGTTTGATGAATACGACCATGGCTGAAGGGATACCAGTAAAGGATCATGTTCTCAAGATGATGGATCATCTGAATGAAATGGAGATCCTTGGAGCTAAAATCGATGTGAAAATCCAGGTCAATATTATTCTCGGAACTCTGCCTAAAAGTTTTGACATGTTTTGCCTTAACTAAAACATGAACAAAAGGTTGTATAGTTTGGCAGAATTTGCGAAAGAACTACAGGATGCTGAGGCTCTCATAAGGCAGAATGGTCATATTTATGTTACTGAAAAGGCTTCTACTTTTAAGCTGAAAGGCGGTAAGAAGAAGAGTAATATTCAAAAATAAGCAAATTCAGCAAAGAAGGGCATAGGGCCTCAAGGCATTATAAAAAAGATGAAAGACAAGTGTTTTAAGTACAAAGGGTTAGGATAATAGAAGAGTGACTGTCTACTTCTCAAACAAGGGAATAAAGAAGGTATATCTTATTTATTAATAGTTGAAACATGTTTAGTAGTGTTATCTACCGGCCCTTAGTGTGTAGATATAAGATTCACTAATCATGTCTGTAATTCATTGTAGGATTTCCAGGAAACCAGGCGACTTAGTGATGGAGAGATATGCATGTTCATGAATGACGCTGCAAAAGTATCAGCCATTATAGTAGGAGATGTTATTTTATCTTTTGGTAGAAATAAGTCTTTGACATTGAGATATTGTTTATATGCACCTTCACTTAGAAGGAATTTAATTTCTGTTTCTATGCTAGTTAAGGATGGATATTCAGTTTATTTTAATAACAATATTATTATTAGAAAAATAAGATATTTATCTGTTCTAGTGCATTAGTTGATCATTTGTATGTCATTAATCCTATTTCACCCATAATGCAACTTATGGAAGTGAATAACACATTTTCTAACTTAAATAAGAGAAAAGAACCTTCTTGTATAAACCAAACATATCTTTGGCACTTGCGGTTGGGACATATTAATCTAGGAAGGATTCAAAGACTGGTTAAAGATAGACCTTTGAGTTCATTGGAAGTAGAGGCACTTCCAGTCTACGAATCCTGCTTGGAAGGTAAAATAACCAAAAGACCTTTCACGACAAAGGGGTACAGGGCTAAAGATTTATTGGAATTGGTTCATTCTGATTTGTTTGGGCCCATGACTGTCTAGGCTTGAGGTGGATTTAAATATTTTGTAACATTTATTGATGATTATTCAAGGTATGCATATATTTATTTAATGTGCTATAAGTCTAAGTACTTTAAGAAATTCAAAGATTACAAGGCTAAAATAGAGAAACGTCATAGAAAATGTATCAAGTTATTACGCTTAGATTGTGGTGGCGAGTACCTCTTTGGAGAGCTTAGTGACTATTTATCATAAGATGGGATTACATCTCAACTGACTGTACTTGTAATACCCCAAAAGAATGGTGTAGCAAAAATAAGGAATATGACTCTTATGGAGATGGTTAGATCAATGATGAGTTATACAGATTTACTAGATTTGTTTAGGGGATATGCCTTAGAGAATGCAGCTTATATTTTAAACTTGGTATCTTCTAAGTCAGTACCTATTACTTCCACAAAGCTGTGGACCGAGCCTAACCCTAGTCTGAAACCTGTTCAGATTTGGGATAGTCCTGCACATGTGCTGAATAGAAAAGTAGATAAGTTGGAATTTTGTATAGAAGTACGCTTGTTTGTAGGCTATCCAAATGGAACAAAAGAAGATTTATTTTATGGTCCTAAGGATCAGAAGGTCATTGTTAGCACTAATGTCCGATTCTTAGAGGAAGACTATGTGATGAACCATAAACCCATGAGTAGAGTTGTTCTAGAAGAACTGAGAGATGAGACACCAAATACTTTTGTACTGTAAAACCCCAAAATTTTCAAGATTTAAAAACAAATTTTCAGATTTTTTTTGGAATTTTTAACTAATTAAAATTAAGGTATTCTGGTTTTAAATAATTTTTTTAAGTATTAAAATATTATGAAAATAATATTTTTGGGTGTAAAATAAAATATTAGACATAGGATAATTTTTCTGGAATTTATTGGACCCCAATACTATTTTTTAAAGACCTAAAAATTAATATTTTTATTAAACCCAAAATAAATCCGGTTTATTATTAAACCGAACCGAACCAAAGTTGAACCAAACCCAATTAAACTGGACCCAAACCCTAGCGGGTTGGGTCAGATCTAAACCTGAACCCGACCCGCATCGACCCGACTCGTTAACCCATTCTTCTGTAACTGAAGAAACAGACCGGCGCCTCTCCCACTCCCCTCTCTGTTGGCCGACACCCTTCACTTTCCCTAACGTCGGCCGTCCTATCCCTTCGTCTCCCCGACCCTTCACCTCCGACCAACCACCTCCCGCTCCTCCTATAAAACCCAACCCCGATCTCCACCACCACCATCTTCGCCACCGGCAACCACTCCAACCCCGAGCTCCATCGGCCATCACCCTCCGACCACCCGAGCCTCCAGTAAAGACCCTCCATCCTCTGCCAGAGCCCCGGCGATGCCTCCGTCGCCTTCTCCGTCGACCAGCAGCCGCCTCCGTCGTGCCCTAAACGCCGCTGCCAGCAAGCCGGCCGTGGCGCGTCGAGCCACCCCGCGAGAACGTAGTTTTAGTCATTTTTGGAGCCCTGTTCAGGTGAAGATTTCTCTCTCCTTGCTGTCTTGTTTTTTGAACCATCTGCTGTGATGTATAGACTACGTGACCCTCTCAAACTTTATACAATTTGTTTGGGGTATCGCGTCCTGTGGCGATCGTAAACTGCGACACAAAATTAGCAAAATAAATACCCTATTTTTTCTCGGAACTGGGTGCGACCCGCTAAACGGGATGACTTGGTCGTGTGCGGACTTCACCAAAAGGTGTGCACCTTTAATACGAACGTGTGAGATTTTGCGAAAGTTGATTTGGATGTGCGTGCACACCGAAATTAACGCGTATCCGTCGACAACACCCCGTATCGGCCCTATTCTGGAACTCATTGTAACTTCGTGTACGCTCATCGTATCAAAATAAAACTTATGCCATCAGACTCATAGCAATACACTGGTCCTGTGACCCAAGTTTGGTTCTATTCTGAGAACATTGACAAAATCACGTATCGTGGTCTCAACGGCTCCACTTGACGGGCGGTTTTGTGATCGGCTCATCGTAATCCAGTTCTGGATATTTCATTGGGTTTGTATTATCATTTTGGATGTGTAGACACTAAGTTTGACAAATTTGGAGAATATTATCTTAGACACATTTTTCGGTGCGAAGCGGGCCACTTGTGGACCCCGCTTTGATCAGAAACTATCACTTTTGTCCCTGTGTCCAAATTGGACTTATGGATAGGCAATTCTAGCTATTTGATGTCTTCTAAATCTAATGGTATCATTTATTACAGCATTTGGAGGAATACCTGCAGATTTTGCTGATACCATAGCAATAGTTGGAGCCAGGATCACAAGCAAGTGTACCTTGCCATACTTGCAGTATTTGTTTATACTATTCTCTTGATTTATTACTGTAATATCTTTGTTCAACCTAGGACCGTATGGCATTACTTAGCGTCCGAATAATATTCGGGTGCTGACATCGTATGCAAAGTTGTGTAACGTCACCTAGTCATGGATATCGAGACCCTATACATTCTCGTGCTTGCCTTGTCAAGTACGTCATGCCTCAGGACACCTGATACTATTCATAAGACAAAATCTTCCTGAGATATTTATGGTGATCTGTATAGGTTGCATGATTCATGACATAGATATTGCATGTGCTTAGCTATCATTATGACTTGTTGCATCAGTTAGAGGTCATGATCCTGCGTGACATGGACATGAGACGTCGTGGACATGAGATATGTGATTACATTGGGTGGGGAGAGTATTACCATATTAAAGGCTGATTATATTATATATATGTAGTTTTATGGAGGTGCTTTGGACTCTGACACCGAGCTTTGGCACAAGTTCTGGCCCTTCGAGATAAATGCTGCTACGGGTTTCTCCGACACAGAGCCTATGGTAGTTTCAGCCTGAGTATGACTAATGCTCTCATCTTGCATATCACTTAACTGGTTATATAGTTTAACCTATTATTTCATTAATTATTGTACAATATTTATTTTGGCTTGAGTTATTTTGTACCTTGCTATGTCCCCTGAGGACCTAGATCCGGATTATGTCCCAAGGTTTAGCAGATGAGTTCTATTCTGAGGTATATGGAGCAGGAGCAGGAGCAGGAGCAGGAGCAGGAGCAGGAGCAGGAGAAGACATATGAGCTGAACCAAACCCCGAGGACGAGGTTATCGTCGAGGATTTCTTCTGAGTATAGGCTTATTCTATACTTAGTATTTGTTGTTGTTTACTCTAATTTCTTGTCAGTTGAACCATTGCATCAGACTTATCCTCGGGTTGTTCCCCGAGATATATTTTATTGAAACTTGTTATTGATTTATATTTTTGATAATGTTTGTATTTATTTTTGTGGATGAGATTAGTACCATTGCCCATATTATTGTTTTATAGCTTAAGTACACCCTGATGGGTCTATTAAATTGGGTTTGTCCATCGGTGTGTGCTGCTGGCCATTGCCACGTGTCTAGTCCCTCAATATTTTGGGAATAGGGTGTGACATAGTTTTGTGGTGGCCCATGCAGGTCAACGACTAAATTGTTCGGTTTTAACTTAGTGACCGAGCAAGCCTGCACTAAAGATAGGATAAGTTATAGGATCTCATCCTCTCGATTGAATCGTTCTTGATCCCTATATCGGATTCAAAATTTCTTGACTTGCATCCTGTATTGATTCCTCTATGCGCCTCTTATAGTTTATTTTTGATATAGAATAATAGATTCACGAGCAAATGACAAAACTCCTGCAAGAACACCAATAGGTGTTGTAGTCACCTACGGAGAAGATGAAGTGACGCCATTGAGTGGAGATCCCTTTACTCACCGAAGCAGCCAAAAAAATCAGCATGCTTCTAGATTTTGACAAGATGACATTCCACCTCCGCCATAGTTTACTCCACTAATACCCGTATTCCCACAAGGGCAGGCTATGGATGGGCATCATATATTACAAATGATATACGCAATGATGCAAGCTCAACAACAAATTTAACAAGAGGCTCAGCGTCATGAGGCAGACAACTTGAGGAGCAGCCTAGTAACCGTACTAGAGCAGGCAGATCTACCAGTACGACGGCCAATAACGGGCTTTATCATAGATTTTTGCCAGCTGAAGCCCCGCACCTTTTCAGGCAAGGAGGAGCCTATTGAAGTTCATGAGTGGCTCACCAACACTCAACATCAATTAGAAGCAGCTGAGCTTCCAAGAGAACGTTGGATGACTGCCGTCAGAATGCAGTTGACGGACAATGCATATCACTGGTGGTTATCTGAGGAGACACGGCTTGGACAAGATCGAGTCACTTGGAAAGAGTTCTCTAGACTCTTTCAGGAGATGTACATTCCAGCTATTGCTCAATCAGAACTTCAGGACAAGTTTAATCGCCTCACTCAAAATAATAAGACAGTGAAAGAATACAATACAGAGTTTATTTGTCTGAGTCTCTTCGCCCCAACCCTGATCCTGACAGAAGAAGAAAATGCTGAGAAGTTCTTCGACGGACTAAACTTCGAGCTACAGAGACTGATCGGATCTGTTGCACCTACTTCTTATTCGGACGTCCTTGCTGCAGCCCGACGCATGAAGCGCGTCACCAGGAGGGAGTTCAACCTAAAACGACCAGCACCAACCAGAGCATCACAAGAGGAGTCTGCAAAGCGACAACAGATGAATCCACAATAGAGAGCATCTACACTACTAGTAATAGTCCTTCCTACTTTTCACTACTGTGGCAAATTCGGCCATCTCGCCAAGGAATGCCGACACAGATTAGGATTGTGTTTAGCATGCGGATCCCGTCAGTATTCGGTAAGGGATTGCCCTGAGCGTCGAAAATGAGCACCAATAAGAATCCGATAAGCTTTACCAGCCCAGAAGGATATCAACTGAGGCCACCCTTGGCACCACGGGAAGCACCCTTCCAGCAATCCCAGCAATAGCAGTGGGCACCACCTCAAGGATGCGGGCAGGCTTTTGTAGTGACAATGGTGGACGCGCGGACTCGTGGAGTAGCAAATGCACGTAAGTTATTCATAGATGTCTATTCCTAGTATTGCTTTAGCACGTGCCTGTTAGTTCGTGACCTTAGCTATAAACTAGTATTTTGAACTTGTTAATAATTGATAACCTAGTTTTCTAAGCTGTAGTTTTCTTGCTTTAACCAGATTTTCTTCACTCTTGAATTATCAAAAATTTTCTAAGTAAATACTTTATTCATTCCCTAGGTGTTTTGCTTAACCCTCATCCTTTGATTCTTCTAGATCATGATTCTTGATTGTGACGTTCTTCGAACCTGCTTTGCAAACTGTGTCATCTTTTCTGACCGATTATATTTTATTAATCTTTGATTACGATGACACAATCCTCTTAAGGTGGGTAGATTATAAACCCCCAGATTTTTCAAGATTTAAAAATAAATTTTTAGAATTTTTTTGGAATTTTTAACTAATTAAAATAAAAAAAATTTGGTTTTAAATCATTTTAAATGTTTTTATTAAATATTATAATATTATAAAAATAATATTTTTGGGTGTAAAATAAAATATTAGACATAGGGTAATTTTACTGGAATTTATTGAACCCGAGAACTATTTTTAAAGACCTAAAAATTAATATTTTTATTAAACCCAAAATAAACCCGGTTTATTATTAAACCGAACCGAACCAAAGTTGAACCAAACCCAATTAAACCGGACCTAAACCCTAGCGGGTCGGGTCGGATCTAAACCCGAACCCGACCCGACCCGACCCGACCCGTTAACCCATTCTTTTGTAACTGAAGAAACCGACCAGTTCCTCTCCCCCTCCCCTCTCCGTTGGTCGCCACCCTTAACCTTCCCTAACGCTGGCCGCCCTATCCCTTCCTCTCCCCGACCCTTCACCTTCGACCAAACACCTCCCGCTCCTCCTATAAAACCCAACCCCGATCTCCACCACCACCATCTTTGCCATCGGCAACCACCCCGACTCCGAGCTCCATTGGCCATCACCCTCCGGCCACCCGAGTCTCCAGTGAAGACCCTCCGTCCTCCGCCAGAGCCCCGACGATGCCTCCACCACCTTCTCCGCTGACCAGCAGCCGCCTCCGCCGTGCCCTAGCCGCTGCCGCAAGCAAGCCGGCCGTGCCACATCACGCCACCCCGCGAGAACATGATTTCAGTCATTTTTGGAGCCCTGTTCAGGTAAAGATTTCTCTCTCCTTGCTGTCTTATTTTTTGAACCGTCTGCTGTGATATGTAGACTATGTGACCCTCTCGAATCCCGTATAATTTGTTCAGGATATCGCATCCTGTGGCGATCGTAAACTGTGACGCAAAATCAGAAAAATAAATACCCTTTTTTCCCCAGAACTGGGTGCGCCCTGCTAAACGGAATAACTTAGTCGTGTATGGACTTCACCAAAAAGTACGCACCGTTAATATGTACGTGTAGGATTTTGCAAAAGTTGATTTGGATGTGCGTGTACACCGGAATCAATGCGTATCCGTCGACAACACCCTATATCGGCCTTGTTCTGGAACTTATTATAAATTCATGTATGCTCATCGTATCGAAATAATACTTGTGCCTTCAGACTCGTAGCAATATGCTGGTCCTGTGACCCAAGTTTGGTTTGATTATGAGAATATTGACAAAATCGCGTATCGTGGGCCCCACGGCTTCATTTGACGTACGATTTTGTGATCGGCTCATCGGAATTTAGTTCTGGATATTTCGTTGGATTTGTATCATTGTTCTGGACTTGTAGACACTAAGTTTGATAAATTTGGAGAATATTGTCTCTGACACATTTTTTGGTGCGAAGCAGGCAACATGTGGACCCCGCTTTGATCAGAATTTGTCACTTTTGCCCCTGTGTCCAAATTGGACTTATGGACAGGCAATTCTAGCTATTTGATGTCTTCTGAATCTGATAGTAACATTTATTACAACATTCGAAGGAGTACCTACAGATCCCGCTGATACTAGAGCAGCAGTTGGAGCCAGGATCACATGCAAGTGTACCTTGCCATACTTGCAGTATTTGTTTATACTATTCTCTTGATTTATTATTATAATATCTCTATTCAACCTAGGACCGTATGATATTACTTAGCGTTCGAATAATATTTGGGTGCCAACGTCGTACGCGGAGTTGTGTAACGTCATTTAGTCATGGATATTGAGACCCTATACATTCTCGTGCTTGCCTTGTTAAGTACGTCATGCCTCAGGACACCTGAAACTATTTATGAGACAGAATCTTCTTGAGATATTCATGGTGATCTGTATAGGTTGCATGATTCATGACTTAGATATTGCATGTGCTTAGCTATCATTATGACTTGTTGCATCAGTTAGAGGTCATGATCCTGCGTGACATGGACATGAGACATCGTGGACATGAGATGTGTGATTACATTGGGTAGAAAAAGTATTACCATATTAAAGGCTAATTATATTATATATATGTAGTTTTATGGAGGTGTCTTAGACTCTGACACAGAGCTTTGGCACAAGTTCTGGCCCATCGAGATAAATGCTGCTATGGGTTTCTCTGACAAAGAGCCAATGGTAGTTTCAGCCTGAGTATGACTAATGCTCTCATCTTGCATATCACTTAACTGGTTATATAGTTTACCCTATTATTTCATTAATTATTGTACTGCATTTATTTTGGCTTGAGTTATTTTGTACCTTGTTATGTTCCCTGAGGACCTGGATCCGGATTATGTCCCCAGGTTTAGCAGATGAGTTCTATTCCGAGGTATATGGAGCAGGAGCAGGAGCAGGAGCAGGAGCAGGAGCAGACACTGGAGCTGAACCGAACCCCGAGGACGAGGTTATCGACGAGGATTTCTTTTGAGTATATGCATATTCTATACTCAGTATTTGCTGTTGTTTACTCTTATTTCTTTTCAATTGAACCATTGTATCAGACTTATCCTCGGGTTATTCCCCGAGATATATTTTATTGAGACTTATTGTTGATTTATATTTCTGATATTGTTTGTATTTATTTCTATGGATAAGATTAGTACCATTGCCCATATTATTGTTTTACAGCTTAAGTACACCCTGATGGGTCCATTAAATTGGATTTGCCCATCGGTGTGTGCTGTTGGCCATTGTCACGTGTATAGTTTCTCGATATTTTGGGACTAGGACATGACAAGTACCAACAGTACAACATGAGGAACCACAAGTAACTACATAATGTATCATAAATGTTACACCAAAACCTATAATGCCTCGTCATAGTGGGAGGGTTATTGTACAGCCTAATAGATTCATATTCTTGGGAGAGTCATCAGACTTTATCCCTGGGGAACAAGATTCTTATCCCGGCACCTATAATAAAGTACTCCAAGATAAAGATACAGAATTTTGGCAAAAAGTAATGATATCTGAAATAGAATCTATGGATTTTAATCAAGCCTACGAGCTTGTAAAATCTTCCACTGGTGTAAATGTCGTTGGATGCAGGTGGGTTTATAAGAGAAAAAGAGGATCAGAAAGTAAGGTTGAAAATTTTAAAGCTCAGTTTGTTACGAACATTTTACTCAGAAAGAGGGTATTGATTATGAGAAAATATTTTTGCCAGTAACTATACATAAGTCTATCCGGATTCTTTTATCTATTGCAGCTCATCTCGATTATGAGATTTGGCAAATGGATGTCAAGACAGCTTTTCTTAATGGAAGTCTTGAGGAGAACATCTATATGAAGCAACCAGATGGGTTCATTGAAAAGGGCAAAAAATATCTTGTTTGTCAGCTCAAGAAGTCTATTATAGACTCAAGCAAGCATCTAGATCTTGGAATATCCATTTTGATCAAGTGATAAAATTCTATGGATTTGATGAATGTCCGTATGAAGCATGTGTATACAAAAAGTATGACGGAAACGTAGTAGTATTTCTAGTACTTTACGTGGATGACATCTTGCTCATTGAAAATAGTATGAATGTATTATCTAATGTAAGTATATGGTAATCCAAGCAGTTTGATATGAAGGACTTGGAAGAAGTAGGTCACATCCTTGGGATCAAAGTTCTACGAGATCGCAAGAAAAGGATGTTAGGTTTATCCCAAGCTACCTATATCAATACTATACTAACTAGTTTTAGCATGCAAAATTCTAAAAATAGTTCTTACCTTTTAGGCATGAAATTGCTTTATCAAAGAAGCAGTGTCACGAACATCTAAAGAGATAGAGGACATAAAAGCAGTTCTTTATGCTCCGGCAGTAGGAAGCTTAATGTATGCAATGCTATGTACAAGACTAGACATCTGCTTTGCTATTGGCATGGTTAGCAGATATCAGTCTAACCCAGGATAAGATCACTGGACTGCGGTAAAGCATATTTTAAAGTACCTAAAAAGGACTAACGATTATGTTCTAGTTTATCATGCAAATAGTTTAGTGCCCTTGGGGTATACATACTCAGATTTTCAGTTCGATAGGGATGCCAGGAAATCTACCTCAGGTTATGTATTTACTTTAGAATGTGGAGCCATAATATGGATGAGCATGAAGCAAAAATTTATTGCCTATTCTACCATGGAAGCAAGTATGTGGCAGCCTCTGAGGCAGACAAAGAAGCAGTTTGGCTCAGAAAATTTCTATTGGACTTGGATGTGGTACCTAGTTTTCCTAAGACTATTATACTTTATTGTGATAATAGTGGTGCAATTGAAAACTCGAAGAAACCATGAGCCCATAAGACAGGTAAACACATTAAGCACAAGTACCACCTGATACAAAATTTTGTAAAGAAAGGAGAAGTTGTTGTGATCAAGATAGCATCAGCAGGAAGCTTAGCTGATCCCTTTACAAAGAGCTTACTAGCTAAGGCTTTTGATAGTCATGTTGAGGGAATGTGAGTCGGATGCGTAACAACTTGGCGTTAAGTATAAGTGGGAGATTTTTAACTGTATACTAAAAAGTAATGCTTTGAGTATAAGTGTGAGATTGTTAGGTTTATATACTAAAAGTATCACTTTGTATTAACTATATTTCCTTATTTTTAAATAAGAATCATATAGGCAAATATTTTCCTGTTGTATTTGTTCTAATGTTAGTACAAGTGTCTGATATTCTATATTATAGATAATTTGGTGTGTGGTGTCACAAAGAAGATTATATTATCAGTTTCCTGTAAAATATATAAATAGTTCACAACCTTGATTCACTTGGACAAACCATTGGAAAGGTTGTGTTGTAATATAGTATTAGTCTATCTTGACTATAGGTTTACACAAGTACACTTTGTGTGTATTGAATATGACCACTTGAGATTATTCTCTTTGTACTGACTATATAAGAGAAGAAATATCTCTATTATTATGGATGTGTATTCTCTTAATCCAGATATAATAACAGACATGTATATGCAGTGTGCATTACTTTGACTCATAAAAGAGTGAGATTCATTATGGGGCAAAAACCTCTATGAATTGGGTAATAACATTGTGTGTATGATGGACTATTTATTATAAAAGGAATCCATGTCCTGATACATCGAGTTGATGATGTCCCCTTAAGAAACTCATAAAGATTGTCATATAAACCCTGTAGGTGGATTATATACGACAAGATAAATAAAGTTGTCGTACTACTTAAGGACAAAAGACCTTGACCAATATAATTGTAAGTAACTTAATTTGATCGACGAACATTCGATATCTTAATATGGAGGGACAAACAAGCATATAATAAGAAGGAGCCCATAATCATAATTTAGGATTAGGAAGGTAGTGCAACAATATCTCTTTAGTAGACTAAGCTATTGTTAACGGGCCAGGGTTGTATGTTCGGGCTGAACATGGGATACCCCGATCCTTTAGGAGATATATCCTTAATTTTTTCTCATGGTCCCTACCATAGCCTATATATATTCTCTATTCTCTGGACATTATAGTAATATAAAAAGTAAGCATCTTTCTCTAAATTTATTTTTCACGTAAGGAGAGAAAGAGGGTCAGACAAGAAGAAGAAAATATTGGAAGATCGTCGCCCACACGACGTTCAATCCAAGGAAGGAATAAGTGCAGAAGATCTTGGGGTCACTAACTGATCTAGGTTGCTGAAAACCTTCGTCTTCTTCTCATTACTTCAGGTATAATTCGTGAACCCTAGTTTCCGCCTTTGAAGGGTTATATCACGTATTAAACTTGTTAATCTTCTATCGATCGATATGCACACCAATATGCGGTCCGGGGGATCCCCAGTTCCATCAGGACTTAGTCCATATCAAGCAAGACTTCAGAAATAATAGGATAAAAGTTGGCTAACAGTTAGACATGAGTGCGTTGCAGAAAACTTATTGCGATGGGATGCGCAAGGGCTTGACACATCGTATACGCAGGAACATCAATGCGAAAGAATTTGAGGAAAGAGAAGGTGTTGCGAAGGCTTGTCGCATTTAGATTATGTAACAACTCGATGTAATGCGTAAGTCTAATTTGTCAGCACGAAACATATAACGATGGTAGACTATTACGAATCAGCTGGGGCACACAGATTCATGGCAGAGAAATCAGGTGTTCAAAAATAGTGCTCATATAAATGAGTTACGAGAATGGACTCTAAGGCCAGTTCAAATGGAGCAATAAAACTGTTGGTATTTCGAAAATGAAGTCGCGCCCGCAACTTGCCCGACTTCGTTATCACTAAGTTTGACTTAAATGAATATATTTCGGGGACACCTAAAATATTGTACGAATCTAAACTAAAGGATATATTGAACTTGAATATAGATGTAGGAAAGTTATGTGAAGTAAGGAATTTGTATGAGCGTTATACACAAAATAGAGGAAGTAAATTTTGAGGCAGTGCATCAAACAAGGATTCAATATTATCGAAAAGAAATAAGTATGGGTTTTGGTTTGAGGATAAATCTTATTTTGAGTGGTATATTATATAATGCCCAGCTGCTACACGGTACAATACACTGAGTCAGATTGGAATGAAATTTTGGGTTGGTTGCGTAACATAAGTTGGAATGGTAACAGGGCATCGAGTTACTTTCATTGCGATAAGACAGATTTGGGAACAAGTATTGATTTGTATTTTGGTTTCATTTGCAGGCTTTTACGCTAATCTTTCTGAGGTTAATTTATCGCCTCGATGCAGACAAATGTATGGAGTCAAGTATCGTACAACAAAATCAGTGGATTAGTTCAGTGCAGTACAGAAATAGCGGGACTTAAGCGATGGTGCAGTCTTTCTTGAATCCGCTTGGGTCAGATAATTGAGAAATATGGCCTGCTCACATAGTTATACCAGTTAAGTAAATTATGTTTCGTATCAGACCACAAAAATTAAGGATAGGATGTATCGACTCAGGTGGAGCGGATGGCTGTGTCAACTCGGCAGAACAGCTAAGCTGATGAGTATAAGGTGGACGATTCCTGACCCTTCTCCTCTACTCCTTTATGCTTAATAAAATATATTAGTTTTATGCTAGCGATATTATAGATTCAGCATGAGTGGCTCGGACAAACACAAGTTGGAAATTATATTGAACACTAAGATAGAACATTAAAACATAATATATCGAGGCGTGCGTAAAGAGCACGAGGATCAAACAGGAACTCTTTATTAGCGAAGCCATGCAGTTGTGGCACAATACCACAGAATTGTAACAAGAGGAGCGTGCATCAGAGCACAAGAATCATAGAACTCTTCGAAAACCGAAGTATGTAGTTGTGGGTTCAAAATCGTGCAACTGTGTCAGATGGAGTAATGGTCGCTACGGAACTATCATTCAAGGATAGAGCACCATAAAACACTATATCAAGAAGCGGCATAGTGACTTAGTTGTTGGGACCTACATGTCATCCAATTGGAACAACGATCAAAAGAATAGCGGTGCCACGAGTACGGTATACTAGGCCAGTCGACACGTACCTCGCCATACTTATATTTCAAAACATATAGACATGTACCTTATCGTACATACAAAGTAAAAAGATATTAGGATTTAGTACGTCGAGTAGACTTGTTCATCGACCATACATACATTATTGAAACTATCGAACGTGGCATGATGCCTTGAGCCAATGCAAGAATGATATACTACGTCGAGTAGAAATGTTACATAGTCATAGACAGCCCGTGCACGGGCTAGGTAATATTCCTCGAATGATATCGCCAGGGTATCGGGACCGTTTTGCCTAGAAGGAATCGAAAGTGCTGATTGAGCATGGTATAGCAAGACATTTTATTGAGTGTAGAAGCATAAAAATGTGTGCCTACACAGATGGCGCACTCTCCACAAAGAGCCCAACAGAAGAAAGATGCAATTTCATAGTGCTCGGCAATATGGCATACTTTTTTAATCTGGCACGCTATCTTAATGCTACAAAGAATGGCACACAATGATCCTACCCCGTTCTCAGCATTTAATACAACAGACTAACAACTAACAGTTGCAAAAATTAAAAAGATTAATTTATTTAGACAGAAGATCTTCGACATGTAGACCTAGGTTATCGTTTAGCGACCCATTTGTCTGAATTCCATCAAAAGAGCGTCGTTGTGCTAATTTCATCAAAAATAAGCCATCATGGACAACTTTATCAGAAGTGCACTGCTGTGCCAACTTCATCAAAAGTGCGCCGTTGGGCAAAAATTTCCAAAAGTTGTACCACTGTGCCAACTTCTACAAAAGTGCGCCATCACAACCAAGTTCTTCAAAAGTGCAACATCACAGTCAACTTCTACAAAAGTGCACCATTATGGCTACTTTCTCAAAAGTGCGCCATTATGCTACTTCTTCAAATGTGCGCTTGTATAGCCAATCTTTCCAAACGTGCGCCAGTCTCCTGACCACTTCTAAAGTGTGCCTATGATCCTAACTGACAAAGATGAGTTATGATTACGTGTCTTATTAGCCATATTTTGTGTGAAACATGTAGAAATAACTATCTCCCATGACCTATGCTTTTATCATATATGAAGCTATGTATTAAGCATTCAGCAAGTTATGCACCCACTCATTAAGAACTTGAGGTGTTAGTCCACCTAAAGTGCGTGCATAATGGTAAAATAGTACAGACTATCCAAAGTGCACGTACACTCTCATAACTTCTCTTAAACTCTATAAATACAGGATCAGTACAACCATTTGAAAGGGGAAAGAAGAGGCATAGGCGTATACAGGCTTGAATTATAAGTCTTTGAAATTCAAGAATAGAAAGAGAGAACAAAAAGACTGTTGTGTTGTTGTTGCCAAGGCTTTCTCATTACCCAACTATTCAAATTTTTTATGCTAGAATTTTCAAGTCTTTGAAATTCAAGAACAGAAGGAGAGAAATAGAAGCTTGTCATACCGTTGTTACCAAAGCTTTCTCATTGTCCAACTCTTTAAGTTATTCACATCATCCTTGCATTTTTTCATCATCGTGTGGTCCAAGGAGTAAAGTGATCATCCGTAGATCAGATCTCTACAGCTATACTTTCTAGAATTAGTTATACTTAGATTCTTGTTTATGATCTCTTATACTCTTCTTTCTTTTTAATAGTTTATAATACAAGTTTTGTTTAAACTTTTTTTCGCAAACAAGATAGCGACTCCGTTGGAGAAGTACTTTATCCTCTGACGAGAAAGTAATAGCTCAATGCGACATTGTGTCAGTTGACTCGATGTAGAAGACCTTGGTCATCAAGTTCGACCAACAAGCATACGATAAAATGCTCTATTCTAGTGGTAGTGCTAACCCCTCATCTATGCTCAAGTTGAGGAAAATCCATAAAGTGTGGGTGCCCAAGCCTCGTCATACATATCCCGAAGTTGCGGCCAACAAGGAAAAAAGTATTATGATTGACGGGAACTCCCTGGTTAGTTCTGTCAACCAAACTCAGGTCGATGACTTGGCCGACAACTCTTTTGCACTAAAAATGGGTTACAAATCGTGCAACTCACGCAATATCATGCAAAGGGTTCTTCAACACCCAACCTACAGCTCAGGCGAAAAGAAACTTTTTCTTCGACGAAGACGATGTTGTCAATATCTTTAATGCACTGGTGAAGAATGACAAGATCAAATTGCCCAAAATTATATGTCATGAAAAGACAGACAAAATTGATGATCCAAAGTACTTTATGTACCATCGATACATAAATTATGCTATGCGGGATTGCAATGCTTTAAAAAAATGCATCCAGCGACTGATTGATACTGAAGCTATCACCCTTTACAATGATGGCAAGCCAGTTACCACCAATGTAGTGTCACTCTAATTTGGTGACTTTCCAGTGCAGGAAGTTCCAGAGGCGTCATCTCTAAGATACAACTTTGGCTAGCAAAGCCTAAAGGAGACTTATCGATGATGTCAGTGGTATATTTCTCCCAAAATACTGTGTCTAGGCTAGACTTTTACTTTCCATTCCCTAGCAGGATATTATAAATGTACAGTGATTATATTTATTCTTCTTTGTCCCCAGCTGCGTGTTTAAGATATACAGTGTTTACATTCTTATTCCCCAATATTGTAAAAATACAGCAAGACGTTTATGTATTATTTTGAACTATTACTTGTATTCAAGAGACTTGGATACGCAACAATTAATAGATCCATAAAAAGTTCTCCAATGGACATGTTCTCAGATCCAACGAAACATTCTCGTTTAGATCAACCAAAATATTCTCTTAAAAAACAAATGGATTCTTAGAGCCTAGTTTTCCTAAGGATGTCTTATTTATAAATTTTCAGTTGGATTAGAGATATTCTACTTATCTTTCTTCTCGCTAGTAGAGAAAATGATGGTTCACGTCAATATTACCTCTGAACTATCCATTCTTCCATTTCCCAGTGGAGCTAATCCGCTGAAGAAAAATGATCATGTCCTTCTTACCTCTATATTGTTTTTCTCATAAATATGTAACCTATCATGTCCATATTACCTTTGATAGTGTTTTACTTTCGAACTTATTTTCTGTACTTGACACAAGTATACCATGGATATCAAGTCCACAAAAAAATTATCCCCATAGAGTTATTCTGTCATGTCCATATCACCTCTGAGCAGATATTTCCAGTGAGTCCCTCATAAAGAAGTCTGTCATGTTGATAGTACCTCTGAACAACTATTTTGTCCACTCTTATCTTTTATTTCATATTCACACTTGTTATCCGTACTTTGCATAAGTACACCATGGATATAAAGTCCATAAAATTCCACAAGCTGAGTTGTTCTAACCTATCATGTCCATATTATCTTAGATAAGTGTTAGTTCACTCTAACTTGTTACATGTATGCCATAGGTAATAAGTCCACCCGAAATACGTACATCAAATCTCAACTAGTTTTTATGTTTCTAGTTCAAAGTATTCCAAACTTGTTCAAGTTTAAAATCTTAGAAGGTGGTCTTGTAGAAGCAAAAAAATGTGTGCCTACACAGATGGCGCACTATCCACAAAGAGTCCAGCAGAAGAAAGGTGCGCTTTCTTACTGCTCAGCACTATGGCGCATTTCCTTATTGTGGCACGCTATCTTAATGCTATAAAGATTGGCACACAATGGCCCTACCCCGCTCTCAGCATTTAATGCAACAGACTGACAGTTACAGAAATCGAAGAGATTAATTTATTTATTACAAAAAATTGTCGACACGTAGACCCAGGTTATCGTTTAGCGACCCATTTGTCTGAATTCCATCAAAAGAGTGTTGTTGTGCCAATTTTATCAAAAATACGCTCTCATGGCCAACTTTATCAGAAGTGCGCCGCTATGCCAACTTCATCAAAAGTTCATCGTTGGGCCAAATTTTCCAAAAGTGTGCCGCTGTGCCAACTTCTTCAAAAGTATGCCATTGTGCCAACTTCTACAAAAGTACGCCATCATGGCCAACTTCAAAAAAAGTGCGTAATTATGGCTACTTCCTCAAAAGTATGCCATCATGGCTATTTCTTCAAAAGTGTGCTGGTATAGACAATCTTTCTAAAAGTGCGCCTGTCAATAGACCACTTCTAAAGTGCGACTATGATCCTAACTGACTAAGAGGAGTTATGATTACGTATCTTACATGTCATACTTTTTGTGAAACTTATAGAAATAACTGTACTCTATGACCTATACTTTCCACATATAGGAAGCTACGTGTCAAGCAGGCAGCAAGTTGTGCACCAACTCATTAAGAACGTGGGATGTTAGTCCACCAAAACTGTGCGCATAATAGTAAAAAGTACAGATTGTCCAAAGTGCGTGCACAATCTCATAACTGCTCTTAAATATAAATACAGGATCGGTACATCATTAGAAGAGGGAGAGGAAGAGGCATAGGCTTATAAAGGCTAAAATTTTAAGCTTTTAAAATTCAAGAACAGAAGGGGAGAAACAAAAGCCCGTTGTGCCATTTTTGCCAAGGCTTTCTCGTTACCCAACTCTTCAAATTATTCGTGCTAGAATTTTCAAGTCTTTAAAATTCAAGAACAGAAGGAAAGAAAAAGAAGCTTGTCGTGCTGTTTTTGCCAAAACTTTCTTATTGTTCAACTCTTTATGTTATTCACAGCATCCTTGCATTTATTCATCGGTGTATGGTCCAAGGAGTAAAGTGACCGCCCGCAGGTCAGATCTTTACATCTATACTTCCCCAGAATCAATTGTACTTAGATTCTTATTTAGGATCTCTTGTACTATTCTTTCTTTTTAATAGTTTGTAATACGAAGTTTTATTTAAATTTTTTTTACAAACACTGAGGTGTTGCAACCTTCGAGTGGATGGGCATCGCTTGTCGGGATTGTATTTCACGAGAATTTACGGGACTATTAGTTGAGGCATTGCAACCAAAGTATACTAACAAAGTTGTCGCAGGTGTTGTGTTATTAGTCCACCTTGGTGCTCGTGTCGCCAGTGACCTTCATATAGATAAACTGCGATAGGATATCGAACCTTTGAGCTAGGACGATGAGTATTGTCTTGCGTTAAGCAAGAGTGTGTACGCTTATTAGTTATATATTCAGAGTCACTATTGAGTGAGACGATTCAATGTATTTCATAAGCGATACAAGTATGGCTTGCTTAGTTAACGATGCACTCCGAATATAACATTGTCATGCCACAGAACCAGAATACTGGATAGCGGGGCTGACAAGGCCAGCTATATATACTTAGAGCAAACCGGTAATCCGCATATACGGTGAAGCAGTAAGATATGCTACAAACCAACAGTCAAACCTAGGTCCAAGAAACCCTATTATCTTAATCACAAGAACAACAGGAATAATAAAAGATGTAAGATCAACTACAATATAATAGTAATACGTCCCAAACTATAATATACAGATGATCATGATGCTAGTAAACACAAAATAAATAAACTAGCCAAAATCTGAGTCATACATGATCAAACCTAGAATATATCAATCATGCTATTGCCCGTAGGCTAACTGATCAAACCAAAACACGAGCTAAACATATGCTCGGTGGCTAAACGCCAATAAAACACTACTAAAATAAATTAATTTAGAGACAAAATATTAGCGACGGTCAATATCCGTCACCAAGTAGCGACGGTTCACCGTTTATTGGACGACCAATAACCACTATTTTGTGAATTAAATAACTATTCATCGCTAGGTCATCGCCAATTAGTTGCTAGATCATCACCAGTTTGCATAATCAACTGCAAAAATAACACGGATAAACATGGCGGCCGTCTGGGGATGGATATTGAGTCACGGATATGTTACCTAGATAGTTTTGTTGTGGCGACGGATTTGGACGCTCATATCCGTCGCCAAGTACTGTGCCCTAGGTTATATTAATTAGACGGTCGATCAAAATTTCTATTATGATCGATCGTGCCTTTCTCTCCTCTCTCTAATCTCCTCCAGCCCCGTGCTCCCCTCCGGCCTGTGCTTCCCTCTCCCCCGCTCCCTTCTCGTTGGTGTTCCCCTCTCCTCCCTCCGACCCGTGCTTCCCTCTCCTTCGCTTCCCTCTCGCCGTGCTTCCCTCTTCTCCGTTCTACTGTAAGTCTTTCTCCATTCCCCTTCCTCCGTTCCTTTTTTTGGTTTGTACTATTACTTCCCATACTCTAGGGTGTACCATTTGGGAATGATTTATGTGATGATTTCTTGTTACTACTCAAGGTATTTGTGTTATGGCTTATGTGTATTTGGGGGCTGGCTATTAGAGGATCAAGTTAGGCCTTGTGTAGCAATTATTTAGGGTTAGTCAGGTTCAGATAAAGGGTGCAGTGATCTTGGGCACTATAAGTACAGACCTGTGCATATGTGTGCACAGGTGAAGAGGGGAATAATGCTCAGTCAGGCAATTAGTTAGGTACTAGTTGGGGGCAGTGGCTTGTTGATTGCAGTGGTATATTAGATCATAGTGTATCAGATCTTAATGACTGATTGTTGTGATGTATCATTCGTAGAAGGGGGTGCACATGCAGTTAGATATGGGGCTTGGACTGTGTGGTTGAGCAGGTGCTCTGTAAGTGTATCAGTAGTGTGATACATGTGAAGGAGAAGGACATGGAGGATAGTACTCAGGTTGTGTGTACAAGCTTGGAACACGGGTTCCAATTAAGTGCTAATGCACTAATATAAGGGGAGAGGGGAAGATCTAGGATACCCTCTAACTATAGGATACTCCCATGATATATATTTTCTTCATCCCCAAACACAACTAAAACTATAACAACATATCTAATATATACACTAGAGTCTAGATAACACAATTAATAGCTCCTATAAAGTAATATGGAGAATTTGGATTACTTCTCTAGGAGGCAAGGACTTGGCCCAATAATGACGAGGCATAGTCCATGTAGCCATTTGACTAGAGAGGTTGTGTCACTACCCGATTCTAGAAAATAGGGTTTTTTTAATTTTATTTGATAAATTGTGTATTGTATTTAATTAATTATATTTATATTTAAATAGTGGTTGTATTATTTTTTTAATTGATTGGTTTAGGGTTTTGGCTAGCTTGGACCCATGTCAGACCCTAGTGGACCCATGTTCGACCCAACCCACACCCTTGTGAGACTTATTTTTGGGTTTAGAATATTTATTATATTTTTAGTGGGTTAGTTGGAGAGATTTGGAATTATTTTGAGTGCTTTTGGAATCCGAAACCCAAACCCAAGTGAGAGGAGGGCATTTTGGTAATTTCCTAACTTGTAGATCCCCTTTAATATGTTATGGCCGGTTCCCAACAGCAGCCCCTACCCGACCACAGCAGCCACTCCCCCCATTTCACTCTTCTTCTTCATTTCTTCTTCCTCTCTACTTCTTTCTTCTTCCTTTCTTTTTCCCACTTCAAGTAAGTCTTCTTTCTTCTCTTCTTTCTTCTCTTCTTGTATTTTCCCTAACCTATGTGGGTAGAGCCTAGACTTTGTGTGGAGGCTAGATTTGGTGGCTTGGAGCTTGAGGGAGGTGATTTCAAGTGGATTGGAGACTTTGGCCTTGGGATTCCAACTCCCAAGAGGTAAACCCTAACTTTCCCCTTGCTAATTACTCTAATGTAGTGTAATTAGTGGTTTAGAACCTTCCTAGACCCTAAGCCTACCCGTGGGAGAAAGTTGGAACTAGTTTGTGTGTGTTTGGAGACTTTGACATTAGGTTTTGTGTCAATTTCGGGTGGAATCCGAATTTGGGTGAGTGCGTGTATTCGTTCGGACACGGGAAGTCGTGTCGCGGAAAAATGGGCGTTTCGGGCGAATTTGGGGTTTTTGTCGTCGTCGATTCTAAGTACGTGCGCGTTTTTGCCACGGACCTAGAATCGACGCAGTAGCATTTTTCTAGGATCTAGGCATTGGTTAGAATCCGTGGGTAAATTTTGGGCCGATTCTGAGTTGGTTTGGTGTGCGTTTCAGGAGGTTTTTCGAACCACACACCGCGTGTTCGTCGAAATGACCGAACGGCCATTTCGACTTGGTTTTCTAGTTTCGGGCTTGTGCGCTCGTTGGATTAGCTTCGGGGAGTGTGTGCTAGAGTTCTCGGGTTATATGTTATATATTTATAGGTATTTGTGAGTGTCGGGGCCGTTGGACGTGCGTTGGAGAGTGTTGTGTGCGTGGTTGTGTGTAGTGTTGTGTTTATGTGTGTGTCTATATATGTATATATATTTATATATATGTTTATGTGTTTGTGTATCTATATTTGTGTGTGTATTTATATATATATGTGTGTATATGTCTAGGTGTTTATGTATATATATATATATATATATATATATATATATATATATATATATATATGTATATGTATAAGTGTGCGTGTGTGTGTATATGTATATATATATATATATATTTATGTGTATGTGTATATATATATTTGAGTGGGTGTGTATATGTATATATATATATATCTGTGTGTGTGTGTGCATATATATATAAATAGGTGTGTTTATATATATATA
This sequence comes from Iris macrosiphon, assembly GCA_036927795.1. Taxonomy (NCBI): domain Eukaryota; kingdom Viridiplantae; phylum Streptophyta; class Magnoliopsida; order Asparagales; family Iridaceae; genus Iris; species Iris macrosiphon. The sequence goes on from JAYESA010000004.1 coordinate 159,455,079, forward strand.
TATAGCTATGTGCGTATTTATGTATAAGTGTGTGTGTGTGTATTTATATATGTTAGTGTGTGTGTTTAAGTGTGTGTGTGTGTGTGTGTTAGTATATAGATATTAGTATGTGTGTGTGTGTATATATATATATATATATATATATGTGTGTGTGTGTGTGTGTGTCTGTGTATGTGTTTATGTATGTGCGTGCTTGTGTGTGTGTAGGGCTGTGTGTGCAGGGGGGTAGGCTGCAGCAGTCAGCAGCAGGTGCAGCAGCGTGCAGTATGGTGCGCACTGCACAACAGCAGCAGCAGCAGCAACTAGCAGCAATGTAGGCAGCAACAGCAGCACAGTAATGCAGCAGTAGCAGCAGCGTAAATGCAGCAAGAGCAGCATCAGTACAAGCATGCAGCGCGTTGCATAGCAGTGGGTAGTAGAGGGAGTGATAGGTTAATAGATATTAGAACAATAGATAGATAGTTAGATTGTTAGATAGATAGATATATAGATAGGTAAATAACTAGATAGATAGATATATCTAGATAGATAGATGGTTAGATGGATATTAGATAGATGGATAAATAGGTAGTTAGATAGATACGTAGATAGATAGATAGATAGGTAATAGATAGGTAGATAGATAGTTATATCTATATAAGGTATATATATATATATATACCTATAGCAATATATATATCTATAGATATCTAGATAGATACATATATATTTATGAGTTGGGTATATATATATGGGTATATGTGTGTATGTGTGAATAAGTATGTATATAGATACGTAGGTTTATGTACATATATGATAGATATATATTTTCTATCATAGATTAAAAACTAAGAATATATTTACATACCTAGATAGCTAACTAATGGCTAGTTAGAGGGGTTTTAGAGCGACACCTCAATACCTTGGGATACCGAGGTATCTCAATACCTTGAGATATCCAAGGTATTGAGTTTCGAGTGGGGTTTTTGGGCAATAGCCTAGGAATAGTATTGGAGTGATTTCTATATGCTTATGTATATATATTTATGCGTGCTAGCATAGGTTTTAGCGGGTTTATGCGGGGTGCGTGGCCTAGGGCGAGGTATCGGATACCGAGGGTATCTCGGAATCTCGAGGAGGCGAGTTTGAGAGTTTACTAGCATAATGAGCTCGATTTGACCTAGAATTTCAGGGGCACCCTAGTTTGGCCTAGCTTTGACCGTAATTGTCCTCGTTGATCGTAAAAGTCAATGTTTGACCTATTTTTGACCTAGAGTTGACTTTTTGGACACCTGGGTTGACTTTTTGACCCAAATTTCACCGGTTTGACCCGTTCGACCTAGAATAGCCCTAGAAGCCTGTTTTTAATTATTTTATATTAGTTTAACTCCTTAGAACCCTGTTTAATTCTGCTTTTCGTAATAGGTTCTTGCGACACCGGTCCGGATCTCGATCCTCATCAGTTGCTCAGGACATCAGGCGAGTACCTACCTTTGATAGTTTCTATTTCATTATAGCGTTTATATCACCTGTTCTAGAACTGTAATACATAATTTTGACACATTGTTACACGAGCTGGTACTAGTGGATCCCATCATGAGATGCTATCCCCCTTACCGTGTTCAGCAGGTACTCTATCACGTATATTTCATCATGTGCTTCGGGTATTGATTCTCATGTGCTATCATGTGCTTCTTGTGCTCTCGCCTTCGTGTGCGCAAGCTATTATCATGTACGTAGCGTGTTATGGTTGGATCCAATGGTATTAGTGGGGGAGGGAAGTAGGAGTTGGTTATGTGATCAAAGCCAAACAGTATTCATGTGTATGTCGGTTATGCAACTCACGCATAACGGAGTTATCGTAGTATTTTTCATGTGCAACCTAAGCTGATCACATAACGAACTTGTGCTCAAGGAACTTAGCTAGTATTCATGTTTTCTCACCTGCAGTTACTTTTTTACTACTTGTATTGTTCTCCAGTTTATATTCCAGCTACTTATTGTGCTCCAGCATATATTTATTTCCTGTGCATCTTGTATACTTTTCTATTGCTCGTCATATACACCATACCATGCATTTAGAGTTGCTTTCAGAGTTATGTACTTCGCTCCAGTCCTGACTGGGCATATTTTTTCTAGAGGATCCTAAGGATTACTGCCCGACGTTCTACGGGCCGGGTGTTGACGAGGGTTGTGACCCCGAGATCGAGGAGGAGTGCGCCGAGGAGACGCCTTTAGCGCCCTAGTTAGCTAGGTGGGTTTCCTGGGTTGTTCCCAGTGGTTTATTTTTGGATGATTGTACTTATTCTTTTGATGCTGTGAGATATTGTAGACTATTATAGACTTGGACTGTATTTTAGATATTGTCTTGCTCTCTTTGGTTCTGTTTCTTTATTGATATCATATCGTGCTTTTATTTCTTCCCCTAGTTATTGTGATTGAGAGTTCATATATATATTGCGTGGTTGCCCTCCTTTTGGAGAGGATATTGTCAGATTTTTATGAGTTATATAGATTTGGTTGACCTAGAACGGACCTTTACAGCGTTCTACCACCGATTCTGTGGCGTAGGCTGGACGTACCCACGACTCATGCCCAATTTTTCGGGTGTGGGTCGTGACACATTTTTGGTGGTGGCCCATGTAGGTCTAGTTTTTTGGTTTACCTGCAATAGGATATAGGATATAGGCTGAGAGAGAGTGTACTCAATCACAACTAGGACCCTTCCTGCTTTCTTTTGCTATCTTTAATTTTCCTGAAGTTGTTTTCTTTTACAATATTACTGTCCTTCTTTGATGATATCGTTTCTTGCACTATTTTGACTTCTTTTGATCTGTGTTCAGGATGCCTCCGAAGACCAGATCTCAGCGCACCGTCCCAGCAGCTGCCACCGAGAGGTTTGCCACCTCTCGTCCTGCTCAACTTTCGGCAGCCGCTACCGTTCTACTCGCCACTCCTGCGGTTGAGGGAGCGTCTGTTTCTCTCGGAGATCCTCTTACTCCCATCGATCCGAGAGTCACCCAAGTTGTTTCGGTGGTACCTCCTCCACCACCGCCTGCACCAGTGGATGCCACGCAGTTGTTCACGTTCTTCCGAGAGATGATGGACATGCAGCACTACCAGGTGGATGTTATGAGGATGGGCATTGAGAATGCTCATTAGGTGGCTATGACAGCGGTGGACAGAGTGGCTCAGGTCCAGCAGCCAGAGCAGGCTCAGCATCCTAGGCCGGGCACTATTATCGACTTCCAAAGGATGCGGCCCAAGGAGTTCCGGTGTACAGAGGGGATCCTGTACGCCGATGACTGGATCGAGCATATAGGGGGCATCTTCAGACTGGCGCTGATCCCAGCCAGCATGCAGATCGAGGTAGCGGGCAGCCAGATGTTCGACCTTGCCCTTACTTGGTACCGCACGGATACGCGGATAGCAGTTCTGGGACTGACTTGGGAGGCTTTCAAGAAGCTTTTCAAGGAGAAGTTCTTCCCGGATGTGGCTCTCAGTGCTTTAGAGAGCCAGTTTGAGGCGCTCATCCAGGGGGGTATGCTAGTGGACGAGTATACAGCAGAGTTCTGCTGTCTGGGTAGATTTGTTGAGGGTTTGTCTGAGGCAGCGAAGGCGCGGAAGTTCTGCAAGGGTTTGGTCATGGCGGTCAAGTCCTTGACTTGGAGTGACCGCGAGGCGACCTTCGAGCAGATTGTCAGCGACGCCCAGAGAGCTGAGGACGACCTGGAGCTGAAGACCAAGAGGAGCACAGATGCTTCAGGAGCAGGCAGCAGTGCAGGCCCAGCCAAGAGGCCATTCCAGTAGACCCAGCAGCACCAGGGTCAGGGTCGTGCGCCCTTCCGGCAGGCGGCCAAACAGTAGAGGCAGGGACAGCAGCAGGGCCAGAGGCAGTCCATCATTTGCCCTTTCTGTAGGAAGCCAGGGCACTGTGGGACATTTGCAGAAAGAGGCTGGGAAGATGTTTGTTGTGTGGAGCAGCAGATCACCAGTTGAAGGATTGTCCTTCAGCGCTTACTCGTACAGCTCAGGGCGGAGGAGCCACCCAGAGGGGACCAGCTAGAGCACCTGCAGCGCAGCAGAGAGGACAACCCTTGCAGACTCAGCAGCAGAGGTTCGCCCAGCACCAGTAGCAGCACCGAGGAGGACAGCAGGGGTGAGCTTTTGCCCTGACCGTAGATGAGGCCGAGCCCGTTGGTGATGTGATCTCAGGTTCTGTTCTTCTTGATTCTATTCCAGCACTTGCTTTATTTAATTTTGGGGCTTTCCATAGCTTTGTGTCTGTATCTTTTGCTGTTAGACACTATCTTGTTGCTGAACCTTTAGCTAGACTCTGCAAGATCACGATCGGGGGTGGTATTATCCTAGTCAGTGATGTCTGCAGAGATCGGAGAGTTACCTTGGGAGGCCGGGAGTTGAGTGTGTGCCTACTCGTAATGCCACTTCCGAGCTACGATATTGTACTTGGGATGGATTGGTTGAGTATGCATTGTGCTAGTATAGATTATCGTGGAGGCAGAGTGTTATATAGTCCGTCGGGTGAGCCAGAGTTTCAGTTTGCCAGAGGAGCAGCGGAGCAGACCGAGGGAGTCTTCTGCGGAGCCCTGGTGGTAGAGCCGAGGTTGCTACATCCACTGATAAAGGAATACATGGATGTCTTTCCGGAGGAGTTGCCAGGGTTACCTCCGGACAGAGATGTGGAGTTCTCTATAGACTTTGTGCCAGGCGCGGAGCCAATATCCCAGCACGTCTATAGAGTCAGCAATAGTGAGCTGATAGAGTTGAAGAAGCAGGTGGATAAGCTTCAGGACAAGGGATTTATCAGATCTAGTTCTTCTCCGTGGGGTACTCCGGTACTTTTTGTGCCGAAGAAGGATGGGTCGATACGGATGTGTACCGACTACAGGGCTTTGAACAACCTCACAATCAAGAAGAAGTATCCGCTGCCGCGTATTGATGATCTTTTTGACCAGTTGAGCGGAGCGAGAGTGTTTTCCAGGATTGATCTGAGGACAGGCTACCACCAGGTGAAGGTCAGGAAGGAGGATATTCCGAAGACAGCTTTTCGGACCAGATATGGATAGTATGAGTTCATGGTGATGCCATTTGGGTTGACTAATGCCCCGGCAGTGTTCATAAATCTGATGAACAAGGTGTTCCATCAGCATCTGGACAAGTTTGTGGTGGTATTTATAGATGATATCTTGGTATATTCGAAGACCCTAGAGGAGCATGAGGAGCATCTGAGGATAGTGCTGGAGACTCTCAGGAAGGAGAAGCTTTATGGAAAGTTTTCGAAGTACGAGTTCTTCCTTGACAAGGCTGAATTCCTTGGTCATGTGGTAACTGGGGAGGGTATCTCGGTAGATCTGCGAAAGATTATGGCAGTTGAGGCATGGAGTGCTCCGAGTTCAGTAGCCGAGGTCAGGAGTTTCCTGGGACTGGCAGGTTACTACAGGAGATTTATTCAGAATTTTTCCCGAATTACAGAGCCATTGTCCAGGCTGACCCAGAAGGACGTGGAGTTTGTTTGGTCAGAGGAGTGCCAGATCACCTTTGATGAGTTGAAGAGGAGGTTGACGACAGCTCCAGTGTTGACGTTGCCATCAGGTTCTGGAGGTTTCACTATTTATAGTGATGCATCGGGGAAGGGACTGGGTTGTGTGTTGCAGCAGAATGGGAGGGTGATTGCCTATGCTTCCAGGCAATTATGACCTCATGAGAAGAACTATCCTACCCATGATTTGGAGTTGGCAGCGGTCATCTTTGCTCTGAAGTTGTGGAAATACTATTTATACGGAGAGCGTGTGGAGATCTTCACAGACCACAAGAGCTTGAAGTATGTGTTTACCCAAAAAGAGCTGAACATGAGGCAGAGAAGATGGTTGGAGTTGATGAAAGACTTCGACATATTATTGCAGTACCATCCAGGGAAGGTGAACGTAGTTGCGGATGCGTTGAGCAGGTATCCGGTAGCTATGTGCTTGACTACAGATCGTTATCTTCTGGCAGATTTAGAGAGCTTGGGCATTGAGGTGATAGTGCCTGGAGTTGAGATGCAGATGTGGGGACTGCAGATTTAGTCAGAGTTGGTAGATCGGATCAGGGATACATAGTTTGAGGATGAGTCCCTGAGGAGCATCAGGGCAGAGGTTCAGATGGAATTATCAGATGACTTCACCATTGCTGATGATGGTTCTTTGCGGCACGGTACCAGGTTGTGTGTGCCGAGTGGGTCGTTACGCGAGGAGGTTCTTCAGGAGGCGCATGGATCCCAGTATTCTATGCATCCAGGTGCCAACAAGATGTATAGAGATCTGAGAGAGCATGTATGGTGGTACGGGATAAAGCGGGAGGTAGCACTCTTCGTATCCCGATGCTTAGTGTGCCAGCAGGTGAAGGCGAAGAGGCAGAGGCCAGGAGGTTTACTCCGGCCGTTACCCATTCCGGAGTGGAAATGGGAGCATGTGACCATGGATTTTATTTCTGGACTTCCCCGTTCTCCAGGCGGGAAGGATGCGATTTGGTTCATCGTGGACAGGTTGACCAAATCGGCCCACTTTCTACCATTCAAAGTGGGTACGTCTACAGAGAGACTAGCAGAGATGTATGTGCGCCAGATAGTCAGACTGTATGGAGTTCCTGTGAGCATAGTATCAGATCGGGACAGTCGCTTTACTTCACATTTCTGGAGTAGTCTGCAGGCTAGCTTGGGCACCCAGCTCAAGTTTAGTACTGCATATCACCCACAGACAGATGGTCAGTCAGAGAGGACCATTCAGACACTTGAGGACATGCTTCGCACTTGTGTTTTGGATTTTAAAGGCTCTTGGGAGGATCACTTGCACTTGGTAGAGTTTGCTTACAACAACAGCTACCAAGCCAGTATCGAGATGTCACCTTTCGAGGCGTTGTATGGACGGAGGTGTCGCACTCCGTTATCATGGGATGATGTAGGCGAGAGAGCTTTGCTTGGCCCGGAGATGGTGGTTGATGCAGCGGAGAAGGTCAAGCTCATTAGAGATAGACTTCGGATGGCGCAAGATAGGCAGCGGCATTGGGCCGATAGCCACCGGAGACCTTTGGAGTTTGAGGTATAGTTTAGAATCTAGATTTTGTTCTTGTATTTGCTTATGATTGCTTGTTTTAGACTAAGTGCAGAGTCCTTGTTTGTGCTAGGTTGGAGATCTGGTGTTCCTGAGGATTTCTCCGACGCAGGGCACTATTCGCTTCGGTGGAGGCGGGAAGCTTAGCCCACGTTTTGTCGGACCCTTCCGTATCGTTGAGAGGGTCAGCGCCGTAGCATATAGGCTTGAGTTGCCGCCTACACTGGAGGGAGTTCATGACGTATTCCATATGTCGCAGTTGAGACGGTACGTGGTGGATCCCAGTCACGTATTGGATCACTCAGAGATCGTGGTGGGCCCTACTCTTAGCTATCCAGAGCAGCCGGTGGAGATTCTGGATCGGCGGGAGAAGGTGTTGAGGAACCAGACAATTTCTTTGGTTCGCGTTGCGTGGAGGCATCACTCTCCAAGTAAGTCGACCTGGGAGAGGGAGGATAAAATGCGCGAGCGATACCCCTATCTTTTTGAGCCCTGAGGTATGGTTCTTTTTTTTTGCATTCCTGTCCTAGTTTCATCTTTTAATTTCGAGGACGAAATTATTTTAAGGAGGGTAGGCTTGTCACTACCCGATTCTAGAAAATAGGGTTTTTTATTTATTTAACAAATTGTGTATTGTATTTAATTAATTATATTTATATTTAAATAGTGATTGTATTATATTTTTAATTGATTATTTTAGGATTTTGGCTAGCCTGGACCCATGTCAGACATTAGTGGACCAATGTCTGACCCAACCCAAACCCTTGTGAGATTTATTTTTGGGTTTAGAATGTTTATTATATTTTTAGTGGGTTAGTTGGAGAGATTTGGAGTTAGTTTGAGTGCTTTTGGAACCCGAAACCCAAAACCCAAACCCAAGTGAGAGGAGGGCATTTTGGTAATTTCCTAACTTGTATATCCCCTTTAATATGTCATGGCCGGTTCCCAACAACAGCCCCTACCCGACCACAGCAGCCACTCCCCCCATTTCACTCTTCTTCTTCATTTCTTCTTCCTCTCTACTTCTTTCTTCTTCCTTTCTTTTTCCCACTTCAAGTAAGTCTTCTTTCTTCTCTTCTTTCTTTTTCTATTCTCCATGGTTGCTAACCCTAACCTTGAATTTTCCTAAACCTAGGTGGGTAGAGCCTAGACTTTGTGTGGAGGCTAGATTTGGTGGCTTGGAGCTTGAGGGAGGTGATTTCAAGTAGATTGGAGACTTTGGCCTTGGGATTCCAACTCCCAAGAAGTAAACCCTAACTTTTCCCTTGCTAATTACTCTAATGTAGTATAATTAGTGGTTTAGAACCTTCCTAGACCCTAAGCCTACCCATGGGAGAAAGTTGGAAATAGTTTGGTTGTGTTTGGAGACTTTGACATTAGGTTTTGTGTCAATTTCGGGTGGAATCCGAATTTGGCCCAATTTTGGGTGATGTCCTAGGTTAGACGGACCAAGGTAGACGTTGTCCAGTGTCTTGAGGGTGAGTGCGTGTCTCCGTTCGCACATGGGAAGTCGTGTCGCGGAGAAACGGGCGTTTCGGGCGAATTTGGGGTTTTCATCGTCGCCAATTCTAAGTGCATGCGCGTTTTTGCCACGGACCTAGAATCGTTGCGGTAGTATTTTTTCTAGGATTTAAGCATCGTTTAAAACCCGTGGGTAAATTTTGGGCCGATTCCGAGTTGGTTTGGTGTGCGTTTCAGGAGATTTTTCGAACCGCACACCGCGTGTTCGTCGAAATGACCGAACGGCCATTTCGACTTGGTTTCCTAGTTTCGGGCTTGTGCACGCGTTGGGTTAGCTTCGGGGAGTATGTGCTAGACTTCTCGGATTATATTTTATATATTTATAGGTATTTGTGAGTGTCGGGGCCGTTGGGCGTGCGTTGGAGAGTGTTGTGTGCGTGGTTATGTGTAGTGTTGTGTTTATGTGTGTGTCTATATATGTATATATATTTATATATATGTTTATGTGTTTGTGTATCTATATTTGTGTGTGTATTTATATATATCTATGTGTATATGTCTAGGTGTTTATTTATATATATATATATATATATATATATATATATATATATATATATATATATATATGTATATGTATAAGTGTGCGCGTGTGTATATGTATATATATATATATATATATTTATGTGTATGTGTATATATATATTTGAGTGTGTGTGTATATGTATATATATATATATCTGTGTGTGTGTGCATATATATATAAATAGGTGTGTTTATATATAAATATAGCTATGTGCGTATTTATGCATAAGTGTGTGTGTGTATTTATATATGTTAGTGTGTGTGTTTAAGTGTGTGTGTGTTAGTATATAGATATTAGTATGTGTGTGTATATATATATATGTATATATATGTGTGTCTGTGTATGTGTTTATGTGTGTGCGTGCTCGTGTGTGTGTGGGGCTGTGTGTGCAGGGGGGAAGGCTGCAGCAGTCAGCAGCAGGTGCAGCAGCGTGAAGTGCGCTGCGCACTGCACAGCAGCAGCAGCACAGTAGTGCAGCAGCGGCAGCAGCGTAAATGCAGCAAGAGCAGCAACAGTACAAGCATGCAGCGCGTTGCATAGCAGCGGGTAGTAGAGGGAGTGATAGGTTAATAGATATTAGATCAATAGATAGATAGTTAGATTGTTAGATAGATAGATATATAGGTAAATAACTAGATAGATAGATATATCTAGATAGATAGATGGTTAGATGGATATTAGATAGATGGATAAATAGGTAGTTAGATAGATACGTAGATAGATAGATAGATAGGTAATAGATAGGTAGATAGATAGTTATATCTATATATATATATATATATATATATATATATATATATATATAGTATATCTATAGATATCTAGATAGATACATATATATATTTATGAGTTGGGTATATATATATGGGTATATGTGTGTATGTGTGAATAGGTATGTATATAGATACGTAGATTTATGTACATATATGATAGATATATATTTTCTAGCCTAGATTAATAACTAGGAATATATTTACATACCTAGATAGCTAACTAATAGCTAGTTAGAGGGGTTTTAGAGCGATACCTCAATACCTTGGGATACCGAGGTATCTCAATACCTTGAGATATCCAAGGTATTGAGTTTCGAGCGGGGTTTTTGAGCAATATCCTAGGAATAGTATTGGAGTGATTTCTATATGCTTATATATATTTATTTATACGTGCTAGCATAGGTTTTAGCGGGTTTAGGCGGGGTGAGTGGCCTAGGGCGAGGTATCGGATACCGAGGGTATCCCGGTATCTCGAGGAGGCGAGTTTGAGAGTTTACTAGCTTAATGAGCTCGGTTTGACCTAGCATTTCAGGATCACCCTAGTTTGGCCTAGCTTTGACCGTAATTGTCCTCGTTGACCGTAAAAGTCAACGTTTGACCAAGTTTTGACATAGAGTTGACTTTTTGGACCATGGGTTGCCTTTTTGACCCAAATTTCACCGGTTTGACCCGTTCGACCTAGAATAGCCATAGAAGCCTGTTTTTAATTATTTTATATCAGTTTAACTCCTTAGAACCTTGTTTAATTCTGCTTTTCGTAATAGGTTCTTGCGACACCGGTCCGGATCTCGATTCTCATCAGTTGCTCAGGACATCAAGCGAGTACCTACCTCTGATAGTTTCTATTTCATTATAGCGTTTATATCACCTGTTCTAAAACTGTAACACTTGATTCTGACACTTTGTTACATGAGCTGGTACTAGTGGATCCCATCATGAGATGTTATCCCCCTTACCGTGTTCAGCGGGTACTCTATCACGTGTCTTTCATCATGTGCTTTGGGTATTGATTCTCATGTGCTATCATGTGCTTCTTGTGCTCTCGCCTTCGTGTGCTCGAGCTATTATCATGTACGTAGCGTGTTGTGGTTGGATCCAATGGTATTAGTGGGGGAGGGGAGTAGGAGTTGGTTATGTGATCAAAGCCAAACAGTATTCATGTGTATGTCGGTTATGCAACTCACGCATAACGGAGTTATCGTAGTATTTTTTATGTGCAACCTAAGCCGATCACATAACGAACTTGTGCTCAAGGCACTTAGCTAGTATTCATGTTTTCTCACCTGCAGTTACTATTTAACTACTTGTATTGTTCTCCAGTTTATATTGCAGCTACTTATTGTGCTCCAGCATATATTTATTTCCTATGCATCTTGTATACTTTTTTATTGCTCGTCATATACACCTTACCATTTATTTGGAGTTGCTTTCAGAGTTATGTACTTCGCTCCAGTCCTGACTGGGCATATTTTTTCCAGAGGATCCTGAGGATTACTGCCCGACGTTCTACGGCCCGGGTGTTGACGAGGGTTGTGACCCCGAGATCGAGGAGGAGTGCGCCGACGAGACGCCTTTAGCGCCCTAGTTAGCTAGGTGGATTTCCTGGGTTATTCCCAGTGATTTATTTCTGGATGATTGTATTTATTCTTTTGATGCTGTGAGATGTTGTAGACTATTATAGACTTGGACTGTATTTTGGATATTGTCTTGCTCTCTTTGGTTATGTTTCTTTATTGATATCATATCGTGCTTTTATTTCTTTCCCTAGTTATTGTGATTGAGAGTTCATATATATATTGCATGGTTGCCCTCCTTTTGGAAAGGATATTGTCAGTTTTTTATGAGTTATATATATTTGGTTGACCTAGAACGGACCTTTACAGCGTTCTACCGCCAATTCTGCGGCATAGGCTGGACGTACCCATGACTCATGCCCGATTTTTCGTGTGCGGGTCGTGACAGGTTGAGACCTTACAACCGTAGATAACATTGACAGTCCTTCGACCTCCATCCCTCGGCAATGATGATACCACAACCCATCACTATATTTTATATTATGAGCTGATGTCTTAGCATTATATTATGTAGGTTTATCTTAATTCTGTTATATCCTTTAGATACTACATTTGATAAGAACATATACTATACTAATGTACAGAACTTAGATGATTCACACTAATATATGCTAGAATAAATTTTGGGTAGTGTTCTGAGCTATTGATATCCGAATTCATGTCGATACTATGCAAAAAGGCATCATATTGAACTAATGTCGATATTATAACTTTCATGGAGGTGGTAGAGAATGCAAAAACTCCTCGACAGGTGACGTAGATCTTCATATTGAATAAAGAAAAAAGTTTTTCATAGGTGATGGGTCAAATCGGATTCCTGTCGGTACATTTTCGATCGACAGGATTCTGACATGACCTACCGGCTATGAAATTTTTTTTTGTCTGATCTGTTCAATGTGAAGCTCTATTTACCTATTTCTCTACTTTCTGCTATGGTAGAATATGCAAAGTACGAATAATAATACTTTTAGAATGCCCATCTAATGTCGTATGTACATCTAATTGCTTCTATGTATTTTATCTTACGATAGATAATTTTCCATAACCACTAAGCAATGGATTGTTACTTGGTTGATCGTACATGGATATACAGGCGATAATATGAGATTAAGATTGGTCTGAGTTAAAGTCTTCTTTTGTTGTGGATGTTGCTACGAATGTTGCCATCGAAGATGATATAGACTATGTTGAATGTGGAGACTACAACTTGACACGAGATATGGTGTATGATGCAGCAGGAACTAATTTTAATCCGGAGGATCCGAATCCCGATACAGAAAAGTTTTATGATATGTTTAAGGATGCAGATACTCCCATATATCCTAGTTGTGAGACTCATTCAGTATTGTCAGTAGTGATGCGCTTGTTGAACATATAGTCTAATTTTAACTTACCGTAAACTTGCTATGATCAGATCGCACAATTAGTCAAAGATGTGTTACCGAAAGAATCAAAAGAGCTTCCTAAAAACTTATACAAATCAAAGATGATGGTCCGACAGCTCGGACTAGAATAAAATGATGTCCGTACATTGTCAGTAGTAATGTATGTATTTATACGGATCGTTATAAGCCAGTTCGGGGAAAAGAAAATTCAACTAGAATAAAATAACGTTCGTACAAGTACATGCATTACTTGCCAATCACGAAGCACTTATAGAGGATGTATATGTCCCTTAATACAGTAGAACACATAACATGGCATAACGAGGAACGTACAAAGGATGATGGAGAATTGTCACATGCTTTCGATGGAGAGGCGTGGAAGTATTTTGACCGGTGTTATTCGAATTTGGTGCGGAGCTTAGAAATATCCGATTGGTGCTATGTTCTTATGGCTTCGCTCCTTTCGGACAGTCAAAATCTTAATGCTCCTGTTGGACGGTGATTGTCACCCCTTATAATCTACCACCATGGATGTATATTAAGACTCCTTATATGTTCTTGACAGTTATCATACCCGGGTCCTAGAAATTTGACGAAGAATATCGATATATATTTGCAGCTGTTGGTGGATGAATTAAAACAGTTATGGAAGTTGGGCATCACGAACTACGATATTTTAAGAAAATAGAACTTTCAGATGAGAGATTCACTTATATGGACTATCAATGATTTTTTTGTATATGGTATGTTATCGTGATGGAGTACCCATGGCACTAAGTCCTGTTCGATATGTATAAAAAAGAGTAAGGCATTACATCTTAAATATGGAAGAAAAGCCTTATTCTTTGAATGTCACCGTCAATTTTTACTCGTATCACATCCTTGGTGAAAGAATAAGGAGGCATTTAGAGCTGGAAAACAAGAACTTTTTTGTCCACCTACTAGATTGTCGGGATATGATATTTGTGAAGATGTGAAGGATTTATCAACCGTGATAAAAGATCCAATATTGAACCATCATGTCGAGGGATTTGGACATATACATAATTGGACCAAGCGGACTATCTTCTGGGACTTACCTTATTGGATAGATAATCTTATAAGATATAATCTTGATATCATGCATATCAAAAAGAATGTGTTTGATAATAGCTTTAATACCGTTATGGATATTAAAAAAAAGACGAAGGAAAATCCCAAAGCAAGAAAAGACATGGCTGAGATATGTAAGCGTGCTCAGTTAAACTTAATACAAAGGGGAGCTGGTGGACCTATGAAGCCAATAGCGCCATTCACATTAAGCAGGAAAGATAGATTGATAATATGCAACTGGATATCCAGTTTACGATTTTTCGACGGCTATATATCAAATTTGTCTAGATGCGTTAATCTCAATGAACGCAAGCTAATGGGAATAAAGAGTCATGACTGCCACGTGTTCGTGAAAAGGTTATTACCTATTGCTCTTAGAGAGTTATTTTCTCCTGCTGTATGGATTTCGTTGGCCGAGTTATCTATATTATTTTGCGATATTTGGTCAAGTAAGCTGACGGTGCAGCATATGGTTGAACTTGAGAAGAAAATTGTCTTGACAATATGTAAACTAGAGAAAGTATTTCCGCCTGGATTTTTCGATAATACGGAGCATCTGTCGATTCATCTACTGAACGAAGCACGTGTCAGTAGACCTGTTCAGTATCGATGGATGTATCCATTTAAAAGGTAAAATATTAATATAAGACGCATTTTGATTAACAAATTAAGTAGTTTTTTACTCTAAATTAATTCAAAGTAATATATCTTTCTATGTACCTTCACTATTTTAAGAGAAAGTTAGAAACAAGGCTCATATAAAGGCTTTGATATGTGAAGCATATATTATCGAGGAGGTCTCAAACTTCTGCTCAATTTATTTCGATACTCATGTCGAGACAAATCGAAATAAAGCTCCATGGAATGACGAAGACGTATGAGATGTACGCTATAATAGAGACTTATCGATATTAATTATGAGGGGCAAGCCTATTGGGGCTAGTAAGAAATGGTGGTTGGGTAACGATGAGTTCGAAGCAGCTCATCGATATGTATTATTAAATTATGACATATAAGAAGAGAGAGATTTGGAGATTTATGTGATAGACTTTGATAGTTATCTCTAATATTGTTAATAAAATATACTAACTCATTCTGATTCTCTCTCACAATGTATTTAGAGATGACATTAAAATAAGGACATCCAATATTAATGAGGAGGAACTTCAAAGAGAGGTCGATTGTAACTTTACGTCCTAGTTTAGTAAATATATAAGCAACTCAGATAATATGTTAAATATACTGTCGCTACCATTTTTGTATATATCGCTAATAACATGTCTATTATCGACGTGTGTTTACAAATTTTCTTGCCTGGAACAATACCCATAAATGAGAGCCTTCGTTATTTGGCATTGGGACCGATTAAGGAAGCAAGGACTTGGCCAGGCTATGTCATTAATGGCTTCAAGTTTAAAGCAACTAAAAATTCTATAAATACTGAATTTCTTACTACCGACTTGAATACAAAGGATTCCAGTATTTGTTTAAGAGGGACCATCTACGATGACGAGCCAGACTTTGACTATTATGGTGTACTTCAGGATATTATAGAGTTATAATATCCAGCCCTATATGACATGAATATTGTGATGTTTAAATGTGATTGGTTCAACACAACACCAAATCATGGATGAAAAATTAATAAACAATTTGGATTTGTCGATATAAACCATCGTAGGAGATAAAGAGGGTCCGGCTTATTTATGATAGCAAGTCAAGATATTCAAGTCTACTATATAAGTTACCCAAGGCATCGTAGAGATCGATTTGACTGATGGGCTTCATGTAAGACTAAAGCTAAAAATACGTTCAATGTTGGAGACCCAGCACACCAGGAGGACCAGGTCGAAGAACCTCAATATTTGGGACAACAGTCGAAAGAAAATATCATGGATAATATTGATGTTGAAGCTATTATCGAGGAAAATAGGGGGAAGGAAGAGGTTGATATACAAGACTTAGCTCAAAACCAAATAATCGGCCTTGTCTATGACCAGGAAGATATCTCTGATAAAGAAGATGAAGAAGAGCTTGATGAGGATGATGACGACGATGACGAGATGACGATGACGATGATGACGATAGGGATGATTAGATTACCTATGTTGTCTACATGCTGTACCTAAAGATGGAGTATGATTTGTTACTAAAAATACTTCAATCTCTTACTGAAAATACTTCTATCTCAGTTTTCATAGATGTTTTATTGGTTAGTTCTATTTATTAGAGGTCTATCTTTTTGCTTAGTTCTATTTATTAGATGTCTATTATGTTGCTTAGTTCTATTTATTAGATGTCTATATATGTGAATCTTGATCATTGATGGCTGGTGGTCATGGTTGTGATCGTGGTGATCGTGGTCATGATCTTATACTACCCGGAGATGGATTATCTTCTCAATCACGTGATCCTGATACCCCTTCGTCGATCGCAGGCACCTCGACTCTGCCATCTATGCTTCCGTCACCATATGATACAGATCCTGGCACCCCATCATCAGTTCATCCACTAGATACTCTAACAGTTGTACAATGGACCCCGGAGTATCCAGACTTAGAGTATGATCCTAGTGGTCTGTATATCCCCCGACCGGGTGGTCCTCCGACATAACCAGAGAGACCAGAGGGGAAGTTCAGAAAGGAACTTTGGCCCATGACCAAAGACTTGTAAGTAAATTTATATGTTTCATCTGATGTAGTTAATTTTATATATTTCATTTATTTATTCAACTAAATAATCTGTTGTTATTTTTTTGTAGATTTTTTCCCTACAGTGCTACTCCAGCACTTAGAGAAATTATTAGGGGGAACTACCCTAACCCCTACCTTAGATTCTTCGATGTGCTGACTGGCATTTAGTATATATGGCTTGACCAGATAAAGATACATGCGATCTTTTCTGTTATTCTATTTATTAATTATTTTTTAGTCTATTTATATTAATTATTAATTAAATTTGTATGTCAAAAAATCTACTGGTGGCCCGAGCATCGCGATATGGAGATCAGGAAGACATATCGCGATATCTGTAGCAAGAAGGTATGGGATGCAAAGATAAATTACAAAAAAGGCTAAATGCTAGAAAATGGCAAGAAACCCTGGATCCGTGATGATTTTGTAAGAAGATACAGAAGGATCTCGATACTAATGAGTTCAAGAAGCAGTCCAAGCAAGGAAAGAAGGCACGATCTCAAGGGAGTCTGCATACTGGTGGATCCCCATCGCTATGTACCATCAAAACCTGGTATGATAACCCAAAGTACTTAAATATTTTCATTATATAATTAAATAACATTAATTATCAAGCTAATATGTTTTCTTAATATTTTTTTTACAGGCGAAGAAGCTGGCAAAGGAGGGGGGAGATCCCTCCAGTATTAGTTTTGCCGATATTTTTGAGTATACCCACAAGAGGAGGAAGGACGTGAGCTACGTGGACGAGAAGGCCAACAAGACTGCTATAAGTATTTCAATTCATAGTATAAGTTAGAATAACATGAGGTATTATAATTTATATTACAAGTTAGAAGTCCATTAGAAAATTAAGCATGGGTCATTGGATAGGCTGTGTTCTATTCTTTGAGACTAAGAGCACCTCTCGGGCCACTCAGGATGGGGTGGAAGAGAGTATCTCTGAACCTTCGCCAGCCATAACGTCCTTTCCATGGTAGCTCGAATGAACGACCTTTTTGTACATGTCACTGGCGAAAGAGGGAAAGGTGGACGCGTCTACGACATCGGCTCCTTGGCGTCGCAGATATCAGTATACTCGAGACCTCCACTGCCGGCGTCTTCTGCTGTGGAATAACCTGATAGGATAGAGCAACTTGTTATGACAATGACCATATTGTAGGCCACAGTTGTCATGCCCCGATCAGCCTTCGGGAGATCAGGGCGTGACAGATTGAACCGTTTGAACAATATTTGATTTCACACACTAACCAGTTGGTTAAGCACGTATAGGCATTTTGGGTTCGCATATAAGTCTCAATTCTAGCAAGAGTCTAATCCCAAAAGGTCTAGCACAGGTCGACACAAAGGTCTTAGCATCATAATTTTATACAAGCAATCATATCATTTATATGCAACTTTTTGAAAGTATTTAGACTCATTGTTTGGTACATTCCGATGGGATATTGAGAGAGTGCGTATGCACATAATCCACGAATGAGCTTTCAAAACTGAAAAAATTGAAACAAAGTCCAAAGACGTAAAGCCATGCTCTAATACCAATCTGTCACGCCCCGATTAGCCTGCAGGAGATCGGGGTGTCACAACAGTAGTGGGTATGCAGGAGTCGATCAGCAGCTTGATGAGACCACCGTCGGCGTCCTCTACTTCTTTCGTTACTGCTTCTGGCCCTATTATTTCTGCTGACGCAGTGATGAGACTCCTAAATTTATTATCGTCGGAGGCATTGGGTTCACTACCATCTAAATTAGTAAAAAAATTCCTTAAAACATTTTCGAACATTTGCGTGACCAAAGAACACTGCCAGATCGGTGATTTTCTTTATATTTGATATTTATTTGTGTTGTAGTAATCTCAGACTTATGGATATTATTTATTTGTGTTATCGTGGTCGTGGACATGTAGATGTTATTTATGTATTTGATTATTTTATTTAGACTTGTGGTCATGGACTTATGGATGTTGTTCATGTATGCAATTAATTTTATTATATTAATTATATGTCTCTTATGAATTATGTCTCATGTGTGTTTCCAGCATGTGTTTGTGCCATTAAAGGTCCGATTAGACAAAAATTCTACAGTGGGTTGTGCTGGATGATTGATATATTGATAGTTTTTAATAGGTTTTATATAAACCAAACATGCTGGGATATTTGTATTTAAAAGTTTTTTTTTGCAGTTATGTGCACATTAGTGACGGACATACATCGAGTTAGCGGCTACCTACGACGTACTTGTAACACTCTAGTGACGGATACAACCATCGCCAAGTAAATCTCTATTCTTGGGAGACGAATTACCGACACACGTCGACTGACAGGAGGCTTTCGCCCGATAATAAGTAATGTCATTATTTCGTTTGATGAGAAATAAAAAGGAATATCAAAAATTTGCTTCTAATGGAAAAATATGGTTCAATGAATATTTGGTTCATCCCACACGTAATCGTCATGGGCAATCCGCTTTTCATTTTTTTCCATAAGGGATTGTGATGTCTTTTTATGGGATCGCAGGTCTATTTATTAGGTCCTATTTATGGTATACAATTTCATGGAATATGGGTAGTGGTTATGACCAAAAAACTGCCTGTACCGTTAAGCGCAGACGCAGCTTTCGAATACATTCTTTTTGATCACTTTGGGAGTGTGGGAATAGGTGAAGACTCAATCATTTACCTAACATCAAGGAACTCAAAATTAGAGGCGAGGGGAGTGAGCTGCGAAGTAAGGCAAGCGCAGTGAGGAGGCTTGCCAATTTGAGTATCAAACTTTTTTCAGTATCAGGAACATAAATAATATCGCTATAACTTCGCTAAACCGACGCCATTTTTGACGTAAATCCGTCGCTATTTAGGCGTCATTACAAACTATATTAATGTCACATATACATCGCTAAAGAGTCGCTTAATGAATCCGTCGCTAAAATATCGTATAAACTTTAACTAAATCGACGTCACAATTACGCCAATTTATAGTCGAAAATATGACTGATTGGCGACAAAATCTTTTAGCGACGTGGCATTTATCGACGGGTGTTTTTCGTCTAAATACCGTCGCCTAGTAGTCACTAATATTGAAAAACGATATTTTAGCGACGAAAAATGATCGTCATTATTTTTCTATATTTTAGTAGTAAAAGTAGTATATACATCTAAGTGGGAAAGTAAAAAAACCACTCAAACGGTCAGGTGCTCCTGGTGGCCACCGTCCTCAGGAAAGTATGGAAGATCCTCCGGTGCTGCTACTAGATCTGGCCATGCAAAACCCATAGAGTCATACCCCCAAATAGCAAGTATCACAAAGGAAGCAAATCTAGGAACTTAAACCAACAACAAAAGCAATACAAATACTAAAGGTAAAGACTGAACGTAAATAATCTCATGATAATAAAAGAAATACTGTAAACCTACAATAAGACATATCCTGAACTGATGATCAATAGAGTAACAAGTACAGAAAATAAAAGTGTGATAATGTAAAGCCTAGACTAACCATCATCCATAAGTCACAGCAAATCATATAAGTATGGTTTGATACTTTAACTAACTAGGGTTATCACAATCCTAATTACTAACAATTATAATGTAATGCGATACTAGAGTTCCTTCTTATCGCATGCCCCTGTGGTCCGTCCAGAATATCTATACGCACAAACCAGCACCGGATACTCCTCAAGATACTCCACAATATAAAGTACTGGATACTCCTCAAGATAACTCTATTAATAACCGGGACTGCATGCAATGTAGGAAAATCCCTAGCCATGTACTAAGTGAATCTCTAGTAATTAACCCCTAACAGTTTCTTGTATGATCTGGGTGTGGCATTCCGTAGATTCCATCCTAGACATGATACAATAAAACATGTTCTAACAGTAATATAAACAATTTTTATATGCATTGCATAAACGGACTCATGTAAGCTACGATAATAACCAAGCCACGTGAAACCAAGTGAAGCCAGGTAAAGCCAAGTAAAGCCATATCAATCCAGATGAAGCCAAGTGAAACCATGTACGACCATGTGAAGCCATGTCAATCCAGATGAAGCCAAGTGAAACCAAGTCAAGCCATGTCCGATGAAGCCAGGTAAAGTTATGCCAAGTCAAGTCTAGTCAATTATGTCATCCCGTGTAACCGAGAAAGCCAAGTCAAGTCAAGTCCTCTAAAGCCATGTAAGTTCATATCTAGTCAGGTTAAGTCATTGCGTGTCCAAACTAAAGCCAAAAGTATCATAAAGAAATCATAAAAAACCAATAATTTCTAAAAAAAGTGCACGATCGGTATAACGTTGGTACAATCCAGTACACAGTCTATATACTGGTCGAGAGAGAGAAAAAATACAGCAAATTTTGGATTCCAATAAATTGATATACCATCGGTATACTGTAGTATACCATCGGTATGTCATTCCAAGTAGGCAAGAAAGTTACTGAAAAATAAAGTTCCATAAATCGTTATACCATTGGTATACTGTAGTATACCGTCGGTATGCCGGACAAAACAAATATCCTGAAGTCGGTCGAAATTGGTATACCATTGGTATACTGTAGTATACCATCGGTTTGCCGGTTTTCAAGGATAAACATGGTTAAAGTCAAGTCAAGTCTGATTTTCGGAATCCAAATTAAATTCCAAAATTTACTAGAACCAAGTTTAACAATGAGTCAAGTCTAGGATAAGTCTCATATCGTAAAATGGACTAAATCTCACGGTCATAACTCGGGTATCATTTTCATTATCGAGTCACCAAAAAGAGACAAAAAAAGATTCTACCAAAAATTAAAATCGAGACGGTCAAAAGGCTAAAAAATACGAGATGATCAATAATAGTAAAGTCTAAGCTAAAAAATAATAACCAAAGCTCCAGGAAGGTAAAATAACAGAAAGAAAAATAAGTTCATAAAATTGGCAAGGTGTACTTGCCTAAAGCGAGCTCCCAACCTAAACCTTCTAATCGACTACCACGAAGGGGTTCAGAAACCACACTCCAGGTATCAAGACTACGCTCCAAGATCGAGAGAAAATGATGAAGAGAAAAGAGAGAAAAAGAAAGAAATAAATTAAAGTACTATTTATAGAAAAATATCTCAAAAAGTAAAACAAATATCTGTCGGGCAGTATACCATCAGTATACTGTAGTATATCGTCGGTATACTGATCAGATAATAAAGTTTTAATTTTAAGAATTTTTGAGCTTCCTTGAGATCAAATAAAATAAAATATTTAGCACAAAATACGTACCCGCATAAAATACGAATATTGTGATACGAGTCTCACAATTCTCCCCTCAGAAAAAATATGTTCTCAAAATTTTCATAAGGATCCAAAATCAACTAACAAAAAACTCCAAGAAATCAAGCACAAAACTAAAAACAAGCAGAAAACTCATGTGAACATGCAATTTCCTGGGCAACAACTAGAAATCAAAAAAGAAAACAATAATAGGCATAACAGATAAGCTAACAATCACAAGCACAATCTAAGATAGGACACAGGTATACGACTAAGTATACCATCCAAGTCAAGAGACATGGATAGCGAGTACGCATATCATCCTCGCGCTTCCACGTTGACTCACCCAGTGAGTGATGCCCCTTAGTAATACGTACTAATCTGATAGTCCGATTCTTGAAAACAATTTTTCTCTGGTCCAAAATAGATATGGGCCTCTCCTTATACGATAGGTCGCTACCAACGACTAACTCAGAATAATCCAGGATATGGCTCGGGTCTGGAATGAACCGGTACAACTGAGACACGTAAATGATGTTATGCACCTCATAAAGCGATGGTGGAAGAGATAGACAATAAGATACGTCTCCAACTTGCTCGATAATATAGAACGGGCCTATATATTTGCGACTAAGCTCTCCTCGAACTCTAAATCTAATAACTCCATGGGTACGCAAAATCCTCAAAAATACATAGTCATCGACAGAGAACTCAAGATGACGATGGTGCTGATCTTCCTAATAACGTTGGCCATCCTGAGCCACTCTGAGATACTCTTTGATCTGCCTGATCACTCCAATCGACTGAGCAATCATCTCTGGACCAAGTATTTGCCTCTCGCCAATGTCATCCCAAGCTAACGGTGATCTGCATTTTCTGCCATACAAAGCCTCGAAGGGTGTCATCTGAATGCTCACCCGAAAGCTATTGTTATAGGAGAACTCTACTAAATGCAAGTGATCCTCCCAAGATCTACCGAATTTAAGTGTACAAGCTCAAAAGATATCCTCCAGGGTCTGAATAGTATGCTCTAACTGCCCATCGGTCTGCCGATGGTAGGCTGAACTGAACTTCAACATAGTACCCGAACTGTGTTGTAGGCTCTACCAGAAATGAGACATGAATCGCAAATCTCTATCAGAAACTATACTAACTGGTATGCCATGTAATATAACTAACTGTCATATGTACATCTCAGCTAGCTGCTCTTTAGACTGGCCTACATTGAAAGGAAGAAAGTGAGTAACCTTCGTGAGTCAATCCAGTATAACCCATATAGCATCTCTACAAGACGAGTATCTAGGAAGACTGGTCACAAAGTCCATAATAATATGGTCCCACTTCCACTCCAAAATCGGTAAAGGTTGAGTAGTCCGGCCGGTCTCTGATGCTTAGCCTTAACCTGCTGATAGACTAAACACCGAGAAACGAATCGATCTATCTCCCTCTTCATACCATTCCACCAAAAATATTAACGAATATCCCGATACATCTTCATCCCTTCTGGATGCACTGAGTACTTAGAACTGTGGGCCTCTAACATAATCTCCAGCCGGATATCTCGTCTCGACACACAAAGTTGACTCCCAAACCTGAGAGTCCCATCTTCATGAATGCTCAACTCTGGTTTGTGTCCTATCTTATACTCTGCTCTGAGCTGCTGAAGTCTGACATCACCAGTTTTCTCTTCTCGATCCTCTCAACTATAGATGACTGAACATGTAGACTCACCATAAAATCGATATCACCAGGTAATAATGCCTCGATACCCATCTCCTACAGATCCTCCAAAATGTGTTGCTGCTCAGTCAAGAAGTAAGCTTCTTCTCTCCTGCTTAAGATATCTGCCACGATATTGGCCTTCCCTAAATAATTATGAAGGTCAAGATCATGCTCTGACAATAACTCGAGCTACCTCCTCTGGCGCATATTGAGTTCCTTCTGTGTGAATACATACCTCAAGCTCTTATGGTCTATGAAGATCTCCACTCGATCACCATATAGGTAATGTCTACAGATATTAAGTAAAAATACTACTGCTGCCAACTCAAGATCATGCGTCAGATAACTCTTCCAATGTTCTCGATGCTGCCGAGACGTATAAGCTATCACTTTTCTATGCTGCATAAGGACACACCCTAGTCCCACTCCTGAAGAATCACAATACACTGAGAACCCACCTGGTCCTACTGGAAATGTTAGAATAGGAGATGAAATCAAACTCTACTTGAGCTTCTCGAAAGAAGTCTGACAAGCATTTAACCACTCAAAGCACACATTCTTACACATCAATCGTGTTAAGGGTGAGGATATTCTCGCAAAGTCTGCCATAAACCGTCTGTAGTAGCCTGCTAGACCCAAAAATCTACGCACATCTGAAACTATACGGGGTACTGGACAATCCTCAATAGCCTCCACCTTCTTGGGATCCACCTCGACTCCTCCACCAGAAATGATATATTCCATGAATGAAATATAATCAAGCCAAAACTCACACTTGCTAAACTTCGCACACAGCTGATGCTCTTGAAGAATCTGAAGAACTACACGAAGATGCTGCTCATGCTCTTCCTCACTCTGACTATAGACCAAGATATCATCAATAAACACTATCACAAACTAGTCTAGGTAAGGCATCAATATGCTATTCATGAGAGACATAAATATAGCTAGTACATTGGTTGCTCCAAATGGCATAACTAGGAACCCCCAATGACCATATATATATCTGAATGTCGTCTTGAGTATGTCTTATTCTCTGACTTTGATTTGCTGATACCCAGACCGTAAATCGATCTTAGAAAATATTGTTGCCCCACTTAGATGATCAAATAAGTCATCTATCATGGGTAAGGGATACTTATTCTAAATGGTTGCCATATTTAGTATTCTATAATCAATAACTAAATGCGATGAACCATCCTTCTTTTTATCAAGAAGTAGCAGGGCTCCTCAAGATGATACACTAGGTCTAATGAATCCCTTGGCTCTCCAATCCTTAATCATCTGGTACAAGATCTCCAACTCAGTTGGTGACATTCTATAAACTCTCTTTGAAACTGGCTCTACTCTTGGGATCAAATTAATGTAGAACTCTACATCTCTAACTGGTGGTACACCTAGTAGCTCACCGAGAAATACGTCTGGAAACTCTTCTTAGAAAATTGTGCCTCCTCGACCTCTGCCATCATTAGTATAACCTCAGGTGACTCTACTGCACCTCTCAAGAATGAGAACTCCCCACCAGGTACACAAAAGATAACCTTGCCACTATGGAAATC
Organism: Iris macrosiphon; assembly: GCA_036927795.1. NCBI lineage: Eukaryota > Viridiplantae > Streptophyta > Magnoliopsida > Asparagales > Iridaceae > Iris > Iris macrosiphon. The sequence goes on from JAYESA010000004.1 coordinate 159,480,244, forward strand.
TATCGTTGCGTGTCTCGCACTCAACCAATCGATGCCAAGGTATCACCATCACTTTTCCAAATGAGTATAATTTAGTCAATTTACATATAATTATTTTTAAAGATTAATATTTATTTATATTATGCTTTTATTAATTAGTGGACTAGCCTATTAGTTAGACTTGAGACTTGTGAACCCAATTAGACTTGTTATGATAAATAGTGAGCCCAACATGGACCAAGCCAATAGGCCCATTTTTACTAATTAATTAAGGAGAATTAGACTAAATTACATTAATTAAAGACTTACCAAATTATTCCTTCCCTAGTCTATTCATAACTACCAAGTAGAGCTATGTTTGACATTTGATGTGACTTAAAGAAGGGGGAATAAGGGCCTGCTACTATAGAGGGGCTCTCCTCTCTTTCTCCTCTTTATTTGTATTCATTTTAGATCCCTAATTCCTTCTTTGCTCCATCAATTTCCTTCTCAATTCCTTCATATTCTCTATCATTTTTATCCCTCAAGGAGCCTTGGTGCTTGGAGAAGCAAGGATCATAAGGAGGAGGAGTTTTGGTGAAGAGATCGTGTCCAGATCGTGTCCATTGAGCATTTCATTGGGAATCCATCTCCTAGTTGGTAAATTCTGAGTTTATCTTCATTCTAGGTCCCAAATTATATATTTGACCATTAGGAACGACCACATGGCATATGGCTACCAATAGGAACAAGTTTTAGGTCAATTGATTGTGTATAGAGAATTTTACTTAGATTTTTGCATGTATTTTGGGAGAATTACGGGTTTGACACATCAAATGTGTGTCATGGGACTATTTTTGTCTAATAAGACTTAGATCGGGGTGGTGGAACTAGATACATATCCATAATTGGACACTAGTAGGCCGTATAATAATAGGATGCGATACTGTATGATACGAGACTCTATTTTGGGTATTTTGTATAATTATTCTTTAATCTTTATTATAGTAAGTTGTATTAATTAGAATGTGTATAATTGTCATAAGAAAAGGTTTATTTTAGTGTAATTAGAGTTGGGGAACTTGCTTCTCTTCCCATCTAACTGATTGGGGAGTTTGGGCAACTGCTTCCCATGGGAGTCTGCATACTGGTATATCGATCCCCATCACTATGTACCAACAAAACCTGGTATGATAATGCGAAGTACTTAAATATTTTTATATATAGTTAAATAAAATTAATTATCAAGATAATATGTTTTCCTAATGTTTTGTTTATAGGCAGAGAAGTTGGCGAAGGAGGGGGGAGATCCCTTCAGTATCAATTTTGCCAATGTTTTTTAGTATACGCACAAGAGAAGGAAGGATGTGAGGTACGTAGACGAGAAGACCAACAATACTGCTCTAAGTATTTTAATTCATATTATAAGTTAGAATAATATGAGGTAGTAGAATTTATATTACAAGAAGTCTATTATAAAATTAAGCACAAGTCATTGGATAGGCTGCATTCCAGTCTCTGAGACTGAGAGTGCCACTAGGGCCACTTAGGATGGGGTGGAAAAGAGTATCGATGAGCCTTCGCCCGCCAAAACGTCCTCTTCGGTCGCTCGGACGAACGCCCTTTTTGTACAGGCCGCTGGCAAAAGAGGGAAAGGTGGACGCCTCTATGACACCGGCTGCTTGGCTTAGGAGATATCGGTATACTCGAGACCTCCACCGCTGGCGTCTTCTGCTGCGGCATAACCTGATAGGATAGATTAACTTATTACGACGATGATCATATTGCAGGCCACAGTGGTGGGTATGCAGGAGTCGATCAGCAGCTTGATGAGACCTCCACCACCGGCGTCCTCTGCTTCTTCCGCTGCTACTTCTGGCCCTATTCTATCTGCCGATGCAGTGATGAGACTCCTAATTTTATTGTCACCGGAGGTATTAGGTTCACTACTATCTGAATTAGTATATAAAACTTCTTCGGACGTTCTCGAACATTTGCTTGACCCGGAAACAACGCCAGATCGGTGATTTTCTTTATATTTGATATTTATTTGTGTTATAGTAATCTCAGACTTGTGGATATTATTTATTTGTGTTGTCGTGATCGTGGACTTGTAGATATTGTTCATGTACTTTGATTATTTTATTTGGAGTTGTGGTCATGGACTTGTGGATGTTGTTCATGTATGCGATTGATTTTATTATGTTAATTATATGTCTTTTCTGAATTATGTCTCATGTGTGTTTTCAGCGTGCGTTTGTGCCATTGAAGGTCCGATTGGATGGGAATTCTAAGCGGGTTACACTGGATGATTGATATATTAATAGTGTTTAACAAGTTTTATATAAACCAAATATGCTGGGATATCTGTATTTAAAAGTTTTTTTTGCAGTTATGTGCATATTAGTGACGGACATACGTCGACTTAGCGGCTACCTACGACGTACTTGTGACACTCTAGCAACGGATACAACCTTCGTCAAGTAAATTTTTATTCTTGGGTGATGGATTCCCGACACACGTCGACGGACAGGCGACTTTCGCTGATAGTAAGTAATGTCGTTATTTCGTCGCCAATTTGAGTATCAGTCTTTTTTCAGTATCAGGAACATAAATAATATCTCTATAACGTCGCTAAACCGATGCCTTTTTTGACACAAATTTGTCGCTATCTAGACGTCATTATAAACTATATTACTGTCATAAATACATCGCTAAAGAGCCGCTTAATGAATCCGTCGCTAAAATGTTGCATAAACTTTAACTAAATCGACGTTGCAATTATGCCAGTTTATATCCACAAATTTGACTAATTGGCAACAAAATCTTTTAGCAACGTGATATTTATCGACGGGTATTTTTTGTCTAAATACCGTCGTCGGGTAGTCGCTAATAGTGAAAAGCGATATTTTGGCGATAAAAAATGACCGTCGTTATTCGTCTGTATTTTAGTAGTAAAAGTAGTATGTACATCAGAGTGGGGAAGTAAGAAAACCTACTCAAGCGGTCTGGTGCTCCTGGTGGCCACCATCCTTAGGAAAGTACGAAAGATCCTCTGGTGCTGCTACTGGATCTGGTCATAGAAAACCAGTAGGGTCAAATCCCCAAATAGCAAGTACCATAAAGAAAGCCAATCTAGGAACTTAAACCAACAACATAAGCAATACAAATACTAAAGGTAAAGACTGAATGTAAATAATCTCATGATAATAAAGGAAATACTAGAAACCTGCAATGAGATATATCCTGAACTGATGATCAATAGAGTAACAAGTACAAAAATAAAAGTGTGATCATGTAAAGCCTAGACTAACCATCATCCATAAGTCACAGTAAATCATATATGTATGGTTTAATACTTTAACTAACTAGGGTTATCACAATCCTAATTACTAACAATTATAATACAACGCGATGGTAGAGTTCCTTCTGATCGCATGCCCCTACAGTCCATCCGGAATATCGACACACAAACCAGCATCGGATACTCCTCAAGATACTCCACAATATAAAGTACTGGATAATCCTCAAGATAACTCTATTAATAACTTGGACTACATACAATCTAGGAAAATCCCTAGCCATATACTAAGTGAATCTCTAGTTATTAACCCCTAGAAGTTTCTTGTATGAATCCAAGTGTAGCATTCTGCAGAATCCATCCTAGACGTGAACAACAAAATATGTTCTAATAGTAATATAAACAAGTTTTATATAAATTGCATAAAAGGACTCATGTAAGCCACGATAACAACCAAGCCACGTGAAACCAAATGAAGCAAGGTAAAGCTATATCAATCCAGATGAAGCCAAGTGAAACCATGTACGACCATGTGAAGCCATGTCAATCCAGATGAAGCCAATTAAAACTAAGTCAAGCCATGTCCGATAAAGCCATGTAAAGTCATGCCAAGTCAAGTAGAGTCAATCATGTTATCACGTATAGCCAGGCAAAGTCGGGTAAAACCGAGAAAAGCCAAGTCAAGTCATGTCCTCTGAAGAAATGTAAGTTCATATCTAGTCTGGTCAAGTCATCGCGTGTCCAAAGAAAAGCCAGAACTTTCATAATGAAATCACGAAAAACCAATAATTTCTAAAGAAAGTGCACGATCGGTATACCGTTGGTACAATCTAGTATAAAGTCGGTATATTGGTCTAGAGATAGGAAAAATACAGCAAGTTCTGGATTTTAACAAATCGGTATACCATCGGTATACTGCAGTATACCGTTCCAAGTAGGCAAGAAAGTTACTAAAAAATAAAGTTCCATAAATCAGTATACCATTGGTATATTGTAGTATACCGTCGGTATGCCGGCTAAGACAAATATCCTGAAGTCGGTTAAAATTGGTATACCGACGGTATACTAGTATACCGTCGGTATACTATAGTATACCGTCGGTATGCCAGTTTTCAAGGATAAACATGGTGAAAGTCAAGTCAAGTCAAGTCTGATTTTTGGAATCCAAATTAAATCCCAAAAATTATCAGAACCAAGTCTAACAGGGACTCAAGTCTAGGGTAAGTTTCATATCATAATATAGACTAAATCTCACGATCACAACTCCGGTACCATTTTCGTTACCGAGTTACCAAAAATGGACGAAAAAAGATTATATCAGAAATCAAAACGGAGACGGTCAAAAGGCTAGAAAATACGAGATGATAAATAATAGTAAAGCAAGTCTAAGCTAAAAAGTAAAAACCAAAGCTCCAGAAAAGTAAATGACAGAAAGTAAAATAAGTTCACGAAATTGGCAAGGTATACTTGCCTAAAGCGAGATTCCAACCTAAACCTTCTAATCTACCACCATGAAGGGGTTCAGAAACCACACTCCAGGTGTCAAGACTATGCTCCAAGATCGAGAGAGAGAGAAAGAAATAAATTAAAGTACTATTTATAGAGGAATATCTCAAAAAGTGAAACAAATATTTGTCGGGAAGTATACCGTCGGTATGCCGATCAGATAGTAAAGTTTCAATTTTAAGAAGTTTTTAGCTTCCTCGAGATCCAATAAAATATAATAACTAGCACAAAATATGTACCCGCATAAAATACGAATACTGTGATACGAGTCTCACAACTCTCCCCTAAGAAAATTTTTGTCCTCAGAATTTCCATAAGGATCCAAAATTAACTAAAAAGAAAATCCAAGAAAGCAATCACAAAACTGAAAACAAGTAGAAATTTCCTGGACAACAACAAAAAATCAAAAAATAAAACAATAATAGGCATAACAGATAAGCTAACAATCAATCACAGGCACAAGCTAAGATAGGACACATGTATAAGAATAAGTATACCATCCAAGTCAAAGAGATATGGATAGGGAGTATGCATATCTTCCTCGCGCTCCCATGTCATCTCGCCCAGTGAGTGATTCCCCCAACCAACATGAACTAATCTAATAGTCCGGTTCTTGAGAACATTCTTCCTCTGGTCCAAAATAGACATGGGCCTCTCCTCATACGATTGGTCGGCACCAACGACCAATTCAGAATGATCCAGGATATAGCTCGGGTCTGGAATATACCGGCATACTGAGATACATAAAAGATTTTATGTACCTCATGAAGCGATGGTGGAAGAGATAGACAATAAAATACGTCTCTAACTCGCTCAAGAATATCGAACGGGCCTATATATTTGGGACTAAGCTTTCCTCGATCTCTAAATCTGATAACTCCATGGGTATGCAAAATCTTCAAAAATACATAGTCGTAGATAGAGAACTCAAGATGATGACGTTGCTGATCTGCCCAATAACACTGGTGATTCTGATCCACTCTGAGATGCTCTTTGATCTGCCTGATCACTCCAACCAAGTGAGCAATTATCTCTGGACCAAGCATCTGCCTCTCGCCAATGTCATCCCAAGCTAACGGTGATCTGCATCTTTTGCCATACAAAGCCTCGAAGGATATGATCTGAATGCTCATCAGGAAGCCATTATTATAGGAGAACTCTACGAAATGCAAGTGATCCTTCCAAGATCCACCAAATTTAAGTGTACAAGCTTGAAACATATCCTCCAAGGTCTGAATAGTACGCTCTGACTGCCCGTATGTCTGCGAATGGTAGGCTAAACTGAACTTTAACCTAGTACCCAGACTGTGTTGTAGGCTCTACCAGAAATAAGATATGAATTATAAATCTCTATCAGAAACTATACTAACTAGTACGCTATGCAATCCGACTAACTGTCTCATGTACATCTCAGCTAGCTGCTCTATAGACTGGCCCACTTTGAAAGGAAGAATATGAGTAACCTTCGTGAGTTAATCCATTATAGCCCATATAGCATCTCTACCAGATGGGGATCTAGAAAGACTGGTCACAAAGTCCATAATAATATGGTCCCATTTTCACTCCAAAATCGGTAAAGGTTAAGTAGTCCGGCCGGTCTCTGAAGATTAGCCTTAACATGCTGATAGACTAAATACCGAGAAACGAATCGAGCTATCTACCTCTTTATACTATTCCACCAGAAGTGTTGACGAATATCCCTATACATCTTCCTCCCTCCTGTTTGCGCTGAGTACTTAGAACCGTAGGCCTCTAACATAATCTTCTGTCGGATATCTCTTTTTGGCACACAAAGTCGACTCCCAAACCTGAGAGTCCTATCCTCATGAATGCTCAACTCTAGTCTGTGTCCTGACTTATATTCTGCTCTAAGCTGCAAAAGTCTGACATCACCAGTCTTCTCTGCTCTAATCCTCTCAACTATAGATGACTGAACCTGTAGACTCACCATAAAAATAATATTACCAGGTAATACTACCTCGATACCCATCTCCTATAGATCCCCCAAAATGTGTTAATGCTCAGTCAAGAAGATAGCTCCTTCTCTCCTGCTCAAGGTGTCTGCCACGATATTGGCCTTCCCTAGATGATTCTGAAGGTCAAGATCTTAGTCTGACAATAACTCGAGCTACCTCCTCTGACGCATGTTGAGTTCCTTCTGTGTGAATACATACCTCAAGCTCTTATGGTCTATGAAGACCTCCACTCGATCACCATATAGGTAATGCCTCCAGATCTTAAGTGAAAATACTACTGCTGCCAACTCAAGATCATGCGTCGGATAACTCTTCTTATGGTCTCGAAGCTGTCGAGATGTATAAGCTATCACTTTGTTATGCTGCAAAAGGACACACCCTTGTCCCACTACTGAAGTATCATAATACATTAAGAACCCACCTGGTCTTACTGGAAGTGTCAGAATAGGAAATAAAATCAAACTCTGCTTAAGCTTCTCGAAAGAAGTCTGACAAGTATTTGACCACTTAAAGCACACAACCTTACATGTCAACCGTATTAAGAGTGAGGATATTCTCGCAAAGTCTGCCATAAACCGTATGTAGTAGCCTGCTAGACCCAGAAAACTACGCACATCTGAAGGTGTATGGGGTACTACCAATTCTCAATATCCTCCACCTTCTTGGGATCCACCTCGGCTCCTCCACCAGAAATGATATATCCCAAGAATGAGTACGATCAAGCCAAAACTCACACTTGCTGAACTTCACACATAGCTGATGCACTCGAAGATCTAAAGAACTACACAAAGATGCTGCTCATGCTTTTTCTCACACTGACTATAGACCAAGATATCATCAATAAACACTATCATAAACTAGTCTAGGTAAGGAATGAATATGTTATTCATGAGAGACATAAATATAGCTAGTACATTGGTTGCTCCAAATGGCATAACTAGGAACTCTCAATGACCATATCTAGATCTGAATGCTGTCTTGAGTATGTCTTACTCTCTGAATCTGATCTGATGATACCCAGACCATAAATCGATCTTAGAAAATATAGTTGCCCCACTAAGATGATCAAACAAGTTATCTATCCTGGGCAAGGGTTACTTGTTCTTAATTGTTGTAGCATTTAGTGTTCTATAGTCAATAACTAAATATGATAAACCATCCTTCTTTTTAACAAGAAGTAATAGGGCTTCTCAAGACGGTACACTAGGGCTAATAAATCCCTTGGTTCTCAAATCCTCAATCATCTGGTACAAAATCTCCAACTCAGATGGTGACATCCTATAAACTCTCTCTGAAACTGGATCTACTCCCGGGATCAAATCAATATAGAAATCTATATCTCTAACTGGTGGTACACCTGGTAGATCATTGAGAAATACGTCAGCAAACTCACAAACTATCCTGGGAAACTGTACCTCCACGGCCTCCGCCATCATCAGTGTAACCTACAATGACTCTACTATACCTCTCAAGAATGAGACTCTCCACCAGGTACACGAAAGATAACATTGCCACTATGGCAATCTATTATCGCGTGTCTCGCACTCAACCAATCCATGCCAAGGTGTCACCCTCACTTTTTCAAATGAGTATAGTTTAGTCAATTTATATATAATTATTTTTAGAGATTAATATTTATTTATATTATGCTAATAATTAATATTAGTGGTTGTGTTGTTTATTTATTAATTAGTGGACTAGCCTATTAGTTAGACTTAACACTTATGAACCCAATTAGTAAATTATAAATTTCTCTTCATTCTAGCTCCCAAATTATGTATTTGACCATTAGGAATGACCCTATGTCATATGGCTACCAATAAGAACAAGTTTTAGGCCAATTGGTTGTGTATAGAGAATTCTACATAGATTTTTGTATGTGTTTTGGAAGAATTATGGGATTGACACATCAAGTGTGTGTCATGGGACAATTTTAGTCCAATTAGACTTAGATCAAGGTTGTGGAACTATATACGTATCCATAATTGGACATGAGTAGGCCGTATCATGATACGGTCTGATACCGTATAATACGGGACTCTATTTTGGATGTTTTGTACAATTACTCTTCAATCTTCATTGTAGCAAGTTGTATTAATTAGATTATGTGTAATTGTCATATGAAAATGGTTTATTGTAGTTTAATTAGAGTTTTTGCACTTTATTTACAGGAGTATCATAGGTATCATATTTGTACACTCTAAGTGTTTGTGTGTGACACATTAGCACTAGACTTGGACTGTGATGGAGTGTCATGTATTGATTATTGGGAACTGGGGTCATTATGGAACATAGCATCAGAAAAGGGGTGGTTGATCTGTTGTGTGATAATAGTAGTATGTTGTTGATAAGGGAAGTAGAGAAGCAGTTGTAGTAGTATGCATTGCAATTTTATAGTGGCACAGTCATGTTGTGCCTGTGTACAGGTAAGGGTAACACCCAGGTATGGAGTCGAGTTTAGAGTTGCAGGCATCAGCGAGATGGGGAGAGAGACTAATTTTATATAAGTAGATTGATGTGGTTGGGTAGGCATTGAGAAAGGTGGGCACTGTCTAGTAAAGAAGTGTACTGAGTACACTGCCTGTTATCATTATAACACTAAGTAATACAACAACAACAAGTTTAGAGTGCATAAGTGGTAGTGAAGCCTGTGCAGGCCTGAATCTACTTACTGCAGTCTGATTGGAGGATCATGCAACTTAGCCACAGCAACAAGGTGATTTGAGTATGGAGTTCCAGTTGTGCACAACAATGGTTAGTAATATATGCACCATATCTGTATATTTTGGTGCATAGATGTTCTGTGTATAGGCAAAACTAGAAAGGGGGAGGTTAGCAGCATCATTAGAGTTATGAGGGGCTCGGGTATGTGGGTATAGTTGATGGACAGTAGTTATGGACATGAGGAAGTGAAGGGTGCCTCACTGCACCTGGGTGTTTGCCCAGGTCTGAGGCAATATAGTATGGGAGGTTGAGTACCCAGTCCAGCTGCAATAGCATTAGGAATAGCAATAATAACAATATATCGTATCAGTAGCTAACATAGGAGTTGAGGAGTGATCTAGGGTGAGGTAGCAGTATGATAGGGGTATGATGCCTTTATACACAGTTTGACACATGAGTGCACTACAGTGAGGGGCTCGGTTTGTCACAGTAATATATGCACTGTAATAGGGGTGTTGTGCGGGTGAGGTTGAATGAGGTATTGGTATCGTGAGGTTAGGGGCTTGGGTTCAGCCATGTGTTGGTATTATATGTTAGGAAATGTTAGAATGGGTTAGAGTTAAGGTATCAAGTATCAAGTATCAAGTGTCAAGATACTTGGGCATTATTGGTAATAGTTAATGACAGTATAGTATTCTATTTGACACTTGGTTAGATTATCCTAATATGGGTATTAGGGATTAGTATTAAGTTATATTGTTAAAGTATTATATACCATATATATAGATGAGTTGGGTTGATATATACTATTAGTATATATTAGTTATACAGGATGAGGTATGCATGATACATTAATTATAGGCCAAGTTAATGTGTTGTTAATATTAGATACCAAGTTAGATACTAGTGCTAAGTTATAGTGTTGTATGGATTATGTATTTGGGAGTAGATATTGTTATTTACTAACTACTATTAGTATATTAGTTATACAAGTTTAATATAAGTATATATGTATGGTTATTATTTAGTATTAAGAGCTAGTTAAGTATATATATTAATACTGATACTATAGGTATCCTAATATCCTAATACCTAGTTCAGCAATAATGACTTGTATCTTATAGATATCAACCTAATAACTTGGTTATAGGCCAATACAACCTAGATTGACTTAGTTTGACCTTGTTTGCCCTAGTTTGACTATAAATGGCCTATAAAGCATATTTTGACTCTTTTAGCATTTATCATTTCTTACACCCAATAACATGATATTTCATATATAGGCCAGTGTGATACCAGTCCAGACACAGATTGGTATTGTTTACTCAGGACCACAGGCGAGTACATTATCTGATAATTTTCTTATTTGACAGCCTCTATATTTCATGTATTTAGTATTGATTATTTTTATTATACATTATATTGTTCATCTAATTAGAGTTGGGATAACATTACAAGTACCTTATATATATTGTGTCAGATGTGTAGATAGTTATTTTGACCCAAACAAAGTTCTACCGTCGATGCAGTAACATAGGCTAGACGTTATTCATCACTTGTGCCCTTATTTTGGGTGCGGGTTGTAACACAAGGACAACATCATAGTCGCCCATAGCAAACTCTATCAGCCATGCGAGAAACTCTCTTTCGTACACTATAACCCTACACGAGGGTTATACTCTATCTACTCTCACGAGATTGTTATCAGTAAGTATATTCAACCTTACAGGTAAAGACTCAGACTCCAATCGAACTTGTATCGCAAATCGTGCAGATATAAATGAATGCGATGCACCTGAATCAAATAAAGCTGAAGCTGAATAAAAGTGGACGAGAATAATACTTGCTACCATCTCTTCTACTGCCAAAGCCTCCTCCATCGATAGCAAGAAGGCTCAACCCTGCCCTCTGGGTGCTGGTTCCCTCTGTTCCTGACCTCTAGGTCTTTCCTAAATGAATGGATTACCCTTATTCTGGGTGCGGGTCCAGCTTCAGCAACACTCACAAGCGAGACCTAGAGGTGATTAATTATGGAAGAAAGTACGAAAGATCCTTCGGTGTTGCTACTGGATCTGGCCATGCAAAACCAGTGGGGTCAGACCCTATCACTACCACATTTTCTAGGAAGGGTATTTTGGTCATTTTTATAATTTAATAATTATTGTGTATATTATATAATTATTTCTTGCACTATTTTTTATTGTTAGATGTTATATTATAGTTTGTACTTGTGTTAGTGGACCTAAGTAGATTAGACACGACTCTTGGACCAATATTATTTCTATTTAGACTTGAGCCCAACAATCAAGCCCAATTCATTTAGTTTGTGATTAATTAGTCAAACCATTAGGAGTAGAACCTTCCTTCCTTAATCATTTTCTTCATGACAAGCCAAGGGTATTTTGGACATTATATATTTCTTGGAGAGGGGGGTAACGGGCCGGCCAAAGGGGGCTAGGAGAGAGAGTCTCTCTCTTCAATCATTTTATTTTAATCTAGATGTAAAAAATTTCTCTTCCAATTTCCTTCATCCTTACATTAATCCCTACCCAAATTCTCTCCCAACTCCTTCTATACTCACCATTGGAGGCTATTGGAGCAAGAAGAGGGAAATAATCTATAAGGAAGAGGATGGAGCACAAGTTGAGGGCTCTTTGCTTTCAATTGGAGACTTGTATTAGGAATCCATCTCCTAATAAGTACATCTCAGAATTTTTCTTCTAATTAGACTCCAAATTTGTAGTTTAATCATTAGAAATCCTCCCATATACTAAAGTTACCATAAAATTTGGAATTAGGTTCATAGGAGGCCTATGGAGAAAGCTATGGTGTATTTTGTGCCAATTTTGGGACAATTTTGAGATTGGCGCATCATGTATTTGGCAATAGGTCAATTAGACCAAATTGATATGTGTTTGATTGTGTGAGACTAGTGTTGTATCCACAAATAGATATATATAGGCTGTATCATAATATTTTGGTGATACGGGTTGATTTGGAAGTTTTTCCTTCGACACGGGGGTTTGAGCATGTCACATTTTGACACGGGCACGTAGATGAGTTGCTATCTCTTCATATTACTTCTAATTGTGATTATAGACTTGCTCGTATCCTTTGTGATATTTGGTGATGTGTCGAGGCCGTATCACAAGCGTATCATAGATTGAGTGTGATACGGGTGTGATGCACTCCACATGTTTGATGTGATATATTCTACTCTATTCTAGTATTATATATATATATATATATATATATATATATATGAATGTGTGTGTGTGTGTGTGTGTGTGTGTGTGTGTGATATACATTTGATGTATATATGATATATTTAAGTTAGTGTGTATATATTACATTGGTTATGATCATATAAGTGTATCTATATGCATTTGGATATATATCTATGTTAATATCTTGGTATCAGTCTTGAGGAGGAGGATGTCATATGGTTATGATTATTTCAGTCATTAGGAAGAGGGGGTTTTGTTTTTCATGTTAGCATGGGCTTTAGGCCACAATAATATGGGGGGATCCTTTGTGCAGTGCACAGAGGTTAGTGGCAGCAACTCAGGTCAAGGGAGTTGGGTTGTGACTGTCCACTATTGGACAGTCTGGTAGCAGCAGCTTTTGCTGCCTGCAAGTGATGCAAATGATAAGGTGTAAGGATTATGTATGTTATGCACTGTCGATAAGGGGGATGCTTCTCACTATGATATATTGAACTGTTAGTTGTATAATGGATGTCAACTGTTGGGTTACACAGTCGGGTTATTACTGATATGGGAAGAGTTATCTATAAGAGATGTATGTATATGTTATTGATGACAAGAAGGAGATGAATTGGATGTAATGTGTGTTATGATGTTGTTAACAGTGTGAGGGAAAAGAGCTCAACAGTGAGTTTGGGTGTGCACATCAGTCACCTTAAGGTAAGGTTCGTTGTTGTTTGTTGTTTAGATTAGTTAAGGTGTTAGATAGTTATATGTCAGAATGAATTAACTCTATGAATTAGTATATTTATATGGATACTAGATATTATCATATGTGTTAGAGTATAAGATTAGTTAGTATAAGTTATGCTATGGGTAATACTCTAATTAGTATCGATATCTAGTTAATATATATATATTGGTTAGATGTGTAAATATAATAGTTAGATAACTTTGGGTTAGCATATGTATATAGATATTAGAGATATATTAGATTAAAGATGAGTAAGGGTAAGTGCTTTACCTTGTACAATACCAAGGTAAAGTGAGATGAGGTATCACGGGGTATTTGTATCTCCTACCAATGGGTAGCTAATTTTCATGTTTGGCTCAAAGCCAAGTAGTGTTATAATACTAGTATAGTGTTAGTACTACTAATAGGTAGTTATATTAGAGTATCATGAGTATCTTGAGATACGTTATCGTATCATTACTCGGGTATCCTAATATAGCTAATATAGCCTAGTTAAGTAGTGTTTGGACCTGATAACCTAGAGATGGACTCATACAACCTAGAAATAACTAGTTTGACCAAGTTTAACTTAGTTGACCTAGTTTAACTGTTTTAATTTAGAAATAGCTTTATGACCTAGAATTGGACTAGTTTAACTTGTATTCATTTCAAAATATTATATTGATATGACATTCCATTTTAGGTCTCGGAGGCACCGTTCCGGACATCTACGATATCATTCGTCGAATTTCAGGTAAGTACATTCTCTGAGAGTTTTCCATTTATGATATCCTCTTTGTTTCTTGTCGTAGTTTATATATCCTTGACTTTTCTGACACTTTGTTACACGAATTGGTATTCCTGGATCCCGTCATGAGATATTTTTCCTAGTAGTTCGTAGCATATCTCTTGTGCGAGTCCCGTTGTTCTTGTGTGAGTATGTATACTGATTCATGAGAAGAGTCATAACTTTTCATAGAATCTCGTGTCATAGCGTACCATGGTTGGATCCACTATACCAGTCGGGGGTGGAGAGTATTTAGTGTAGATATGTGAGCATTCCCTCGGACTTCTTAATATTCTTAAATAGTCTTAATCATACATCGTACGTATGACTAGCCAGGCCCGTGGTTCATGAGCACTACCCAAGCCGATCACATGTTATCACTGGTGCTCACTCACCGAGATAGTTGTATTTCTTATTCCTTATATGATGTTTGTATCTCTTGTATGTATTTCCCTATTTCTTTATTTTAGTATTTTCCTGCCATGTTCTGTTTCTCCTGTTGATGCTCTCTATGTATTGTTACATAGTTTTTATCATTTATTGGAACTACTTTAAGAGATGTACTTTACTCTTCTTCTGACTGAATATATTTTTCCTAAATGATACTGAGGAGTGGTATCCCACTCACTATGGGCCTCTAGACATAGTTGGCTTAGAACCTGAGACTTTGGCTCAGAAGGGACTCATCCCGGTTGTGACAAATGACCCATTACTTGTAGCTCAGTTGATAGGTTTATTGTACTGGATTTGTCTCCAGCTTTTGACATAAGTATTCCTTTATTTTTTGATGACTCATCGGATATTATTTTGTCTTGTGAGTTATTTTTGACTCTGCAGTCTTTATATCATATTCGTGCAATTATTCTATCTTATTGATCTATAATTGAGTATTTATATTTCATTGGTGGCATTATATATCTTGATGATCATTATTGCTAAATAGATAGTTTACCCAGACAACGTTCTGCCGTCGATATTGCGATGTAGGCTGGACATACCCACGTTTTGTTCCCTTATATCGGGTACAGGATATGACATACCCCCAAATAGCAAGTACCATATAGGAAGCCAATCTAGGAACTTAAACCAACAACACAAGTAATTCAAATACTGAAGGTAAAGACTGAATATAAATAATCTTATGATAATAAAGAAATATTATAAACCTGTAATGAGACATATCCTGAACTGGTGATCAATAGAGTAACAAGTGCAAAAAATAAAAGTGTGATCATGTAAAGCCTAGACTAACCATCATCCATAAGTCACATTAAATCATATAAGTATAGTTTGATACTTTAACTAACTCGGGTTATCACAATCCTAATTAATAATAATTATAATATAATGCGATGTTAGAGTTCCTTCTGATCGCATGCCCCTGTAGTCCGTCCGGAATATCCATACGCACAAACTAGCACCAGATACTCCTCAAGATACTCTATAATATAAACTACTGGATACTCATCAAGATAACTGTATTAATAACCGGGACTACATGCAATCTAAAAAAATTCCTAGCCATGTACTAAGTGAATATCTAGTTATTAACCCGTAGCAGTTTCATGTATGAATCTGGATGTGGCATTTCGCAGAATCCATCCTCGACATGATGTAACAAAAAATGTTCTAATAGTAATATAAATAAGTTTTATATACATTGCAAAAAAGGACTTATGTAAGCCACGATAAAAACCAAGCCACATAAAACCAAGTGAAGACAAGTAAAGCCAAGTGAAGCCATGTCTATTCAGATAAAGCCAAGTAAAACTATGTACGACCATGTGAAGCCATGTCAATCCAGATAAAGCAAAGTGAAACCAAGTCAGGCCATGTCCGATGAAGCCATGTAAAGTCATGCTAAGTCAAGTCCAGTCAATCATGTCATCACGTGTAGCCGGGTAAAGCTGGGTAAAACTGAGAAAAGCCAAGTCAAGTTAAGAAAAGTAAAGTCAAGTCCTCTAAAGCCATGTAAGTTCATGTCTAGTTAGGTCAAGTCATCGCGTGTCCAAATAAAATCCAGAAGTATCATAACAAAATAATAAAAAACTAAGAATTCCTAAACAAAGTATACGATCGGTATACCATCGGTACAGTCTAGTACACCATCGATATATCGGTCCAGAGATAGAAAAAATATAGCTAGTTCTAGATTCCAATAAATCGGTATACCGTCGGTATACCATTTCATGTAAGCAAAAAAGTTACTGAAAAATAAAGTTCCACAAATCGGTATACCATCGGCATAGTGTAGTATACCTTCGGTATACTAGCCAAGACAAATATTCTGAAGTCAGTCAAAATTGGTATACCGTCGTTATACTACAGTATACCGTTGGTATGCCACTTTCCAAGGATAAACATAGTTAAAGTAAAGTAAAGTCTAATTTTTGGAATCTAAATAAAATCCTAAAATTTACCAAAACCAAGTCTAACAGGGTGTCAAGTCTAGGGTAAGTCTTATATCATAATATGGACTAAATCTTTCACAACTCCGGTACCGTTTTCGTTAACGAGTTACCAAAAAGGGACAAAACAAGATTCTACCAGAAATCAAAACTGAGACGATCAAAAGGCCAGAAAATATGAGATGATCAATAATAGTAAAGCAAGTCTAAGCTAAAAAAAAATAACCAAAGCTCCAGAAAAGTAAAATAACATAAAGTAAAAGAAGTTAACAAAATCGGCAAGGTATACTTGCCTAAAAAGAGATCCCAGCCTAAACCTTCTAATCCACCACCACGAAGGGGTTCAAAAACTACACTCCAGGTCTCAAGACCACGCTCCAAGTTTGGGAGAGAAATGAAGAAGAAAAGAGAAAGAAAGAAAGGAAATGAATTCAAGTACTATTTTTAGAGAAATATCTCGAAAATATCTTAAAATATCTCGAAAAGTAAAACAAATATCTGTCGGACAGTATACCGTCAGTATACTGTAGTATACCGGTCAGGTAGAAAAGTTTCATTTTTGAGAATTTTTGAGCTTTCTCGAGATTCAATAAAATGCAATAACTAGCAAAAAATATGTACCCGCATAAAATACGAATACTTTGAGACGAGTCTCACAAACATGCTTAGTGAACGAGGCGACCGAATATAACAAGTTTAGTTACCTATGCGATTTGAGAATAACATGTTTAGTTACCGAACGAGATTCAAATATAACATGCTTGTCCGCTTAAGTGAATTCAATGCTATATATGCGAATATGCTTTCATAACTTCAAGGTTTATATGGGAGCTTGATTTACTACTTTTGAGGCATGCCTCAACATGAACTAGAATTTATTTAATTTCTAATAAGAAGATTACTTTATAATTTGCATGATTTACATGATAACTTAGTATCAATTTAGACGAATGGGTTATCATGCTTACTAGTATAAGTTGCGTACTGACCCATATTTGTGGGCACCATCTTTCAGATACTCAAGTACGAGGCCTTAGTTTGGATATAATAAGACATGATGTATGAAACGGTAGAAATTCTTTGTAAGCAAGAGAGATCAATGAGTGTTGTAAGCCAACTTGGCATATTCAATGGGCTATTCAAGCCTTTGTAACTGCTGCAATTATATGTAAAAGAACTTTGTTTCGTATTACTCTGTGTTTCATATTGACTCTATAAATCTTCCGTTGCAACTCGATATTTTCTATAAAAACCATAATATTTAATCTTCTTGTTTTGTGCATTGTGTAACCTAGGCACGCACGATATCACGTCCGGGGAACGATTATCGACTCTACAGAGTCGGGTCATGACATATATGATATCAACATCAATAATCTAAAAATACATGAATCTTATGAGTGTCTACAAATTTTGGAAGTAGATACTAATATCTCATATGTCTTTTCTATTGCAATCCCAGCCACTTTGGGATTCTTTTGCTTTAGCATCTCTAACTCCTTTAATTCTTATGCTTTAGCATCTCTAACTCCTTTAATTCTTATTGTGAGTTTTGAAAAATCTCCTAGTATAAAATTTTAATTTTTAGTAATTGCACCTAATCTTTGATAGATGCCTCATGAAAATTCTATCTCTGCCTCTTACTACATATGTTTCATAGTTTAGTTTCAGATAACTGGTTGTCTTTTTAGATCAGGTAATTTTTTCTAATATCATTAGAAAAAAGAGCAACCATAAGTATCTTCCAAAGTAATAGTTTCTCTTCCAAAAAGTAAGGTAGTGACCAGATGCTCATGAGCCTCATCTTCGTTATCAATCTTTACTTCATACCTAGTCAATTAATAAATAAATTTATTAAATGAATTTAAGTGTTAATGTATAAGAGTACTTTACTTCATTGAAAACTTATAGAATTGTCGCTTTATAAATAACCAATTCATCATGTATAAACTTTATTACCTTTGCCACAGTTTTCTCATCAAATCATAACTGAGAATAGAGAACTTCATCTGCTAGACATAGTCGAACCATGCATGCTTACCGTTTTCATATCAAGTTCTGTCAAATCTTCTTTCGACAAAAATATTGTCTTCTTCCCTAAGAGAATCTTCAACAATCCTTGGTGAACTAGTAGGTCTCGCATCTTTAATTGCCATAAAGCGTAATTATGTTTCCCATTGATTTTTCTACCTCAAACTTCAAACTCGTCATTTTCGTATGCATCTCAGTGACGCTCTTCGAACCTCGCTCTGATACCAATTTGTTATATCTATATATCGAGATTATACGAACAATTATCAATTTATGAAGAATAATTTCTTCTACTAATTTAAATTACAACCAATTCTCTTAAACCCAAAATACACTAATTTTTCTCTAAAAAGGACAAACCCTAAAAAGCCTCACACACAACTACAATAAACAATAGCCTTTTTATATAAGCAACATAACCATCCAATACAATCCAACTCCTTTTAGGATTATTAAATTGGATTACTTAATGTAAACCCAAATCCAGATTTTTATTTTGTCATAATCCAAGTAAGAGTAAAATCCTAACACAACTAAGATTAGGAGAACACATGTGAACTTGAATTAGACTATAAAAATAAGGTTAGAAAACTTGTTACTATTAGAGTGAAGATGACCCTTGAATTTGGATTCCCTGCAGCTAATTTTTCATGATATAATTATAATTACAATTAGAATGTTGGAAGATATTTTGGTTCTTGTAAATGATTTTGATCTTGTGTTACACGATTTCACTTCATGTATTATGTAACAAGCCTTGGTAGTAAATACATTAGAGTAAAGAATGAGATAGCAAAGCTCGGTGATCAATAATAAAGTACCTCACTTAAATTCAAAAAAAATATTTTATTTATATTTATAATTCTGAAAGGATTACTTAGTGAATCAAAATTAAATTCAGATCAAAATTTATTACATGCTCAAACTCCCGTGTCGGAGAAAAACCCTCAAATTAACCCGTATCTCAAAATTATCGGGATACGGCCTACACGTATCCAATTGTGGACACGATATTAGTCACACACAATCAAACATATGTCATTTAGTCTAATTGACATATTAACAAACACAAGATGTGCCAATCTCGGAATTCTCTCAAAATTGACATAAATATCACTTAATTTTCTCCATAGGCCTCTTATGAACCTAATTCCAAATTCTATGGGTAGCCTTAGTATATGAGAAGGTTCCTTATAATTAAATTATAGATTTAGAACCTAATTAGAGAGAGAAAACTAAATTATACATATTGGGAGATAAATTTGTAATAAAATTCTCAAATTGGGTGAAAAGAGTCTCCAACTTGTAGATCCTTGCAGATCCTTGCTTCCTTCTTGTAGATCCTTATTCTAATAGCCTCCAATGAAGAATAGGGAAGAAATTGGGAGGAAATTTAAGTAGAAATTTGTGTGGGAATGAAAAAATTTGGAAGTAAAAAATTTTAGATCTAGATTTAGAATGACAAATGAGGAGAGAGAGTCTCTCCCCACTCCAATAGGTGGCCATCCCTTATCCCTCCTCCAAGCTATTTTGAATTGTCCAAAATACCCCCTAGGGCTTGTCATGAATAAATAATTAAGCTGGGAAGGTTCTAGTCTAATTGGTTTCACTAATTAATTTATCCTCCTAATGAATGGGCTTACTATTAGGCTCAATTCTAACTAGAATCAAATATTGGTCCATGGATCTAAACTAAACTAATTAGGTCAACTAACACAAGTCCAAAATAAACTAACATTTATCAATAAATAAATATTTACAACATGTACAATATTTAATATAATAATCCTAAAATAAAAATACACATGTCCAATTACCAAACTACCCTTAGTTAGAAAAATGAGGGTGACAAATTTTGTTGCCAATTTTTGACAATGCACTAGACATTGTTGAATACTAAATAGCATTATGTGGTATCTCATGCCATGATAGCTAATAGAACAAATATTATGGATAACTTCCATGTTAATATTAATTTTACCTTTAAAGTAATGTTTAATATAAATATAAATATAAATATAAATTTTAATGTTAATATAAATGTTAATATTATTTTAAATATTAATCTTAATATTAATGTTAATATTAGTATTAGTGTTTATTTTAATATTAAATTTGATGTAAATGTAATTTTTAATATTAATTTTAATATAAATTTAAGTGTTTATATTAATTTTAATAATAATGTTAATATTAGTGTTAATATTTGTATTAATGCTAATTTTAATATTAATTTAAATGTTAATTCAATTTTAATATTAACTTTGATATAAATGTAAATATTAATATTAGTCATTATATTAATGTAAATATTAGTATTAATGTTAATTTTAATATGAATTTTAATGTAAATGTAAGTTTAAACCCATTATTAGGTTTCCAACCGTTCATAGCTACCCAACCGTTTATACATTCTCATCGTTCATAGATTTTTGTTCCAAACTATTCAAAACATATTCATAGGTTCCCAGGGCATTCAAAATGAGTCCATTTTTGCTCACCTACCAAAACTATGGTGTTTGTTACCCTCCAATAAAAACTTGACACTTGTCAATTCAGCCACCATAATACCATTTTGAAAGTGATTTTGTTCATCAACCAAAGTGCTTTTCTCCTTTAACTTGACATATGTCAAGTTTTTATTGGAGGGTGAACAAACAATATGGTTTTGGTGGGTGACCAAAAATGGACTCATCAAACCTTCCAAATTCAAATTCAATTCATAGGATCCCAAGACGTTAAAAACATTCAAATTTAAAACTAAGTCTTACGATAACCCAGTAGTCAAAAGAACCCAAGCTCAATAATAAAGAGTGACAATAACACTAGCAACAACAATGGATGGTCCATCATCCCTACAGAGATTCTGGCGAGTGTAATGGTTCTGGCCGGCATGCCGGTAGACGAGGTCATGGGCAACGTGTCCTTCATGTGCCATTTGTGGGGGGAAGGTGCTCAGCCTTTCCTGCTTTTTGTTCGATGTCGACTTGGATCAGTGGTCCCGCAGGGTCAAGGATACGGACAAGATCGATGAGGCAGTGATAAAGCTCATGATACGGAGCTAGGGGATTCTATGGTCCCTCGCTGTATACAAGCTCGGCAACCCCGACTTCTCATTTCCTTGCTTCAAGCCAGTGCATAATTTGTATTTTCTTTCAAAAAGAGTAATTGTTGGATTATATTATGAATATATTACATAATATTAATTAGTAACAAGTAGTGACTACTCATATTGTCTCACTTTCTTAAAATTTTCTAATAAATATGGTTTAAGTTAGAATGTATTAGTAGTATCTACATTTATAAATATGTTAAAAATTTTTAATTTTTACCCTGTTTATAATACAATGGAAAATTTCTAATGGTCCGACTAATTCCAATGAGCAAGGTGAGTGATGCAATGGTGAACCAACACGTGTTGTCTTTACCGGTGCTGGAGAAACTCGACATCAGCGACTGCATCAATATATCTGGTATTGGCATCTATCTCCTAGGTAGGCATAGCAAAAATTTGGTCAAGCTGAAGAGGAACATGGCCCCTCCAGAGTCCATGATCATGAAAGGATTAAGGAAAGAAAGCTCCAATGAAGAAGAGGCTGTGTGCATGGCCTTTTTTATGCCATATCTCGAGCACCTCGAGCTTGCTTTTGGCTTGTTCGACGATGATGGGCTGTCAGCTATTCTGGTCCACTGCAAGCATATTCGGTGCTTGACATAGGTGGGTGCTCGAACGTGCATCTAGGCAAGGACCTCTTGTACATGCTTCATAGAATAGAAGAATTCAAGGACCCCTTGGAGGTTAAGGAACCTTGGGAGGGTGAGAATGATATTTTGCTATTATTATTATTCATGTTATTAGTCCGACCACATATGATCTACTGGTTGCAACATTTGCTTGTATCCATACTTTTCCACTTCTTGCAAGATTAGTAAAATTATGAGACTTGATGGGATTATGTTGCAATCAAATATTTTATTATGTCACCATAATGGTGTATGCTGCCAGTGATATGTTCTTGATGTGATCCAAAAGTTGTCATTCTAATGCATAAAAGATACGCAAGAATATAAATATTAATCTTAAAATTAACATTAAAATTAATATTAATATTAATTTAACTTTAACATTAATATTAATATTAACATTAAAATTAACAGTAACATTAACGTTGAAATTAATATTAACATTAACATTAATATTTAAAAATTTGATGATTAAATTTTTGGGTTAAAATTTGCCTTTTCTACTACTATGTCAGCTGCCATGTATGATGCCACTTAATAGAAGATGACATGATAGCTGACTGGACAAATTTTAACGTTAACTTCCAGGTTAATATTAATTTTATTTTTAATATTACTTTTAATGTTAATATTAATTTTAATGTATTATTAATATTATTTTTAATATTAATGTTAATATTAGTATTAATGTAAACTTTAATATTAATATGAATGTTAATGCAAATGTTAATATTATTTTAAATATATGCTCACAATCAAAGCAATTTTTTATAATATTAGCTACAATATATGTTTAATTATTTTTAAAAGTTAAACTATTTTTAAACTATTGTATTATTATCTTGTTTAACACATATTCAAAACTATTTTTAAACAAATTTATTATTATATAGGTTAACACACATTCAAAAATAATTATGCTACAATTGCACATATCTTAATGTAATCCAAAAAGTTCAAATGCATAGGGTTTGGGGGGGTGGGAATTTCAATCGTCAACCCAAAATTAAATCGTACATCTTTTTATATATTACCAAACTGACTGCTAAAATTTCTCAGCACTGTACCTTTTCCTCTTCTTTTCCCAAACCCTCCCAAAATCGTCCCCTAAACGACTGCTAAAATTTACCAAAACTGCCGATAAAACGAAAAGCAGAGAAAATATTGTTTCCAAAGGGAAAGTATATACGAGGAAGAAGGGACGCGATAATGGCCGCAAGGGCAGAGGCCGCCAGGATAGAGGCTGCAAGGGCAGAGGCGATAGTGGGAGAGACGACGGCGGAAGAGCTGTCAGCTGCGGCAGCGACGACAGCGACAAAGGCGTCAGCGGCAGAGACTTCGGGTTCTCATATACCGATAGAGGTGGCAGCGGCAGAAGCAACAAAGGCGTCAACGGCAGAGACTTCGGGTTCTCTTGTGCCAGCAAAGGCACCGACACCGCCTACTCAAACAGAGAAAGAGAAGAAAAAATCTTAATCTGAGACAGTACGAAGAGACATCAGACTCAGACGTATCAGAGTCTGATGAATCTGAGTCAGAATCAGAGGCAGCCGAGCTACCTACAAAGAGGCAAAAAAAGCACCGGTACAGCTAAAGACCAAAATATCTATTTTTGATACAGAATCCGAAGTCTCAACTTATACAATCGACGGCCTAATCAATCGAAGGCAAAGGTGGCAGCTAATACAGAGTCGACATCGAACTTGGAAGATTTTGAATCCTCATAAGAGGAGGGAGATTAAGAGGCGGAGCCATCTGCCAAAAAGGCCAAGGAGGGAGAGAAGGTACAAATTTTTATATACTCTAAATCTAAGAAAGCTTATAAAGAACATTTCAAAAATAAGGCTGTTATACCTGAAAGATCCATTAAGATGGATGATGTTGAAAATGAAGGTTTTTTTGACGTATTACAATTCTACCAGTTTGAAAAATTGAACAAATCCTGTCTTGGGATAATCTCTCAAACAATAGTCAGATACTTTTACTCAAATCTTAGGGCTGAAATTGAACAAGAAGAAGAGAATCAACATCTGGTGTTTCTAAGAGGAAAAGTGATACATTTAAATGTTCGTGTCATCAATAAATTTTACGAGAATGAATCCAGGAATCCAGGACATATTTTGTTCTTGATAGTCCATCTTTTTGTCTCAGTAGAGTCTTTCAGTAGTGATTCTTTATCACCAGATGGATATTGATGGATTTGATCTAGTTTCTGATTTTGATATGAAAGATAATGATAATGTGTCCATGTCGGATGCAATATATGAGATTACAGATATATTAGTTAGTGTCAAGATCCTATAAAATATATACAAAGATCAATTAAAAACTTTACATAAGTTGTTGCATGCCTACATATCTCAGACACTTAACCCTACTGCACATGAGTATTCCATCCATCCTGATAGAGCAAAATTTCTTTAATATATGGGGAAAAAAAAAGGATGGATATAGGTTCTTACATGATTAGTAGAATAATGCATTTCGTGATAAAACCAACTGTAAGGACAACCCTCCCTTTTTGAGGATTTGTATTCTCAATGGCTAGTAAACATTGTGTCCCAAGCTTAACAGGGAATATTCATATCAAAAATAAAGGCCTCATGGGCAGCAGCAAGCAAACCATCAACATCAGGAATCCCAACCACCAAGGACAAAGTAGATCATCTATACAATTTTGTTACTGCAAACTTTGATAAAGTCTTTATTGAGATAAAGACTATATTCGATACCCAGAAATTGATTCAGGATAAGATGAACCAACTAGAGGTGAAATTTTTGGATGAAGAAAAAGAAGAAGAAAAGAGAAGATGGTGAATGGGGCCGAGCCCCAACTGGTGATGGAATTTTTTGGAGGTATTGAGTAATAATATTACTAGCGCTATTTTACATTTTTTTCTTATTCTACTACTTTTGATGATTTTGTAATCTAACAAACGCATTGATACTCTAATGTTAGAAACCGCACTGTGCACATTGATACTCTAATGTTAGAATTCGCACAGTGCACATTGATACTCTAATGTTAGAACCTACAATGTGCACATACAGAAAGGTTCATCATTGAACAACTTTATACAGAAGGGTTCATCATTGAACAACTTTATACAGAAGGGTTCATCATAGTAGCCAAATCGTGAAGTGATTTTGGCCCTGATATAGAAGGGTTCATCATAGTACAACTTGATATCATTTGTAGTCCTGCTTGTGTCTTCAGCAAACCACCTTAGAGCTAGTTGAAAGGCTAACCCTCACTTTGATCATTATATTTATTATTCTAGATGTCATTTCTAATTATACAGTGAGTCCCTACTAACTATAATTTTTGAACCCATCCCTCCAAATTTAGGTGAAGGAGAATTGGAAGAAGAAGAAAAGAAGAAGAAGAAGATCAAGAAGAGGATTAATCTTTTAAAAAATTTATTTCCTTTTGGAATATAATATTTAAAATTATAATATGGTTCGTATTTACATTTGGTCTTGGTGGTTAAACTTTGTAATGTGTTTGAAAAATTGTTAATTGGAATTTGCAGTTAGACTAAGCACCTTTGGGGTGCATGGTGCATATTTTGTTTGGAAAATTGTAATATGGCTCAGAATTTATAGTTGGTCTAAAATTTGTAATTTGTTTGGTTGAAGCATTTATATCTATTTGGATGATTCATTTAAACATTAATTCAACTTAGTTGGGTGTATTCCTTTGATTTACAGTTGGCCTTCATAGATTTTACTAATTTTTTGGTATTTTTCTTTGATTTGCAGTTGGCCTTCACAAATTTTATGACTCTTAGGTGCAATCCTAGGATTTGTAGTTGGCCTTCATTTTTGGGTGTATTTCTGGGATCATTAAAAGTTTATTAGATTGAAATATGTTTTGCTTTCTCTAAAAATTCACTACATCGATGCCATAAATATCAATTCGATGTCAGCGTAATAAAGATTGTATTAATACATTGGATGATAAATTTTGAAATGTTTGTATTAGTGTTGTATTATCCCTTTAAGAGTGAAAGAGTCATACATATAATCATGTATATTCATCCCTTGTTATTGTTGTAACAAACTGCGTGATATAAGAAAAATTCTCTTGGATAGTAGGTTAATTAATTTGGAACACTCGCAAAAAATTTGTTTTCATCACCATATTTTGTGAAGCCATACAGTGGAAGTCTAAAAGTTAACTTGGTATTTAAAAATTGTGTAGAGCGATGCCATCAAGATTATTTTGATGGAATCATAATATAGATTGTATTAATGTCACTACCATATTTTAGAATAGGAGTATTTTCGTCTTTTCAAAATTTAATGTGTTAATGATTGTATGACATTTATTTATATTTAAATTGCTGTAATTTTATTGATTGTTGTACTTTACCGTTGCTTCGATAATTAGAGCGCTACACTTGCCATTGCCTTCCAACAAATTTTACACCCTTGTCCTAGACGTACCAGACTTTTATTTTGATCCTTGTGTGACTTATAACTATGCCATGATGTACTTTATTTTAGTCACACAACATTCATCGCAACCGACTATATTTAATGTAATATAAATCCAACTTTGTATCCTTATGCGTTCTAATCAAAATTAGAGACACAATCTTTACCCACTTTGAGCAACCCAAATTAGATAATATTCTATTCTGAGTCTACTTCATTCATGACACTTGTGTCCCACTTAATTTTAGTTCCATGTACTTCTGATTAATTTTAGAACATCAATTATATTTATTTTAATTAAATTAAACCATAAACCCAACTTTGTGCAATTTTCCAATGTTGGGCACTTTTATGTAAAAGTGCATTAAGGTAGCCCTTGAAATATCTCCATGTCAAGCCCTTTTCCAAAGGAGTGTTGACCAAGCCCAAATTCTAGGTCAACCCAATGCATTATACTCATATATATATATATATATTCTTCTTTACTTTTCTTTTTCTTTTCCTATAAACCATATAGCTACAGCCGACTTCCCTATTCATCTTCATCTCCTTCCCCATCCCTCACCCGCTACACCCTCCAGACTCGTCCGTCGTCCTCCTCCACAAGCCACCCTTTTCGTCCGCCCTTGTCGATCAGAGGCTGTTGTCCACCTGAACACCGGAGACCCTTTGAAGTCGACCGAAAAAGCCCGCTGCCCAACCCGACATCTGCACCGAGCTGCTGACCGCCTAGAAACCGGCTGTCCACTCGTCGATGATGCCTGCATGACCCGCCTGTACGATGCCAAACACATCGGAGACCCACCGTTCTTCTCTGGACTGTTCGCCTGAAGCCGCCAACCCGATCGGAGCACCGCTGAAGGCTATCTCCCGCTGCACTCGCCAACCCGTTGTGACCTACTGCTGACGACCGACTTCGACGATCACCGGAGCTGAGCCGTAAACCCGAGCAGCAACCCGCTGCCACTCCCTTCGCGATGGCCTCGACACGAACGCCTTGTCCCGCGTACACAGGTTTGAGTTCTCCCTCTTGCTTACATCTACACATACACGCATATGCGTAGTACTCATTAGCATGCATACGTATTTTTAGTTATGGTTTAATATACGCGTATTGTATATTTGGTATGAGGGTGTATGCATTAGTATATGTATTTAGTATATGTTTAATATGTATAATTGGTATATATATATATATATATATATATATATATATATATATATATATATATATATATATATATGAATTCAATTAGTATATATACACATATATATATATGTTATATGCTAGTTAAGGCTATGTATAATTATATATCCTGTAGCAACATCGACCTGGGACCATATAAATTGTTAGCAAACTGCCTTATGTATACTAACATACTGGCAAGACCCCTATTATGTAACTGTCTGTTATGCACAATATTTATAGACGTGACACCCATGCAACTAGACGCTCACTTGATCCTGTAGATGACAAGTGTCATCCCCCTAGCGTAGTCACAGATTTCATTGTATTTTGATTGTGTGTGTTAGTGTAACATCTGATACAATATTGTATTATATGATATGTCTATAGGACTATTGGATCATTCAGACGAGATTCCAAAACTAGGATATTGGTATTTCCAGCTAAGGAACACAGATGAGTACATTCTTTGACAGTTTTTGTTATATTGATTATCTTTATAATTCTAGTTGTATGGCGTACATGATTCTGATACCGTTGTTTACACGAGTTGGCATCATCGAGACCTGTCATGAGAAGTCATAATTTGGAATCTATTATGCTAGCTGGGGAAACGGGAAAATATTAGTAGCTTATGTGATCATACCCAAGTCTACATGCATCATAGCTTACCCACACCTCACATTGGTGCATCCTGACAATTACATGCCTCATAGCCTGTTACATGTGATTAGCCTGACTATTGCTGGCATCATAGCTATCCGGATGGTTAGCCTGACCTTACATGAATCATAACTAATCATATGTAACAAGCCTGATTAGTCCCAAGTCGATCACATGATATGCTAATATTTCACACACTTAGCTAGATGTTCTTGACATGTATCCCAAGTATATTGATCAAGCATCTCTACATGTTCTAGTTATTGTTCTAGCATTTACTTATATTCTAGTTCATTGTTCTAGCATTCACTTGTATTTTTATTCATTGCTAGATGTACATTGATGATGATATGCTCCAGTATTCCTTTATTTCAGTACTTCTTTATTCCAGTATTTTTTATTGCCAGTATTCATATCTATCTTGTATTTCTTTACACTGTGTTATAGTTTTTGTCAATATATGTGGAACTGCTGTTAGTTCTTGTACTTCGCTCTAATCCTAACTAGATATTTTTTTATAGGATCTTGAGGACTTTTGTCCCACAGTTTACGGACCAGGTATAGATGCAGACTATACACCAGAGATCTTAGAGGAGACTATAACTTTATAGAAGACATTACCTGCAGCTATCTAGACATTATTTATCTTATGCACTGAGACTTATTTGAGGTTATTTCAGTTTATGTTTAGACTTATTCTGAGTTTATGTTAGGACTTGTGGAGACTTTATGTTAGACAGCTAGACTGCGGTTTATCTTTATTTAGAGACATGGTGTTTAACTATGTTATTCTTCTTATCTTTTATCGTGCCTTTATACTCTTATAGTTGTTGTGATTGAGTTTGCATTATAAGCTATTGTGAGATATATATTGTCTTTATTATGGAGTTTATATCATTGACAGGTTGTGAGTATTGTTTAGTATATTATTGAGACCTAGACAACGTTCTACCGCCGATGCTGCGGTGTAGGCTGAACGTACCCACGACTCAGGCCCAAATTCTGGGTGCGGGTCATGACACATTTTTAGTGGTGGTCCATGCAGGTCAAGCTTCGCAAGTTGTGCGATATCATGGTAGTGTGATAATTTAGTTGAACTATTGCGAGCCTGCGATAGGATATAGAAAATAGGATTTAGGATGAGAGTATGCTCAATCACAACTTTGAAAAATTCTGATCTTTACAATGCAATAATGAATAATTGCTTCCTTTAGAATCTTACTGTCCTTCCTTGATGATATGGTATCTATTACCTTAATTAATTCTTTTCAGTCTGTCTTTAAGATGCCGCCGAAGACTAGGTCTTTGAGATTGGGAGCAGCAGCTTCATAGAGGGCGGCCACCTCTCGACCTGACGAACAGACATCTGGAGTTCCTCCTACATCTTCTATTCATGTGGGAGTATTTGTAGCTAATGGGATTCCTCTTCCACATGTTTGAGGATTGCCCCAGCTGTGACGGATAACCTTCTTCCACCACCTACACCGATTCCCGGAGGTGTGCCTACTGACGGGGCACAGATGTTCGCACTTATCCAGGGCATGTTATAAGCCCAGAGAGTAACAGCAAAAGCTCAGTGTATCCAAGATGAGGCTCAGAGGGTGCAAGCAAAGGCCCACCAGGCACAGACAGAGCTGGTGAGAGAGAGCATGGAGAATGCTCATCAGGTGGCTCTCCAGGCTGTGGAGAGAGAGCACGACAACCGCAGCATCCTGGCCAGCAGCACCAGAGGCCTGGTACTATAGTGGACTTTAAGAGGATAATGCCTTGAGGGTCCAAAGGCACTGAGGGGATACTCTATGCTGATGATTGGTTAGAGGATACAGAAAGGAATTTGCATTTGGCACAGATTCCAGAGATTCTTCAGATCGAGGCCGCTGACAGTCAGATATTTGATATCGCGCTGATATGGTATCGTACAGAGATGAGACTCATTGTCAAAGGACTTACTTGGGAAGCCTTCAAGTAGCTCTTCAAGGAGAATTTATTTCCTGACGTAGCTTTGGGAGCATTGGAAAGTCAGTTCCATGACTTAGTCCAAGGGAGGATATTAGTTGACGAATACGCCGTAGAGTTTTGCCGTTTGAGTCGATTCATACCATCAATGATTCGAGACCCAAGAAACAAAGCACAAAAATTCAGGAGGGGATTGAATAGAGAGATCAAGTCTCGTACTTCGGGACAATACACTGCTATATTTGAGGGTATTCTGATGGATGCCCAGATAGCTAAAGATGACTTGGAGCTCAAGCCCAAGAGAGGATGCGATACTTCTAGAGGAACAGGTGGTAACACAAGACCAGCCAAGAACCCACACTTTTAACAATAATAGAGGCCGTACCAGTAGCAGTATCAACAGCACCAGGCACCAGTCCGAGGACACATCCAGCAGCAACAGCCACAGAGACAGAATTAGCCCGTTGCCCAGTGTGCATATTATGGAAAGATAGGACATATGAGAGACATCTGCAGGAAAAGATTAGGTACTTTCTTGTCCTATGGATCATCAGCACATCAGCTTAGGGACTGTCCATCTATTCAGGCTCGTCAGGGTAGAGCAGCCGCTCAAAGAGGACCAGCCAGAGTACCTACTGTACCAGGAGGCCAGCAGAGGGGGCCTTCACTTCCACTATAGCAGCAAAGGTTTGCTCAATACCAGCAGCAGAGAGGAGCACCACAGGGACGAGCTTATGCCATAACGATTAAGGTGACCGAGTCAGCTGGAGACGTAATTTCAGGTTCAGTTTCTCTCAATTCTATTCCAGCACTTTCATTATTTGATTCTGGAACTTCCCATAGTTTCGTATCTGTATCTTATGCCCATAAGCATCAATTAGAAATAGAGCCATTAGATAGGACTTGCAAGATCATGACAGGAGGAGGCATTATCATAGTCCGTGATTATTGCAAGGATCGAAGAGTGTCATTAGAAGGCCGAGAGTTGAGCGTGAGTTTACTCGTCATGCCACATGCGGGATACGATATTATACGTAGAATGGACTAGTTGAGTAGACATTATGCTACTATAGATTGTCACGGAGGCAGAGTAATATTTTGACCACTAGGAGAACCAAAGTTTGAGGTTCCCAGAGGAGCAGCAAAGCAGAGCAGAGGCACTTTTTGTGGAGCCAGGATGGAAGAAGAGAAATTACCATATCATCTGATAGCGGAGTTCCTGGATGTATTTTCAGAGGAGTTACCAGGTTTGCCGCCAGACAGAGATATTAAATTCTTTATAGACTTGGTACTAAGAGCGGAGCCTATTTCGTAACATGTTTATAGAGTCAACAACAACGAGTTGGTATAACTAAAGAAGCAAGTTGAGGAGCTACAGGACAAAGGTTTTATTAGATCTAGTTCATTACTATGGGGAGCCCCGGTATTGTTCGTACCGAAGAAGGACGGCACTGTACGCATGTGTATCAATTATAGATCTCTGAATAATCTCACTTTCAAGAACAAATACCCGCTACCGAGGATTGATGATCTTTTCGATCAATTGAGCGGGGCAAAGGTATTTTCAAAGATAGACTTGAGGTCAGGCTATCACCAGATGAAGGTGAAGAGTGGAGACATACCGAAGACAAGTTTTCAGACCAGATATGGCCAGTTTGAATTTACAGTAATATCGTTTGGTTTAACCAATACACCAGTCATATTCATGAATTTGATGAACAAGGTATTCCATCAGTACCTTGACAAGTTTGTAGTGGTGTTCATCGATGACATTCTTGTGTATTCGAAGACCCCAGAAGAGCACGAAGAGCACCTGAGGATAGTCTTGGAGACTCTCAGGAAGGAAGAGTTATACGGAAAGCTTTTAAAGTGTGAGTTCTTCCTTGACAAGGATGAATTCCTTGGACATATGGTGACGGATGACAAAATTTTAGTTAATCCAAAGAAGATAGATGCAGTAGAATCATGGGCTACCCCCAGTTCGGTATCTAAAATCAGGAGCTTTCTCGGACTAGCAGGATACAACAAAAGATTTGTACAAGACTTCTTCAAGATTGCAGAGTCGATGACTAGGTGACTAAGAAAGATATAGATTTTGTCTGGATAAAGGAATGTCAAGCCGTATTTGATGAGATGAAGAAGAGATTGACGATAGCGCCAATTTTGACGTTGCCATAAGGGATAGGTGGATTCACTATCTACAGTGATGCTTCAAGAAAAGATTTGGGATGCGTTCTTCAGCAGCATGGGAAAGTAATTGCCTATGCTTCAAGACAATTATACCCTCATAAAAAGAACTACCCCACCCATAATTTAGAGTTAGCAGCAGTTATCTTCGCTCTAAAGCTGTAGAAATACTATTTGTACGGTGAGCGTGTGGAAATCTTTACAGACCACAAGAGCTTGAAGTACATATTTACACAGAAGGAGCTTAATATGAGGCAGAGAAGGTGGTTAGAGTTGATGAAAGACTTTGATATCTCATTGCAGTACCATCCAGGAAAGGCCATCGTAGTCGCCGATGCCTTGAGCAGGTATCCGATGGCTATATACTTGACTATAGATAGACACTTATTGGCCGATCTAGAGAGTTTGGGAATTGAAGTACTAGTTCCAGGTGTTGAGATTCAGATATGGGGATTACAGATACAACCAGAGCTGATGGATAGAATTAGAGCTGCACAATATGATGATGAGACTCTGAGGAGTATCAGGGCACAAGTTCAGACATGATTAATAGATAACGTTACTATTGCGGATGATGGATCCTTGCAATATGGTACGAGGATATGTATGCCAAGTGGAGAGCTGCGCGAAGAGGTTTTGCAGGAGGCACACCGCTCTAAGTACTCGATGCATCCCGGTGCCAACAAGATGTATCAAGATCTGAGGGAGCACGTATGATGGTATGGTATGAAGTGTGAGGTAGCATATTTTGTATCCAGATGTTTAGTGTGCCAGCAGGTAAAAGCAGATCGACAGAGGCCAGGAGGATTGCTTCAACCTTTACCCATTCCAGAATAAAAGTGGGAGCACTTGACTGTGGACTTCGTTTTAGGGCTTCCACGTTCTCCAGGAGGAAAGGACGCAATTTGGGTCTCATGGATAGGTTGACCAAATCAGTCCACTTCTTACCTTTCAAAGTGGGTACATCGATAGAGAAGCTAAAAGAGATGTACGTACGGCGGATTATCATATTACATGGAGTTTCTATGAGTATAGTCTAAGATCGGGATTATCATATTACAGGCTAGCTTGGGCACTCAGCTCAAGTTCAGTACCGCGTATCACCCCCAGACAGACAGGCAGTCTGAAAGGACTATTCAGACTCTTGAAGATATGCTACGCACTTACATTTTGGATCTTGGAGGTTCTTGGGAGGATCATCTACACCTAGTAGAGTTTGCTTACAATAACAGCTACCAGGCCAGCATTGAGATATCACCATTCGAGGCTTTATATGGATGAAGGTATTGTACACCATTATCTTGGGATGATGTTGGAGAGTGAGCCTTGTTAGGACCAAAAATGGTCGTGGATGCAGAAGAAAAGGTGAAACTCATTAGAGACAGACTGCGAGTGACGCAGGACAGACAGCGGCATTAGGCCGATAGCTACCGTAGACCCCTATAGTTTCAGGTTGGCAATTTGGTGTTCCTATGGATTTCTCCGACACGGGGCACAATTTATTTTGATAAAGGCAGAAATTTTAGTCCACGATACATCAGACCTTTCAGTATTCTTGCAAGGGTCGGTGCAGTGGCCTATAGACTGGACTTGCCGCCTGCTCTAGATGGAGTGCATGACATGTTCTACGTGTCACAGCTGAGATGGTACATGGAAGATCCTAGTCACATACTAGATCACTCAGAGATCGAGGTTGGACCGACGCTTAGCTATCCTGAACAACCCGTTGAGATCTTGGATCATATATAGAAGATATTGCGGAACCAGACTACTACTTTGGTTCGTGTTACATGGAGATATCACTCTCCAAGCGAGTTAACCAGGGAAAAAGAAGATTAAATGCGTGAGCAGTATCCGTATCTCTTCGAGACTTGAGGTATAATTCCTTGTTTTATTGTTTATTCTTGTGCTAGTTTATTTTTAATTTCGAGGACGAAATTCTTTTAAGAAGGGTAGACTTGTCACTACCATATTTCAGAATAGGGGTATTTTTATCTTTTCATAATTTAATGTGTTAATGATTGCATGATATTTATTTATATTTAAATTGTTGTAATTTTATTGATTGTTGTACTTTACCGTTGCTTCGATAATTAGAGCGCTACACTTGCCATTGCCTTCCATTAAATTTCACACCCTTGTCCTAGACGTGCCAGACTTTTATTTTGATCCTTGTATGACTCATAACTATGCCATAATGTGCTTCATTTTAGTCGCACAACATTCATCGTAACCGACTATATTTAATTTAATATAAATCCAACTTTGTATGCTTGTGCGTTGTAATCAAAATTGGCGACACAATCTCGGCCCACTTTGAGCAACCCAAATTAGGGTAGTATTCTATTCTGAGTTTACTTCATTCATGACACTTGTGTCCCACTTAATTTTAGTCCCATGTACTTATAATTAATTTTAGAACACCGATTATATTTATTTTAATTAAATTAAACCATAAACCTAACTTTGTGTACATTTTTAATTGTTGGCACTTTTATGCAAAAGTGCATTAAGGTGTCTACCCCATTGGACACAACACGTGAAGAAACTCATTTCTTCTTTATAAAAATTTTTCTATAATTTTTGGGAATGTGTAACTCAACATCAACCTCCTTAAACCATGGCCCTCCAAACTTTGAACCAAATGCAATCCTAGCCATTCATTTTGAATCTATTTGAATCCTAGTCCTTGAAATATCTCCATGTCAAGCCCTTTTCCCAAGGAGTGTTGACCAAGCCCAAATTCTAGGTTAAACCAATGCATTATACTCATATATAAATATTCTTTTTTACTTTTCCTTTTCTTTTCCTATAAACTATATAGCTACAGTCGACTTCCCTATTCATCTTCATCTCCTTCCCCATCCCTCACCCGATGTACCCTCCAGACTTGTCCGCCGTTCTCCTCCACACGCCACCCTTCCCGTTTGACCTCGTCGATCAGAGGCTGTTGTCCACCTGAATACCGGAGACCCGTTGAAGTCGACCAGAAAAGCCCGCTGCCCAACCCGGCGTCTGCACCGAGCCGCTGACCGCCCAGAAATCGACTGTCCACTCATCGACGATGTTTGCACGACCCACCTGCATGACGCCAAACACACCGGAGACCCGCTGTTCTCCTTCAGACTATTCGTCTGGAGCCGCCAACCAGATCGGAGCACCGCTAAACGCCATCTCCTGTTGCACTCGCCAACCCGCCGTGACCTGCTGCTGACGACCAACTTTGACGATCACCAGAGCCGAGCCATGAACCCGAACAGCACCCCGCTGCCACCCCCTTCGCGATGACCTTGACACGAATGCCTCGTCCCACGTACACAGGTTTGAGTTCTCCCTTTTGCGTACATGTACACGTACACGTATAAGCGTAGTACTCATTAGCATGCATACGTATTTTTAGTTATGGTTTAATATACGTGTATTATATATTTGGTATGAGGGTGTATGTATTAGTATATGTATTTAGTATATGTTTAATATGTATAATTGGTATATATATACTTATATATATAAATTATATGAACTCAATTAGTATATATGTATAGTATATGTATTCCATTAGTATATGTTTAATATGTATATAATTGGTATATATATACATATATATATATATAGTATATGAATTCAATTAGTATATATACACATATATATATATATATGGTATATGTATTTATTTGATGTACATATATATTATAAGTATTAATGTTATATGCTAGTTAAGGCTATGTATAATTATATATGTACTAGGTGACCTGAGTATAATTAGGGATATCCCGTAGCTACATCGACCTGGGACCATGTGAATTATTAGCAGAATGCCATATGTACACTGACATACTGGCAAGACCCCTATTATGTGACTGTCTGTTATACATAGCAATTACAGACGTGACACCCGTGCAACTAAACACACACTTGACCCTGTAGATGACAAGTGTCACCCCCTAGCGTAGTCTTTGAGTTCATTGTGTTTTGATTGTGTGTGTTAGTATAATGTCTGATACAATATTGTATTATATGATATGTCTATAAGACGGTTGGATCATTTAGACGATATCCCGAAAACAGAACATTGGTATTGCCAGCTAAGGACCAGAGGCGAGTATATTCTCTGACAGTTTTTATTATCTTGATTATCTCTATAATTCTAGTTGTATGGCGTACATGATTCTGACACTGTTGTTTACACGAGTTAGCATCATCGAGACCTGTCACGAGGGGTCATGATTTGGAATCCATCGTGCTAGCTGGAGAAACGGGAAAATATTAGTAGCTTATGTGATCATACCAACTCTACATGCATCATAGCTCACCCACACTTCACGTCGGTGCAGCCTGACCATTACATGCCTCATAGCCTATTACAAGTAATTAACCTGACTATTGCTCGTATCATAGCTATCCGGATGGTTAGCCTGACCTTACATGAATCATAGATAATCATATATAACAAGCCTGATCAGTCCCAAGCCGATCACATGATATGCTAATGTTTCACACCCTTAGCTAGATGTTCTTGACATGTATCCCTAGTATATTGATCTAGCATCTCTACATGTTCTAGTTATTGTTCTAGCATTTATTTATATTCTAGTTCATTATTCTAACATGCACTTGTATTTCTATTCATTGCTAGATGTACATTGATGCTGATGTGCTCCAGTATTTCTTTATTTTAGTACTACTTTATTATAGTATTTCTTATTGCCGGCATTCAAATCTATCTTGTATTTTTTTACACTGTGTTATAGTTTTTGTCAATATATATGGAACTGCTGTTAGTGCTTGTACTTCGCTCCAATCATGGCTGGATATTTTTTTAGAGGATCTTGAGGACTTCTGTCCTACACATTACGGACCAGGTATAGATGCAGACTATATACCAGAGATTATAAAGAAGACTATTCCTTTAGAGGAGACATTAACTACAGCTATCTAGACAGTATTTATCTTATGTACTGAGACTTATTTGAGATTATTTCAGTTTATGTTTAGAATTATTCTGTGTTTATGTTGGGACTTATGGAGACTTTATGTTAGACAACTAAACTGCAGTTTATCTTTATTTTGAGATATGGTGTTTAACTATGTCATTCTTTTTATCTTTTATCATGCCTTTATACTCTTATAGTTATTGTGATTAATTTTTATTATGAGCTATTATGAGATGTATATTGTTCTCCTTATGGAGTTGATATCATTGACAGATTGTGAGTATTGTTTAGTATATTATTGAGACCTAGACAGCGTTCTACCGCTGATGTTGTGGCATAGGCTGGACGTACCCACGACTCATGCCCAAATTATGGGTACGGCTCGTGACTACTAAACACTACCAAAATATGATAAAATAACAATATTTTTTTGCGATGTCATAATAAAATATCGCTAATATAAAGATTTTAGCGACTCCAAAAATAAACGTTGTTATACGTCGCTATTGGAGACATATAGCGATGTTTAGTGATAGTAATTATGTTTTTTAAATAATAGTCGCTATAAGCTTCTTTAAGGCCGCTAAACGTCACTGAATTTTTTAATTAGCGACGTATTTATGACGTTTGTTTTTTTAATTTTAGCGACGTTATTAGCGACGTCTATAATGTTGCAAACTATTTTTATTAGCGACGTCATAAGTTGACGTCGCTATACGTCGCTAAAATTTTAGTATAGGTTTTTATTCCCCCCTTCTGTCGAAGACTTCTCCCATTTTTTAAAAATCTCTTCTCCCCCCACCGGTGAACTGCACCCTCCAGCGTCCTCCACAGCCACCTACTCTAGCATCCCCCTCCTCCTCCTTCTCCTTCTCTTTCTCTTCCTCCTCCTCCTCTAGGCAATCCCTAACTCTCTCTCTCTCTCTCTCTCTCTCTCTCTCTCTCAGATGCACATGACATAACACTGACACAGACATGACACACACACACAGACACAGATATGACACAGACTGTGAGAAAAAGTGTAAACCCTAACCCTAACCCTAACCCTAACCTAATCTTTCTCTCTCTCTCTCTCTCTCTCTCAGATGCACACAATATGACACTGACATGACACACACACACACTAAAATAGACATGACACAGACTGTCAAAGATGGTGTAAACCCTAACACTAACCCTAACCCTAACCAGATCTCTCTCTCTCTCTCTTTCACAGATGCACACGAAGTAACACTGACAAAGATATGACACACACTAACATAGACACGACACAGACTATCACAGAGGGTGTAAACCCTAACCCTAACCAAATCTCTCTTTCTCTCTCTCTCTCTCTCTCTCTCTCTCTCTCTCTCTCTCTCTCTCTCTCTCTCTCTCACACACACACACACACACACACATACAGATACAGACACGATATGACACTGACTCAGACATGACACACACATACTGACACATACATGAGATACACACTATTACAGAGGGTGTAAACCCTAACCCTAACCCTCTCTCTCTCTCTCTCTCTGACATATATTTAATAGTATACAATTAGTACATAACTTATACTATCATGACTTACTAACTTACAATAACTGCTACTTACTTAATATAACTAATACCAACTTAATATCAATATTAATGCTAGATGACACTAGACTAACTAGACAAACTTAGCTTACTCTAACTGATGTCTGATATTCTAACTTGATATCTAACTCAAATAACTAAAATCTAAACTTTATCCTAGCTGATAATTACTAACTAGTATTTACTAATAATGCATCTAACTGATATATTCATCAGTAAGTGATACATACATAGTAGTACATAAACACAGTAGAATGAAAACTAATATTGCCACTACTGATATTTTCTATAATATATACATCAATACCTTTCAACTTAAGGTATTAACTGAAGGCCCATTAGTACACTACTAATACCAAACTAGACTGACATCAAGCCCTTAGTTGTAGTGTGATCAACTTGAGTGAATCTTACTCACAACTTATACCTATATCTATTCCTCACCTATATACAACCACAGTTGATACACATAAGATACACAGAGATTCCTCCAATCTTCTAATGCTTGTTGTGATACTAAAGTTTAAAATACAACTATAAATTGCTGTTACCTAATGTCGCACCCTGCTTTATACGATGGTGTGCACAGACCCTGTGAAGTCTGTCGCAATACTCATGTGCACATCAAATATGCACTGTCGGGTCTGTATAGATGGTGTGTGCAACAGCCTCTCCCTATCTCACTGCTCACTGTGTTTCTTTCCAAATCTGCTGTCAACATGACATATACTCCTATGGACAGGCACTCTCCTATAACCAGATGATTAATACTTAAAGCAGTGCACAAACCCTAACCCTAACCCTAACCCTAACCCAAATATGTGTATGTACTGTATTTATAATATGGTATTCCTATAAATATATGTTAGGACTAGGAGTATCAGTGCATGTACTGTATTTAATGATAAGTATATACTTGAATGATGTTTATTTTTTTTGCAGAAGTATCTAAAAATTGATATGAATTACTATCTGCATCATCGTTCGTGGATGTACAACCGTTATCCTAATGACATGTATGGTGTGCAGGATGAATTCATTGAGGGTATATAGCAGTTCTTACAGTTCACCAAGGTGTTCTCTCAGTACATGGATGGTACCAAAATTAAGTGTCCATCTATGAGATGTCGTAACTTGAAATATCACCCAGAAGTGGAAGTCACATATCATTTGTACTCGAAGGGTTTCACGCCGAATTAATATTAGTGGACCACGCCCGGAGAACTTGTGTCTTTAGCATCAGAGTCAGAGCCTTATGTGGAGCTGTATATGGATGTCCACGACCACGGTGCTTACTATGACGGGTAGGTGAACACGGTTTTTGATGCGGTGGGACCTAGTTTCCATCCGGACAATCATGATGCAGTTGAGGAGGCACCGAATGCCGATGCTGAAAAGTTCATAGAGTTGTTGGAGAATACAAGGACTCCATTATATCCTAGTTATGAGGATCATTCACCGTTGGAGGTGGTTACAAGATTATTGTGCATCAAGTCAGAATTTAACATATCGTAAGAATGTTATAACCGACTGATGGATTTGATTATAAGGATCTTACCAGAGGGTGCAAAGTTGCCTAAAGACTTCTACTGATCAGGATTGTGAGATTGCTCTGGATAGAATACGAGAAAATTGATACATGTCACAACGGATGTATGTTGTACTACAAAGACGACAAGGATAAAGATGCATGCAGATTCTGTGGTGTTGATCGCTACAAGGCCACTGGAAGAGAAAAGTCTGTCGGTACAAAAAAGCCTACCAAATTGATGCACTACTTGCCTTTGACATCGCGGTTGCAGAGGTTATTTATGGTAATGGAGACTACAAAAAACATGAGTTGGCACAGGCAGAAACAGATCGAAGGAGTAATATATCATCCATCCGATGAAAAAGCATAAAAGCACTTTGATCGAGAGTATCCATATTTTGCTTTGGATCCGCGTAATGTCAGATTGGGGCTCTCCTCCGATGGTTTTACCCCATTCGGACTTTTGAGCTCCCAATATTCGTGTTAGCCTGTCATCGTCACTCCATACAATCTACCATCTTGGATTTGCATGAAGACTCCATATATGTTCCTAACCGTTATTATCCCGGGTCCAAACAATCCGAAGAGGAACATTGATGTATATTTATAGCCTTTGATAGATGAGTTGAATCAGCTGTGGAAAGTAGATGCCAACACGTACGATATTTCTAGAAAGCAAAATTTTCAGATGAGGGCAGCACATATGGGGACCATCAACGAATTTTTGACCTATGGAATGTTATCGAGATAGAGCACTCATGGTCGTCTCTTATGTCTGTATTGCATGGACCACACTAAGGCTTTCCATTGGAAACACGGAGGAAAACCGTGCTTCTTCGATTGTCATCAATAATTTTTGCCGAAGGATCATCCATACCGGAGGAACCAGAATGCTTTTCATGCAGGCATTGTGGAGAAGGATAATCCACCGCCAAGGTGGCTAGGATACACGATATGGGAAGAGATAAAAGATTTACCAAGTGCTATCGAAGAGCTTGCTAAAGGGTATAAGTGTGACAGATTTGGTTTCACCCATAACTGGACAAAGAGGAGTATATTCTGGGATCTGCCATATTGGAGCACCAATCTGATCAGACATGACCTTGATGTCATGTATATCGAGAAGAATGAGTTTGATAACATAATTAATACCGTAATGGAGGTAAAGAGGAAGACCGAAGGCCAGGTTGGACTTAGAAGAAATATCTAGACGTCCTGCGTTGCATTTGATAGAGGAAGGGAATGGAAAGTTAACGAAGCCTAAGTCAATTTTTTCACTGGAGAAGGAGGATAAAGGAAGACTTTGTAGGTGGATTCAGGGCCTAAATTTTTCAGACGGGTACGTGCCGAACTTGAGAAGATACGTCGACCTCAAAGAGAACAAACTGGCAGGTATTAAGAGCCACGATTGTCACGTATTCATGGAGAGATTAATTTTGATTGCATTTCGAGAATTCTTACCACAGGTCATTTAGGATCCATTGACAGAGCTCATCATATTCTTCAGAGATCTTTGTTCTACTAAGTTGCTCATCAATCGTCTAAAAAAGTAAGAGAAGGACATTGCGGTAATAATGTGCAAGCTCGAGAAGGTGTTTCCTCCTGGATTCTTCGACCCTATGGAGCATTTGTCAATTCATCTTTCCTATGTGGCACGTATTGGCAGTCCTGTTGGTTATCGGTGGATGTACTCCTTCAAGCGACATCTGAATTACCTAAAGAGAAAGGTAAAAAACAAGGCACGGGGTG
Source organism: Iris macrosiphon (assembly GCA_036927795.1). Taxonomy (NCBI): domain Eukaryota; kingdom Viridiplantae; phylum Streptophyta; class Magnoliopsida; order Asparagales; family Iridaceae; genus Iris; species Iris macrosiphon. The sequence goes on from JAYESA010000004.1 coordinate 159,522,794, forward strand.
AGGGCTCTATTTGTGAAGCTTATTTTCTCGAGGAGATTACAAACTTTAGCTCGACATATTTTAAACCTCATGTTGCTACTAATAGAACGAGAGCTCCGAGAAATGATGATGGATATCAAAAATCTAATAATGTAATACTGAAAGTATTCAATGCGTCCGAAAAGTATTCGAAAAAAATAAAGAAGAGATATTTGAATGACGACGAGCTAAGGGCTGCTCAGTTCTATATATTACACAATTGCGATAAGGATGAAGTGGAGAAGCTAGAGGGGTAAGTAATTAATATATCCACATTTACGCCATCTCAATGCAATAGTATAAGCTACTATTATGCTACTAATCAGCAATTTTTTTATTATTTTTCAGCACATATAATGATGAGCTAAGGTCGGTTAGACTCTACATAACAGATAAAGAAGTAGAACAAGAAATGAGACACCATTTTCCTTCTTGGTTGAGCGCATATGTAAGGAGCTTCGTAATTACTTTTTCTGTATGCACTTTCATAATAAATAACTTACTATCGCTACTTTGGTATTTAGGTCGATCGTCTAATAACACCCGAGACTGAATCTATTAGAACTCTAGCCAAGGGACCAATTACTACCGTCAAAATATGGCTAAGTTACTGTGTGAATGGGTTTGGGTTCAAGTCAACAAATGCTCTGATCAGAGATAGCTTTCTGGATCTTGATTCCACGAAAAATAGTTGTTTGTGTATCAAATCTTCGAACTACAAAGATATTGATCCAGCCAATAATTTCTTTGGCATCTTACGAGAGATTATGGAGTTGACATATAATTATTACATAGAACCTGCTAAGAAGGTGCTAATCAAGTGTGAATGGTTCGATCCGATTCAAGATCAAGGATGGAAAATTGACAAGCACGATCTTGTGGATATAAACTACAAGCGTAGTTATCAAGGCTATGAACCATTTATCCTATCAAGTTAGGCTCAGCTCATGTACTTCATAACTTATTCTAAACGGGGGACAGCGAGGTCGGATTGGTGGGCAGTACGCAAGACTAAAGCTAGAAATACCTTTGACGTTGACAAAATAGCTTATCAGGAGGACGAGCTACCTCTTGTAATAAATATTATAGATATGGACTTAATAGAAGTTACTTATTACACGACTAATAATGTAGAAGAGGTAGAATTATTCGAAGAGGGGGACGAAGATGAAGTTGATAAAAGTAAAGATAAAGAGGAAGAGAAGGACGAGGAAGGCGAACAAGATAAATTTTTTGAAGATGATTAAAAATAAAATATTTTGCCCGAAGATATATACTATATTTTGACTCTAGAATGTACGATTTTGACAAAGATATATATTATATTTTCAGTGCAGAATGTACTATCCATTTAGACTTGTGACACCACCAGTTATTTACTGTGCAATTCTATTAATGTTGTGAGATATGCATAACATTTTGACTGTACAATGTACTATATATTTGTGTATTTCTTTACTCATCAGATATTGTTATCAGGTTTGACAAGATTACGCAGAGCGTTTGACAGGTCCCGAGGTAGACAGAGTGCTCCTCCGGTACTGCCTACTGTTGGTTCTGGATACTCGGCGCCTAATACTCCAGTATATTGACCAGTCATATCTCCGACTGCGATGACGTTACGTGGCAGCACTCCTAGGACGAGTAGTTCCAGGCCTGATAGTACTCCCTCGTCCAGCATTCCTCCTGGTGACGAAAGCATGGAGAAAAATGAGCATATAGGGAGGTTGAGCTGACGTCGTCCCAACATCAGCTAGATCCTCCATGCGCACCTCCGGACAATACGAGGACGAAGATTTGGACGACGGTACAAAGTAAGTCAATTAGATAGTTTTGTATCATATATATCGTGTATTTTTTATCCATTATATATTAAATTTTTTGATAAAAATAATTATCTCTGTATAGATATCGTCCCTCGTCAGTACAGAGACACCTGGGCCACTTTCTGAGGTACAACTATGGTGGCCTTTGGATCAACTACTCTGATACTCCAGAGGAGAGAAAGGCGTTCTGGTTTACGCACTTTAAGGTAAAAGTATATTATATCAATCATCTAATTTATGCATATTATATAACTTACTAAATTATTTATTGTAGCAAACGTATTTTTATCCACAGTACCGGGCCGAGTTGATCGAGCAGATGTTTCCTGCCGTTGCCGCCAAGTTGATCCATAATGCTCTGGATGACTAAAATGCTCATGATCGTGCAGGAAAACCAATCCAAGGTTAGATCACACCTGAGCAGTGGATTACAATGAGGGATAGATTCGATGATTTGAGGTACAAGAAAAGATCTGAGAAGGCCAAGATGGCTAGGCAGAAGGCAGCAAAGTGGTATAGGGGCTCGATTTCGATGACGGAATATTTTTGTCATTTGGTATTTTTTTTTAGATATATTATTTTAATACAAGTACGATAAAATGGTAGTAGGATAAACTATTTAATTTTTTTACTAAATAATATATTTTTAACAAGTAAAGAGGGGTGAAGATGCAAATATGGTGACCGTCTTCCTAGCCACCATCGAAAGAGCGGGAATCTCATTGATGAGAGGGCCTCGCATACCTATATAAGTATTACTTTACTTTGTGTTAATTTTAATATAACTTAGACAATTATCGAGTATCCAAACTTTTCTACTCCGAGTATCTTAGGCTGCGTGAGCGGGCGACTGCTAATGCACCTACAGCGGGAGAGGCTGGTACTTCCTCGCAGCCCTCTCCAGCTCCTTCGACGAATGAGCTGTAGGTGACCGTCGCTGGTGGTCTCCAGAGGGGTACTTACTACGGTACGTGATCCTATGGCGCCCTTTTTGCGATGTAGTCATCTAGGGCCTCCACGGCAAGTGCGCATTCCTTACAGCCCTCGCAGTCGTCGGCCCGAGTCCAGGACACCGTTGACCATCAGATTGTGTCTCTCTGTCATGGAGCTCTGGGATATGATAGCTGCTCTTAGAGCATCGACAGAGCGTAATATGACGGAGCTGTAGGCATCACAGCTGTCTATGGGCGACAGGCTGACGATGATGCAGGATTCAATAGTTCATAGCAGTATAAGGCTGTTATCTACCATGGATTCATACAACCATCGACTAGCAGAGTTAGAGCAAATACGTCCTCCTGGTGTGCCTTCATCGACACAGACTCTACCGACGTCACTGTATTCTCCATCGACATCGGTGTCGATTTTACGGGAGTAGTATGATCCATTCTTATCCCTAATGCGTGCCAGTGGTTCCTGCAGATCCGTATTAGTCCTAGTTATGATAGTTTATTTGTGTTTCAGACCTATAATATTTGGTCATTTATGAATATTCTTTAGTTTTGAGGCTTTCAGGCTTTATTTCTTGTATTCTTTACGATAAGGCTTTCAGACTCAGTTGTGTCGATATTTTTTGTATTCTTTATGACGATATTTTGTCCTGACTCGATTTATAATCTCAATGTTTCGTTTTCTCCAAATTTTACTATATTATTTATATTAAATGTATGTTAATTTATCGGTGTTGAGTGTTCAACCAAAAGGGGTCGGCGAACCCATAAAATTCAATCGAGGGTTGTTCCGGGTCTATTTGTACAAATTGTGAATTCATAAACTTCAGGAAGAATAGTTTGGAAATAATTCAATATTCCTTTTTTTCACTATATCTTTAGCCACGTTTATAGCGACGTTTAGCAACATTTATATATGTCGCTACAGACGTCGCTATAAAAGTTGCTATACACGTTACTATACACGTCGCTAAAAACATCGATGATCGTCACAAATTTCCCGATATTGCAGTATTGCCAGGTCAATATAACATCGCTAAATGAGTCACACAACATCGCTAAAAATAAAAAACTTAGCGGCATATAGCGACATACTACACGTTGCTAATTTAGCAACGTTGCATCGCTAAACGTCGCTAATATAACGACGCATTTACGTCGCTATAAAACGTTGGTATAGCGACGTTTTGCGATATTTTTTTGGTCAACGACTACCTTAAAGGCGACTTCATCTAAACGTTGCTACATACGTCGCTAAAATTATTTAGCGACATTTTTTGTCCATTTAGCGATATGTTTAGACGTCGCTAATTTGACTTATTCTGGTAGTGCAATAACACATATCTTCCATAATATAATGAGGCTTCAAAACGGCTCATATTTGACCATCTAAGTCGTATGTATATCATCATCCATTAATTATTTTTTAAAAATTAATATTACGTAAAAAAATATTCAAAATATTTAAATTTATAATCAATAACAAATTCGAACTCAGCCAACCAGGGAGAATAAATCCCACCTTAACTACATAAGCCAACCAGGGAGAATACCTACCACCTTAACCACTTTATAAAAAGTAAAATTATATCCATAACTAATTATAATTAAAATATAATCAAATATATAACAAATTATAATTAAAATATAAAAATATATATAATAAATCTTAATTTAAATATATTTAAATATTTAAATAATTATATTAATATCTGTAGAAGAATGATAAATCTAGATCCATGCGTCCAACAAACATGCGTCCCAAGATCGACTCAGAAGAAATTATGCCACAGAATGACCAAACGGCCAAGGAAAAGCAGCTTTATCATAATAATAATAATAATATATATATATATATATATATATATATATATATATATATATATATATATATAAAGGTTAGAGGGAGTTACTTCTCGTAGGGGGACTTCTGGACGACAAGGAGCAAAAACAACTTCTCGATAATGGTTAAATCACTTATGGCCATACAGAGTAAGGATAAAGATAATTTTTGTCTAGGGTTATTTGCTCTAGGAACTAGACTAGCCTCTAGCTTGACCCTTGGATCAAGCACTCCAGTTTGATTGGGAGGAAGGGTTGGCACATTTATGAGCTTATGGAAACTATTGAATATGTTTTTTGTCTTATCTAGGATGGGGAGTGGAATATAAAAAGTCGTATGATTGAGCTGCCCACAACGAGGATATCTTTACAGTGGATATTGATAGGGAATATAAGGAGGAATAGAAGGAGGACTACTGGATTTTGGGGTACATGGAGAAAGGTAACTTCTTCTTTCGGACTACCTTGTACCAAATAAGGACTACTTTTGTAGAGGTTGACTATGTGGAAGTGGTGTGGGTGAAAGGAGCTGCTTTCAAGACCTGTTTGTGCCTCTACAAGATAATTTTGAACTGCCTTCTCAGCTAAGCATTTTTGGGTGTATTGTCATAATCAAGGATAAGGAATTTTTATGACACCAGTCCTTAATTATTGGTATCATATCATGATGACAGTACTGGATTTGGATATTAATAGTTTTACTAGTTTCTAGGTTTTTTCTTGTTTCGGGCGCATCAAGGATCATACGAGAACTCTCGTGAGATACTCTAGTTTTCAAGAAAATTAATTAATGACTTATGCAACTTAATTTATTTCTTAGTTTATTGAGAATCCTATCAACTTGAAAACTTTTTGAGACTTATAGAGACCCATGGCATGGTCATATACCCCGACTAAGGCTTGCACGTAGAAGGAAAATCCTAAAAATTAGATTTTTTTTAAATTTCCTACACGAACATTATATTAAAATTTATATTGCCCAAAATATTATTTTCTTGCTATCAGGCCATGCATGTCATTTTTGGCCATTAGATTTCCATCCAACGGTTAGGATTGATCCTGGGTATTTATATAAATGTTACTTTCCTTTTATTCCTTCATTTATTTCTCTTTATTTTGGTTTCCTCCTGAAAGCCAAGGAAGATAGCTTTCATTCCCCTTTCTCATATACATTCTTCTCCACTTCCCAAGAGCTCACAACTTGAGGAAGCAAGGCATATGCTTTTGAGCCAACCTAGTGGAGGATATTGACACGAGCACACATCCTACGCCCCATATTTATCGTATCATCCGCTAGTAGGCAAGTACACCTTACACTTAATAATAAACTTTTTTTATTTGGTTTTGATATGTTTTTATGTGAACTAATGCAAAATTTCTTCAATTTTGATTTGTATTATTCGTAATAGATAGTACTCATCATACGAGTCATTGCCCTTGACGGAACTCGAATTGATCGAGTTTTGGTCATTTTATCAAATTTTTAGGATTTGTTGACCCATTTTATTGTAATAAGAAGCCGTGGATCTTTCTATATAACACATATAAGTGATTTTGAGTATGTTATAATTTTCATATTTTTTTATTTCATTATGTATCGATCGATCGATGAACAATTTTGCTCGTTATAACACACTTTTAGCCCTTTATTGCCATTGTATTTGTTTACCATTTAAATCAAAAGGAAGCACTAAGAGAACTTGATTTGATTAACAAACTAAGAGTACAAAGAAGAGTCCTAAGAGAATCTAAGTACAAATTTATTTTGATCTGGGAGATGACGATGGAGGGTTAGGAGTGTAGCAAATCTCTTTACTCCGTGGACGATCCGTACGTAGAAACTAATTGGTTTTTGTGTGAATCCATAGATAGCCAGCCCTTTATATGGGTATGGTACCTTACTATTTATAGCCACCCTATGGATGTGCTATTGGTGCCATATATCCTCGTGCTTGTTGGTCGCATGGGGCTCCTTCAGCAGAATACGGCCATAAAGGTTGCCTCATGGTGTGGGCAAGCTGCCCCGTGAGTTTTATTAGAATTTTTTTGTTTGAAGAGATCTCGGGACTGTTGTGTATATAACTCGGTCAATTGGACACTTGGTCAACACTAACTGTGCGAGAAATCATCTTCGGTTGTAACAAAAAATCTTATGAGTCGAGAGACGCATACTGTCGTAGTCGCATAGAAGCTCTCATTCGGCCTTGGTCAGAATGACCCTCTGGCTGTATGTGGATGAGGCTGCATGGATCTTGAAGCCGTAGCATCCTCTTATTTGGCCTTGGTCAGATGGATGCTCTGGCCGTATGATGTCGAGGACATATGAGTCTTTGAAGCCGCATACGTAGGACACATGGCATGGCCCATCTGTCGAGGCAATTAATGTACTGATGTGACTTGTTGTCTTTTCCTGAGTCATTATCTACACGAATTCTGAAGCATCTTAGAGTGATAAGTGAGATGTCAAAACTTCTGATAGATATCAAAATCTGTGTCAGGGGGTTTTATGCGACCGCCCTGTTCTGTAGTCGTTCAGGCCGCATATGGAAACTGCATGGAGTCGAAGCCACATAGAGTCAGAGACGCATGGAACGCATAGTGGCTGGGATGCATTATGCCAGAGACGCATAGAACGCATGGATTCTGGGATATATTAGGCCAGAGACGCATAAAATACAGAAGTCTGGGACGCATTAGGCCAGAGACGCATGGATCTTTTATCTTTTTGACTTTCATGGCATTTGAATAGCTATATTATGCCAAAAGTAATTATGACTAAGCTGTCAGCACAGATTTTAATCAGCGGTGCATGATTCGAGGCGGTTAAAATGACTGTTTGTTTTGTTAGAGTCATAAATGCTCTGATGTGACTATATGGACGATACATCACAGGACGATATGCATCTCGGGATATCATGTATCTGAGGGTGTCATGCGTCTATCGTTGTTATGCGTCTACCTCAGTTATGCATGCCTTGCTTATTTGTTGACTGTAAACTGGAGCACATGGAGAGATTTTTATGCTTCTACAAGACCTCCTTCAAAGTTTTCACAGTTGGCTAAGTCTGGAATACTTTGAATAAGAAGCATAAATTTAGCACGCATTCACTGTCTATTTTCGTCAGGTTGACACATATAGTGATCGCCGCATGAAGAGCTCTGCCATGATGTCAAATCTGTATTAAATAGTGAGATTTGATTCTATCTTTGAGTCGATCTATTGGGATCCCGAGCCATCTGCTGAAACGGGGCCCGAGGTATCGGTTTCTAAGGGGATAAAAAAATATCACGCGGATCGAGGTATCAGGTTCATCTCATTAATCACTCGGTTCATTGTCTATATCCTATCACGTGGTTTTAGAGACTATAAATAGGCAGTCAGGGTGAGAAAAAGAATTTTTATCTCCTTGCTTCGTTTCCTATTTTTCTTGTAAAGGATGTCGAAGGCTGCGACTCTCCTTACCGAAGAGTTTATCATGGGTGGTCTAGCTCCGTGGCCTCCTGATCTGAATATTTTGCTTGGAGGTAGGGAAGTACCGCCCTTTTTATACTGGGATATAAAGGACACAAAGGCACCAGTACACCATCTTGCTGTAGGAGCCTCGTCTTGGACATGTGCAGTCCTCTGCCGTATGAACGAGTACTCCTCTGTAACATGCACGCCGAGTTTTGGCATGGCCACATGGGTGGGGGGTCATTTGCTTTCATGCGTGCGGAGCTCTATCTTTAGCTCGACCACATGGATGAGACCTCATATTGCTTGTGCGTGAAGACTCGGTCGTGCGTCGCTGCGGCCGGACAATAATGTATGGCAGTTGTGTCTTTATGCGATCTTCGCTGAGACTAATGCATATCTTCTTTTGCAGGTTCTGTCCTCGCTCGTGATGCTCATGGTGGGGCATGGAAGAATATTATAACACCCGTTGTTCGGGATAAAAACCAACCTTATGCGGCATTTCTCTAGGAGACGCGGTTAGTTCGACAAGAAATAATCCAGGAGACGAGGACGAACATCCTGCATCATATGCTTAGCTGCCCTTGTTCATGCAGCACGTTAGCTGTTTTTCTCCCTTTTATGTGGTTCGCTATCGACCAGGAGACTGTAGGGTCGATGAAAGAATTTGGATTAATTGTCATTTCTGTCGTCGATCTTCCCGTATGGTCGTAGAGTGTCTACTCCTGCTCTTCCCTTGCTATCCATCAGCATGGATTTTTTACATACTGAGGTTTGTACTGTGGAGTAGTGAGCCAGAAGGCCTTGAGCTCTATTGTTGGGACCAACTTGTGTCAGTAGAGATGATAGCATGGAGGGTGCTTTTCATAAAAAAGTTTTATATCAGTGAGACTTCATAGAAAACATTTAAAATAGGTTTCTATCATATGTACTCATGACCTTGAATACTAATAAAAACCCTTGAATGTAATAGATTTCTATTATATGTACTCATGATCTTGAATATTAATTAATGAAGTACCATACCCTTTAATTTTTGTATGTTATGGACTTTTGGGTATTATACTGGAGATAATATGAATGTAGTACCATACCATAGCTTTTTAAGGATATCCCACTAGGGGATTTTGGTGGATCTATTACCCTTTTGCGCACTTTGGGATACGAGTAATAGATTCGAAACAAAACCCTATCCGAGATAGGTTTTATAGTTTGCAAGGACATCCTGCTGGGGATTTTTGGTAGACCTATTATTTGGTGTGCACGTTTGAGTACAAATAATAAGTTTGAAAATAATCCCTATCAGATGTAATACGAACGTGATATATTTTGTTGATATTAAGGGCATCCCATTGGGGAGTTTTGGTGGGCCCATTACCCTTTTTGCATATTTTAGTGCAAGTAATAGGTTTGAGACAAGCCCTGCCAGAGGCAATATGGACATGGCAGTTTTTGTAGACTTATCACCGCTGGCATACTTCGGATTGGGTACAGATAATAAGTTGAAAGATACTCGATATCAGAGGTAATATGGACGTGATGATCGATGATCAAGGCCGAAAACTTTGCTCAAAGGTAATATGGACATAAAAAACTTCTAGGCTTGTGGACTTATTACCCATGGTGTACCTTTAGTACCGATAATAAGCTGAAATGACTAGCATTATCAGGGGCTATGTGAACGTGATAGTAGAAAGTTGAAAAGCAGAACTTTACTCAGAGGTAATGTGGACACGAAAAAGTTCTGGAAATATCTTACTCAGAGGTAAGGTGGACGTAGTAAGATATGATTCTGTGGGGATAGTGGAGATACGTAGTTCATAGGTAATATTGGTGTGCTGTCGTAGGCACCCAAAAATAAAACCTTTACTCTTGAAATAATATGTAGTAGTGAGAGTAAGGATCGTTCCCACGAAAAGTAATTAGTCTGATCTTTATGCTATGTGAAATAAGATGGGAGGGAAGTTTTGGATCAAAGCAAATTAAAAAGTGCTAAAAATAATTAAAGTATTAAAACAATCAAAGGAAAAAATGTTGGTCTCAGTCAACATCCACCATTGGAATATTAAAATTGATCATTGATGCAAACATAAATTATCATACTTTGAATATTCACCGTTGCAAGTATTTCCTATCTCTCTTAGGCTTAGATAATTAGAAACAAGCGATCTAATTAGCTTTAATTACTAAATAATCCAAGACAAGCGCTGAAGATTTAATCTAGTAATTTCTTAAAGAACAAAGAGATCGATGAAGCAAAACAACACAACCACAAGCGGTTGCATTTAATTTTGTCAAAAGTTTTTCTCCTAAGATCTAATAAAATAAAGCAGTTTATTAAATCTTGGTTGCTTCATAAATTAGAAAAATTAAACAATTACAGATTTGATGTCTAATTTAGCAGTAGATCGAAATGGATAATAGACTAGTAGGCCTCCTAGTAATTAAACAAAACAATCATGAAAGTAGGCATAGAAAAAACATTCAATACTCAAAGTATAAATCAAATATATGAAATAATTTAGATCTCACAATTTTATTGATTCCAAGGCTTCTGTTTCCTTCGACCAACAAGACTTTTAGCTCCGCACGTTCATGAAAACTTCAAATGAATATTGGAGAAGAAGAAGAGAAGTTGTGTGTTGTTCTTCTTTTCCTCCTGATCTCTATCCCTTTTATAGACTCTAAATTAGTGTTTGAAGATCACAATATCTTCCCACAAATCCTCTAATAGTTACAACAACCCAAACAATAAAATAAAATCTTTCAACAAGTTGGGAAATGGTTATTTCAACTCCACTTTTTGTGCATAGCATAATTGACTCAACTTCAAGCGTGATTTGATCCATGATGCAGCCAGAATATCGGGAAACTCAAAACAGAAAAATTGTGTCTCTATCACTTAGCTTTCCGAATCAATTTGGATCAGCCCAATTGGACTTCGGATGAGCAAGTTATGACCATTTTACTACAAGGTGTCAGAACTGTCCAGAATTGATAATTAGCTCCATTTTGCTTTTAGTGACTCCAATTGCATCCTAGATCAAAATATAAAAGTAATGAGTATCTTTAGACATTAAATGAGCATAAAGCAGTATATATTAAGGAATAAAAATATGATATTTTATGTTCTCATCAAATACCCCCACACTTAACCTTTGCTCGTCCTCGGGCGAAACTTTAATTTATTTTTCCAAAAAGAAATCAAGGTTGCAATATCATAAATAAAAAAATAACCAAGCTCTTCAAAACTCATAACATATCATGAACATATATTTTTAAACAACTTCTAATTACTTAGTAGATATTTTTACTTGAAAAATGGAGTAAACTAAATAGGTAGACCCTCACGGAATAAATACTCAACTCTCATGTGTTTAAAGGTATATATTTCACTCAAATTCATTCCAAAAGAAATGATCTACCATAAGCTTGCATATCTTCTCATTCTCCACCACTGGGATCACATGCATAACATATATCATAAGGACTTTTCATGGGTTGTAACGTGGCTTAGGATTAAGGTGGGATATATTTGGGAGTGTAGCTCAAAAGCCATCAAAACTAGTGGAGCAAAATTGAATTAACTCAATCTCAATATAAAATATGTAAAATCAATCACTCCATTTTGCAACATCTTCAATTTGGCTTTGAAAGCATTTAAACAATGTAAAACAACTTCCACCATTTTTTTTTTCTTTTTTTTTTCTCTTTTTTTTTTTTAACTTTTTTTTATAACAATAATGGAACTTAGGAAATTTGAGGATAAAAATATGTTCCATTTTGTGGCTTTTAACCAAACCACAAATTTAGACACCCCACTCTTATTTTTTCGTACACCCATACATATCATAATGATCAACAATGCTCCACTAGTTTTGCGACTTTGGTAAAGGTATAAATATTATTGGTTGAAAGCTTGTAATGTGGGTATACCAAAAAAAAGGCAATAAAGCTCAAAGGGGTTCAACAAAAAGAAAATTAATTACAAGGTGGGCTATTTGGCTTTTGTAACGCATAACAAAGATGGCCTTAATCATGTTCATGCATGCATGTGTCAATGTGACATCGAAGAGAATCAAAGCAAGTTCTAGAGAAACAAATCAGTGGAAGAATATCTCTCATGAAAGAATAATGAGACTGATGTGTCAGTCTAAAGGCTCAAATCCTTACTGGCTTTTGTCTACCAATTTAGATACTACCATTTTTAATAAAAAAATAACTAGACTAATTAATTCTAAGTTGAAGAAAAAAAAATTATTTATTCAATCATGTTATGAATTTTTCAAATCTAGTTGAATCTTACTCATGACATACACAACCAAAAATCAATAAAAACCAAAAACCAAAATTCTTTTATTAAAAAAAATTTATTATTATTATTTTTTTAGAAAAATAGCGAACTAAAAATGCTTAAAATAAAGTAAATCCCCTCCCCCACACTTAAAACTGACATTGTCCCCAATGTAAGGTAAAATGCAAGAAAAAGGCAAAAAAAAAAATTTAAAGAATAAGAATAAGAACAAACTCCCCTTGGGTTGCCTCTGTTTATTGTCGTGGATGTTTCCTCCTTCAATTGATACAAATTGGATCTTCAAGGTCCAATTCATCCACATTCTCTACTTTGAAACCTTCATAGAAAAGCTTGAGCCTTTGGCCATTTACCTTGAACACTTTGGAAGTTGCTAAACTTTGAATTTCAACTGCACCATGATAAAAAATATTAGTAACAATAAAAGGTCCAATCCAGCGAGAACGCAATTTATCCGGAAACAGACGAAGTCGTGACTGGTATAGAAGGACTTTTTGACCAACTTGAAACACCTTCCTAGAGATCATCTTGTCATAAAAATTCTTCGTCTTCTCTTTATAAATTCTAGCTTTCTCATAGGCGTCATTGTGAATTTCCTCCAACTCTTGTAGTTGTAACTTTCTATGTTCTCCATTTTCATATGCCTTCATATTGAAACTCTTGATAGCCCAATAAGCCTTGTGTTCTAACTCAACAGGAAGATGGCATGGTTTCCCAAACACCAACCGGTAAGGTGACATACCGATAGGCGTCTTGTATGCAGTTCTATACGCCCACAAAGCATCATCCAAGCGCAAACTCCAATCTTTTCTACTTGGGTTGACCGTCTTTTCAATGATGGACTTGATCTCTCTATTTGACACTTCCGCTTGTCCACTAGTTTGTGGATGATATGCAGTTGACACCTTATGGGTCACATGGTACTTTCTCAATAATGTCTCCACGGTTCGATTGCAAAAGTGAGTGCCTCGATCACTTATTAAGGCTCTTGGAATCCCAAACCTGGAGAATATGTTGGATTTGATAAAATCTGAAACAACTTTAGAATCATCAGTCCTAGTAGCTTTAGCTTCTACCCATTTTGATACATAATCAACAACAAGCAAAATATAAACATAACCAAAAGATACAGGAAACGGTCCCATAAAATCGATGCCCCAAACATCAAAAACTTCACAAAATAGTATAGGATTTTGTGGCATTTCATTCCTTTGAGATATATTACCTGTCTTTTGGCAATTGTTGCATGTTTTACAAAAAGAATATGAATCACGAAATAAAGACGGCCAATAGAAACCACATTCTAATACTTTTTTTGCCGTCCTCTTCGCTCCAAAATGTCCTCCACATGCATAATAATGACAAAAGGTGAGAATTAAAATAATTTCATTTTCATGAACGCACCTTCTTATCACTTGATCTGCACAGTGCTTCCATAAGTATGGGTCATCCCATACATAGTATTTGGCATCATTTTTGATCTTATCTCTTTGAGCCTTTGACAAGCCAGAAGGAAACATATTAGTAACCAAATAATTTACAATATTTGTATACCAAGGCAATGTCACACTTGAAGCAAATAATTGCTCATCAAGGAACGTTTCTTGTAGACAAAGTTCATCCTCCATATGAACTAAACGACTTAAATGATCTGCAACACGATTTTCTGTCCCTATTTTATCTTTGATCTCCAAATCAAATTCATTTATGAGAAGTATCCATCAAATTAACCTTGGTTTTGCCTCTTTCTTCGTCATCAAATAACGAAGAGCTGCATGATCAGAATAAACAATGACTTTAGTACCAAGCAAATAAGATCGAAATTTTTCTAAAGCAAAAACAACAGCTAAAAGTTCTTTTTCAGTAGTAGAATAATTTTTTTGCGCCTCATTCAAAGTTCTTGAAGCATAATAAATGGCGTGAGATGCTCTTCCAATCCTTTGACCCAAAACAGCACCTACTGCATAATCACTTGCATCATATTTTATCTCGAAAGGCATGTTCCAGTCAGGGGGCTGGATAACTGGGGTAGAAGTTAATAGTTTCTTTAGTGTATCAAATGCCTTTTTACATGCTTCATCAAATTCAAAAGCTACATCCTTTTGTAACAACTTGCAAAGGGGTAACGCTATTTTGGAGAAGTCTTTGATGAATCTTCGGTAAAAACCTGCATGTCCAAGAAAAGAACGAACTTCTCGCACATTGGAGGGATAAGGTAAAGATTGAATAATATCGATTTTGGCTTTATCTATCTCAATTCCCTTTGATGAAACAATATGACCCAAAACTATACCTTGGTCAACCATAAAATGGCATTTTTCAGAGTTTAACACAAGATTAGTTTCTATGCATCTTTGAAGAATAAGTGTAAGGTTATGCAAGCATTTATCAAAAGAGTCTCCATAAACTGTGAAATTATCCATAAATACTTCTATAATATGCTCAACATAGTCTGAAAATATGCTAACCATACACCTTTGGAAAGTAGCTGGGGCATTGCAAAGACCGAATGGCATGCGACGATATGCAAAAGTTCCAAATGGGCATGTAAAAGTTGTCTTTTCTTGATCCTCCAGAGCAATTGCAATTTGAAAATAACCTGAATAACCATCAAGAAAACAATAGTAAGAATGACCAGCTAACCTTTCAAGCATTTGATCAATAAAAGGTAAAGGAAAGTGGTCCTTTCGGGTTTCAGTATTTAGTTTTCTATAATCTATACAAACCCTCCACCCATTCTGGACACGAGTGGGAACTAACTCATCATTTTGATTCTTCATGACAGTTATCCCGGTCTTTTTAGGAACCACTTGCACTGGGCTAACCCACTGGCTATCCGAAATAGGATAGATCACTCCAACTTCAAGAAGTTTTAAGATCTCCTTTTTTACTACCTCCATCATGGGTGGGTTCAATCTTCTTTGCGGTTGACGGGAAGGTTTTGCTCCTTCCTCAAGTAAGATGCGATGCATGCATGTAGACGGACTAATTCCTTTTATATCCGCAATTGTCCAACCAATAGCCGTATTATGCTCCTTAAGGATCTGAACAAGCTTTTCTTCCTGTGGTACACTAAGTTTATTGGAGATAATCACTGGTAATGTTCCTCCATCTCCAAGGAATGCATACTTGAGGTGACTAGGGAGAGGCTTCAATTCTGGAATACGGGCCTGCAAAATAGAGGGTAAAGGCCTCTTGTTAGAAATTGGTAATGAAATATAAGAAACGTTACCTGATTGTTGTATTTTTGGAAAAACATTCAATGCTGCAACAGTTTCCTGCAAATCAGAACTCAAAACTAACTCCTTATGCTCTTTTTCAAGATGCTCACTAATGGCCACTTCCAATACATCTTTACCATCAAGTTCAAAAATATCCTGTGCTAAAGAATCAACCACATCAATGGAATAAACAGTATTATCATCATCAGGATATTTCATGGCATCATAAATATTAAATTTAACAATTTTACCATCAAATTCCAAAGTAAGTGTGCCACTATGAACATCTATCTTAGTCTTGGATGTCTTTAAAAATGGTCTTCCTAATCAAAATTGGAGCAGTTTGATCGCCATTTTTCATATCAAGCACATAAAAATCAGCAGGAAAAACTAAATTATCAATTTGTACAAGAACATCCTCGACTACTCCCTTAGGATAGGCATTAGATCTATCAGCCAATTGAATCACAACACCAGTTTTATTCAGAGGTTCAAGATTTAAAGATTCATATATAGAATATGGCATGACATTGATAGAAGCTCCTAAATCTAACATGGCTTTCTCATATTTATTGTTACCTATCTTACAAAGGATAGTAAACATTCCAGGATCTTTGCATTTCGTAGGGAGTTTTCGTTGAATTACTGCAGAAACACTCTCCCCAACTTTTACCTTTTCATATCCTTTAAGCTTTTCTTTCCTCTTTATTGTACACAATTCTTTTAAAAATTTAGCATAGCGAGGTACTTGTTTGATAGCATCTAAAAGTGGAATATTTACCTCACATTTACGAAAAGTCTCATATAACTCATTATTTTGTTCAATTTTTCTAGATTCTATTAAAGCTTGAGGAAAATGAGGTACTGGCTTATAATCACAAAGGGGTGGAAACTTACAATTGGGTACCTCATCATTATTGGGGACGTTCGTGTCTGCCATGGTGCTTTTCTCTTCTTCTTGTTTTGACGTTGCAGGTGCTTCTTTTACTGGAATGTCAACCTCTTTACCGCTTCTCAAAACGATTGCACTTGCATTTTCTTTTAGATTTACTATCGTTTGAGATGGTAGTTTTCCAGAACTTTGTGCCTCTAGATTATTAATTATTGTAGCCATTTGGCTCATTTGATTGTCCAAGCTTTGAATGCTAGCCCTTGTCTCCTGTTGAAATTGTAAATTATTAGTGGCAAGAGACTTAACAATATCTTCTAAAGACATACCAGAGTTAGAAGTTTGGTTTGGTTGTTGTTTAGGATATGGCTGCTTGTACTGTTGGTAACTTGGGAGATTTTGATTGACAGGATGATTTGTTTATGGATTCCCATAGTTGAAATTGGGATGATCTCTCCATCCTGGATTGTAAGTGTTTGAATATGGATCATACTTCCTTTGTGGTTGTCCAGGGAAAGCACCTACCACATTCACTTGTTCATTGGACTCCTCTTGAAGAGTTGGACACATGTCAGTCGGATGTCCTGCTACTGAACAAATCCTACAAGATTTTGCTGTTTGTATCTTACCTACAGCCATTTGACGAACAAGAGACGTTAAACTAGCAATTTGTTGTTCTAGGGAAGAAATATTTACCTTGTTAGCATGCCTAGATGGAAGATCTAACCTAGTGCCAAATTGTTGCGAATTTGCTGCCATATTTGTAATTAAATTTCTTGCGGCCTCAGGAGTTTTATCTACCAAAGCTCCTCCACTAGCAGCATCTATCATGCTTCTATCAGTTGGTAGAAGGCCTTCGTAGAAGTACTGGATAAGTAGATGCTCGCTAATTTGATGATGGGGGCAACTTGCACATAATTTTTTAAAACGTTCCCAGTACTCGTGGAGAGACTCTGCATTGTGTTGCCTTACCCCACAAATTTCTTTTCGGATATTGGCCGCCCTTGAAGCGGAAAAGTACTTCTCCAAGAATAGTCTCTTCATTTCGTTCCATGTTACAATGCTCCCAGAGGGTAGATAATAGAGCCAATCCTTAGCCGAATCCTTTAAAGAAAACGGAAAGGCTCTTAATTTGATTTGCTCTTCGGATACCCCCGTAGGTTTCATAGTTGTGCATACCACATGAAGCTCCTTTAGATGCCATGAAAAGTGGGTAATAAATGTATTAGTCCAGATTTTAATTCAAAACTAGTAGTAGCATCTAAAGTAGGAAATGTAATGCATAAAGGGTGTTGGTTCAAATCAGGGGCTGCAAGTTCTTTCAAAGTTCTATTTGCAGCCATGTCTTCCTCTTCTTCAGGATTAGATTTGCAAGAGAGTAAGGAATCCGTAGCAGGGTCGTTCTCGTTAGAGTTTCTTTGAGCTTCCTTCCTTAACCTGCGCAGAGTTCTTTCTATTTCTGGATCACACTGAAAATCACTTTGATTAGAAGATCGAGTTGCAATCATAAACAATGAATAAAATGATAGCAAGCAACCCAGGAAAGTATATGAGAATAAATTTTTTTTTTTTTGCAAATAAACAAAAATAATTTAATTATAAGAAAAAATCACAAATGGCACAAAAATTAACTAAAATTACTCCCCGGCAATGACGCCAAAATTTGTTGTGCTGTCGTAGGCACTCAAAAATAAAACCTTTACTCTTGAAATAATATGTAGTAGTGAGAGTAAGGATCGTTCCCACGAAGAGTAATTAGTTTGATCTTTATGCTATGTGAAATAAGATGGGGGGGAAGTTTTGGATCAAAGCAAATTAAAAAGAGCTAAAAATAATTAAAGTATTAAAACAATCAAAGGAAAAAATGTTGGTCTCAGTCAACATCCACCATTGGAATCTTAAAATTGATCATTGATGCAAACATAAATTATCATACTTTGAATATTCACCGTTGGAAGTATTTCCTATCTCTCTTTAGGCTTAGATAATTAGAAACAAGCGATCTAATTAGCTTTAATTACTAAATAATCCAAGACAAGCGCTGAAGATTTAATCTAGTAATTTCTTAAAGAACAAAGAGATCGATGAAGCAAAACAACACAAGCACAAGCGGTTGCATTTAATTTTCTCAAAAGTTTTTCTCCTAAGATCTAATAAAATAAAGCAGTTTATTAAATCTTGGTTGCTTCATAAATTAAAAAAATCAAACAATTACGGATTTGATGTCTAATTTAGCAGTAGATCGAAATGGGTAATAGACTAGTAGGCCTCCTAGTAATTAAACAAAACAATCATGAAAGTGGGCATAGAAAAAACATTCAATACTCAAAGCATAAATCAAACATATGAAATAATTTAGATCTCACAATTTTATTGATTCCAAGGCTTCTGTTTCCTTCGACCAACAAGACTTTTAGCTCCGCACGTTCATGAAAACTTCAAATGAATATTGGAGAAGAAGAAGAAGAGGAGGAGTTGTGTGTTGTTCTTCTTTTCCTCCTGATCTCTATCCCTTTTATAGACTCTAAATTAGTGTTTGAAGATCAAAATATCTTCCCACAAATCCTCTAATAGTTACAATAACCCAAACAATAAAATAAAATCTTTCAACAAGTTGGGAAATGGTTATTTCAACTCCATTTTTTGTGCATAGCATAATTGACTCAACTTCAAGCGTGATTTGGTCCATGATGCAGCCAGAATCTCGGGAAACTCAAAACAGAAAAATTGTGCCTCTATCACTTAGCTTTCCGAATCAATTTGGATCAGCTCAATTGGACTTCGGATGAGCAAGTTATGACCATTTTTCTACAAGGTGTCAGAACTGTCCAAAATTGATAATTAGCTCCATTTTGTTTTTAGTTACTCCAATTGCATCCTAGATCAAAATATAAAAGTAATGAGTATCTTTAGACATTAAATGAGCATAAAGGAGTATATATTAAGGAATAAAAATATGATATTTTATGTTCTCATCAAATATGAACATGAACTTACTTTTTCTTTGCTGGAAAAAAGGAAGTGTGGATTTGAATCATTCGTTTCCATTGCAGGTATCCACTGGGAGATTTTTTGGTGGACCTATTATTTGTTGCGCACGTTTGAGTGCAAATAATAAGTTCGAGATAAGCCCTGCCAGAGGCGAAATGGACATAGCAGTTTTTTGTGAACTTAAAATCGCTGGTGTACCTTGGTGAGTACGGGTGATAAGTTTAGACGGTGATCGATATCATGGGTATTGTGGGTGTGATGATCGATAACCAACCCGAAAGGTTTGCTTAGAGGTGCGAAGGACATGGCAAACCCTACTGGAGAATTTTTTGTGTAGACTTATTATTTGTTTCGCACGTTAAGTACAAATAATAAATTAAAAAAAACCCTAATAGCGATAATACGGACATAATAGGTTTTGTTCATATTAAGGGCATCACACTGGGGGTTTTTGGTGGACCTATTAATATTTTGCGTACTTTGGGGTGTGAGTAATAGATTCGAGACAAACCTTATTAGAGGTAAAATAGACGTGATAGATTTTGTGGACCTATTAATTTTTTGTGCATGTTAGTGCAAGTAATAGATTTGAGACAAGCCCTGCCAGAGGTAATATGGATGTGGCAATTTTTGTGGACTTAACACCGCGGGCCTTCTAGAGTCATCGACGGAAGTCGATGGGTGATGAATGATGGTGATTGATCGAGGCTAAGGCGGTGGCAACGTACGGTGGAGATGGGGTGGTCACGGATCGATGATGTGGTGTGAAGGCGGTGGAAGCTTCTCGAATCGTCGAAGTTTCCCGAGAATGTGGTGTTTGGAGTCGGATAGAGGGATGGATATCGGTGTGGTCGGTTGGTTGTTTTGAGAAGAAGGAGAACACCCGATCAAAAAATTTGGACGGGACGATTTATTTTAAGTTGACCAAACAGTTTGGGCCAATGGGTTTAGAACCTAATCTGGTTGGGTGAAGTGGTTTGGGCTCAGTTCCCTTTGGTCATTGAAGATTGGATTCAATACTCAAATGAGTATGCCTAATGGCTAAATAGGTTAGTCTATGGGCTGCTTGGTTGAGTGTTGGCTATAATGCTTTAATGGGTCTATTATCCATTGGGTTGGAGTGACTCGTGTATTGTATTGGGGAAGTCCAACCTACTGGGCTCTACATTTGGGCTGCCAAGATGGACTATGGGAGATGTCTGGTTGTATTATAAGGGTTGCTTACTTGATACTATTATAATTAGGGTTGTATCTAGGTATAATATAAATAATACTTTGAACCTATAGACTCAGCTTATAATATTTTATCAATAATTATTTTCTAACACTTATTTACGAAAGAAATTATTTATTGCCAAAATTATTAGAAAATTGTTTTATTGAATTTCTAGAAGTTACAATATATATAATTTTCTTACTTCTTATTCAGAGTTGCACTATAACTTTTTAAGACTTATTTTATACTGTCATCAAACATAAGGAGGGGAGATTAAGTAAATGATGTATCTCATAATTAAGTAGAAGAAGCCATAGAAAAACTAAATGCCATTTTTGAATTAAATCTTGGAAGATATTTGTTCATTTACTCATTAATCATAATTATTAATTTATCACCACACCAAAGCCTCGTTTGGTTCGCTGAAAGGAAACACTACTAGAATAAGACAAATTAGCGAGGCTTGAAAATGTCACTAATTTGCAAAAAAATGTCGCTAATTGGAATTTCTGACATTATTAGCAATGTTTCAGGGAAGTCACATTTTAGCTTGTCGTTGACAAGTAAAACTTTGCCAAACGTCGCTATAGCGACGAATATTTACGATGTTATCCCGTCGATAATATTTATATAATTAGCGACGGTTATCGTCGCATTATCGCTATATTAGCGACCAATTTTGTGTCAATAAATATCGCTAAAATTTAGATAATTAGCAATATTTTACTACGTAATTAGCGACATTTTTACTAAGTCAGGATGACATGGCAAATATTGCCAGGTCATCATATTAGTGATGTTTAGTTACTGAATAGCGACGTCCATGTTACAGAGTAGCAACGTTCTGATACCAATTAGTGATATTTAGATGCATCACTGGTCATTTATATCTGTCGCCAAACGTCACTATTCTGTAAAAAAAAAATAGCATACAATTTGTAAAATAGTTTCCAACTAAAACCTACCTGCAGTTTTAAAATTATAGTTTATAGACCCGGAGCAATCCTCTATTGAATTTTTTGGGTTCGCCGACCCCTTCAGTGGAACACTCAATGCCAATAAATTCACATATAATTAATATAAATAATAAAGTAAACTCACGTATAAAGAAAACTATAAACTTCCAATACACTAAATACTATGTCCCAGGAAGTAGATAAATGAATGTAAAATAAATGTCACATAATCTCATGAAAATATTGTCATAAAAAGTATGAAATAAATACATCAAAGATCTAAGAATGGACCAATACACACAAAAACATAAAAAAATTGTCCAAACAAGGACTACTGTTGATCAGTAGGAGCACTGCCGCATATATGGGATAAAAGAAAGTCATACTGCTCATATGAAAGCGTCACCGATATCGATGAAGGAGGCAGTGTTGTCACGACCCGTACCCAAAAATTTGGGCATGAGTCATGGGTATGTCCAGCCTACACCGCAGTGTCGACGGTAGAACATTGTCTAATACCTCACAATATATAAATCACAATCCATACAATAATATCTCAACTCCTCTAAGGGAGAAATAAACAATAATCAATGATAGTACTCAATCACAATCTCTAAGGAAGATAAGCACGATATAATAAACAAAGTGAAATAAAGTCAAAAGTCTAAAAAGGTCTAAACATAACCTCCAACAAGTCTGAAATCCAAAATAAATCCAAGTATCAATATGGTTTCCAGAGACAAATGTATCAAATAGAGATATAATAACTAATTATTTAGACAGTCTCGGGCTGGGTCTCTCTTACAACTACTCCATGATCCTTCTGAGCAATGGAATTAATCTCAACTACCAAAACCTCCTGAGGCCTATAGTAAGTGGTAGAAAGACCAGGCTCGAGGAGATGAGACCATAGATAGATTTTCGAAGATGGCATACCAAAGACTCCCCCGTGCTCTCAAAACTGGGAGGTTGCTGCATATAGACGGTCTCGAAGAGGTCCCCGTTGAGGAAGGGCGACACCAATCCTGCAAGCAATCTCCTAAAAATATTATCCAGTCAGGATGGAATAAGTGAAAATACTGAAAGCAGTTCCAATACATGGTAGAAACTATAAAATAGTAAATAGTAATAAAATACATGATGAAAAAATTAAAACTGATATTATGGCATGACAAGCAATGAGGAATAATTAAACATGATCAATATGACATAAGTCAACATATATGTAGTGAAACAGGGAAGAACTGTAACTATCTAATTATTTTGAAATACTAGTTTCGATATGTGATCTGCTTGGGAGAATCACGGTCTATACTAAGATTCGGCTCAATCATACATGTAGTGTATGATTAGCTATTAATCATAGTCTATACTACCACACGGTCTAATAGGGTATGATCACATATTTAACTAATACTTTCCATCCCCCGACTAGTACAATGGATCCAAATTATGATACATCAAGATCCGTTACGGCACGTAAATCATAATGCACGGTCTAAAATACTAACACAATGATCACGATCTATATAATATATAAGAAGCAATATCTTCTGACTAGGATCCAAAATGTACCAATCTGTGTACCATCATGTCAAAAATTAAGTACAACATCACTAAAAATATGTAACAAAGAAGCTGCCAAGTAAAGAAAACTATCAGAGAATGTACTCGCCTGTGGTCCCAAACAGAAAATACAAGTCAGAATCTGCATCAGAGTCCAAGTTGAAGGACCGTTAGGCAATTCTATAGTGGGTGAATAGAGTATAGATGAAAATATAGCCCAATTAAAAATTAGACTAAGTAAAGGCAGTTACCAACTTGCAATAATGCAGCAATATAACAATAGTATATGGGAGTAAGTTAAGATTAGAATCACAAACACAAACACCGAGATTTATATTGGTTTTTCTCGTGGAGGACTAATCCAGTCCCAAGAAATCTTGCTCGATGTTAAATCCACTATTAGTGAAAATATAAGCTTTGATCTGAAGGGCTTACGACTTTGTACAAATACGAGCTTTGATCTGAAGATCTCGAAGACTTCAGACACTGGGATAAGTAGTTTTGAATAACCAAGCTTGTACAACTCGAACACTTATAATCGAAACCACACTGGAACTTAAAAGAATTAGAGTTATCTTATAAATGGAGAAGATTTAAAGTTCTTAATGAATAGAGAAGATGAAGAGTGAATGAGTGAACAAAAATGGAAAAACTCTTCTATATTAATAGCTTTTCTAGGGCAGAATTCAGGCAAAACTCAATTTCCTAATGTTCAAAAATTCAAACATTGGAGACAAAAGAATAGGGCTAGCCACCTGACTAGGGATTCTGGTTAAGGTGGCCAAGTTCGGTGCTAGTTCGGGCAAAACTCGATCCGAGTTCGGTGGACCCAAATCCAGAATATCCATGGTTGGTTTCGGCTTATTTGACGAGGTTTTAAGTAGAGTTTTTGGTATAGTTCAAGGACATAGTTAGGTTCTGGTTTATGTAGGCTTATTTGAGTAGAATTTGGGTTATGATTCAACTAGTGCCAAAGTGTGATACGACTCACATAAATCCTAGACTTAAGTAAAATAAAAGTACATAATAAATATAAAATGACCAGACTGAAGGTAGGAAATCCTTGAGATATAGCAGTTTCCGGGATGTAGTCCGCGATATACTTTGGTACAGTCTTATATTGTATTACATTTACCATGTGTCAACTCATAGTTTATATTAATTATCAAAATCTGGTTGACTGTGACCAGATGGACCAATAATCTCCCATATTTTGATAATTGATAAAACTGGGACTGATATGTCCGAAAATATGTAGAGGATGTGATCCAGATGGAAATAGCTCCCCCGTAATGAGAGCGTAAGCACGTTGAAATTGAAGGGATTTGAGGTATCAGTGTGTCTCCTCTGTTGTTACTTCATCGAAATGGAGTTGCTCCCCTATAATATATGGAGTAACACAAACATTTAAAAAAATAAGTGAAGTAGGAATACATAGATAAATATGCCAAATATTTATAGCAAACCAAAATTATATTAAGCACACTAAAGATACAATTTATTACATATTAAAAATATTTTAGATAGTAAACCCAAACTACTACAAACTGAAATAGTTTTTAAAAAACCAAGTCCATGTCAAACTACAAACTACATAATAAAATCTAGTACAGAAAATAACATCATGATCATTATCAGTAATATCTAAGCATTAAATCTCTGCAATACTAATGATCATCATCATCCCTAGTGGTAGGATCACTGGTCTCAGCAGAACGTATCTTGCCATATCGTGTAGCAGTTGGATCGAAGAATCTCTAAGCATATCGATTGTTAATGCGATAGACAGAAATGGATGCATCACGAACCATAGGAATTAGTCAGCTAGGATGATGAGAAAAACTATATCGCATGTCCATCACGGTGTTAGAAATAATTTGGAATTGGAGTATGGTACGAAAGTTCATAGAATGATACCGATCGTCTTCTAGTTTAAAACGATCTTGAAGCATGGTATGGAGAGATTCAAGTGTGATAGGTGGAGAAGGTGGAGCATCATCATGACCAGGAGATGGGTAAACGAGTGGTGCTAGAGTAGGAGGTGTAAGATCAATCCTATGATGCTTGCCAAGATAAGAAGGTTCAACTAGAAGGGGGTAATCGTCCATGGAAATCTCAAAGTAGTAAAAAATGATGGGCAAGTACATAGCGTAAAGTAAGTTATGCAGTTTCTTGCGACACCATTTCATGATTTCAATGATGGTCTTTGGTAGAATAAATTAGATACCAAATACAAATGATAAAGAACTGACATTTCTAAATTAGTAAGTTGATCAGTTGAAGTTTGTTTTGGAAGGATGACAAAAAAAACCATACGATGTCAATCATAGAACCAGTTGTTCAGATGCTTGGTTCAAAGTTGTTCGTATAGATAAATATTAGGTGCACGCAATAACTTCTTAAATGAATCAAGAGTCATGTTATCAGAAAATTGAAATTTGGTGATGTTACAAAGGGATTCACCTTCATTAGGAATACTAAGTATCACACCCAAGTCATCTTCATCAAATTCAATTGCAATACCACCGACTCGTGATCGAATAGTCCCATATTTGACTGATAACTTACAATAAAATATTCGGATAGCATCAAGGTGTACCCAATTTCTAGTTACAACAAGATCTTCTAAACCAAGAGCTTGAAAAGTAGATAAATAAGTTGGAAATATAGCAAAATTTAACGAGCTTCCAGGACATATGGTCCGATCAATAAAGTTGTCAAACTACTCTATGGATTGATCAAGAGAACAAAATATAAAGCTATCAAATTCATCCTTATTGGACATGGAAGGACTGAACATAGAATGTGAAACTTCTTCTTGAACATTGAAAAAAGAAGCCTCTCCAACTTTCCTTTTCTTCTTTGACATCTTATGCACTATTATAAAAATAGAGAGAAATGTAAAGATTATACCTGTAGCAGATAGAGGATTATGGTAGAGATCCTTAAAATAAGCTTGGATATGAAATATGGAGGGTAACAAAGCTTTGAGGAGGGAGATCCAATGGTTAGGGTTTGAAAACTAGGATTTTAAGTGGTAGAAGAGGGGTTTTCGGCTGTTGGTTTGTATAAGCCATGAATAGGAGATGATAAGTAGTTGTACTTAAGGAGTGGGGTCCACACAACTCAAATTTGGAACATGGGTAACCAAATTTGGCCCGAGTTCTAACTGAACTCTGTCCGAATTTGGTTCCATTGAACCTTGATTTGTTTTGTATAAAGTCCCATTCTTTATGTATAAAGTTGCATGGTTTAACTTTTTTTAACCAAAAATTAGGATTTTGGATTCAAAGAAAATAATTACTAATATTATTAATTAATTTTTATTCGATTAAAGTATTGATTATCTAGCTATAGGGGTCGAATCCTAGCTAGCGGTGGTCCGAAGATACTTAAATACCGTGTCGCTTAAGGCTATTTAGGCCTCTTGTGACAAAAGGGCCTTTTTAACTTGTATCCAAAATAATATTTACTTTAAAGAACCTAGATTAAAAATAATATATGTACACTATATGATCTCAAAATCCAAAAAATTTAATTCTCGACGTATAAATTTAAAATGATCTTTAGCTAACGGTTTAGTGAAGATGTCCGCGAGTTGATATTCCGTGTCAACAAATTCTAATCCAAAATTTTTAATTCTCGACGTATAAAGGTAAAACGATCTTCAGCTAACGGTTTAATGAAGATGTCCGCAAGTTGATATTCTATGTCAACAAATTCTAAGCATATATGACTGTGCAGTTGATGATCTCTTAAAAAATAATGTCTAATCTCAATGTGCTTAGTGTGTGAATGACATATTGAATTCTTATTGAGATTAATAGTGCTAGTTTTATCGTAGTAAATGAGAATATTCTTAGAAGATAAATTATAGTCTTCTAAGGTTTATTTCATCCATAAAATTTGTGCACAATAATATTCCATGGCGATATACTCAGCCTCAATAGTTGATAATGCAACTGAATTTTGATTTTTAGAAAACCAAGAGACTAAAGTCTTTCTTAGAAAATGACAAGTGTCGCTAGTACTTTTATGATCAACCTTGCATGAAGAAAAATTAGCATCCGAATAACCAATGAGGTCAAATGATATAATTTTCGGATACCATAAGCCTGTTATTAGAGTACCTTTAAGGTATATAAGGATATGTTTAACTGCACAAACATGTGATTCCTTAGGATTGGTCTGATATCTAGCAAAAAGGCAGACTAAAAATATAATATCAGGTCGACTAGCAGTTAAATACAGTAAACTACCAATCATACCTCGATACTTACGTATATCAGTTGGTTTTCCTATTTTTATCAAGATCAAGTTTAGTTGAAGTTCCCATAGGAGTGTCGATAGACTTTGCGTTGTCTATATCAAACTTCTTAAACAGATCTTTAGTATACTTTGCTTGATAAAGATTTTTTGTGAATTATGCTTGATTGGTAATCCAAGGAAGAAAGTAAGTTCTTCCATCATGCTCATTCAAATTTACTCTACATATACTTAGAAAACTCGTTACATAGCATCTCATTAGTAGATCCAAATATAATATCATCTACATAAATATGTACTAATAAAACAGTGTCACCGTATAATTTTATAAAAAGATTTGTGTCAACTTTCTCTTTTGAAAAAACATGTTCAAGTAGGAAGAGCTAAGGCAGTTATACCAAGCACGAGGGGCTTGTTTGAGTCCATATAGAGCCTTACGTAACTTGAATACATGATTCAAAAATTTTAAATCATCAAATCTAGTGGGTTGTTCAAAAAATATTTTTTTTATAAAACCATTTAAAAATACACTTTTAATATCCATTTGAAAAAGTTTAAAATTGTAAAAACTAGCAAAAATATATAGCATGTGAATGGATTCTAGTCTAGCAACAGAAGCATAAGTGTCATCGTAGTCAATACCTTCCTCTTGGTTATAACCTTAAGCTACGAGACGAGATTTATTACGTGTGACTAAACCATCCTCATTTAGTTTATTTTGGAAAATCCATTTAGTGCCAATGATCAGGTAATCATTAGGTCTGGGAATGAGTTCCCAAACTTAATTCCATTTAAATTGGTTAAGTTTCTCTTGAATTGCAAAAATCCAAAATTCATCATTAAATGCTTCTACTATGTTTTTGGGTTCTATTTTAGAAATAAAAGATACAATATCAATCATATCTCTATTTGCAAAATGTGTACTTACACCTTTTGATACATCACCTATTACCAATTCTTCTGGATGGTCGGTAGTTAACTTCAGTCTTTTAGGAAGACTCCAGATAGTTAGTTGTTGTATCTTCATATGTCTTGTTGGATATTTTTTTGACATCTTCATCGTCATTATCGCTTGCTACGTGACTGTTAAGCTCATCAAATATGATATTAATTGATTCTTTAACAGTCAAATATTTCTTATTAAAAACTCTAAATCCCTTACTCTTTGCAACATAGCCAAAAAATATCTTCATCATCTTTAGAATCAAACTTTCCTAAGTTATCCTTAGTGTTCAAGATAAAATATCTGTAACCAAACACTTTGAAATAACTTATAGTAGAAATTTAATTAAACCAAATCTCATAGGGAGTCTTCTTCGATATAGGTCGAATAATAACCATATTCAAAATATAGCATATTGTATTTACAGCCTCAGTCAAAAAATATTTTAGAAGGTTATACTAATTTAACATTACTCTAGCCATATCGCCAATAGTTCTGTTCTTTTGCTCCACAACACCATTTTGATGAGGAGTTATAGGGCAAGAAAATTCATACAAGAATCCATTTGAATCACAAAATAATTTAAAATCAGAATTTTTGAATTAGCCTCCATGACCACATCGTATACAAGTAATCATGAAGTCCTTTTCATTTTGTACCTTTTTACAAAATATAACAAACTCTAAAAATGCCTCACTTTTATTTGCAAGGAAATAAACCCATGTAAATATAGAAAAGTCATCAACAATTACATATGCATATAGTTTACAGCCAAAGAATGACGACTCTGCCAGGTCCAACCAAATTTATATGTAAAAGTTGAAGGGGTCTAAAGGTACTTACAGCGTTTGATTTAAAAGTTGATATATTTTCTTTACTCTTTTATCAATCATCACGGACCATATCTTTCTTAAAAGTTATTTCGGGTAAGCCTCTTACTAATTTCTTCGTGGATAACCTTGCAAGTGTGTCCATGTTTGCATGTCCAAGACACATATGCCAAAGCCAGATTTTGTCTTTGTTTGCGTATAGACATCTACCTGCATTGTTAGTATCCTCCGAAATATAGAAAACATATATATTATCCTCTTATTCCTTCATATGTAATCTTACCAGTTGCTCTTTCATAAATAGAGCATTTGTCTTTCACGAAATTAATGTCATAACCGTGGTCAGCCATATGACTAATGCTAAGTAGGTTATATTTTAATTATGTTACTAAACAAAAAATTTAATAACCGAGAAAGGAGGAATACCTATATTACCATTACCTATAATATGCCCTTTGAGATTATTGCTGGGAAAAAAATATTCTTCTTTTTTTATCGATAGTGTTGCAAATTGGTTGGCATCACCGGTCATGTGTCGTGAGCAACTACTATCGAGGATCCACTTGCTTCTAGCATGAGAGGGTAGGTCCACCTACAACATAAGTTAGAGATGTAACCTTTGGTACCCACCTTCTTGGGTCCTGATATGTTTGTTTTTGGAACCCAAACATATACATATATATCTACTAAATTTCTAACTATGTATTGTCGTGATATGTGTCCTTTCTGAAAACAATAGTGACATATAGCAGATGTGTTAGTACTAGTTGCAGCAATAAGATGGATATGTGTGTTTGAAGCAGTGTCTTATGTCATACTTGTAAAAGAAAGCATGGTTCCTTGAAGCTTTAGTCGTGTTTGTTTGTGTCTTGTTGTGAGTGATCTTTTGTCTTTCCACATGATTTGGGTTAGACTGGGTTATAGGTTGTACTACCTATTTTTCCAATTTAATCTCTAACTTTTTAGAGGTAGCGTAGGCTTCATTGTATTTAGCCATGAATACATCTAATCTATGTGCAGCTAAGTTATATTTATTCTTCTCCGATTATATAGTTCATTAAGTTTTGTATTCTCTTGAGTAGCCTTTTCAATCTTTTCAAGAGCATCATACAAACATAATTTTAGAGAAGATATCTCATCTGTATTACTAGTGGAGGATGTGCCTTTAATTTCTTTTAGTATACGAGATTGTTTCACATATTCAGACTGTAATAACTTAAGCTCTTTCTTAATAGATTTATACATGTATCTCATCTTTTTATGATCTTCTAATAGATCACTAAATGCATCAGATAGTTCATCAAAAGTAAGATCTTCATACAAAAGATTTATAGTTACCTTATCAGCAGTTGCCATAAGACATAGGTTTGCAGTATTGCGAGGATTCTTTTCTTCTTCATAATAGCTTGCCTCGCTCTCACACCATATGCTTGTGTTGGCGTAGTTCCTTGATGAAGTTCCTCTTCTACTGGAATGTTCATAGCGACTTCCCTTCCTAGTAGTAGGATAGTCCTTCTTAATATAGCATATCTTCTTGCAATTGTAGCACACCCATTCTTTATCATCTTTGTGATCCTTTTTCTTTTGGTTTGATCTTTCATACTTTAAGAATTTTTTGAAGTTCTGGGTCATTAGGGTCATTTGCACATTTTTTATACTATCGTTCCCACTTTTGTCGTCGGAGTCCATCTTGTGATATGCTTTGAATGCAATTGTCTTCTCCTTAGAAGTTAACTCTTCAAAATCTTTGAGATCTAGCTCATGTGTCGTAAGCTTGCCCATAAGCATCTCAAGAGTCATTGTAGTAAGATCGTTTCCTTTAATGATTGCATTGACTTTAGGATTCCAATTCTTAATGAGTCCCCGAAGCACCTTGCGAATCTTTTCGTGATCACTGTAATCTTCACCAAGGGACGATTGAGGATTAACAATATCTAGGAAATATTTAAACATATTTTTGATAGTCTCATTAGGCTTTATTTTGAATACCTCATATTCTTGTGTAAGTCTTTAGATTTTGGATTCTTTCACTTGTGAAGTCCCTTCATGAGTTGCATCAAAAAGTTTTCAAACCTCATTTGATGTGGCACATGTTGAGACTCTATTGAATTTAGTTCAATCTACTACACAGAATAAAGCACCGATAGCCTTGGCATCAAGACTGGCTTATTTCTTTTCTAGGTCAAGGTATTAATCATTGGATTTCTTAACAAGACTACTATCTATAACAAATATAGTTGGTTTCTTATAGCCATCTACAACAATTGACCATAGATCAAAATCAAGTGACTTAAGATAAAAGCTCATACGTGTCTTCCAATACGTGTAGTTGGTGCCATCAAACAAGGGTGGCCTATTTGTGGACTAGCCTTCACCATTGTTGGTGTATATGGGTTTTATGGTTGCCATATCAATACTCTTAGGAGGTTAGTCCAAATAAGAGCCCTCTTTGATACCAATTAAAGAAACATTATAAAACCCTAGAGTGGGTAAATAGAGTGTAGCAAAAAATATACCCTAATTAAAAATTAGAGTAAGTAAAGGCAATTACCAACTAGCAATAATGTAGCAATATAGTAATAGTATATGAAAGTAAGTAAAGTTTAGAATCACAAATGCAAACACCGACATTTATACTGGTTTCCCTCGTCGGGGACTAATCTAGTCTCGAGAACTCTTGCTCGGTGTTAAATTCACTATCTGTAAAAACACAAGCTTTGATCTGAAGGGCTTGCGACATCATGCAGACACGAGCTTTGATCCGAAGATCTTGAAGACTTCAGACACTGGGTAAGTAGCTTTGAATAACCATGCTTGTAGAACTCGAACACTTCTAATCAAAACTGCACTGGCACTTAGAAAAATAGGAGTTATCTTAGAAATTGAGAAGGTTTAAAGCACTTAATAAATAAAGAAGATGAAGAATAAATGAGTGAACAGAAATAAAAAAACTCTTCTCTATTTATAGAATTTTCTGGGGCCAGAGTTCAGGCAGAAATTGGTTCCCTAATGTTCAAAAATTCAAATATTAGAGCCATAAGAATAGGGCTAGCTATCTGACTAGGAATTCTGATTCGGGTGGCTGAGTTCAGTATGAGTTCGGACATAACACGGTTCGAGTTCAGTTGACCCAAATCCAGAATGTCCCTAGTTGGTTTTGGCTAATTTGACTAGGTTTTAAGTAGAGTTTTTGATATATTTCAAGAACATAGTTAGGTTCTGGTTTAGATAGGCTTATTTGAGTGGACTTTGGGTTATGATTCAACTAGTACCAAAGTGCGACCTGACTCACACAAATCTTAGACTCAAGTAAAATGAAAAGTAGATAATAAATATAAAATGACCATCCTGAAGGTAGGAAACCCTTGAGATATAGCAGCTTCCGGGATGTAGTCTGTGATGTGCTTTGGTACATTCTTCTGTTGTATCACATTTACCATGTATCGACTCGTAGTTTAAGTTAGTTATCGAAATTCGGTTAACTGTGACCAGATGGGCCAACACGAATGACCTATATTATGAATTTCCAACATCAATAGATAATTTAGAATCAATAACAACCTTAATTATTCTTATTTTAGTTTCTAGGTCAATTCTAGGTCAATTGAATTTAAACTAGGTAATTATCTATTTTAGGTTCTCCAATACCTATTTGGTTTGTATATATAGCTATATAAACTATTACGAAGTTATATCTAGGTATCTCTTGTCATATCTTATAGGTATAGGTATCTAGGTATCGTATAACTATATATATATATATATATATATATATATATATATATATATATATAGGTATCACACTAATACCTTAACACTTACCTATACACTTACCCAATACCTTATCCTTACCTTGATATCCTAATATTTACCCTTACCTATTGGTATACCCAATATATATACCTTGATACTACCCTTACCTTGCCTTATCCATGACGCTCATGTAACCACACTTATTGACACCAATACATAGGATACTTACCTATACACTAACACATACACTATCCTGTACTTGGATACACATGTATCATATTGATACATGGATATTTAACTTGACACTAGGTACTAGTCATATACCCATGACACTAGGTAGACATATATCCAATTATCTTGATACTCATTGATACTTTATATCAAGGATACTAGAATACCCACTTGAGAACTAATACACACCCTTCTCATGATATGAACTCACTTGATGACCAAAACTTATATATACATACACCCTCAAGACACACTCAATACTCCCAAAGACACAACATATAACAATACTAATTGGTGCTCATGATACAAAACACAAATATCCCTCATGAAACACTAATACACATTCACCAACCAATATCAATTGAAACACCAACTATATATATATAGAAATTGACATAACCGATATAATAAATAGATCTAATAGCAATATATAGATAATTAACATAAAGAGACACTAATACACTCAAATTATCAAATTTAGTTATGTGTATCATGACGTATCATGACACGAATTACACTAGGTATCCTATTTTGGATAAAAGGAAACAAACACAAACCAAATTGGATACAAAATTCCTTTGGGCACACCACACAAATGTAACAGTCCAGTCCGCTCAGTTCAACAAGATGATTCAAATGGTGCAACAATGTTCGGACTTGAAGTTTTCAGCAGGTCGCTCGAAGTCCTTATCGGTTGAGGCAAACCCTCGTTCAGGTGGGTGGCTCTAATAAACCTGTCTTTTCTTGGCCTTCATACTAAATAATCGAATGATACATGCTAGTCGATAAGAAAATACTCGATGCATGCTAATAAGAGATGAACTAACCTAGCTAATCTCGACTTATATCGCATTGCATAGAATATAGAGATAAAAAAAAATCATATGCTTCCACTTGTGCAAATTGAGTTTTCCTATATTGTTATTTAGATTTCCTTATGTGCCATAATATATACTTTCGTACTGATGTAATGCTTGTCAGTTAGATTATGCCATGATCTAGATGTATGACACGAACTTGGCCTAATCAGTTAGACCGAAAGAATATCGAATAGTCGTTTCGAGGCAAAGTAAAAACATAGAAAGTATTCGGGACCGTTAGGTCGTCAAGGCAATTCACGAAATAGGAAACTGCATAAAGATAAAATAATTGAGATGAATGGCTCGGGGGTCCCAGTAAGTTTGTGAATAAGATAAATATTTGAGCCAGAATAGGATAGTCGTGCTAACAGCCTAGCACGGTTAAGGCGGGGTGGCTTTTAGCGGACTCGCAACCTGAGCTGCAACCATCATCATTTACACATAAGAGAAGATAATATATAAGAGACTCGCATGATCGCAGATAACTTGTGCACAAGTACGAGATTCCTCGGGCGATCATCGGGGCACCGAGATCGTGCCGGCCTAGGAGGAATTTTTGGTATTGTGTGACCATCGGCTCTAGGTATGATGCACCCGATGGGGTGTTGCAATACCCAGGTATTTTGGGGGCTCCTTGGTAGAGAACACCTACACTTGGAGAGCTCGACTTACTAAATATCCAAAATGGCTTGTGGTACCAGTGACCTTTTTGTATAGATTAAGTTTATCTTAATTACGGTAATCCGCGTATGAGTTATTGGATTTGAGGCAAGGAAGGATGCATAGACATCATATAGTTAGAAAAATCAAGATACGACATACTATATAGTTCAAGCATAAACGTCTGTAGCAAGGGCATATTCAAGACACTTGAGTTTTCACATGTGTTTCTTGGTTTCATAATATACATATATGCTTGTTTAACTTAATGCATCTTTGGACAGGAAAGGACGACTAGTAAGTTGGTAAGCTACATTATGTTACTTTTATATTGCATAACATACTGCAACACGATTATGCTTTACATTTTACTATGCCATAAAACTGATCCTAAGGCAAGATTAGAAAGATAACATAATCAGTCGGTGCACATAACTAAATCAATGTAATTTAGTTTTATTGAGTGGGCGAGAAGCCTCCTTACTATGTTCATTCAGTGTACTGATAACCTACTAGATTACTTACAGGGTACGGGAGTGTCATACCCCGATTCACGCAAGAGGCCGATCATCCTCGCTTGGGTGCCTTATGGAATCGATCATCCTCTCATGGGCGTGATATTGTGTAAGCCAAAGTTATATTTGCACAAGGCCAAGGCTTTGAACAAGGACAAAATAAGCTATTCAGAGTAAGAAGCAGCGGCATAATAATGCAAAAAAGTAAATAAACATAATGGCATAAAAAATAAGCTCTTTATTGATATTCAAGAAGTGTTACAAGTGACGCTCGGCCGAGATTATAATTCGCTCAAGCTCTCTCTCTCTCTCTCTCTCTCTCTCTCTCTCTCTCTCTCTCTCTCTCTCTCTTGATTATAATAACATCATTCTATTACATCTTTTTATACAAAACTATCTCAAAACAACTCGATACATCTCAAGGCATCGACTCCAGATTTTTGTCTCCTGAGTATGAGGATATATTATCGCTTCTTCGAAGATCTAGTACTTACGAACAAGCAAACTGGTGGGGGTCAGCACTTTAGGGAAAGTACGGGTGAGTATAAAAGCAACGAACAAAAGCAACACTCTCTAAAACCAACATTAAGAATGCGATAAAATATTACATTACTGGTGATCTTGCCACTTTTTCCCTAGGTTTATTTCATGCAACACAAGATTAGAGTCAGATTACTTCTTTCAAAAATATATCTTTGAAAATAGTTTGCACATCAATACATTCAAGCATGCTAGGGACAGCATTCTATCATGTAGTGCACAGTATTTATTGTGAGCCATATTCAAATTTTTAGGAATAATAGTAGTGATCTAGTAGAATATTCATCTCAGTTTAAGACAAAGTGCATCTAGTGGACTATTCAATCTATATTAAGGAGAAGCAGCATAATTAACTGAAACATGCAAGTCTAGGGGACAGTACATAATTCAAGCATAATCAAAAATTAATACATCACTTATTCAGTGAGTCTTACCCTTCGTCGAACGGTTATCCCTGCAATAGACATACAAGTTAACAATAATTTATATATACATATCAGGCTCTATTTCTTGTTCATCTCTATATCAAACAGTTAGGTATGCAAGAAGGCTAACCTAGCATGCGTCCTAACTATATAATGGCCCCCGAGTATTGGATCCCCGAGATTAGAAGTTGGGACGTACATGCCCATCTCACTAATAAAAGATTAGCTAATATCTCCTGAGACACATGGTTGATCTACACTAAAATACGCTAAAAATAGCAGTCATAACTCATGGTTCAGTACTACACTAATAGCCACACCCTCCCATAAATAAGGGCTTCATGCCTCAGGTTATCCAGATCTCTCCCAGGAGAAATGATACTCGTGTCCCAGGAACCGCTCGAGAGATAAATATTGTGCACAAGTTGTTGTACCAATGCATGGATGAAATTCTATCATATAAAGACTATATGATGCATATGTTCATGAACAAGCAAATATTTCGATCAAGCGATAGAGCCAGATCTATCAATTCTCTTACCTAATAGCCACACTCTCCCGTAAATAAGGACTTCTAGCCTCAGGGTGGACTATTAGGCTCAATGCAGCAGTTCAAGTTATTCATACAACTCTATTTTTAGCAGTTCGATAATGAAACAGGCAAGCAAAACATATTATAAAATAGCATGATAACGATTTTATAAATCTAGCTTGTAATTTCTATCTCTTTAAAAATGATAGGGAACAGACAAGAGATCTCTATTTAAACAAGCATGGTAGTAGTTTTTCTATCTCTTTTAACTAAAGCATAAAATTCTACTCTTACTTAGCAATACAATAGATTCACATGATCAAGAAAATATTTTACTCTTTTTATTAGCATGGTAGTGGTTCGTTCGATAGCGGTACCCGTGCAATTAGTATGCAACATTCTAATCTTTTACTTAGCATGGCAATATTCTTTTTTCAATGACAAGCATTACAAGTTCTCAAGTTAAGCATATAGGTTCTCGTTCTATCATTCTCATGCGAACAGTCTCTACTTAGCATTAAGAATTCTAAAATCTAGATTCATTATTAAGGCATGCAAGAATAAGAGAATAAAGTTCTGCCCAATCTCCCAGATCAATCGTCTTCTATTTCGATCGAAAAACTCTTCGAGAAGACTTTCGCACAAGCCAAAAAAGCGATATCTCTTGTACATAGTGCCACGATGGAGCGGAATACTACAGGGAGTACCTCATTCGGTCCAGAGTTCTCTTCATACATGCTAAGGTGTGGAGTTCACTCTGGAGCCTTGGAGCATTGCGGTTGGAGCTGAAGGACATATACAAGATATAATATATAGGAATATCGCCTATTGTATCATACTCAAAGTTATAAGCCGCATGTTACATTTTATTATATCGAGAGAGAGAACTTGATCGATTGTAATATTCGGCCTAACGTTGTTATAACCTCTGTTCTATATCAATAAAGAGCTTTGTTTCATCTAATAATTATGTTTATTCAACTTTTTTCGTGGGAACTATCTGTGGGACTCTGTGACTTAGTATTTCATCGACTGTTTTAGTGCTTGTCTTGTACAGACGCAACTTAGTCTTGCACGATATCACGCCCAGTGATGACGTTCAGCCCTCCGGGGCCAGGGTATGACATTTTGATATCAGGGCACGACTTTACGTCCTTGGTCTTGTATCGATTCTCTCTGCTTTGAACTTCGTTCATGGGTGACAACATAAACACTCTCTCTCGATATTCTACGGGATGTTCTATACAATAAGTCTAGCTAATTTAACGAATCTCATTAGGTGTTTTGGTTGAACATGATAGCTAGGCAAAAGACCTTATTGGCTGAACAATATGCATTATATATTAGACATGTTGGGTTGAGTATTTGTGTTCGGGATCAGAATATTGTTCGGACGATATAAGTTGGATACGAATTATAGGTTTTTGATAATGATCAACAGAGGAACGTAGTATCAGAAGACAATATCATTAAGCAAATATCGAGGATTGTGCTTGAATTTTGAGGTACTAATCGGTTGGATATGCAAGTTAATAAGTTAAGAATTTGAATTTGGTTTCAAGGGTGTGTCGAATGGCCTAAACCCTGAGTAGTGTATGGGGTAACCTTAGACGAATTAAGGATTTTGGGGTATCGAGGAGTCTATCAGCAAATGATACGTTGATGTAAAGCCTTAGAACGAGTATTGTTTAGTTAGTCATGATTTTGAATGTCTAGTATGAAGTTCGTTCGGACGATTTAAGGATGAGTTATGCAAATCAAAAACAATATCGAATAAGCATTCATAATAGTAAAATGAATGGCTTGGCCGAGGAATCATCATGGATTATATACGTAAGTACGAATTGAATCCAAAGAA
This sequence comes from Iris macrosiphon, assembly GCA_036927795.1. Taxonomy (NCBI): domain Eukaryota; kingdom Viridiplantae; phylum Streptophyta; class Magnoliopsida; order Asparagales; family Iridaceae; genus Iris; species Iris macrosiphon. The sequence continues at coordinate 159,561,448 of JAYESA010000004.1, forward strand.
ACAGAACGTAAAGCTGAGATTGAAGACTTGAGGATGCGATCGGAGTAAGCACAATGGGATGATAGCGCATATAGAAAGTTAGGATTTGAAGATATAGAAATGACTCAGAGGATTAAGAAAGAATATCGCTCGATAGAATTAAATTGAGTATGGATGTTTGGTTTTGAATCAGGATAAGTTGATGCGATTGAAGAATCATATTGATTGAGGAACGAATATAGACGATATCGGATTTGAACTTGAGTTTGGACAAGATCTTGAATTTAGTTCGTATGATAGCATGGGATAAAACGAAAATAATGTTACGCAAAGAGATAATCCTACGGTCGTGCGAACATACTTGAGAATATCGAAGTATATCAAGAATGAATAGACTTTGGCTCAAGGATTTTCAAGTTAGAGGAATGACGAGTAGATTATCGATTAAAACTTTAAACTTAGTTGTTTTAAGAAATACTAGATGTGGAATATGGATTGATCGAACGATAATATTAAAGTTTCGGATACCTTGGCTCGGCGAATATTGACATGGTATGAACGGTTATTAGATGAACACGACTTAATGGATGTCAAAAAATTTTGATGAAGGATTTGGATTCGATGTAACAAGATTGATGGTTAGAAGAAAAACTTTGATCGATCTATGACTTGGATGACAGGAAGGTGTAACAGTGAAATGACTTAGTGAATACGAGGATCATTTTGACTTATGGTTTGATGTAAAAATGAGTTTGAATATCATGACCCACACCTAAATATTCGGGCACGAGTACGTGGGTACGTTCAGCCTACGCCGCAGCATCAATGGTAGAACACTGTCTGGGTCAATTCTAACTAACTAACATCTAAACAATATAAATATGGTACCTACCAAACATCTCAACTCCAAACAGAGAAACAATATGGTATCTTACAAATGTAAATTAACTCAATCATAATGCAAACTAAGAAAGATAAAGCACGAATAAAATAGCGAAGGAAAGAACAAGATATCCACAAGTCTGAAATAATATACAAGCCATGAATCTCAAAATTATGGTCTAATACAAGTCCACTAAAAATATAAACTAAACCTCATTGGGCTCTGGAACTAAGTCCTCCTGGTCTACAGGAGTATCTTCTAAAGGTACAGCGTCCTGCAGTCCATAGAATATAGGACAATAATCTATGAGCCAATCATCCAAAAAAAAATATCCAGTCAGGATTGGAGCGAAGTACATACCTCTGAAAGTATTTTCAATAATATAATCGAGCAAATAAAATATATAATAGAAAAAATACAAGATAACTAAATATATGAATAAAATAAACAAGAGAAAACAGGTAATATACGAGAATGAGAACAATAATATGAATATCTGCAATATGAAGAAATAACTAAAATCTAACTAATGTGCCTCAGAATACAAGTTCATTATGTGATCGATTTAGTTTGAACATGATCAATAAAGTAAGTCGATTACAACGGTGCTATATAATCGGTATGTACACGAATAACAATCGGACTTTGATCACATAATCAACTCCTACTCCCCCATCCCCAACTAATACCAATGGATCCAATCACGATACGTTACGAACATAAATATGACCACTGAACACGAGCAGCGGGTATATACAAATATAATCACACAGAATACGAGTAGTGTGTGTACACGAATAAGCACACTGAATACGAGCAGTGTGTAAACATAAAATATAAATCAATACCAAATACATTCGATGAAATACATGTGCAGGAGTACCCGCTGAACACGGTAGAGGATAATATCTTCTAACGGGATCCATGTAGTACCAGTCCATAAAATCACTGTGTCAGAATCAAGTATAAATTTCTAGAACATGAAGTATATATACTATTATGAATTAAAAACTAACAGAGAAATGTACTGGCCTGAAGTGCTGAGCAAGGTGTCTCTCGATGCCCAAGCTAGTGTCACACAGACCTATATATTATATGTGCATCAATACAAGGTTCTGGAATAGAAATAAGTTAAACTGATGCAATTCTAGGTCATAAAACCATTTCTAAGTCAAAACAGTCAAACTAGGTTAAACCGACTATTTCTAGGTTATAAAAGTCCAACTCAAGGGTATTAGGTCCACACACTATGAAACTAAGCCGCACTAGCTACGCTAAGATACTAGGAGACACATAAAAGGCCGTATCATAGGATACGCAAATTTTTATATATAAAAATAGTAATTTATATATATATATATATATATATATATATATATATATATATATATATATATAAGTTAATACATATAGTACCTTAGTTAACTAATGCAATTAGGATACCTTGGCTATGAACCAAAGTATATCACACTACCACACACCCATCTCGATACTCAAACCCAATACCTTGAGTATCGACCCATTACCTTGACATTACCTTGGTATCCCAAGGTAAGTCAATCCTGGTGCATATATAGTTAATACCCAACACTAGACTATACTAATATAACTAAACCATATGCCAACTATACTAACTATTAAATGCTACTAACTACTAACATATATTACATACTAGTACATAGATATATATACAACATACTAACATTTCAATACAATACTACATATCTACATATAGCTAATAGTCTAACTAGTACACCTATCTAACTAACTATTAAACTAGTAATGCATTTAACTACTCACTATCTAAACTACTAGATATATATACTAACTAATAACCAAATGAACTATTAACCAACTTAACTAACTTATACCTAACCTCACCTGTGCTCATACCCTTGCTGTTCTCTACAGGACTGTAGGATGCTAAAATCTGAACTGTACTGCAACATGATGCTCAACCCTAGCTGTTGGAGACTACTGATGTTTAGTGCTCTTGCTGAGCACTGCTGAACTGAATGCTAATGCCAGCACAGGCTTAGCTGTAACTGCAATTATGCAAGCTGACCTTTGCTGGTGCACTAAACTAAGGTTGCATACTGTAGGATGCACTCTCTTGCTGCCTTGCTCTTCAGGGGTTGCTGTATTGGCTCAAGGCTGCTGCATGCACTGGCTTGGTACATTTGCTGCCTGCAGTGGTTGCTACTGCTGCTCAGTACAAGCTGCCTTGCTGAATGCCTTGGCTGCTATGGCTATATGAAACTGCAAAAGCTTGCTGCAGATACTGCACTAGCTTCTTGCCTCCTTCTTGATGTTGAAGCTGCTACTGCTATGCACCACATCCTCCCTATTGCAAAACTGTGCACGAGCTGCACACATTGCTGCTACCCTCAGTTGGTGCAAATTGATGCCCAGTACACTGATCCATTGCCCGAGCTCCCCATACAAAATTGCCACACACTCATACACTCTCACAACACAAACAACCAACTCACAATATGTATATACTCTTATACATGTATCAACCTATGTATATATCAATATCCTCTAATATGTATATATATATATATATATATATATATATATATATATATATATATAAATACATGTGCATAGAGATACATCTATATACTTAGCTACATATACTCATCTATACAATATAATTTAAATACATACTCATATGCATATACATCATACATAATATCTCATACATATATATATATATACATAAGTCACATAGAATTGATGGGCAATAAAACAAACACATGGAGTGCACCGCACCCGTATCACACTCATTCTATGATACACTTGCGATACGGCTCCACCACACAACCAAACACATCCTGAAGGACACAAGCAAGTTTAGAATACTAATTATTAATAATACAAATAATAATTAAATCAACTACGTGTCCGTGTCAAGAAGTGACATGCACAAATCTTCGTGTCAGAGTAAAACTCTCAAAAATAACCTGTATCGCCAAATTGACGAGATATGACACTAGTCACAAACAATCATATATATGTCAATTTAGTCTAATTGACCAATTGATAAACACAACATGTGTCAATCTCGGAACTCTCCCAAAATTGACACAAAAATACCCATAACTTCCTCCATAGGCCTCCTATGAACCTAATTCCAATTACTATGGGTAGCCTATACATATGAAATAGTTTCTTATGGTTAAATCTCATATTTAGAGTCTACTAAAAGATAAAAAATTAAAATATACCTATTGGGAGATAGATTCCTAATAAAAATTTCTAATTAATGAATATAGCCTCCTCCTTGTAGATCTTGGCTTTCTCATTATAGATCCTTGCTTCCTTCTTATAAATCCTTATTATAGTAGCCTCAAATGAAGAATAGAAAAGGAATTTAAAAATAAATTGAATAGGGAATGAAGAAATTGGAAGAAAAAAATTCTAGATCTAATTGAAAATAAAAATGAGAAGAGAGAGACTCTCTCTCCTCCCTTGATGTGACCGGCCCTAGCCCCCTCTCCTAAGCAATATAAAATATCCAAATTATCCCTTGGGGCCTCTCATAAAGAAACTAATTAAGGAGAAAAGGTTCTAGTCTAATGGTTTCACTAATTAATTCATCCTCCTAATGAATGGGTCTAATTATTGGGCTCAATCTAAACTAAAATAAATGTTAGGTTCATGCATCTAAACTAACTAGTTAGGTCCACTACATAAGTCCAAAATAATCTAGCATCTAATAATAAATAAATAATACAATAAATAAATAATCACACATGCACAATATTTAATACAATACTCCTAAAAATGAAAATACCCATGTCAATTACCCAACTACCCTTAATTGAAAATATGAGGGTGACATTGAGGATGCAAGTGAATAGGATACATGTGAGGATGAATTTGATTGAAAATTATAGTTAGTGATACTTGATGGATTTAGGAATTGAACGCATAACTTTAATAGACGACTTAGAAATTATGATACAAGATCGACGACTTAAAAAATTTGACATAATTTGGTGATCGAGACTTGAAAACATGAAATATATGGATTCAGAAGTGCATACTTGAGGATAAGGACTAGGTGAATCATTCGGATAGAGGTGTGTGTTGATCATAATGCGTCGAGTATAATTTTAGGATTATTATACCTTAGTAATGGCTTTGCTGAACGGATACAGACCCTGTGAACTGGATATTATTCGCATTGAGTAGGGTGATATATGCTCGATGTTTAAAAATATGAGTCATGCGAGCTTGGGTAGAATATCCAGTACGATTGGATTATGGTTTGACCTTAAATTGGGGGGAGTGCAGTACTTTGGATTGCACATCGAGGATGGTGATTTTGATTTGTAACTATGACCTAGTGAGCTGACCTAGTGAGCTGACCTAGTGGTTAGGTAGATATCACAATATCAAATTTAGAACTGTTGTGATAAACCTTAGGGAAGTTACTTGGGTAGACCATAGAGTTGGGGCAACAAAACATAGAGTTAGGACTTGGATTCGGATGAATATATAAGAGATGTTTGATATTGATAAGACAGGGATGACCTATGGTACTGTATGTTGGTTATGCGATTTCTCAAGTTAGACAATTTGCTTAGGATTAAAATGAACGAGATGGTATCGAGGACTGATCGTAATAATTTTAGTGTTAGATATATATAATTGATCGAAGAAGTTGTAACAATGAACTGAATCATAAAATAGAATAGTGTGTTTGGAAGTCATACATAATTTTAGTGCAATACTTGGGTTTGAATTAGATTAAAATTGGCTTAGATTTTGATCGACCCCGCTCAAGGTAACATTGTGGTTTCGTGAGACAGAAATACTTGGGATAACGGATGGTGTCATTTGGAGAATTGATCGAAAGAATAGATAGATAGTTGATGTAACAAAAAATAAACTAATGGTTCAAATTTTGGGTCATCGAAAGAAGTATTGATGAATAAAGTGGATACAAGTTAATGTGCTGCAAGATAAATAAGTTAAAAGTGTTACTTGAGGATCGAACAAAAAATACGGATTGAGGCTTGGTCGGATTGAACGATATCATCAAAATTGAAGTCGTGTTCAGAAGAGTATAAGCGAGTAATGTATAATAAGCATTCAGATTTTGGTTGTTCTATTTATTCATTGTGTTTGAAAGGTTTTGGGAGATAGAACATTGATGAATCGAACGGTTACTTCGGGAAGAGAAAAAAAATTTGGTGAGAATGAGCGATGGTCTGAGATAGGGGATTGCGTATCAAGATATGATTGGGTTTAGATATTGATGAAGGACAAAAATAGAAAATTAATCAGGATTTAACTTGATGATTTCAGTATTGCATAAATAGATTGAGGCACACACATTGGTTTCAATCGAGCGATATCAAGTGGTCGGATTATATTCTTGACTTTGAAATGATTGAGGAGTCTCGCTTAGATGAACTTGCCTTAGCCTTAAGTTTTTTGTGCGCTAGTGAGTTATAGAATACCTCGTGTTTGAGTTGTGCAGCTCTGCGCTAGGCACAATAGAGATTATGGAAATCTTTGAAGTTAGGCTTAGAGGAATTTGAGATCGAGATAGAAGTAGTACAGAATGATGAGTGCGCTCATAAAGTTTCAAAGATGAAACTTTTTTGAGTGGTGTATTATCTAACAGCCCGCTCAGCTCAGTTCAGTAGGATGATTCAAACGACGCAACAATGTTTGGACTTAGAGTTTTTAACAGTTTACTTGGAGTCCCGCTCACTCGTGGTGAAGCCTCGTTCAGGTGGGTGGCTCCGATGAACCTGTCTTTGCTTGGCCTTCACACTAAATAATAGGATGATATATGTTAGTCTCTAGGCAAATATGCATTGTATGCTAATAAGAGATGAACTGACCTAGCTAAGGGAATAATCCCGACTTATATCATATTACATATAATATGGAGATAATAAAATTTTTATATGCTTCCACTTGTTCAAGTAGAGTTTTCCTATGTTGTTATTTAGATTTTCTTATATATCGTATTATATACTTTTGCACTGATGCAATGCTTGTTACTTAGATTATGCTATGATCTAGATGTACGATACGAACTTGGCTCAATCAGCTAGACCAGAAGACTATCGAATAGTCGTTCCCAATATACATATTTGGAGCGTAATTATTTTCTTGCTAGCGTCGTTATATATTGTAGAGAGACTAGACCCATTCTTTGGTTCACTTAGCTCTTGGTTTATTTATTTGGATTAATTTTATCATGAGTTGAACACATGGTCCAAACCTCAAATCCACCATATATAACCAAACTTTACTCTATCTCCTCTCATTTTTTTTCTCTTCCATTCTCTTTCTTAGGTTTTTCTCTCCCCCTCCATAGGCAAGTATATCTTGCAAGAAATGGAGAAACCATTTATATTTTTATTCTATTATGTTCCTTATATGGTTCTCCATGTATTTAGAACTTGGTATTTTTGGATTTAGGGGATGGATTAGTGTAGATCTAAGTTTTAGGTTTTATGATTTTCTTTGTATTTTTAAGTATTTTTGGGTTTTTATCTCTTAAAATTAAATATTTTTGAAAACTTGTTACTCTATGTTGATGAGCACTTGATTTAGAGTAGTTTATAACTTTACTTTGGTAGATTTCGGCATTATTTAAGGTTTCTATGGAAGAAACAAAATCTTATTTTTGAGCTGCCGAAAAGCTGATATTTTGTGAAGACGAAGGAGTGCTATGCGGCCTAGACTTCTCATCTCGATTCAGCATGAGGCCAACCTTGTGGACGCATGACTGAAATTTCCATGCGCCCTTGGCCAAATGAATGAACTTGAACGAATAAAATTTTAATAAGTCCAAAAAGATTTCATGCGGCAAAGTGTGCATATAGCCCAGAGGAGCATGAGGCCTAGTCGACCATGCGACCTGGAGTTATGTGTCCCTATTCTTCTGTACGCATAACTACTGACTGACTTGGCACGACTTTTCCTACTTTGTCTTTTCTTCTGTCACTTTTATCACATGTTACATCAGCCATTTTTTAGACTTGACTTGACTTGCAGTTATTGTTTATCACATCACACGTTTCCCAAAGAGTGGACTTTGCTCTGTTTATCCGGCCTTGACCTTATGTGGCCTTGACCCTATGCGGCCTTGACGTTATACAGCACCTTACTATGTGCCTTTGCTCCTATGCACCTATTATTTCTTGCACACTTTGTACACAAGCTTGGTTTAATGTGGATATTGATTGAACGATTATGATGCTATGTGTTAACTTAGAAATAACTTGTATGACCCAGATGTGACTATGTGCTAAATGACTAAGCACCTAGCATAAGCCCTGTAGATATGGCTCTACATGTACTTACTTGTTGATTAGGCTAGTTTTCTTGTATTACCTTATTATACGTTGGACAGAATAAGGGACGTATTTCAACTCGAGGGAGGGTCTGCAATCCCTTTCCTTATTTAGTTTAAGGATTATGGATCTGATCTCGAGGAGTTCTTGTACTACTCTTATTTTATCTATCAATATAATAAAGTGATAAATTATTGTAACCATTATTTGCTTGTCCTATCCTGAATAACTTGCTATTTGATAACTTGTCCAAAACCTTGATACTAGAACTCATTCCTGTCCTGACTATTATATCCGTACTGATACACTTGATCGCACCAAGAGTGCTACTTGATATAGTGAGTCATCGTGACACATACACTTGCTATGTGATATATGTAATTATTTTCTTCCATGGATCTGATAGTTGGACTGTGACTTTAGCCGTGGCTAGATAGTATTTGTTGTATCACACTTGGGTGAATCCAGATTTAACTTTAAAGAGACAATATAGATTCATATCAAGAGTACCCGTACTTAAAGTATGACATTTAGGAAAAAATATTCATGTAACCATGGCATAAGATTCTAAATCACCTAGGGTTAACTAGGCAACTTAATTTGTAGAGAATTGGGAGAGAACGGTATCTCGACATCGTGCATGTCGAACCACCCTAAGTTAGATGGGAGTAAAGGCTGGCCATCACGGATACTGTATATTATCTGCAATTTGACTTATTTATAAGCCGATACAGTATCTTTCCTATAGGAAGCCTGGAACTACTACTGATCATTAAATTAGCTCATGGCCCTTGCAAGGGACTGGTGCATCATATATTCTTGTTTGTATATCATTGGTTCAGCCAGCCCTGCTTAATTATGGCACAATTTGAGGATACTTATATATTGTATTACTGGGATAACTCAGAGATCACATATTAAGTTGTAACACATGTTTGGTCATTAAATCTATTTTAGTTATAGTAGTGGACCATTGTAGCATGAAAGTTCAACTTATATCATTGTTTGGTTGTTGTGTTACAATAGGATACGAATGGAAGCTACTTGTTATCACTATAATATTTTACTTAATATTATATCCCTGCTTGTGTATTAAACCTTCTGTTGAGTGTAATTAGAGACATAGACTATTGTGGCATGATAGTTTAACTCATGTCCTTGTTTGGTTATTGGGTTATGCTATTTTATTATGATAGCCTGTGAATTGAAACTATGACACAATGTTATTCTAGCTTGACCATTATCAATGGACGTATTATATCTTGATGTGATGTGGCACTTCTTATCCTTGTTTGGTAAAGGGGTGTCGTATCAGGTCATGGATGGAACACATGCAATTAATTGTTGGTTTAAGCATCTCATGCTATAGAACTGGTTTTGTTTCTTTATTTCATGCCTCTTTTATGGTACTTGCTATTTGGGGTCTGACCCTACCAATTTTGCATGGCCAGGTTTAAAACTAGCACCTAAGGATCAAGTGTATCTCACCCTCATTGATGGCATGCACGAGAAGGATAGCTGCTGAGGGTCACGAGTGGGATCCTTCATTCACTGCTCATTTTTTATAAACTATAATCTTTTTTGCGTTTAGCCAACCGGAACTTGTTAGTCGGATAATCTGGACACTAGTTTCCTACATGACATGTAATATATTCAGACTACAGCTAACTCACTGTCAAGTATACTTTTGATTGTGTATTTGGCAGATCACTTATATTTGCTAGATATCTAAAATATTCTGATACGATGTTTGAGATGCCTTACTATTTATTCTAAAATATTCTATGTTATTGCTACTTGTTTGAGTGATTGAGATATAGAAGTTCTTGACCCTAGAAAACTTGATTGTAATATGCACCCCTCATCTCTAGACAACCTTAACACATTGCGGGTTACTTCGGTATTTCTGCAAGGTATGGTTGGCTGAGTCATTCTTCCGCTCTCCAGTATTTTGGATTTGGGGTGTGACAAATTGAGTGGTTAAAAGTGAAAATTGGTTGGAATTTGGTGTGGCTTGATGAAGAAAAAGCTTAAGGAAGAAGAAGAACTTTTGGAGGGAAAATGAAATAGAAAGAAGAGAGGAAGGGGTCGACCACTTGTGGGTTTGTTTTGGAGTATTGGGAATTACAAGTTTGCCCTGCCTTTCTAATTTGAATTCTAGAACTACTGTGAATAGAATCAATTGGTTATGAAGAAAATCAATTAGTTATATATGGTATCTAACTTACCAAATAGAATATTCTATCTATGGCAAATGAATAATAAATAATTCTAAATTATCACTAATTTAATATACTAAATGATTAGCAACCCAAAAGTAAATTGAAAAAAAATTTAGTCCTAATTTTAGTTAGTTACAAGTGTAGAGTCGATATCGATACCGGAGGACCAGAAGGACGTATCTGCTCCAATGCTAGCAGTCAAGCATTGTATGAATCCATAGCACATACCACCCTCAAATTTCTCTCTGCCATAGATCAGCTTAATGAATCTTGTATTGCCTGCATCCTAGAAGTACTCTCCACAACCGACTATGACATAGCAAATATCGTCGATTGTAGCATTGCCAGTGAGTCACTCATGACCGCATGTGAACCCTCCAGCTCTGTCTGTCTGTGCTATATAGACGCGACCAGAGCCATCATGCTGTGCGATATCGTCTAGCTCAGAGACCTGAGCTCCATAATGTTGCGCTCGAGCGTATCAAAAAGTGCGATAATTGTTGCATCGTCTTTTTGCATCTAGGACTAGGGCTGCTCCGTAATCCTCCGCAATAACTCGTCATGCATGTTTTCCATGAACAAAAGTTTTTAAGAAACCTTGTATTACAAACTGAGAGAAGAAAGGAAGTATGAGAGATCATATACAAGAATCTAAATACAATAATTCTGGGAAAGTATAGTTATGGAGTTCTAATCTGCGGTTAATTACTTTACTCTTTTAACTATAAGACACCAAGAAGAGATGCTTTTGAAATAGTTAGGCAATTTGGAGAATCTACTAACAAGAGAGCTTTGATCAAACTTGCACCCATGAGCTTCTGTTCTTTCTCTCCTTTATCCGTCTGTGTGTCTTTAAAGGATGTACTGACCCTTTATTTATAATATTTTATGTTAGAAAATGGTTATTTGTGTGTGCGCGTACGCACGAGCAATATACATCATATTTGCTACGGTACGTGTATATTTTAAAGACATGCAGCCCACGTTATGGATAGTAAGTGCACAAATTATTGATAACGTGACACGTGGCTTCTTATGCGAGGAAGGCACAGGTCATGGAGGTAGTTATTTGTACTATGTTCCCGAGAAATATGGCATGAGAAACATGTCATCATAACCCTTTATCGTCAGTTATTGGCATGGTCGTATCATTGGAGAGTAGTAGTCATGCTGGCATACTTGGAAGAGGATAGCCATGCTGGCATACTCTAAAGAAGATAGCCAGTTGGCATACTTGAAAGATGATAGCCATGCTGGCGTACTCTAGAGAAGACACCCATATTGGTGTACTCAGATTGAAGAAGCAATGTTGGAGTATTCAGTGAGTGTTAGCACTGTCAGTGTACTGTTGCTAAAGTATCCTTGTTGGCGTATTGAAAAGAGAGAGCTTCAATGGCATATTCTATTTAAAGTAGCGCTATTGGTGTACTATGGAAAAGTAGCATTGGTGGCATATTCGAGTTGAGATATCAAGTTTGGTCGCTAAAGGACAACCCGGGTCGGCATAAAAAGAAATCATATGCATTTAATGATCGATCTTCTCGTCAGTGGAAACTTTATTTGACATAGGAATATCAGCCTACTACACCAAGGATGACATTTTGGCGTACTCTGGCGAGGAGAGATCTGTATACTTAGATAAAGTAGCATCCTCTGCATATTAAAATGGAGTAACAACCCTGGCGTACTGAGATGGAATAACAACCTCGGCGTATTAAGACAGTAACGCCCCGCCTCCAGCGGTTAACTAATGGAACACTTGTAACTTTGACTCGGTTGAGAATCGAGTCTCGGAAAAAACTTACCGCTAAATCTATCACGGACGAAATACAATGAATCCTTCAAATTGATGGAACGGTTTCTATTAAAATGAGTCCAAGAGTTTTTGTTGGTTATTTGCTACTTGGTTTTGTGTTGCTTTGTGTTTTATCTTTTTTTCGATAATTGGTTTTCATGATTCACTTTTCTCGGTTGCACATTCATTTTGAATCGTAAGAGAAAGAGATTGAAGGATGCTAACCAAGTGTTATTATAATTTCAGGACACATAACCAAGGAATGATCGTTGCGTAAGGCTTCCCCATCCTCTCGTTGATTCAATCGGTAAGTGGATTTAGCCCTTCGATGAATTATTTAGTTTGCACGCCTTAATAAAAAGAATCTGTAGTTCACTTATGATGCCTACCTGTCACGTCCCAGTCCCAAAATATGTAGGACTATGAATACGTAATACGCCAGCCGTATATATACGAACTCCAATATATGGAAACCATATACACATGTACGATGTAAATGAATATCCAATTCACAGTGGTAATATACTGTCACAACAAGTCACACGCAATCTATATCTTATCTACAGCACAAATAATATATAAATGGAAATCAATAACTGAATATCAAAGATGAGTATTAAATACGAAATCTTAAAGTGTGATAGTCGGGTGGAAACAAATCTACTGCAAATCAACTATACCAAAACTACTAAAGAGAGAAAAGAATAAACTCTAATATCAGAATAATGTCTCAAAAAGAATAGCAACTAGAATCTCTAAACAGCTGCAATGAATCACATATAATCTGAAGGTAAGACCTCATCAGTTTGATAGGTAGCGTCAGGTCCAGGTCCATACTCCTGCGGATACTCCTGCTCATCTATATCTGGAAAGGTACCAGGTTCTCAGAGGGACGTAACAAGATACATATAAATATGCCAATAAAGTACTAAAATATAAACATCCAATAGGTCGCCTAACCATCTATGTGAATGCAGTTTGAGAACAACTTTCTAACCAGTGGACTATCTGGCCATAAAATGGGATTGGCATGACTCTCTCGGAGAATCAGGGGCCTATAAAGCATGTCGTCTTTTGAACGGCAGAGGCTGCCAAGTAGTATAGGGGTCATCTTTACCGCGTATCTCCGGCGGAGCATACGGGTTACATAAAAAGGAAAGTGCAAAGGAACCCAAATGCCTTACTTGTTGTTCTCTCTATCCCGTGCTCTAAGCATGTCATGTCCATGACACGATAAACCTCTAATAACTGCCAGGTCTACTAGCATGCAAAGTTTCTATCGACAGTTATTCCTATCCATCGCACGACCTATACGTACCAGTGGCCAGCCAAGTACGCAAGTCCGTGTCCTACATGTGACTCATACTCGTGTAATAATAGTGTCATGGCCAATGAAACATAAAATGTCTCATGAAAATGGGATAGTCTCATAAAGTAGGTCCAATGCATATACATAAATAAAAATATAGTAGGACGACACCGTCGTTGCACCCAAGTTTTTCTTGGACGTGCAATTTATATAACAGTTAAAATAAATGAACTAAAATAAGCAGAAATAAATATGCATGTCTCATATGGAATATAAATATAGTACAATGGCAAGGTATACTTGCCTGGCAAGAAATCTGTAAAGTGTAAGCGTCCAATGTCAAGGACACGGAATCAAAAACTAATGGCTCTGAACAAACGTCTCCGGATGCTGAAATAGACATCACCAACGTTTCCGAAATGAGCAAAATAGCCAAAAAGAACTTTTCTTTCGTCCAATTTGGACACAGGGGCAAAACGATAATTTTGGATAAAAGTGGGGTCCACATGTGGCCCATTTTGCACCGAAAAGTGTGCCAAGGATAACAGTCTCTAAATAGGATATTTATAGGTCAAACAAACTCTAAATGTCAATACGAACCCAACGATATGTCCAAATGTGGATTCCGATGGGCCGAACACAATTTTGCCCAAAAAGTCACCGTGGGGCCCGCCAATTGGCGACTTGGTCAATTGTCTCAGAATTGCGTAAAAATTTGGTTGCAGGACCAGCGCGTTACCACGAGTCCAGTGGCGCAAGTTTCGTCAGAATCTGACAAGCGTGCACAAAATGCGCGTGACTTTCGCTAAAGTTGCGACACGGGATTTCTCTACGGATACGGGCTGATTTCGACGCGCACACGCGTTCGAATCAGTTTCCGTGAACTCTCACATGTCCAGGTACACTGCGCGCACCGATTGGTACACTTGGTACACAGTGATACGGTCCCGTTTGGCGGAGCGCGCTCCGTTTAACAACTTTTAGAAATCTAGAAAAAAATTATTTTTGGGGTTTTCCAACGAATTTAATTCTACCTACAGCGGTTAATAATCTAATATTATTTAAAAAAATTAAAATAGGTCAAGTAGTCTCCATATACCAAAAAGAATAATCGGATTCGGATCTCTGTGGTGGGAGATACGAACCCAGGAACATAGGTGATCACCGTAGTTTTCTGCGATACCCAGAAAGTGTCATTTTCTGCCAACTTTGGTGCTATTTTTGCCTATGGCTATGCGTTGTTCGAGGTCTACTATCACACAGATAATGAAGAGGGTTAAGGGGTGAGCATATCGGTAAAGATAGGGTGGCAATTGGTTGAACGAGGTGACGGGAAACTGCCCGGGAATACAGGTACCTCACTGTTGAATTCTGCAGTGCGCGGGGTGCGCGGGATCGCGGTCGTCGGGATCGGCTTGGGCGGCCTGGCACGGTTCTCCGGCTGCGGTGACGGCGCTCTCTAGGTCTAGATGGGAAGAGAAGGAGTTTGGATGATCTAGGGTTAGGGTTTTGTTGAAATATATGTGAATATATATAGGAAAATCGAGAGAGGGGGGTCGGATTTCGTTGCTCGTGGGGTGGGGTATTTGGGTTGCTAGCTATTTGCCTGTGGGGGTTTTTCAAGGAGTGGGCTGTTGTTTGATTCATTTGGTCAGGGCTTTACTTCTATGTTGTTAGCACGCGAGTTATGGGTAGGAAATGGGGATCGGGTTCAAGGATCCATTAGTGGGATATCCAATAAGGGGTTAAAATATATTTATTTTTCTTATCTTTTTTTTTTCCTTTTCTTTTTCTTTCTTTTTCTTTTAATATATATATATATATATATATATATATATATATATATATATATATATATATATATATATATATATATACTCATAGAAAAATTCTAGAATTATATTAATGCATTCCATTAAGCTAGCAACTGCTCAAAGGGTCTCCTACATGGAATAAATTCAGAAAAAATTCCTAATGGTCCCATAAATCCCCTAAGTTCACCAACACCTAAAATAAAAATTAATAAAAATCTATTTCTCCAAATTATCCACTAATTACTATAATTAAATTAATAATTAATTAAAAAGGGTAATTATAGTTTTTTTAGGAATAGGGATTTTACATTCTACCCAACTTATAAAAATTTCGTCCTCGAAATTAAAATTAAGCCACGGTAGAAATCAAGGATGGTATAAGATATAAATTAACAAAGTAATTTCATACCTTGGTCTACGAATATGTTCAAAAAATGCTTGCGCATGTCGTCCTCGCGCTCCCAAGTTGACTCTTCTGGCGCGCCATGCCTCCATGCTATGCGAACCAAAGGAATAGACTGGTTCCTTAATACTTTCTCTCGACGATCAAGGATTCTCATAGGTTGCTCTTGGTATGACAAACTCGGCCCAATGGTGATCTCCGAATGGTCGAGAACATGACTGTTGTCTGCCACATATTGCCTGAGCTGCAACACATAGAATACGTCATGTACTCCCTCAAGTGAAGGTGGTAGCACAAGTCGATATGCAACATCTCCCACTCTCTCGAGCACGTCAAATGGTCCAATATACCTTGGACTCAATTTGCCACGCCCTCCGAATCGAATGGTGCCTCTGGTGGGTGATATCCTCAAGAAGACATGATCGCCCTCTTTAAACTCCAAGGGACGACGATGAAGGTCTGCCCACTACTTCTGCCTGTCTTGCGCTGCTCGCAAGTGCCCTTGAATCTTCTTAACTGTCTCAACAGTATTGACCACCAACTCTGGTCCCAGAATCTGACTTTCTCCCATGTCACTCCAACACACAGGAGACCTATATTTTCTTCCATACAATGCTTCAAACGGAGCCATCTAAATGCTTGCTTAATAGCTATTATTGTAAGAAAACTCCACAAGATATAGGTGATCCTCCCATGATCCTCCAAAGTCTAACATGCAAGCCCTCAATATATCCTCCACTGTCTGAATAGTATGCTCTGACTGCTCATTTGTCTACGGGTGGTAAGATGTACTGAACTTCAGACGAGTTCCAAGACTCTCTTGCATGCTCCTCCAAAAGTGTAAAGCACAAATCTCTGTCTGATACAATGTAGACTGGTATGCCATTCAATCACACAATCTGCCTCATATATAAGGCAGCTAAAGCTTCTGTAGACTGATCCACTTTAAAAGGTAAGAAATGGGCTGCCTTGGTGAGTCGGTCCACTATTACCCATACTGCATCTCTCCCACTTTGACTCTTAGAAAAACCTGTGACGAAGTCCATAGTGATGTGCTCCCACTTCCACTCTGGAATCGGAAGTGGTTACAATAATCCTGCTGTCCTCTGGTGCTCCGCCTTTACTTGTTGACATACCAGACATTTAGCTACAAAGCGAGCTATTTCTCTTTTTATTCTATGCCACCAGAAGTGTTGTCGTAAGTCACGATACATCTTGGTGCCTCCAGAATGAATAGAATATATCAAACTATAAGCCTCTGCCATCAGCTCCTGTCGAATTTCTCCATTTGGAACATAAAGACGATCACCACATAGTAATGTCCCATCCTCATGAATGCACAATCATGTTTGCTCTCCGGCCTCTGTCCTTTCCTTCAGTCTCCTGAATCTGGCGTCTGTAGGCAAAGCTGCCTTAATCCTCTCTACTAATGATGATTGTACTTACAAGTTGGCTAGTGTCCCATCTGCTCTGGTAATATCACTTTAATGCCAAGCTCTTGCAAGTCCTCCAATAGTTCCCTCTGTGCTGTCAAGAAGTAAGCTGCTGGTTTCCGACTTAATGCGTCTGTTACCACGTTAGCCTTGCCTGGATGATAATGTAGCTCCAACTCAAAATCTTTTATCAACTCGAGCCATCGACGTTGCCTCATATTTAACTTCTTCTGCGTGAAGACGTACTTGAGGCTTTTATGGTCTGTATAGATCTTCACTCGTTCTCCATACAAGTAATGTCTCCATAGCTTCAGAGCAAATACAATGGCTGTAAGTTCCAAGTCATGAGTTGGATAATTCTTCTCATGCACTCGTAACTGCCTAGATATATATGCAATCATCTTGTCATGCTGCATCAATACGCATCCCAAGCCTTTCCCTGATGCGTCACTGTAGATCACATAACCTCCTGATCTGACAGAATAGTCAATACTGGTGCTGTAGTTAGTCGCTTCTTCAACTCCTCAAAGGTGGCTTGACACTCGTCGGTCCATATAAATTCTTGATCCTTACAAGTCAAACGAGTCATAGGTGCTGCTATCCTTGAGAAGTTCTCCACGAACCGTCGATAATATCCCACAAGTCCAAGGAAACTCCTCACCTCTGCTGCTGATTTAGGAACATGCCATGTCTCAACTGCGGAGATCTTCTCTTGATCAATAGAAATATCATCTCCTGTAACAACATGCCCAATAAATGAGACTCTGTACAAGAACTCATATTTGTTGAGCTTTGCATATAACTGCTCTCTCATAAAAGTCTCTAGAATAATCCGCAGGTGCTTCTCGTGCTCCTCGTGGCTCTTCAAATAGACAAGTATATCATCTATAAAAACGACCATGAACTGGTCCAAGTACTGGTGGAAGACTCGATTCATCAATTCCATGAAGATAGCTGGAGCATTGGTCAATCCAAATGGCATGACCAAAAACTCGTAGCGCCCATATCTTGTTCTGAATATGGTCTTCGAAATGTCCTGCTTTCGTACCTTCACCTGGTGATATCCCGATCTCAAATCTATCTTCGAGAATATCTTGGCTCCACTGAGTTGATCAAATAGGTCATTAATGTGTGGCAATGGATATTTGCTCTTCACAGTCACTGCATTCAAGGCTCTGTAGTCAATGCACATACGCACTGACCCGTCCTTCTTTGGTACAAACAACACTGGTGCTCCCCAGGATGATGCACTTAGTTGGATGAAATATTTCTTCTCTAGTTCTTTCAACTGTGCCTTCAGCTCATCCATCTCCTTCTTTGCCAGTCTGTAAACATGCGATGCTATAGGTACTGCTCTGGGTGCTAGTTCAATTAAAAACTCTACGTCTCTGTCTGGGGGTAGTCCTGGCAATTCCGCTAGAAAGACGTCTAGAAATTCAAAAATAATAGGATGATAGACAACATCGCCCATTGCGAGCTGCATACCATCAAGGATTTTTATGGATCCTCTTGCAAACTCAAGTTCAGGCTGGCCTGGTACCTTAAAAAGAATACTTCCCCCAAAGCAATCGAAAAAAGTGTGGTACTTGCTTAGCCAGTCCATTCTAAGCACAATATCAAAAGATGGCATAGGAAGGACTAAAAGTTGGGCGCTCATCTCTCTGCCACGTATCACTATAGGTCCCGATCTACAAATTCGGCTAACTGGTACAACTCCTCCTCCGGTAAGAATTCTAACACAACTAGATAAAGGTGTAGAAGCAATGTTGTATTTGGCAATAAAACTAGATGATATGAATGAGTGGGTGGCTCCTGTATCAAACAATGTCACAGCAGGAAAAGTAAAAGCAAGAGTAATACCTGCTATGACATCCACCTCATAATCCATGTCATCTACCTCCAATGCAAAAGCTCTTTCGTTCCTCTGCGGCTGTCCATGTCCGGTCCTCATATACTGATCCTCCTGGGTAGGTAGCGGCGGTCCTCTCTAAAATCCTTCCGCTGTCGGGGGTCGAGGTGCTCCCGGTCCAGTCATCTGTTGGGCTGGCTTCGGTGCTGGAAGCGCTAGCCTCTGAACTGGTGGTGGGAGTGTCGAAGCTTGCATTAGGTAGTCTCCCGCCAGGTGCTGTCCGGAGCCATATCTCATCCACTGACCCAAGCGAGTCCGATAGTCTCTCGAAATATGTCCACGTTTCCCACAATAATTGCAGTAGGGCTTCTCCGGATTCTGGTACAGTGCTGCTCTGTGTTGGTACTGTTTTTGCTGAGCTAAAGGATATCTGATAGGTCCTCTTTGTTGTATCCTGGCTGGACCCTGCTGTATCCTTGCTGATCCTTGTTATGTCCTTAGCTGACCTTCCTTTCCTCTGCTGATGGTTTCTTGCAATTTGGCTTATGTTAGTAGTTCAGCATAAGAGATCCGGGACTGCGAGCTTATATAATGTTGTAGCTCCTGGGTCAGTCCGTGATGAAATCTCTTAGCCTTGGCCAAGTCATATGGTATCAGGGCTGCGCCATATTTGCTGAGTCGACTAAACTCGGTATTATACTCGTCTACTGATCGGTTTTCTTGCTCCAAGTAAAGAAACTGATCGTACAATGTATCTCTGACGATGTCCGGGAAGTACTTTCTCTCAAAGCACTCCAAGAACTGCTCCCAAGTCTGGTATGTATCCAATTGGCGCTCCATGGATTCCCATCAGTGATGAGCATTACCATCTAGAAGTATACTTACACCCGTTATCCATAGGTCCGTAGGTAACTACGATGCCTCCAGTAGCTTCTAAGTGTGCGTGATCCAGTTGGTAGTCTCCTCTGGGCTCTCAGTGCCCTTGTACGGCCTCGGACCCATCTGAATAAAGTCCTTTACTGAACCAACTCTAGCTTGAGGTACTGGAGCTAGTGCTTGAGTTGGTACAGTAGCCTGTGCAGCCATCCTCTCAGGTGCTGCCAAATATTCTTGCCTCTGCTCGGCTGCCTGCTGCCTATGTTCCTGCATCATCATCTAGAAGAATTGGAACAGCTGTGCCTGGCCATCTTACGGTGCTGGGAAAGCTGGAAGGTTTCCAATAGGTGTAGCGGGAAGATCAGATGGAATTGGAGTGTGAGTCTACCCATTTGGCCCCAGAAGCCTAGGAATCATTGGGGTCCCTCTTTGAGTCTGACTATTGACTACAGAAATTGTGTCGCCATCGACGGCAGTACATCCATTTTGCATGTCCATCTCTCTGCAGTGATATACAAAACGATTAAAAAAAGTACAGGAATCAAACAGGATGCAAGTATTAAATAGGAAGGATGAGTTTCAGTCAAACGTGGATGAGATCCTTATAATCTATTCCTATACGCAGGCTTGTTCGGTACAGTTACGTAATCGAGACAATATATTTTTGACCTGCATGGGACACCACCAAAAACATGTCACGCCCCAGTCCCAAAGTACGTAGGACTAGGAATACGTAACACGCCAGCCATATGTATACAAACTCCAATATATGGAAACCATATACACACGTACGCTGTACATGAATATCCAATCTACAGTGGTAATATACTGTCACAGCAAGTCACACGCAATCTATATCTTATCCACAGCACAAATAATAGATAAATGGAAATCAATAACTGAATATCAAAGATGAGTATCAAATAAGAAATCTCAAAGTGTGAAAGTCGGGTGGAAACAAATCCACTGCAAATCGACTATACCAAAACTACTAAAGAAAGAAAAGAATAAACTCTAATATCAGAATAATGTCTCAAAAAGAATAGCAACTAGAATCTCTAAATAGCTGCAATGAATCACATATAATCCGAAGGTAAGACCTCAGTCTGATAGGTAGCGTCAGGTCCAGGTCCATACTCCTACGGATTCTCCTGCTCATCTATATCTGGAAAGGTACCAGGTCCTCAGAGGGACGTAACAAGATACATATAAATATGCCAATAAAGTACTAAAATGTAAACATCCAATGGGTCGCCTAGTCATCTATGTGAATGCAGTTTGAGAACAACTTTCTAACAAGTGGGATATCTGGCCATAAAATGGGATTGGCATGAATCTTTCGGAGAATCAGGGGCCTACAAAGCATATCGTCTTTTGAACGGTAGAGGTCGCCAAGTAGTATAGGGGTCATCACGACCGTGTATCTCTGGCGGAGCGTACGGGTTACATAAAAAGAAAAGTGCAAAGGAACCCAAATTCTTTACTTGTTGTTCTCCCTACCCCATGTTCTAAGCATGTCATATCCATGACATGATAAACCTCTAATAACTGCCCATCTACTAGCATGCAAAGTTTCTATCGACAGTTATTCCTATCCGTCGTACGACCTATACGTACCAGTGGTCAGCCGAATACGCAAGTCCGTGTCCTACATATGACTCACACTCGTGTAAGAATAGTGTCATGTTCAATAAAACATAAAATGCCTCATAAAAATGGGGTAGTCTCATAAAGTAGGTCTAATGCATATACATAAATAAAAATATAGTACGACGACACCGTCGTTGCACCCAAGTTTCCTTGGACCAGCAATTTATATAATAGTTAAAATAAATAAACTAAAATAAGCAGAAATAAACATGCATGCCTCATATGGAATGTAAATACAGTACAATGGCAAGGTATACTTGTCTGGCAAAAAATCTGTAAAGTGTAAGCGTCCAATGTCAAGGACACAAAATTAGAAACTAATGGCTCCGAACAAACATCTTCGGATGCTGAAATAGATATCACCAACATTTTCGGAATGAGCAAAATAGCTAAAAAGCACTTTCCTTTCGTCCAACTTGGATACAAGGGTAAAACGGTAGTTTCGGATAAAAGTGGGGTCCACATGTGGCCCACTTTGCACCAAAAAGTGTGCCAAGGGTAACAGTCTCTATATGGGATAATTTATAGGTCAAACAAACTCTAAATGTTAATATGAACCCAATGGTATGTCCAAATGTGGATTTTGATGGGCCGAACACAATTTCGTCCAAAAAGTCAACTGTGGGGCCCGCCAATTGGCGACTTGGTCAACTATCTCAGAATTGGGTGAAAATTAGGTCACATGACCAGTGCGTTACCACGAGTCCAGTGGCATAAGTTTTATCGCAATCTGACAAGCGTGAACAAAGTGCGTGCAACTTTCATAAAAGTTGTGACACAGGATTTGTCCACGGATACGGGCTGATTTTGATGCGTACACGAGTCCGAATCAGTTTTCGTGAACTATCACGTGTCCGGGTACACTGCACGCATCAATTGGTATACTTGAAACTTGGCGGGACGGTCCCGTTTGGCGGGGCGTGCTCCATTTCACAACTTTTAGAAATCTAAAAAAAAAATATTTTTGGTGATTTCCAATAAATTTAGTTCTACCTACAGCAGTTAATAATCTAATGTTATTTAACAAAAATTAAACTAGGTTAAGGGGTCTCCGTATACCAAAAAGAATAATCAGATTCGGATCTCTGTGGTGGAAGATACGAACCCGGGAACATAGGTGATCACCGCAGTTTTCTGCGATACCCAGAAAGTGTCATCTTTTGCCAACTTTGGCGCTATTTTTGTCTATGATTACGCGTTGTTCGAGGTTTACTATCATACAGATAATGAAGAGGGTTAAGGGGTGAGCGTACTGGTAAAGACGGGGTAGTGTTTGGTTGAGCGAGGTGACAAAAAACTGTACGGGAACACAGGTACCTCGCTGTTGAATTCTGCAGTGCGCAGGGTGCGCGGGGTCGCGGTCGTCGGGGTCGGTTTGGGCGGCCTGGCGCGGTTCTCCGGCTGCGATGGCGGTGCTCTCTAGGTCTAGATGGGAAGAGAAGGAGTTTGGATGATCTAGTGTTAGGGTTTTGTTGAAATATATGTGAATATATATAGGAAAATCGAGAGAGGGGGGTCGGGTTCCGTTGCTTGCGGGGTGGGGTATTTGGGTTGCTGGCTATTTGCCTGCAGGGGTTTTTCAAGGAGTGGGCTGCTGTTTGTTTCATTTGGTCAGGGCTTTGCTGCTATGTTGTTAGCACGCGGGTTATGGGTAGGAAATGCGGATCGGGTTCAAGGATCCATTAGTGGGGGATCCAATAAGGGGTTAAAATATATTTATTTTTCTAATCTTTTTTTTCTTTTTTTTTCTTTCTTTTTCTTTATATATATATATATATATATATATATATATATATATATATATATATATACTCATAGAAAAATTCTAGAATTATATTAATGCATTCCATTAAGCTAGCAACTGCTCAAAGGGTCTCCTACATGGAATAAATTAGAAAAAAAATTCTGATGGTCCCATAAATCCTCTAAGTTCACCAACACCTAAAATAAAAATTAATAAAAATCTATTTCTCCTAATTAGCCACTAATTACTACAATTAAATTAATAATTAATTAAAAAGGGTAATTATGATTTTTTTTTAGGAATAGGGGTTTTATACTATCTATATGCTTAATATTTTCACATAAACAAGATAAGTTAAAAAGAAGGTAACTGTATGCTTGATACATAGAACTGTTGCATTGCTCGTCCAAAGGAATATAACTTGTCCATTGATCACAAGTGTACCAATAAAAGAATGATAGATGGTTACATGCCTCGTACATCTAATAAGAAAAATAATATATTGTATTCCCATTGTTCTTCTACTGTATCATATAATTTTTGATTTTATAGAAGTACATTCATACATCGGTCTGGACAAACTTGTGCACAAGGATGTACCCTCCTGTTTGATTTCTGGGGCACTGGGAATCATTCGACCTAGGAGAGGACAAGACACCCTGAGGCTTGAAGATCTCGTAGATTATAGAAGGATGTCAGTCTATTAGTGAGATGGGTTTGAACGTCCCAACTGCTAATTATGGGTTTCCATGGGCCATCATATAGTTAGGTTGCATGCTATGTCTAACTTCTTGCATACCTAATTTCTTGATGCCAAGAGTCATGCCATTCATAAATACAAATTATTGCTAACTTGTATGTCTGTTGCAGGGATAACTGCTCGACCGTGGGTAAGATTTACCATATGAGTAGTCTATCTATTTTTTATGTTTTTTTTTGCATGAATTGTTAAAACGAAGCTACACAACTAGAAAGATCACATAATCGTAAGGCTAGCTTCACATATTTACTTAGTGTAGATTTTTAGGTGAGTTTGACCTTGGTCGCTCCCCAATATATGTTGTAGTACTAACCCACGTTTGTGAAAAAATCTCCAGGTTCTGGTAGCAAAAGTTTGGTAAGCATTTTGAAGCTTTAGTAACGCATTGCTTCTAGCGGAACCGTGCTCATGCTGCTTCCCAAAGCTTTTCTCTCTTTTATAAAAGCTCTTCTTCTGCTAGGTGTTTTGTTTTTGGTCTTACTAAAAGGATATAATATATGGGCATTGTGGCTATTTTTGGGTTTTCAAGTGTTGTAGCCATCTATGGTAATATCTTTCAATAAACCAAGTATGTACTTTGTAATCCAATCTTCAAGTATTCAATAAAGAAAGTATTTTGTGTCCTATCAAATGTGTTCAACTTTGGTTCTCTGTATTTTATATTATGTGCTTCTATATATGTATATTTTTGTCTAACTTGTGTCTTGTGAATCTACTATGTCTTGTGCAAGCAGAGAAACTTACTCTTGCACGATATCACGCTCAAGCGAGGACGAATTGTTCCGTAAGGACCAAGCGAGGACGATCGGCCCTTACGGGATTGGGGTATGACAAGGTGGTATCAGAGCACGGCTTTACGTCCTTGGCCTCTTCAAATATCTTTTTTTTTAAAGATATAAGTTTTTAAGCGATTTCAAAAGTCCCTGATTTTGAAAAAATAGTTGTGAATATATATAAGTAAATGGAAGGTATTAAATGTCCCAATCTTGAAAAGTATAAAAATCCAATGTCCCATGCAATAAGTCCATAATATATTATGAGACTAATGCAAGCTACTCTCTTTTACAACAGGATGACTAAAATAGATAATCAAGGGACATCGCGTGCAGTGAGCGTGAGTGATGACCAAGTCAATTGGCTGATCGCTATGTTCAAAAATCAGAAAGATTGATACGAGGCCCAACAGGAACGGATCAAAGCTCAGCAGCAATAGGCTATTTCTAGAGCCTTGTCACAGCAACAGCAGCTTGAGTCTCTGACTCAAATAGTAACAATACTGGTAGCCAACCGTGGTGCATCCGGGACCGTCGTGACACCTATGACCGTCGTAACTGCACCTTGGGGAGCAGGCTTAGTAAAAGCTGATGATCCTCGACGGACGGCTAGGAATTTTACCTTTAGGGATTCTGAGTTTCTGAAGTTGAACTCTTCAGAGTTCGGAGGTAGGACCGCGCCTGATAAGGTGATGGACTGGGTCGCCAAGTTGGAGGTCTTTTTTGAGTTTGCTTCGATACCTACAAACAAGAGGATGGCATGTGTAGTCATGCAGCTACGGTTATGAGTATACGACTGGTAGCAGATCAAGAAGCTGGATCTTGCCACAAAGTACCAGGATGGTAGAATCAATTGGGGGATGTTTAAGGATGCATTCTTGGCACAGTATCTCCTGCCAAGTGTCAGGCAGAGAAAGTAAGATGAATTCACCGAACTTAAGCAAGGGAGCATGTCCGTAAAAGACTATGAGTCAAAATTCTCCAAGCTT
Source organism: Iris macrosiphon (assembly GCA_036927795.1). NCBI lineage: Eukaryota > Viridiplantae > Streptophyta > Magnoliopsida > Asparagales > Iridaceae > Iris > Iris macrosiphon. The sequence continues at coordinate 159,587,258 of JAYESA010000004.1, forward strand.
TCTAAGTTTGCTATCTCGATGATTCCTAACGAGATGGCCTGTATGCATCGGTTCATTAAAGGCCTAAATGATGACCTCAGAATGGATGTAATGAATCGAGAATGGACGTCTTACATTAAAGCTTTCGAGGCAATGGTTAAGAACGAACAGTTTAAGCCTAGAAATAGTCTGAAAAGGGCATCGGCTACTCGAAACCCTCCTGCTAAAAGATACCATAATGGATAGAAGAACCATAATGGAGAGAAGAAGGCCGGTGATGAGCAGTGCACTGGGCTAGAGTATAATTATTGCGATCGTATTAGCCACACCAGAGAAATTTGTCATATTTCTAATGGTAAATATTTCATATGTGGTAAGAAGGGCCATCTATCAATGAACTGTCTCTACAAGAAAGATGCACCACCGCAAACCCGTAGTGGTGTAGGGCACCACCAAGATTAGAATTTTATACCATCTCCAACTCTAGCTAATAGGCAGGTTGATCAGATGGGCAGGCCTAGAGTTTATCAATTGAATATTGAGCGCGACGCAAGTGGGCACGATGTTGGTGACTCTGATTCCTTTGACCTCTTGATGCCTTAATTTTTGACTCCTTGATCTCTTAAGTTTTGAGGACGAAACTTCTTATGGGTGGGGTATTATGTATGCCCCGCCTCCAGAAGTTTAATAATGGAACACTTATAACTTTGACTCGGTTAAGAATCGAGTCTCGGGAAAACCATACCGCCAAATAAATCACGGACGAAATATAATGAACCCTTCAAACTGATGGAACAATTTCTATTAAATGTGTCCAAAAGTTTTTGTTGGTTGTTTGCTACTTGGTTTTGTGTTGCTTTGTTTTTGTGTTGCTTTGTGTTTTGTGTTACTTTTGATGATTGGTTTTCATGATTCACTTTTCTCGCTTGCACACTCATTTAGAATTATAAGAGAAAGAGTTCGAAGGATGCTAACCAAGTGTTGTTACAATTTTAGGATGCATAACCCAGGAGTGATCATTGCATAAGGCATCATCATCCTCTCGTTGATTCAATCTGTGAGTGGCTTTGGCCCTTCGATGAATCCTTTAGTCTGCATACCTTAATAAAAAGAATCTCTAGTTCACTTATGATGCCTATCTCTATGCTTAATGTTTTCACATAAACAAGATAAGTTAAAAAGAAGGTAACTATATGCTTGATACATAGAACTGTTACATTGCTTGTCCAACGTAATATAACATGTCACTTAATCACATGTATAGCAATGAAAGAATGATAGATGGTTACATGCCTCGTACATCTAATAAGAAGAAAGGATGTATTGCATGCTTGTTGTTCTTCTATTGCATCATAAAAATTTTGATTTGACAGAAGTAAATTCATGTATAGGTTTGGACAAACTTGTGCACAAAGACGTACCTTCTTGTTCAGTTCCTGGGGCACTGGAAATCGTTCATCCAAGGAGAGGACAGGATACCCTGAGGCTTGAAGACCTCGTAGATAATAGAAGGGTGTCAGTCTATTAGTGAGATGGGCTTGAACATCCCAACTGCTAATCATGGGTTTCCATGGTCCACCATGTAGTTAGGTCACATGCTAGGTCTACCTTCTTCCATACCTAATTTATTGATGCCAAGAATCAAATGCCATTCATATATACAAATTATTGCTAACTTATATGTCTACTGCTGGGATAATTGCTCGACTCTAGGTAAGATTTATCATATGCATAGTCTATCTATTGTTTATATTTTTTTTCATAAATTGTTAAAGAGAAACTAGACAACTAGAAAGATTACATAGTATAAAGGCTAGCTTCGTTTGTTTACTTAGTGTGGATTTCTATGTGAGTTTGGCCATGGTATCTCACTACTACATGTTGTAGTACTGATCCACGTTTGTGGAAAAATCTTTAGGTTCTGGTAGCGAGAGATTGGCAAGTATTTTGAAGCTTTATGAGCGCATCCCTTCTAGCGGAACCGTACTCGTGCTTCTTCCCAAAGCTTTCTCTCATGTGTGCAAGATCTTATTCTGCTAGGTGTTTTATTTTTTGTCCTTCTAAAAGGATACGATGTATGGGTATTGTGGCTAGTTTTGGGTTTTTAAGTGTTGTAGCCATCTATAGCAATATCTTATAATCATCCAAGCAAGTACTTTGTAATTCAATCTTCAAGTATTCACTAAAGAAAGTATTTTGTATTCTATCAAATGTGTTCACCTTTGGTTCTATGTATTTTACATTCTGTGCTTCTATATATGTATATTTTTGTCTAACTTGTGTCTTATGCAGGTACTATGCCTTGTGTAAGCGTAACTTAGGCTTGCACGACATCACGTCCAAGTGAGGACGATCAATTCTGTAAGGACTAAGTGAGGACGATCGGCCCTTACGGGATCAGGGTGTGACAAAGACAGGATATCCACTTTAGTATACCAGGATGAAACATCAGCTTTACTTGGTCGCTAAATGACAACCTAGATCTGCGTGTTGAAAATCTCTTCCAATAATGAATCTGATCTTCTTGACTGTTGTGCCAATCTGTCAGATTCATTATATTAAATGTGTGGGGGAAGAAATGTAAGTTGTGCACTTGTATTTTTAAAGCTGGACCAAAGCGCACCTCTGTTTTGTTTGAAGGAAGTGTGCCATACTCTGAAACATTGATAGAGTACGCCATTCTTCTTGTTAGCCTATTTTATAAAGGAGTGTGCCATTATTCCTTTGAATCTACCATTCTTTGAAGGCATACTTTTTATGCTTCTACAATGCAGGTCAGCAATCTGACGGTCAATGCTCTACTGGGTCCATACCAGCGCCTTTGAAAGCTTTGGTAGAGGGGGCCCTGGATGAATGTGTCACAACCAAGGCATCATTGGATCCTGTACCATAGTACGTACCCCTCTAAAGACCACCAATGACGGTCATCCAAATCTCGTCCATCGACGGAGCTAGGGGCTGCAGGAAAGTACCAGCGTCTTCCTCGGTCAGTGCAGTAGCAGTCGACCTCTCACGGAACCTATGATACTCGTCCTAAAAAAATATGCTCTTTTTTTCTCTATCTCGATAAGCATACTTCTTACTATCTAATCGTCATAATTGCTAATGTCTATGCTACTTATTACTAACAACATGGATATTTATTTGAATATTTTCTAAGTTATATTAAAATTAACAAAATGTAAAGTTGTACTTACAAAGCTCTGCATGGCCCCCTCATCTATCAGCTATATGCACTTTCGATAGGTGGCCAGGAAGAAGGCAACCATATTCGCATCCTCAACCCTTTGTACCTGTTAAAAATAAATATTATTTTTATTAAAATTAAAGATTTTTTTTCTACTATATTTTATCCTACTTTTATTAAATAATATATATTCAATAAAATATATACCAGATGACGAAAATATTTTGTCATGGGAATCGAGCCACCACACCATTTTTAGCCTTCGTCCTAGCTGCCTTCTCCTTGCCTGACCTATCCCTGTACTTGGGATTATCGAATCTAGCCTTCATCGCAATCCATTGCTCAGGCATGATCCAAACTTGGATTTGGTTTTCCCTCACGCTCCTGAGCCTTCTGGTCGTTCATTCCATCACGGATCAGTTTGACGACCACGACGGGAAATTGATACTCGATCTACTCAGCCCTGTGTGGTGGATAAAAATATATTTTTTACAAGAAGTAAATTAGTAAGTTAAATAATATGCATATATAAATTACATGATTGATATTAAAACCAAAATATACTTTAACCTTGAATTGGGAAAACCAGAATGCCTTCCTCTCGTTTGAAGTATCCGAGTAGCTGATCTAAGGTCCACCATATTTCTACCTCAGAAATAATCCCAATGCCCTATGTACCACTGAGGGACGATATATATAAAACGATAATTAAAGTCATGAAAAAGTGATTTTATAGACACATGCATAAGAAAATATTAACTAGTTAACTTATTTTGTAGGCCCGTTGGCCCAAATCTCCATCATTGTCTCGCCCGGAGGCGCACATGGAGGATCGCTCTGAAATTCATACGGAGTCGGCTCGAGCTCGACCTTATCCATGTGCTCCTCTGTCCCCATGGTACCGTCAGCAGGAGGAATGCTGGACGGAGTAGGCGGAGGCCTAAAACTGCTAGTCCCAGGAGTACTACCACCTACCCTTGGTGCAATCAGATATGTGAGTGATCAGAATACTGGAGTACTCGGAGTCGAGGCTCCAAAACTAGGAGACTGTACCACAATTGTCCATCGTCTAGAGCCTCTACCTCCGAATAATCCGTGTTGTCCTGTAATATCTGATAAAAACATATATATATATATATATATATATATATATATATATAACATGAACGAAATAAAATAAAAAATATATAGTACATGACCACAAGTCTAAATATAATTGCATAATAAACAACTTGTACATGTCACAAGTCTTTTACATTCTACAGTCAAAATATAATACATGTCACAAGTCTAAATGGATTATTTTATTTTCAATTCTCTTCTGAAAAGTTATCTTCTTCATCTTCCTCATTCTCCTCTTCTTGATCGTCCTCATCTTCACTTTTATCTACTTCGTCTTTCTCTTCGAATAATTCTACCTCTTCTACTTGACTAGACATGTAATGAGTTACTTTCATTGAGTCTACATCTACAATATTTGTTTCAAGGGATAGCTCGTCCTTCTGATAAGCTATTTTGTCAACGTCAAATGTATTTCTAGCTTTAGTCTTACATATTGTCCTACAGTCCGACCTTGTTGTTATCTATTTAGGATAAGTTGTGAAGTACATGAGCTGAATCTGACTTAATAGAATAAATTGTTCATATCCTTGATATCGACGCTGGTAGTTTATATCCATAAGACCATGCTTTTCAATTTTTCAACCTTTATCTTGTATTACCTTGCTCTGCGTAGGCACTACGTATAAGTAATATCCCTTTATTTGATCGAGTGAAAGCCTTCTCGGACAGTTCCTGATCGAAAAAAAAGAGGATTGATCTAAGTGAGTGGGCAAAACTTTATTCTCAGATTCTTGCACGCCTTAATAATGAATCTGAGTTTTTGCAATGCTTGTTTGCTTAATAAGATAATGTTCGCATTAAAAATGATAGAATGAGAACCTGTATGCTTAACAAGAGAAATTGTATGCTTGTCTAAAAAAGAGAAAGAACCTTTCCATGCTAATTCAAGATAGAAAAGAAATGTTACATACTTAGTTACACCACCGCTATCAAACAAACCATTGCCATGCTAAAAGATAAGTAAAAAAATTCCTTGAACAAGTATCATGCTCCGAGCTCCCGCAGGCAATTGGTTGTCCCCGCTGGGCACGAATCACCGCACCAGCGCTCCCACGAGATGATCGCTTGACCCATCTGGGTGTGATGTTGTACGAGCGTGAGCCGCGCCCGTGCAAGGCCATAGTTCTTTCAGGCGGTTAGAGGTCTAAGCCACAGAGTCACACAGATTGTTCGAGTTACAGCAGAATAATAAACGTATAGCCGATTTGTAACAAGTTCACAGAGTCGTCGATAGCGAAAGCATTAAATAACACAAGTATAGAAATAAAATAAGCTCTTTATTTATATGAGCAAGTGTTACAGGCGGTGCTTGGCCAAGATTATAAGTTGCTCAAGCCTCTCTCTAAAACAATAAAAGCGTGATAAGTGGCTACATTTGTGGAATGATACATATTCGATGTTCCAACATTATGTCTTATATATGTGCTTCAGTTTTGGACGCAACGCTCCAAGGTTACAGAGTAAACTACACACCTTAGCTCGCATAAAGGAGGCATCTGCACCGAACGAGGTTATCCCGTACCCTGCAAGCAATCTGGTGGGTTATCAGTACATGATTGCACTGGTGGGGAGACTTCTCGCCCGCTCGATAAATCCAAACACGTTATATAGGTTTCGTGCACCATCTATTAAGTTATCTTTCTAGTCTTGCCTTAGGATCAGTTTTATGACAATGATGTAAAACCTAACTCATGTGGCAGTGCACCGTACGATATATAAGGAACACGATGAGACTTACCAACTTACCATTCATCCTTCCCTGTCCAAGGCAAACCAAGTTAAATCAAGCACAAGCATTTATTATGAAATCCAAGGTCAATTGCATATGCAAACACAAGGGTCATAAATGAGATTATATTTTGGGTGCACGAGTTATACAGATTATCCGAAAGTGTTGTTTTGGATGTTCAAGTGTTTTTATTACTCACAAGTATCTCATACTCATATCGTTCAGCTATTTCAGATTATTGGATGCGATGCAATGACTCGCACGCGGATTGCCGCTAAGCGAGGATGACTTATCTATATGAACATGAGGTCACTGGCATAGCCATAATAGACCAATTTTTATAGTCTTAATTGCAAAATGGGGTGCAATACTTTGTACAAGATAAGCAATTCAGGGCGAATGAGTGATACAGAAGAACCATTGCATGCCATCCCGCCAGAACATGAGACTATGATGGGTAGACGGATAGTCCAAGGTAGTAAGCTATACCAAGGTCGAATATCGTGTATTGCCAACCCACAAAGACGGGGTTGCACACCAGACCCGAATTTGGCGTCGTAATACATCTAATCATCCTCCTAGGCCGGTAAATCCCAGTGCCCCGGTGATCGTCCGAGTAAACAGATACCCCGTACACGAGTTGTCCGTGACCATGCAAGTCTTGGGTCATTCTAGATTCACAACATGACATGATAATTCTTGATTCTTTTTGTGAACGAGCATTACTCCACGAGCTATAATTCATTGCTTTACTTAACCCGATTCTCGATCAATATTCAACTTAACTTGATGTATTCCCTTGGTTTACGGATTGCCTTGGCGACCTAACGGTCCCGGATACTTGTAGGTTCATATTGCACAAAAGGACTATTTGATAGTCTTCTGGCTAACTAGATGCATGCATGATATGGATAGTGTTACTTGATTGTGGCACAAATTATGTGACAAGCATTAAAATGAGGCAACAAGTACAAGTTAATATATAAGTAAGCAAGCATTGCATTTGTGTAAACACAAGCATTTATGTTTGGCATGGGTCTAAGGGTAAAGCGAGGAGTAAAACCGTAACGGAACATACCGAGCAACATAATCTTTGGGTGTACAATATAAGCAAGTTAACAGTGCACTACGATGAGTATAATATTCTACTCAAGGCATAGTGGGGTCTAGTTGCACAAGGCAAAGGTAGCATGCAAGAGTCCATTTATAAGCAAAGTTTTATTTCCATGTTCTAACACAAGCAATACAAGTTGGAATTATTCCCTTAGCTAGGTGCGATGTATTCTTTATTAGCATACATGGGTGATTCACCTAGCGAATAGCATGTATCGTCCATATTTTAAGTGTGTTGGCTAAGAAAAGACAAGTTCATCGTAGCCACCTACCTTAGCGATACTCCGAGTGAGCCTCTGAAAGCCTAAGTCGGAACTCCTGAAGGGCCAAGTCTGGGAATCCTTTGCCTCAAATGAGTGGGTCGGGTCATTTGTATTTTTATCATTTGAATCGGCTGTTCGCTTGAGTAGAACGGGTTATTACATTATATAGCACTCAGAAAAAGTCTCATCCTCGAGACTTCCTGAGCGCAAGCTGTTCTATCGCATTATCGAATCTATCCCAAGCATAGTAATCGGTACCACTAGATCCGTTCGAGCATAATCTCTTACTCATCCTTATACCGTATCATATGTTTGCTGGGTCGGTTTCATTGAATAACTCTATCACTCAATCCAAGTTCTGACTCGGTCTCTATTGTGCCTTAGTATGGAACATGTTGCTTAACACGGGGTATGTTTCAATCCATTGTGAATGATAATCTAAGGCTGAGGCAAACTTATACAAGTCGTTATACTTGTTCATGCGGATATTTATTTGTACTAGCATTCAAGATAAGCATATCACAAGTCGGGATCATACACATATTCAAAGTGCCCCTCAAACTTATGCATGTCAACCAACACAGTGATAGAGAAGTCTTAGCACTCAAGTTTCACATATCATTGAGTCTTGGATTGTTCACATGTTCAAGGCGTCCCTCAAATACATGCATTCAACCAAACTTAGTGACAGTAAAATCGGACAAGCTACTTGCAAAAATCTCAGGGTTCTCATCTTATGAATCACAAGGATACTACCAACAGGGTCAATCAAATTCTAAGTTATTCCAATCCCACCAAGTATTTATACTACCGTTAAGCACGATCTATCCGATTAATCGACTAGCGTCCATCCGTTCGGGTCAAACATAGCACACGTTTACCATTCTAAGTCTAACTCTAAGTCTTGTTGTCCCAGTTCTATGGTTTGTTCAAGCAATATTGTAAAGTCGATTACAAGCTTCTTTCACTCGGCATAGGGTCGTTTGCCTAATTACTAGATCAGCTAACAAGGTCATAAGTATAAGTTCAAGAACATGATTCATCGTACAAATTTGACGCACGATGCTCGCCCCAGGATCAAACCATTATTCATTTGTACGAGGTATTCTACCCAAGCTCATTTCACTCAGATTTCTAAACATCGAGCACGGATCATCCTACTCTCCTTAGTACGTTCGTTTCTACAGGGGTCGAGTCCGTTCAGTAAAATTCATGAATATCTAAGTTACAGGACAAGCCTAGTAATTTGTATAGTCTATCTCTCCAAATATATTTTGATGGAATCCCTATCCATTCCAAGTCTAGACCACCAAGCCAAGATTTAATTCTAAACCTTTATTTATAACTCCAAGTCATACAACAAGATTTATGTATCCATTTATAAAACCATCAAGCGTGATTTACTCTAGGTTCTAGGCTAACTTATCCTTGAAATACTTTCGATTCACTTGTATTTCCAAATTTGCCTTATCATGTCAAACCAAAAGTCAAGACTATCCATTAGTTGTCATGCTCTGGTCTCCTGCAAGTTCGATCACCCTCGTTGGACGTGAGATCATCACGCCAATGCTTCTATTGGATAATCTTCCTAATCCGGGCGTGATATATGTACGAGCATAGAGTTACGCTCGCACAAGACAAAAATGTTTGAACATTATGGTTATCTTCAAAATGATTAAGACATCTTATCCTTTTACTTTGATTCATCCAAGTTATATATAAAATTCATCAAGTCATGTCCGTTCATGCAGTGATAATATTTTGTCTAGTAAAATTATCCAACTTCAATATTACCATTCGGTAAATCCACAGTCTACTTCTGGCATTTCTTAAGCAACTAAGTTTTAAATATTTAAGCCCAAGTCTATTCTGTTTTTGACACATTCTATTCATCGAGTTCGTTTGAAATAATCATCGAACATGTTCCCGTGAGTTCGATCGTCCCCACCATACATGAAATCACCATGCTGGCGCTCCCGCGGGATAATAGTTCTTAGTGGGACTAATTTTTAAGGTTATTATTTCGAACTAGATTTCAAGATCGTTCTTCCAAACTCTAAGCCAAATTCGTTATGGCTTATCTCTTTTATCGAACCACAATATTTTTTTCTCGGGCTAACTTCTATTCGAGCGATATTGTATCAAGTTTATTCTGTTTGATTCAAGCTAAAATCGCTTGCATAATCCTTCAAGTTTTTAACAAGTTTTCTTAACCAAGTTATTAATTTTTATTTCTACGAATCCCAATACGATATAAGCCTTATCATTCATTTAAGACATTCTTTAATCTTTCAATCCGACTATCACATGAGACCTAAAAATCCGTTTGGACATTTCTAAATGATCCATAGACCACTAAGAATCAAGTCACCTAATCAAATCCTCAATCGGTGCTCACATCAATCGCTAGCATTTTCACCAAGTCGTTCCTTAGAATTCATGCACGATACTTAAGCATCGCCTAGTAAACTCTTAGTCTGGTATATATATTTCGTTGATAGTCATCTAATTAAACCATATTCAATTTTGTATCTTCCGACACGAAATATCGTTCGAGATTTTTCACAAAATCTAAGCACGATTCTCTATATTCGCCTTAGCAATAAAATTTGATAATATTTTTATCGGTTGCCATTCTAAGTCTGACTTGTCTCTTTTACCTGAACGATATCTTAATCTCGTTGCAACTAGCTAGTACCAAAGGGTCTTGGCGTGTGATACTCAACACAACTTAGCCGAAAGTCTGTGTGCATAGCGAACCGTTCGAATGATATTCTATCCCGCATACTAACCAGCTTGGAAATTATGTATAGGTATTCGGATTTGCATATAACTTGTAAATTCTTAGCACGAGTCCATTCCCAAATGGTCTAGCATAGGTCGGCACAAAGGCCTTCGCATCATAATTTTGTACAAGAAATCACATCATTCACATGCACTTTTAAAAGTATTTCAACTTATTGTTTGGAATATTCTGATAGGACATTGAGAGAGAGCGTATGCACATAACCCATGAACGAGCTTTCGAAACTAAAAAAATCAAAATAAAGTCCAAAGGTGTAAAGCCACGCTTTGATACTAATATGTCATATTCTGATCTCCCGCAAGTAATCGGCCGTCCCCGCTGGACGCGAATCACCGCGCCAGCGCTCCCACGAGATGATCACTTGACCCATTTGGATGTGATACCGCATAAGCATGAGCCACGCCCGTGCAAGGTCGTGGTTCATGCAAGCGGTAAGAGGTCTAAGCCATAGAGTCATACAGATTATCCGTGTTACAGCAGAATAATAAACGTATAGACGATTGGTAACAAGTTCACAGAGTCGTCGATAGCGAAAGCATTGAATAACACAAGTATAGAAACAAAATAAGCTCTTTATTTATATAAGCAAGTGTTACAGACGGTGCTAGGCCGAGATTATAAGTCGCTCAAGCCTCTCTCTGAAATAATAAAAGCATGCCAAGTAGCTACATTTGTGGAATGATACATAGGCGATGTTCCAACATTATATCTTGTATATGTGCTTCAGTTTCGGATGTAATGCTCCAAGGCTCCAGAGCAAACTCCATGCCTTAGCACGCATGAAGGAGGCATCCGCACCAAACGAGGTTCTCCTACACCCAGCAAGCAATCTAGTAGGTTATCCGTATATGAATGCACTGGTGGGGAGGCTTTTTGCCCGCTCGACAAATCCAAACACGTTATATAAGTTTCGTGCACCATCTATTAAGTTATCTTTCTAGTCTTGCCTTAGGATCAGTTTTATGGCAATGATGTAAAATATAACTCTTGTGGCAGTACGTCGTACGATATACAAGAAACATAGTGAGACTTACCAACTTACCATCCGTCCTTCCTTGTCCAAGGTAAATCAAATTAAATCAAGCACAAGCATTTATTATGAAATCCAGGGGCAATTGCATATGAAAACACAAGTGTCATAAACGAGATTATGTTTCGGGTGCACGAGTTATACAGATTATCCGAAAGTGTTTCTTTGGATGTTAAAGTGTTTCTATTACTCACAAGTGTCTCATACTCATATCGTTCAGCTATTTTAGATTATTGGATGCGTTGTAATAACTCACACGTGGATTACCGCTAAACGAGGATGACTTATCTATATGAATATGAGGTCACTAGCATAGCCATAAAGGACCAATTTTTATAGTCTTAATTGCGGAATAGGGTACAATATTTGTACAAGACAAGCAATTCAGGATGAACGAGTGATACAGAAGAGCCATTGCACGCCATCCTGCCAGAACAGGAGACTATGATGGGTAGACGAATAGTCCAAGGCAGTATACTCTACCAAGGCCAAATACCGTGTATTGCCAACCCACAAAGACGGGGTCGTATACCGGACTCGAATTTGGCGCCGTAATATACCTGGTCATCCTCCTAGGCCGGTACGATCCCAGTGCCCCGGTGATCATCCGAGGAAGCAGATACCTCGTGCACGAGTTGTCCGTGACCATGCATGTCTTGGGTTATTCCAGATTCACAATATGACATGATAATTCTTGATTTTTTTGTAAATGAGCATTGCTCCATGAGCTGTGATTCATTGCTTTACTTAACCCGGTTCTCGATCAGTGTTCAACTTGACTTGATGCATTCTCCTGGTTCAAGGACTGCCTTGGCGACCTAACAGTCCCAGATACTTGCAGGTTCATTTTACACAAAAGGACTATTTGATAATCTTCTGGCTAACTAGATGCTTGCAGGATACGAATAGTGTTACGTTATTATGGAACAGATTATGTGATAAGCATTAAAACGAGCAACAAGTACAAGTTAACATATAAGCAGGCAAGTATTATATTTGTGTAAACACAAGCATTTACGTTTGGCAAGGGTCTAAGGGTAAAGCGAGGAGTGAAACCGTAACAGAAAATATCGAGCAACTTAATCTGTGGGCATGCAGTATAAGCAAGTTAAACAGTGCACTACGATGGGTATAATATTTTATTCGAGGCATAGCGGGGTCTAGTTGCACAAGGCAAAGGTAGCACGCAAGGGTCCATTTATAAGCAAAGTTTTATTTTTATGTTCTAACACAAGTAATAAAAGTTAGGATTATTCTCTTAGCTAGGTGTGTTGTATTCTTTATTAGCATACAAGGGATAATTCACCTAGCAACTAGCATGTATCGTCCATATTTTAAGTGTGCTGGCTAAGCAAAGATAAGTTTATCGTAGCCACCCACCTTTGCGATAATTTATCTCGGTCGAGCGATACTCAGAGCGAGCCTCTGAAAGCCTAAGACGGAACTCCTGAAGGGACAAGTCTGGAAATTATTTGCCTCAAACGAGTCTTCTCGCTAAGTAAAGCGGGTAGGATCATTTATACTTTTGTCATTTGAATCGGCTGTCCGCTTGAGCGGAACAGGTCATTACAACAAGTTCCTTTGTCATATGCTGAGTAAGAGTATAATTGCATGCTTTAGTAAAAAGAGATAGAAGAACTACTATTATGCTTGCATACGTAGAAGTTTTTCTCGCATGTTTTTTATCATACAAAAAGAGATAGATATTGCATGCTAGTTGTTATGAAAATCGTTATCGTGCTTGCTAATATATGTTCCGCTTACCTGTTTTCTTATCGAACTGCGATAAGTTATTGATTCGTATAAGCATAGGCTAATAGTGCACCCTGAGGTAGGTCCTTATGATCTAGTGGGGTGTGTTATTAGTTGTGTGAAATAAGATTGAACCTATTGCTCGTTTTGAAAAGAAGAAAAAAAATATTTTGCTTGATCATTGTTTTGCTTGCATATTAAATGTTCATATCATACATTGGTCTCCGATAACTTGTGCATAAGATTTTATCTCTCGAACGGTTCCTGGGGCACTAGAAATCACTCGGTCCGGAAGAGATTTTTATTTCACCTGAGGATACGGTCCTACGGGGTCTAGTGGGGTGATGTGTCTATTAGTGTTTTGCAGAACCCATAATGTCACAACTGCTAGTACTCGTGAGTATTGGTGAAGAGCTGAACCTTGAGTCACAGTTGTCGACACACACGCGTCCTAGTGCAGAGCTGAACCTTGAGTCACCGCTGCTAATCATAGGGCTACCCATGGACCATCATGTAGTTAGCGTGTATGATAGGTTAGCCTTCTTACATACATAACTGTTTGATGCAGAGACGGACAGGGAATAGAACATCTATATTTATGCAAATTATTGCTAACTTGTATGCATGTTGTAAGGATAACCGTTCAGCCATGGGTAAGGATCACTGAATAAGTGACACTTGTATTTTCTTATGTTCCTTATCATAAATGCTAAATAAGATATATTCGTTTTACTTGAATATGTTGTTGTCCCCATTGAATTGAATTGGATATTCCACTTGATGCATTTGTCTTGATTCGAGATGAACAGACCACTAGAGATAACTTTTGTTCCTAAGAGATCGAATATGGCTCACGATACATGTTACGTACCGCACAATAGAACACTGTCCCTATAGCATTCTTAAATCTTTGAATTTACAAAACTATTTCCAAAGCTGTATTTTTGAAAGAAGTAAACTGACTCTAATCCTGTACTGCATGAAATGAACCTAGGTAAAAGTAGCAAGATCACTATTAATGTAATATTTTGTCACATGCTTACTTAGTGTTATTTTCAGGAAATGTTGCTTTTGTTCGTTGATTTATACTCACCAGTACTTTCTCCAAAGTGCTGACCCACCAACAATTTGCTTGTTCGTATATGCTGGATCATCCGAGGAAGCGATAGACGTGCCTCATCCCTAGGACCCAAAAATCTGGTGTTGATGCCTTGAGCCGTATCGAGTTATTCTTTGAGTTGCTTATGTATAAAGGGATGTAATCTATATAACGGTATCATTGTATTCGAGAGAGTGCTTGAGTGATTTGTAATCTCGACTTAATGTCGCTTATAAAACCTTTGAATATCAATAAAGATGCTTATTTCTGTATGCCATTGTGTTCTTTACTTTTCTGTAAAATGTGCCTCTGCTTCTGTCTTGAATAACTTACTTGCCCTTGTTCAAGCTTTGGCCTTGTACAAGCGTAGATTAGGCTTGCACGATATCACGACCTTGAGAGGATGGTAGGTCCCACAAGAACCCAAGCGAGGACGAACGGCCCCTACTGGATCGGGTCATGACATAATAGTTTCAGAGAAACTCGATTCCTTGCCCATTTCGTTGCCTTCGACTCAGAGATGTCCCAGATATTGTGCTGCAATAAACTTTCCATATAATAAGTCCATAGATATTCTCAAAGTTGCATAAAAAAGTTTTCTTGTTTGCTTTCTTGTTGTTTGGAGATGTGATTTCGTAATTCCTGATTTGCTAGTATTTTTTTTATTGAGGATGGTGAGGAATGAGGACTATCGCTGCTCTGAATTTTGAAAGTTTCTCCTTGTGTTTCAAGGATGATACTTTTTGCCTGTGGGTACATATGTAGTGTCCCGCTTCGCGTAGGCACTATGTACAAGTGTTGCTTGCTCGAGCGAAAGCCTTCTCGGAGAGTTTCCGATTAAAACACAAGATGATTAATCTAAATGAGTGGGCAGAACTTCATTCTCTGATTTTTGCACGCGTTAATAATTAATCTAAATTTTTATAATGCTTGTTTGCTTAATAAGATAATATTCGCATTGGAAATGATAGAACGAGAACCTACATGGTTAACAAAAGAAATTGTATGCTTGTCTAAAAAAGAAAAGAACCTTGCCATGCTAAATCAAGATAGAAAAAAATATTGCATGCTTAGTTACACTGACACTGCTATCAAATGAACCCTTGCCATGTTAAAAAGATACGTAAAGGAATTGATTCAACAAGTCCCTTTGTCATATGATAAGTAAGAGTAGAATTACATGCTTTGGTAAAAAGAGAGAGAAGAACTACTATCATGCTTGTATACATAGAAGGTTTCTCACATGCTTCCTATCGTACTGAAAGAGATAGATATTGCATGCTAGTTATTATGAAAATCATTATCGTGCTTGCTAATATATATTTTGCTTGTCTATTTTCTTATCGAATTGCTATAAGTTATTGATTCATATAAGTAGAGACTAATAGTGCGCTCTGAGGTACGGTCCTTGTGATCTAGTGGGGTGTGCTATTAGTTGTGTGAAAGTAGATTGAACATATCTCTCATTTTAAAAAGAAGAAAAGATATGTTTTTCTTAATCATTGTTTTGCTTGCATATTAAATGTTCATATCATGCATTGGTCTCGGATAACTTGTGCACAAGATTCTTTCTCGAACGGTTCCTGGGGCACTGAAAATCGTTTGGTCCGGAAGAGATTTTTGTTTCACCCTGAGGATACGGTTCTATGGGGTCTAGTGTGGTAATGTGTCTATTAGTGTTGTGTGAAACCCATGATGTCATAGTTGTTAGTACTCGTGTATGTTGGTGAAGAGCTGAACCTTGAGTCACAACTACCGACACACGCATGTGCTAATGCAGAGCTAAACCTTGAGTCACCGTTGCTAATCATGGGGCTACCCATGGACCATCATATAGTTTGGACGCATGCTAGGTTAGCCTTCTTACATACCTAACTATTTGATGCAGAGATGGACAGAGAATAGAACATATATATTTATACAAATTATTGGTAACTTGTATATCTGTTGCAAGGATAACTGTTCGGCCATGGGTAAGGATCACTAAATAAGTGATCACTTGTATTTCCTTATGTTCCTTATCATAAATGCTAAATAATATGTATTCATTTTACTTGAATATGTTGCTGCCCCCATTGAATTGAATTGAATTGGATAGTCCACCTGATGCATTTGTCTTGATTCGAGATGAACAGTCCACTAGAGATAACTTTTGTTCCTAAGAGATCGAATATGGCTCACGATACATGCTGCGCACCACAAAATTGAACACTATCCCTATAGCTTGCTTAAATATTAAAATATGCAAAACTGTTTTCAAAGCTGTATTTTTGAAAGAAGTAAACTGACTCTAATCCTGTGCTACATGTAATTAACCTAGGTAAAAGTAGCAAGATCACTAGTAATATAATATTTTGCCACATGGTTACTTAGTGTTGGTTTCAGGAAATGTTGCTTCTGTTCGTTGATTTATACTCACCAGTACTTTCTCCAAAGTGCTGACCCACCAACAGTTTGCTTGTTCGCAAGTGCTGGATCGTCCGAGGAAGCGATAGTCGTGCCTCATCCCTAGGACCCAGAAATATGGTGTCGATGCCTTGAGCTGTATCGAGTTGTACTTTGAGCTAGTTTTGTATAAAGGGATGTAATATATGAAATAATATTATTGTATTCAAGAGAGTGCTTGAGCAATTTATAATCTCAGCTTAGTGCCTCTTGTAACACCTTTGAATATCAACAAAGATGCTTTTTTCGTATGCTATTGTATTCTTTATTTTTCTGTAAAATGTGTCGTTGCTTCTGTCTTGAATAGCTTACTTGCCCTTGTTCAAGATTTGGCCTTGTGCAAGCGCAGCTTAGGCTTGTATGGCATCATGCCCGTACGAGGATAGTCGGTTCCGCAAGGACACAAGCAAGGACAAACGGCCCCTACGGGATCGGGGTGTGACAGACCTTGGATTGGATCAAACCAATCATACTTGAGTAACACGATCATAGCAGGCTTTATACCATAATTATATGTCAACTCCACAATCTCTCGTAAGATTCCATAGAAATCATTGCCTTGATCGACTTCTTTATAATTCGAAGATTTGATACACAAACAATTGTTTTTCGTGGAATCGAGATCCAGGAAGTTCTCTCTAATCTGGGTAGTTATTGACTTGAACCTAAAAAAATTCACACAATAGCTTGGCCATATTTTAACGGCATAAATTAGCCCCTTCGCTATAGTTCTAATAGATTCATTCTCAATTATCGTGTCTGAAAGATTGAGCTAAATACCAAAGAACCGATATTAAGTTCAATGTTCAATTAATTTATTTTGCAAGTGCATATACAAAAAGTAATTACCGAGCTTCTTACATATGCGCTTAACCAAGAAAGAAAATAATATCTCATTTCTTGTTCTACTTTGCCAGCTGTTATGTATGGTCCACTAGACCTCACTTCATCATTAAATATGCTGAAAAACTATGAAACAATAGTCGATTAGTATAATAATATTAATGTTACTATTAAATTGAGATAATATGAATGTGGAAACATCATACGTCTTGGTCCTACTTCTCACAGTTGATTCAACTTATCTATTAACAGTTGTAAATACACATTGATTTTTCTCTTCTGATTTTTTGGAACCAAAATGATAACAGTTAGGAACATAAACGGAGCCTTCATTCACATCCAAGGCAGTAGGTTATACAGAGTGACGATCACAGGCCAACACGAATACTGAAAACCCAAAAGTCCAAATAGGATAAAATCGTCAAAGGAGAGACACAATATGACATTACGCAGATCCAAAATAAAATATGGATACTCTCAATCAAAGTACTTTCATGCTTATCCATAGGAAGGATGATCCAATACTCCTTCAATCTGTTTTCACCTGTACCAACTCATCTTTTAGGCAGTCTCCTTCACCAAAAATAACCTCTGCCATCGCGGCATCAAAGGCAAGTAGTGCATCGAATCGGTCAGTTTCTTTGCACATGCAGGCCTTTCTGTATTAGTTGTCTTGAAGCGATCAATACCAGAAAATCTGCACACTTCTTCATCCTTGTCGTCTTTGTAGTACAACATGCATCCGTTAAGACATGCATCAATTTTCTTGTATCTCATCTAGAGCGATCTCACCATCCTCTTAGATCGGTAGAAGTCTTTAGGTAACTTGGCAACCTCCGACAAGATCTCTATAATCAACTCCATTAGTCGGTTGTAGCATTCTTGCGATATGTTAAAATCTGACTTAATGTTCAATAGCCTTATAACCACCTCCAACGGTGAATGATCCTCACAACCAGGATATACTAGAGTCCTTACATTATCCAGCAACTCCAGCAACTTGCAATATTAGCATTCAGTGCCTCCTCAACTGTATAATGATTGTCTATATCGGTACTAGGCCCCGCAGCGGCGAAAACAATTTTCTCCCATCCGTCTTCGTAATCAGTGTGGTCGTGGATATCCATATACGGCTCCACATAAGTCTCTAGCTCCGATACTAAAGGCACAAGTTCTCTGTGTGAGGTCTACTGATAGTAATTCAGAGTGAAACCCCTCGAGTATAAATGAAATATTACATCCGCTTATGGATGATATTTTAAGTTATGATATCTCACACATGGACACTTAATTTTAGTGTCATACATATACTGAGGGAACGCCTTGGCGAACTAAGGAACTGCTCTATCCCATGTTTGAATTCATCACGCACACAGTATATGTCATCTGAATGATGGTTGTACATCCATGAACGATGTCGCAGGTAGTAATTCATATCCATTTTTAGATACTTCTGCAAAGATGGATACACATTGTTGAAGTATATTGTTCAAATGGATGAAAATATGGATACACATGTTCATCAAAGTAACAACTCTGATTGATGCGTGAGTATCCGAGTTATGATTCATGAGTATCTGTATTATAATTCTTGACTATCTGTATTATAATTTGTGACTATTAGTATTCATGACACGTGATTATCCGTATCGTGATTTATGATTATCCATTTTTTGTGATTGTTATACTATATATTACTAATGGACATTTGGGATATAATTAGATTCTTAGAATAATAAACAAACATTTACAAGCATAATTTTAGCATTAAGATACATATTTAAGAGGTTGGCAATAATTTGCCCTTTGAAGAAGGAGACACATAGATCGTCGAGGCAAAAAAAATAGTAATATTGTCATAAAAGTTGATATTCTGGAAAGATGACTCAATAGTATTTGTGGTGATAAACGAAGTTTTTCTTCTTAATTTTGTAGAACTTTGATGTCATATCAATAACTTAAGGATTTATGGATCCTTTAATACACACAGTATCAGAGGATTCACATATCCTTAAATTACTAATACAGTACAAAAGTTATACAAAATTAAGAAGAAAAACTATATTTATCAACATAAATAATATTGAATTTCATTTAAAACACCAACTTTTCTATCAAAATTATCATTTTCTCTAGCACGAAGACCTACTTGTCTCATTCTTACAAAATTAATTTTTTGTCAATGACTTATTAAATAGGTAATCGTTAAGTAAAATTATGCAGTTAGAAGTGCACACTAGAAAAGAGTGCTAGATCCATACATCATCATTCCCAAGTGTGGGTATGGGTATAAATAAAGAAGGATATGGGTGTTGTCACATTTTTCTTGTGAGCCATTCTATGGAAAAAAATTTACTTATGCAATCCTTTTGAGGCTATTAGAGTTATACTAGATTTTTAAAAAATCCTAGAAAAGACAAAGTATTATAAATTAAAGTATTATAAAGTATTTTATGATAGAACTCTAATAGTCTCAAAAGGCTTGTACAAGTAAATTAGTTTTCAGATAATGACTCACATGGACACTTGACTTCGGAGTTTCCAACATAGGCACGATCATAGTCACAACTATTCTAGACTTATTAAGGAATATACTTTCAATTTTTCTCATTTAGGTCAGCCTAGGTTTTTGAACTAGATTCCTAATTCGATAGGTACTAAGTCTAGCAAAAACTAGTATCAAATAGGTAAGTTCCAATATTGATGAAAGAGCCAAAATTGAATAATTGTACAATTAAATATAATTTAGTCTAGTTTAACTAAATTTTTATGTACTTTTAATTGGTCATAGTCCAGTCTCCATATAACTAAGGTCATGCACAAGTATCGTATGTACATCAGGTAGCACCTTTTGAAAAAGTATTTTTATAGCTTCATGATGACATTATTGCCCCTAATAGCCACAAGTCCTTTATACTTGCTTTTGGCATAAGGGGAGCTCGATTTGTCCATCTTTAGTGTTCGAAGGTTAACATGTCCAAGTTGTATCCATAATTCAACATTTTTTTCTACATTATCAAACCATTTGTGGTTTCCTTATTCTAGGGCTTGGATATTCCCCTCTCGATTCCTTTCGGACAAAAACTGTCATTTTTCTTGCTTCCTCACAAATCCTCTCAAATTGGGTTTCTGTGACATGAAAAGTTGTCACAGAACATGTGAAACATGCCACACTACATCTTCTGTGATGAGTAAAATGACGACGTACTTTCGTTGCATATACCTCTGTAACTAAAAGACAAGTGACGACTAAAAATATGGCATCACAAAAAAAAATCAACTATGACAAGCCAAATTTGTCAAATATAGTATTCTTTCCGTGACAACCTACCTCGTCACTATCGATGTTATAGCTGACACATTATATTGTCACAAACAATATTTTATTATTATTATTATTATTATTATTATTATTATTATTATTGTTATTGTTATATATATATATATATATATATATATATATATATATATATATATATATATAAAATAAAACTAAAATATTTAAATTTGAACTATATGTGATTCAAACATGCAACCTTCTGCCAGACTGTATGACGAAATATTTAAATTTGAACTATATGTGATTCCAAAATCAAATATGCTACCATTACACCAAAATCAAATATATATATATATATATATATATATATATATATATATATATATATATATATATATATATATATATATATATATATGACTTTTGGCAGACTGTCTGACAAAATATTTCTTAGGAAATAAGTTTTCCAAAATTATATTTTTCAGCAAAATTTTCTACATTTATTATTCCGTAAAAATTTTTTTAACTTTTTTCTAATACTTTTATGTGACGTGAATTTTTTTAGCAACTAAAGAATAATAATTAGCGCCATATCAGTTACAATTCTTTAAGGAAGTCACAGAATACACCTTAAGTGACAAGTATTTTTTACTTGCCACAAAAAAATTGATGCTACAATTATTTAAGGAAGTCACAGAATACAACTTAAGTAACAAAAAAAAATTTACTTGTCACATAATACTCCTTAGATGACAAGTATTTTTACTTATCACATAGAATTTGCCGTCACAATTCTTTAAGGAAGTCACAAATACATCTTAAGTGACAAATATTTTCACTTGTCACATAGTTCTTGTTGTTACAATTCTTTATGAAGGTCACATAATACACCTTAAGTGACAATAATTTTTACTTGTCACATAATACACCTTAAGTGACTTGTCACATAGAATTTGTTGTTATAATTCGTTAAGGAAGTCAATAATACACCATAAGTAACAATTATTTTCACTTGTCACATAGAACTTGTCTTTGATCCTCATCAAAAATCAACACTTTATTTCAGTGACAATATTGAGTGACAGCCAATAAAAACATAGTCACTGAATGATTTATTTGTGTGACGATATACAACTATTGTCACAAAAGTAAATTATGAATGACAACAAAAATTACTTGTCACAAAAATATCTCTTTTAGTGACAAGTTATACATATGTCACAAAACACTTGTCATGAAAACTTGAATTTCTTGTAGTGATAGTAATAATTAACTGATATAAGAAAACAAACTTCTTTTTAGTTGTATTAGTTTCATTTGTTATAGTTGATTTCTAGTACCTCTTGTATTTGCACTGTTAGGTTTCTATTATTATTCTTTGGGTTCAGTTTTGTCTAAGAATACTCTTTCCTTTTAATTTCTTCTATTTGCAATAGTTTCAGTTTTGTCTATGAATATTTTTTTCCTTTAACCTATTATATTTTGTCTATGAATATTCTTTCCTTTAACCTCTTCTGTTTTGTCTATAAATAATCCTACTCTCAATTTAAGCCTCCCACATTAACCCAACTTGGAATCTACTATGCGTATATAGATCTCCGAAGAAGAAAGACTCCATCATTAGAACCTAATCAAGTCACTCTATGATTCATCCAGTTTACCATGGCTAGAAACTATGATGGGAAAAGCCTCTGAGAAACTAGGTGGTAGAAACTATGATGGGAAAGCAGCAGACTTTTTCAATTCTATGTTAAACTCTAGTGGTTTTATTGATCTTGGGTTTATTGGTCCAGCTTTTACTTGGTCCAACAATAAGAATCCATCTCACCTCATTAGTGAAAGACTGGACCGAGCGTTTGCTGATGCTGATTGGAGAGCTAATTTTCCACATGCCACAGTTTACATGCTCCCTCGTATTAACAGTGATCACTCTCCTAATTTTGTTAAACACCATTAACAAACTCAACCGAAGAAGCCCTCTGTGGTTTGAATCATTTTGGTTGAATAAGCCGAATTTCAAGGAAGAGTCGGACAAGATATGGAAGCAAGTACCGATACATTCATCTGATATCTGTAAGATGAGAGTAGTATTTGATGCTTGGAATGAATAATTTGTGTTATGTTTAACCTCAACTTGGCCTTTAAATACCCATTTACAACTCTAACAGAATGCATAAAAGTAGCACCCTCTAACCATATTCTAACTAACAAATCAAAACAAATAAACGGCAAAAATTCCTAAAGACTAGGGATTCATTGAAATCCAAATAACAACCGCTTCAACCTCCTCAACAGGATTAACTCTAACAAATCATCCCCTAAGCCTGTTGCATGAGATTCACCTCTATGATGCCGAGCTTCTGTCTCATCTCAATGAACTTGACTCGCCTGAGCGCCTTGGTAAGAATGTCTGCGAGCTGCTCTTCAGTGTTGATGTACTCGACCTCAACCTTCCCTCTCTCGACACACTCCCGAATGAAATGATACCTTGTATTAATATATTTGCTTCGGTCATGGAAGACGGGATTCTTGTTGAGGGAGATGGCGGACTTGTTGTCTACCTTGAGCATGACGCTGTCGGCCTCCTTGTTCTTTAAGTCACCAAGGAGTTTTACAAGCCAAATGCCTTGGCATGCCGCCGTTGTCGCGGCAATGTACTCGGCCTCACAGGATGACAATGCCACGATCTTCTGCTTCTGAGATTGTCAGCTAATGAGGCTACGACCGAGGAAAAATAACACGCCAGTGGTGCTCTTGAAGGTGTCGATGTCACCTACCATGTCACTGTAGCTGTAGCCGACCAGCCGTGGTTCCTCCACCTTCTTTGCGTAGAGACAACCAAAGTGACGTGTGCCGGCGACGTAGCGAAGGATGCGCTTGACGGCAGCAAGGTGTTCGATGGTCGGGTTCTCCATGAACCGACTCACGTAGCCCACCGCGTACGAGATGTCTGGGCGCGTGTGCACCAAGTACCGGAGGCTCCCGACGATGCTCCTGTAGGATGTGGCGTTAGTTGGAGGGGCTGAGCTCACGTTGCTTAGCTTGAACCTCGGTTCGATGGGGATGTGGCACGGGTTGCAATCCACCATACCACTCTTCTCCAAGATTTTGAGTGCATATGACTCCTGACTGAGGGTGATGAAGCCATTGGACTGCTGCACCTTGATGCCGAGGTAGAAAGTGAGCAATCCCAAGTCACTCATTCTGAACAAGGCCTTCATCTCCTCCTTGAACTTGGCAATATCTTGTGGGGTGATGAGATCGTCGACGTACACACCCACAAGCAGGCGAGTTGGACCTTTGTTGCGTGTATACACAGCGTGCTCCTGTGCACTCTGGTGGAAACCAAGTGATAGTAGGCAACTGTCAAGCTTGGTGTTCCAAACCCTCGGTGCTTGCCGCAGCCCGTACAGTGCCTTGTCAAGTTTCAACACTTTGTGCTCCTGTCCTTCGATAACAAAGCCGGGAGGTTGGGCGACGTACACCTCCTCCTTGAGGTCGCCATTGAGGAACGCCGTCTTCACGTCCATGTGATGCACCGCCCACCCCTCACGCACGGTGAATGCGATCAACAAACGGACGGACTCGAGGCGAGCAATCGGCGCGAACACTTCCTAGAAGTCCACTCCTTGCCTTTGCACATAGCCTTTTTTCACGAGCCGCACCTTGTGCTTGAGCACGGTGCCGTGCACGTCCTTCTTGAGCTTATAGACCCACCTCAAACCAATCGGACGGTGGCCGGGTGGGAGTTCTACGAGGTGCCATGTATGGTTCTCCTCAATGGAGCTCATCTCCAACAGCATCGCTTGGCTCCAACATCGGTGCTTCTCGGCTTCAAAGAAAGTGGCAGGTTCCTCGTCAACCATGAGGAGCACCTCGTCGGCATCGAGCTCGCGAACGGTGGTCGTATCAAGCAAGCTCGCCAAGGTCCTGTACCTGCGTGGCCCGTCGTCATCGGTGTCGAGCATGGACGAGGCATTGGTGGGTGGCGAGACAAATTTCACTCCACGTTGTATCACCGAGTCGGATGTTTTTGTCCCGGATGTTGGCGTCAACGGCCCTGGACTGGGTGCTACTGGTGTTGATGGATCGCCAGCCCTGTGCATTGGCGTGCCTGCGTGTTCAACATGTGGTATAGTATACTCAACAGTAAATGTCTTACCTACATTGTCTTGTACGCCCAAGTCCCACTTGGCTTTCTCGTCGAAGACAACGTCGCGTGTGACGTGCACGCGTTTGTTGGCAGGGTCGTATACCCGGTACGCCTTGGTGCCGAGCTCGTAGCCTATGAAGACCATGTGCTTGCTGCGATCTTCTAGCTTCTGTAAGTTCGGCTTGACCACCTTGACGTGTGTGACACAGCCGAAGGTGCGGAGGAAGTGCACGCTTGGCTTGTGTCCGTGTCATGCCTCGTAGGGCGTCTTGCCGTCGACGCTCCGTATCGGCGAGCGACTAAGGATGTAGACAGCCTCGTGACCGCCTCACCCCAGAACTTCCCGGGTATATCGTTTGCCTTCAGAAGACTACGCGTCATCGCGACGACCGTCTGGTTCCGGCGCTCGACGACGTCGTTCTGCTATAGTGAGTACGGTGCTGCGAGTTGTCGTTTGATGCCGAGGCCCGCACAATACTCGCCAAATGCTACAGATGTGAACTCGCCCCCACGATCAGTACGGAGCGTACGCAGTTTGCGCCCTGTCTCCACCTCGATATAGGCTTGAAAGTGTTTGATGGCTGTCGGCGCTTCATCCTTCGAACCAAGAAGCGTCAACCACATGTAGCGGCTGAAATCGTCGATGAGGAGCAAGAAGTAGTACTTACCACCAGGTGTCACCGGTGTGATTGGTCCACAGATATCACCGTGAACGAGATCTAGCAGGTTGTCAGCACGGTACTTGGTCTCCTGCAAAAATGGAGTGCAGCGCTGCTTTCCGACAAGTCAACTATCACAAATTTGATTGACTTGTTCGATCTGTGGTAGTCCGTGCACTATGTTGCGGCGAGCTAACTTTCTGAGTGCTTCAAAGTTGAGGTGGCCAAACCGTGCATGCCACCGCCATGCATCGTCATTGAGTCGTGCTGCTAAACACACTAGTTGTACAATATCAAGAGATAGAATGTACAGTCGGTTTCGGACACGTTTTACCTTGGTGATGAGGCATTGCTGACGATCTCGAATCGAGAGCACGCTGCCTTCGATCAAGACTTGGCAGTCGTTCTCATCGAGCTGCCCAAGGCTGATGATATTGCTTCATAGCTTCGGGATAAAGTAGACGCTGGTGAGGACGCGGTGCTCGTCGTTCTGGCACGTAAATATCACCATGCCACGCCCTCGGATGTCGACGAAGGATTCGTCCCCAAACTTGATGGAGCCCGTGACTCCAGTGTCCAGCTCGGCGAAGACCTCCTTGCAGCCAGTCATGTGGTTGCTTGCACCGGTGTCGAGGTACCATACTTCGTCGTGGTGGTCGTCCTCACGGCCCAGATGCACATGAGCGTGCACCTCGTCGAGTACGACATTGTTGGTCGTGCCTACGGTGGTCTCGGCGAGCGTGTACTCCTGCGCCATCAGCAGTGTGGGCTCATCATCGTCGACTTGCATCAGATTGGCGTGCTCATCGCGCTTCGGCTTGCGACAGTCCTTCGCCCAATGGCCGTAGATGCCACAATTATGGCACTTACCCTTCTTGTCGTGCGTGTCACCGGACGCGTTGTCGTTGCCGCAGTTCGTGTTGCCGCGGCCATGACCTCTTGGCTTGCCGCGCCCTCGACCATAACTTTTGCCACCATTGGAGTAGGCCTCACCTTTCTTCCTCTGCTTCGTACGAGCAAGCCACTCCTCTTCGGAGAGGAGAAGGCGGCTACTTGTGTCGCCGAAGTTGCTGCCAAGATTGTACCACTCCTCGACGGCTAAAAGACGACCGGTAGGCTTTTCAATTGACAGCATCTTGAGATCCACTAAAGTCTCAATGGCGATGGCGACTTGCGTATACTTGGATGGAACGACTCGAAAAAAAATTTTAACTATCTTCTCGTCGTCCATTTCATCGCCGAGTAGTTGCAGGTCGCTGACGAGTCCCGTGAGCCGCATCGCGAAGTCCTCGACGGACTCGTCGTTCTTAAACTTCATTGATTCGAAGTCAGCGGGCAATTTTTGTGCCTTGGCCTCGCGCACGTGCTCGACCCCCATCCGCATCATCTTCACAGTGTCCCATGCTTCCTTGGCAGTGTCTTTTACTGCCAGTGTCCGCAGAATCTCTGGAGGTACGGCACGGAGTATGACGGACAGGGCCATCCTGTCGTCGCGGTAGTCGGCTTTCCCTGATTCAATCGCCTCCCACAGGCCTTGCGCCTGCATGTTGACTCTCATTAAGAGAGCCCAATCAGCGTAGTTGGTCCGTGTCTGCATAGGGTACTTGAAGGTGAATGACGTCTCCTTCATAGATGTCGACGTCGTGGGGCTTTGCTCGTCGTTGGTTGCCATAGCTCTGATACCAAATGTAAGATGAGAGGAGTATTTGATGCTTAGAATGAATAATTTGTGTTATGTTCAACCTCAACTTGGCCTTTAAATAGCCATTTACAACTTTAACAGTATGCATAAAAGTAGCACCCTCTAACCATATTCTAACTAACAAATCAAAACAAATTAACGGCATAGAACAAACAAAATTCCTAAAGACTAGGGATTTATTGAAATCCAAATAACAATCGCTTCAACCTCCTCAACAGGTTAACTCTAACAATATCCTGAGTAAACTGAAAGAAGCTTTATTCAGACTTCACAGCTAGAGCAAACACAAATTTGGCAATATTCATAATCGCATTGCTCTGCTAAAAAAGAGACTGTTGTTTATTCAATCTAATGTTCCTACAGAGACGCTACTACTAGAAGAAAGGAAATTGGAGGATGATCTTAATAACTTACTCTCTTTTGAAGAACCTTATTGGAGGCAGCGTAGAATATGCGTGGATTAAAGACGGGGACCAGTGTACCAAATATTTCCATATCGAAGCTACCAATCGGAAAATAAGGAATGAGATCCGAGCACTTTGTCTAGAGGATGGTTCATGGTCTTCGAATATGCAGAGCATCTTAGCTTCTTTGCAGTCACACTTCACTGATCTTTTCAGAGAGGAGGCGGCTCAACCTATAGAACCAACTTTCATCATTTCCTCTAATCCCATCAGCCATAAGGAGAACATTGCACTTGGAAGTGTGCCATTGCTAGAGGAGATTAAACGAGTCATAAGAGTATGGGACCCTTTAAAGCTCCTGGACCAGATGGTATTTCAGCTATGTTCTACCAAAAAAATAGGTAATGAAAATTTTTTAATAATCCAAAGTTTCTTTACTACTACTATCTTACCTCCGGCTATTAACCATACCCATATTGTGCTTATAACTAAGAAAGAAGTCTCAGAATCATCAATGGATTTCATATCCCTCTGTAATGTTGCTTATAAAACCTTATCTAAAATTCTCACATCTCGACTGCGTCCATTGATGGATAAGTTAATCTCTGAGAATCAAAATACGTTCGTCCATGGCCGACACATCACTGACAACATTCATATAGTCCAAGAGTGAATTCATTCTATGAAATACTTCCCTAAAAATAAGAAAACCTTTGCTTTAAAAGTAGACTTGTCCAAAGCTTACGATCGTCTTTCCTGGAGCTTTATTAAACAATGTTTATTCGACTTTGGAATATAAGGTCATAGAAATGATCTGATCATGCAATGCCTTACCACTTCCTCTTTTTCAATTCTAATTAAGGGCAAACCATAGGGTTTGTTCAGTCCTGGAAGAGGTATCTGTCAAGGGTGTCCCCTTTCTCCCTATATTTTCATATTATGCACAAAGGTCCTTTCCCGTCTATTCTACTCTTATGAAGTGAGAATCAATAGATACACTCGGTCAATATCTCATTTACTCTTTGAGGATGACATCTTCATTTTTGGCATGGCATCTACTTTTTTTCTTGAATTATACCCATGAAATTCTCAGCAAATTCTCCTTATGGTCAGGCCAAAGGATTAACTATGGTAAATCAAGTATTCACTTTAGTAAATCCACTGAACTATCACTTCAAATTCAGCTTGCTATCATGTTACAACTCTCATTATAAGTACTTGGGTCATCAACTTCTTAAGTCTAAAAGCCGAACTGCAACCTTTCAATCCATCATTTCTAAATGCAGAGCAAAACTAGAAGATTGGAAGACCAAACTCTTATCCCATGCAGGCAGATCGGTTCTTATCAACTCAACTTTGGGTTCCATGCCTACATACTATATGTCTGCTTACAAAATACCGAAAGATATCACTTCTTCTGTCAGTAATATTCAAAGGGACTTCTGGTAGGGGCACAATGGTGATAACAGGAAGCTTCATTTCTTAGCATGGGATAAATTTCTTACTCCAAAGATGGTGGTATGGGCTTCAAGAATCCAAATTGGGTAAATCAATCCATTATTGGCAAGCTAGTTTGGAGATTTCTGGACAATCCACGTAATCTCTGGGTTCGTCTCTTACGGGGCATTTACTTGCAACATGATTCTTTTGGAATGTTCAAAAGTTGAAGAAGGATTCCCCAACTTGGCTGAGTATTCTTCAGATTCGCCATCACTTAGATGGAAACTTTTGTTCGAAAGTTCGTGGAGGTTTGATGGACATCAGAAATGAACCATGGGTGCCTTCTTTGCCTGAACATAAAGTTGATTTTGGTTTACTATCTTCTAGTGGACCAAAGAAAGTTATTGACCCATCCTTGTGGATTTGAAATTCTGAACTCATCCATTCTCTATTCTCCCAAATGGAAGCACATGCAATCATCAGTATTGACTTACGTGAAGGAGATGCCAATGATAAGTTACTTTGAACATGTTCTAGAACTGGTCAATTTACTTCCAAATCACTTTATGAATTCAGTCGAAGGCAGGCAGCAAGTACCTCAAGTTCAAATGAAAATAATGCAACTTAGAGTGGACTTTGGAAAAACAATATATCCCCTGGAGTGAAGACATTTATTTGGTGACTTATGAAACATGCTCTTTGGGGTTAAGCAAAAAAGTTCATCACATGGATCCATTGTGTCCTATCTGCCTTCAGTCTGAAGAGGATCAAAATCGCCTATTCCTGCATTGCAGTGCCACTCGTCAGCTATAGTTTGCAAGTACTTTGGGGTTAAGGATCGATCCTCGGGTTAATATTTTTACTCTCCTAAAAGTTTGGTTTCAAGTTAGGAGATGCTATATTATGGTCCATTTGGAAGGTCGGGAATGTTTGCATATTCTGAGATGAAGTCCCAAAGACTCAGGCTATTATCAAGCAAGTTATGGCCATATATCACTCATAGATAACCTGGGCATGATGGTTACTAATTTTGTCCATTAGAGCCCTCCAATCGATGTTGTTATCAAAATTAATCTAGATGGGGCTACAACTTCTTCATCTATTGCTGCTGCTGCAGTGGAAGGAATGATAAAGGACAGTTCATTGGAGCTTTGACATGGTTTTCGAAAGATTTCCTTATTTTTGAACCAGGAATGCAAGAAGAAATTCATGCCATCCACAAAGGAATTATTCTTGCTAAACTGCTGTAGATAAGTCCGGCGATCATCGAAGGAGACTCACTATATGTGATCGGGATCTTTAAAGGGGATAAATCTTTAATCGCATGGAGGCTGCAACACCTAATCATGACTACTTTTGATGATGTGTCTTCTTCTATTGCTATTACTTTTAACTTCACTCGTAGAGAAGGAAACACAGTGGCGCATAACTTAGATGTTTCTGCTATTCAAAATGTTTCATGTTCTTATTTTAACACTCCTCCAAGGTGTATATATGAGCAACTGACTGTTGAATGTACGATGCCTAGTGTATTGTACTGATATCATCCTTTAGTACATAAATGCTTGTAGTTCCTTAAAAAAAACCTCATGTTTTGTCTATGAATATTCTTTTCTTTATTACTACCAAATACCTATTCTATTTGTAATGTGAATTAACCAATAAGAACAATCACGAAATGACATTATATTCTTCTATGTGTATTTTTTAGATATATACTTGTTCCCTCTCAATGACTTTCTACTTAATCTGCATTATTTGTGATAAATGTAAGTTACTCGTAGACACTTTTGTAAGAGAAGATACATTTAAATCATATTTAATAGAGAGCTTTCAAATATTGATGTCACTTTTGTTACATGCACACACACCATAGTTAATGAAAAAAAAAAATTTATTATTATTATTATTATTATTATTATTATTATTATTATTATATATATATATGAGAGAAATTATACTTATGTACTTGAATGATCAAACTGAATAATAATATGTATCTAGATTAAATAATAATATATATTTGTTACTTTTGGTGGTGCTAAGGATCTACAATTTGCAAGACTTGACATAATTAACTGTTGTAACTAGTTTGAGAATAGTAAACGTGTATGATTGGTTTGACATACCTGGTTTTGTTATGGTTATTTTAAGAGATTTTACATCTTATTAATGGCCATCTTATATGAACAAAATATTCACGTATTATTTGTTCCCATTATACATGAGTGCGGATGGACCTTTAGGTTAAGACTCATCGCTCAAGACTTAACTGTACTTGATGCACGATCGTTTCAATTAGGAGTAGTATGAAATTCTTAGGAAAAATATTTTTAGTGTTCTAAAAAGATGAAATTGCAAACTCTATATCAAGATTCAAGTGGTACTTGTAAACTCTATTTCAAGCTTTCACTGTAAAAGCTTAAAATTTTGTTACTACTTCCCAACTTATATATATATATATATATATATATATATATATATATATATATATATATATATATATATTTTACTCCAGAGGTACTCCTTCACCTCAACTTGTACAGTCACAACTTGCTAGCTCCAATGCTTCTCCTCCTAGCATCCTTAGTATGGAGCAGATGGCGACTATGATGTACGATGTTCAGAGACAGTTAAAAGAGAGTACGTAGAGAATGTCTCCTCCTCCTACTCTGAATTGTACCACTCCTAATATTACTCCTCGGGTGAGACAGGATGCTCCTTTGTCTAGTCATACTTCTCCTTCTTCGATGAGTCAAGCTACTCCTCCGACGATTTCTGCTCCTAGTTCTACGTCAACTCATGCTCCTCCTCAATTTCTTATGCTCTTGCTCCTGTCTGTTGCTTAGTATGGCCACTGTCAACCTGATTATGATAATCGACATAACCAGACTTGATACAAATGGACTGCTACATAGTACAGCTACGCTACATCTACCAGAAGACATCAGCTATTGCTTTCTACAGTTGTTTGGTCTTTTATTTTATTCTTTATTTTTACTTTATTTGAGTCTAGGACATGTAAAACGAATCGCAAATGGCAAATAGATGGCACTTAAGTCCACTCAAATAAACCTACCCAGAACCCAGTCCAAACCTAACTCAAACTAAACCAAAACCTGTAAACTAGGTTCTGGAATATGGGTGAGAAAACTCGACCAGAGTTTGGGCCGAACTCGGACCGAATTCGGTCAGTCCAAATCCTATTTTCTGGTCTTTAGTTCAACCCAGATATTCAGGACTTCAACGTTCGAATTTATGAACGTTTGAGGATCGAACTCTACCCGAACTTGGTCTAAAAAATCCTATAAATAGAGAAAAATTCTACAAAAACCATTACAAATCACTAAGTCATTCACTTTCATATTCTCTATTTCCCGAGCCTTAAACTTTTTCATCCCTAAGACAACTCTCCCACAGCCTTCTAAGTGCCAATGCGATTTTCGATTAAAAGTTGTTCGAGTTGTAAAAGCTTATAATTCTGTTACTAATTCCTAATTTAGAAGTCGTCGTGCTCTTCGCATTAAAGCACGTGAGTCTGTAAGAAGTTGGCGAGTACTTCGACCAAAGCTCATGGTTTTAAAAAGTCGGTAAGCCCTCGGATCAAAGTTTGTACTGTAAGCTATTTCACAAATAGTAGATTAACATCGAGTAGAGTTCTCGAGACTGGATTAGTCCTCTACGAAAAAAAATAGTATACATTGCGGTGTTAGTGTTTGTGAATTCTTACTTTACATCATTTACTATTGCTTAGTTATTACTCATTTTATATTTCAGTACTTATTCGCATTTATCTTTTAAGTTGGTAATTGCCTTACATTTTAATTGGATTATTGTTCACACACTCTATTCACCTCACCCTCTCTAGAGTTGCCTTTCGTTGTCATTCCGAACGCCATGCAATAATAGGCCTTTGCTACGTTTATGCTAGAGTTCGTGTGTAGCTAGCAACACCAATCGCCGCTGCCGCTACCCCCACCTAAAGGTTCATTTTTTGTGATGGATTTTGACGGATGTATTGGTTCTCTATGTTATATTGTATTTTAGTGTTGTATTATTATTACTATTGTTAGACTACTAGTATGTATATTATATATGTGGAGTCAAAGCTTCCTAACTCTAGTGGTCAGCAGGTGGAAATATAACGCTCATTGCTGGGTGGTTCGGGATTCGAGCACATAGGAAAGCTAATTATTCCTTCCATTAACAAAAGGTAGATGTAAAATAAAGTATATTTCATGTGTGGATCCGTGTTGATTGGGATATAAATATAGATATAGATGTCTTTTATACTGTGTGTGGATATTATATATATATATATATATATATATATATATATATATATATATATATATATATATATATATATATATATATATATATATATTGTGTTACATGTGTGTAGCAGAAAAAAGTTGAATTTGGAAAGAGAAAAAATCCAAGTTAGTGATGGACATGCGACTGCTCAACGACGGATGGGTGACTGACCAACCACTAATAAGGAACAAAATACTAAAAAAATTATTCAGTGACGGACTACTGACTACCTAGCGATGGATCACTAGCGACTAACTTTTTTTTTGTTATTAGGATATAGTTAGTCTGATACATAAAGAGTATCACAGTTAGTCACTATTTTGTTGCTAAGTTAGTCGTTGGTTGATCGAAACAGTGACTGATTAGCAAAAAAATTTAAATACCTACATATAGACTAGTGACAAAAATATTTGGTCGATATTCCGTCACTATTACTATTTAGCGACGAAATATATCATATTAGCGGCGGAAACATCCGTCGTTATTTTACAATATTTTTTTAGTGTTTGCTTCTATCATGATCTTAGAAACCACACAACTCTAGGGATCTTGAGTTGCAAACATTCAATAATGCGATTAGGACGAGAGACAGCTGACTAAACACTATGCCCATGAAGTCGTTCCATTGAAACTGTCGTTAGGAGGATTGTGTGGCTATTGAGATCAAGATAGCAGCAAACAACAATGTCACAAGTCTTATTCCGGATTGGTCATGAAAAAACTAAATAATCCAAGTCACACAACTTCCACCACACAAATCTAAATAATCCAAAGTCACACAATCCTCACATATTTTTATTTAGTTTTAGGTCTCGTGTAATATTCAAATTTTGCGTTTATAGGTCTTCATTTTGGACGGTTAGCCAAGTCAACCATTAGAACGAGACCAAAATTCTATTCTAGACAATAAGAAGATATAAATATAAAATTTTAAAATTATAAAAGACCCTAAAAGTAAATAATCCAAAAAAAAAATAAGTTCTTTATAGCTCCTTTAGCTTTTCTTTCCATCAACACAGACATATGGGAAAAATATTTCAAATTCTGAACTAGTCCAAAACATGTTAGTTCTCTCAATTTGGGTCAAGGTTGATGGCAGGGTGAGCAAAGGTTCGGTTAAAATCGAACTTATTTTGTAAAACCCGAAAGAATCGACAACCGTATTCTTCCAAACCGAAAATCGAACCGTTATTTTCAAAACCGAAGAAACACGAACCGAACTAAAAAATACGGTTGTCGATCTGTTCCATTTCTGGGACTATCACATAAAAAAAAATCATTAACCAAATATTAATCTATGAACAAAAAGAGGAATCAATAACCAGTGATCTATGAAGCAATATATGCAATAGATAGCAAATTAAGAAATGAAGCATTATATGCAAAGTAAAACATAAAAATAGCAAAAAATGAATAATGGAAGAAAATTTCAATGAGACACCGAGACAAACGTCATACCTCTCTCAATGAGACACCCATCATGTCGGACCCTCGACGAGCCTATCGACAGCTTTACTGCACCGGCCCACCGTAAGGCCGTCTCATTCGTCTCATTTGCGATGTCCTCCTCTGTCGTCGCGCAACCTTCTCCCTCCTCTACTTGGCCGACTTCTCCAAGGAGAGAGAGAGAGAGAGAGAGAGAGAGCATGAGTGTGCTTGCTTCGGGAGAGCACATAAGTGTTCTGTTTCTTCTTCTTCCTCCTCCTCCTCATAGAGAGAGAGAGAGAGAGAGAGAGAGGTGGCAGAAACCAGAAAGTAGAGAGAATATAGGTTTAGGATTTTCTTTTTGTATATATACATAGGGATGGCTAAAAATATAAATATATATTTCGATTTTCGGTTCGAATCGAAAATCAAATTCTTTAACAGCAACCCTAATCAAAAATTAATTTTTCTCTGCATCAAAAAATCGACTATCGACACGTTGTGTTCAAATTCGATCTGACATGTTAAATCTGGTTGGTTCAGATCGATTTCGATTTCAAAACCGAGATCAGCTCACCGCTAGATGGCATGGACCTTTTCTACGACCATAAAACACCCTTTTGTATGACCATAAAACACCTGATGGTCTACATCAATCCAAACATCAAGAGAAGATAGTTTCTCTATAGCTTGAAGATATTTAGACAGCACCAAAATATATATATATATATATATATTACAAGTTGCATAAGATTGCTTGTTCAAGTGGCGTGCTGATTTGAGATTCTTGTTGGTGGAGCGTGGATCCAACAGAGGAATCAATGATACTTTTCTTGTCAACATGGTTGGACAAAGAGAGGGCCAAACTATTTTATTTTTAAGTATATTATATATATTAATTTTATTTTTATTTATATAATGTATATGTCTATTTTCATGGTCCGTGTTTCAAGCTTCTTCCACACAGGACAAATCTAAAGACAAGCGCCACTCAACCTCCTCTGAATTGATGCATAGTGACAGAAAAAAAAGAGTAACTATATCTGTGACTAAGTGAGAGGATATAATATTCTAAATATTTTATTTATCGTTATATTATATATATATATACATTCAAATATTAATTTGTGGCCTAAGTTACATGATAAATCATCATAAATATAATTTAATTCTAATTTAATAATATTGAGATTAAATTATAATATTAAATTATATTTATAGTGATTGGCTATGTGACTTAGGTCCAAAATTTATTTATGTGAAAAAATGTACTCAAATAATTCTTAAAGATAGTAAAAGCAGTAGAATTATTGCCAAAGAGAATCAAATCATCGACATACACAATAACATTTATCTGAACATCGTCCTTATGAGGAGTAAAAAATGAATAGTCATAGTACAATTGGCTAAATTTGTACTGCCGCAAAGAAAATGTCAACTTCGCAAACCAACAACGAGGCGCATGTTTAAGTCCATAAAGAGATTTTTGAAACCGACATATCTGACAAGGGTGTTTGGTTTGGAAACCAGGTGGTAGTTTCATATACACTTCTTCGATAAGGTCTCCATGTAGGAAGGCATTGTGAACATCCATCTGATGCAGTTCCCAATTCTTTGTTGCGGCTACAGCTAGAAAGACACGAATAATAACCATTTTTGCAACCGGAGCAAAAGTATCAGTGTAATCAATCTCTTCAATCTTATAATTTTCAAAAACCACCAAACGGACTTTAAGCCGCTCAACACTCCAATTAGAGTTATACTTTATCTTGTACACCAACCGGCTCCCCAGAGCACGTTTACCAGCCGGAAGCATCTCCATGGTCCAGGTACCACTATCCTCCAACGCCCGTATCTCCTTCTGCATAACTTCTCGCCACCCTGCATCTTTAACCGCCTCTTTAAAGGAGGTCAGTTATGTACCTGCAGTTACAGCTGTAAGAAAATTCATGTGTCCCAGAAAAAATTGGTCATAATTCAAAAATGTGCTATAGGATAAGGAGTATCCGAGGAATGATTGGACGTGGTGGAACGTTGGGAGGTAGGACTATGAGACAACTTTCGTATTGTATTTGTATTTGTAACAAATTCAGAATATCGATCACAGACGGAATCTTGGTACCCATGTCACGCCCTAGTGCATGTAACACCCCGTTCCATTCCAGTGGACTGCCGATTCAAACGGCAAAAGTGCAATATCCCGACCCGCTTTGCTTAGGCGAGAATGCTCATTTGAGGCAAAGGATATCCAGACTTGTCCCTACAGGAATCCGGCTTAGGCTTTCAGAGGCTCACTTGGCGTATCGCTCAACCGAGGCGAATCACCGCTAAGGTGGGTGGGTACGGTAAACTTGTCTTTGCTTAGCCAGCACACATAAAATCTGGAATGATACATGCTAGTCGCTAGGTGAATCACCCCCTGCATGCTAATAAGAATCCAACGCACCTAGCTAAGGAAATAATCCCAACTTGTATTGCTTATGCTAGAACATGGAAATGAAATATTGCTTATATTCAGACTCTCGCATGCTAAGCCCCTTACGGTTTCATCTCTCGGCTTACCTTCGGGTCCAAGCTAACGTGTTTGCTTACGTTCCCTAGAAACACATGCTTGCCTGCTTACGAATGTCTAACGTTATTGTATTGTGCATGCATTCTTGTTAGCCAGGAGACTATCCACTACTAGAAAAAGCGGGATTAGCGACGTATTTTAGCGACTCCTGGTATAAACGTCGCTAAATCAGCGACTCCATTAAAAACGTCGCTAAATGTCGCCAAATGGCGACATTTAGCGACGTTCAGCGACTTTTATTCAGATTTTAAAAGATGAGTCGCTATAAGTTCAATTAAGGTCGCTAAACGTCGCTAATATATCTGATTTAGCGACGTTTAGCGGCGTAATTAGCGACGTATATATCAAAAATATTTAGCAACGTGTTGAGCGACGTCTTTGACGTCGCTAAATTTTAATTTAGCGACGTTTTAATTAAGGTCGCTAAACGTCGCTAATTTTTGGTTAATTAGGGCTCAGATTCTTTTCCCCCATCTGTCAAAAATTTTGAACGTTTTCGATTTCCCCCCCCCTCTCCGGCGACCGGCTCTCTACGGCTGTGGCTACTCCGGCACCCCCCTCCTCCTCCTCGAGCTCTAGGTAATCTCTCTCTCTCTCTCTCTCTCTCTCTCTCTCTCATGTGATACTGACACAACTGATGACTGGACAGACACGACACACGCACACAGACACGACACACGCAGACAGACACTGACAGACACACACGACACACACACACAGACGCAGATACACACACACACAGACGCAGATACACACACACACACACTCACACAGACACTGACATGGGACTGATTTACACAGGGAGTCGGGTTCTTTATTGTTTCTTCACTGTATGTGCACTGTGTTGGCACTAATACCTCAGTGTATCAGTCAGTGGAGAGCTTGGGTTTCTTTGTATGGGTAGTTCAGTAAAAGAGGAGTGAGGGTTAAGGTTTTTCTAAGTATTTAGCTAAGTTTTCAATCATGAGATATTTGGTGGTGTTGAATGTGGGTAGTGTTGTTTTACATGAAGGTAGGGCTATGTTGAGCTTAGTGTATCAGTGAGCTTAGTGTATCAGTGAGTTTAGTTTAGTGTATCAGTGAGTGAGTGAGTGAGTGAGTGAGTGAGTAAGTTCAGTGACTTTATATTTTTGTGTGAGGGAGGGAAAGCTCGGGCCGTAAAACTATGCATCAGTATGCCAGTGTATCAGGGGGGAATCGGTTTCACTGGTGTGCACAGTGTGCCTCGACCACACTGTGTATCAGTGTACTAGTGGTCGAGCCTTGTAGTGGGCAGTGAGAAGGAGGCCTGCAACAGTGAGCAGTCAACTGAAGAGGAAAACCATCAGCACTGTGTCATTTCAGCAACCATGTATCAGTAAGTATCAACAAGTCCCACTGTATCAGTATCCGTTTTCAGTTGCATTTAGTGAGCTATGTATACTAGTGTTAGTTAGCTTAGTGTCAAGGTATTGGTTAGTTGGTTTAAGATGGGTTAGCATGAGTTATTGGGTAGAAGTTAAGGGTATCAGTTTAGTATTAAATTAGTACATAGTTAGTGTAGTTAAATAGTTACTTACTGATATACTTGATTTTGTTAATAGTTAGCTAAGTAACTATATGTCCTAGTAAGCATTGTATACAGTAAAGAACCCAAGCTTTTACCAATAGTATAAAATATTAAAAAACTAAGAGACTTGGCCTCTTTTCAGTTGTTTTGAATATTGCTTATTTTAGACTTTGATAAATGAAAGTATGTATTATATCAGTTATGATTTTTATAGTACGGTTAAGTTATGAAGTTAGGTGATAAACTACTGTATGTAATGATTTATATGATACATACTGTCATTTTTGCAGAAGTATCTAGAAATGGATATGAATTACTATCTGCGTCATCGTTCGTGGATGTACAATCGTCATCCTGATGACATGTGCGGTATGCGGGATAAATTCATTGAGGGTGTACAGCAGTTCCTGAAGTTCGCCAAGGCTTTCCCTCAGTACATGGACGGTACCAAAATTAAGTGTCCGTGTGTGAGATGTCGCAACAGAAAATATCATCCAGAAGTGGAAGTTACATATCATTTATACTCGAAGGGCTTCACGCCAAATTACTATCAGTGGACCGCACACGGAGAACTTGTATCTCTAGCATCGGAGTCGGAGCCCTATGTGGAGCCGTAT
Organism: Iris macrosiphon; assembly: GCA_036927795.1. NCBI lineage: Eukaryota > Viridiplantae > Streptophyta > Magnoliopsida > Asparagales > Iridaceae > Iris > Iris macrosiphon. The sequence goes on from JAYESA010000004.1 coordinate 159,626,744, forward strand.
ATGGATGTCCAAGACCACGATTCTTACGACGACGGGTTGGTGAACATGGTTTATGATGCGGCGGAGCCTAGTTTCAATCTGGACAATTATGATACGGCGGGACCTAGTTTCAATCCGGACAATTATGATACAGCTGAGGAGGCACCGAATGCCGATGCTGCAAAGTTTATGGAGTTGCTGGAGAATGCAAGGACTCCGCTATATCCTGGTTGTGAGGATCATTCACCGTTGGAGGTGGTTACAAGATTATTGAGCATCAAGTCCGATTTTAACATGTCACAAGAATGCTATAATCGACTGCTCGATTTGATTATAGATATCTTGTCCGAGGGTGCAAAGTTGCCTAAAGACTTCTATCGATCTAAGAGGATGGTGAGATCGCTTTGGATGGGATACGAGAAAATCGATGCATGTCGCAACGGGTGCATGTTGTACTACAAAGACGACAAGGATGAAGATGCATGCAGATTCTGTGGTACTGATCCCTACAAGGCCACTGTTAGAGGAAAGTCTGTCGGTGCAAGGAAGCCTACCGATTCGATGCACTTCTTGCCTTTGACGCCGTGGTTGCAGCGGTTGTTTATGGTTAAGGAGACTGCAGAAAATATGAGTTGGCACAGGCGAAAACAGATCGAAGGAGTATTGGATCATCCATCCGATGGAGAAGCATGGAAGCACTTTGATCGAGAGTATCCACATTTTGCCGAGGAAGCACGTAATGTCAGATTGGGGCTCTCCTCTGACGGTTTTATCCCATTCGGACTTTCGGGCTTCCAGTATTCGTGTTGGCCTATGATCGTCACTCCGTACAATCTACCGCCTTGGATGTGCATGAAGACTCCGTATATGTTCCTAACCGTTATTATCCTGGGTCCGAACAATCCGAAGAGGAACATCGATGTATATTTACAGCCTTTGATAGATGAGTTGAATCAGCTGTGGGAAGTAGGTGCCAACACGTACGATATTTCTAGAAAGCAGAATTTTCAGATGAGGGCAGCACTTATGTGGACCATCAACGACTTTCCGGCCTATGGAATATTATCAGGATAGAGCACCCATGGTCGTCTCTCATGTCCATATTGCATGGACCGTTCTCAGGCTTTCCGTTTGAAACACGAAGGCAAACCGTGCTTCTTCGATTGTCATCGACAATTTTTGCTGATGGATCATCCATACCGGAGGAACCAGAATGCTTTTGGTGCGGGAGTTGTGGAGAAGGCCAATCCACCGCCAAGGTGGCCCGGATGTACGATATGGAAAGAGGTAAAAGATTTACCAAGTGCTATCGAAGAGCCTGCTAAGGGGTACAAGTGTGACGGATTTGGTCGCACCCATAACTGGATGAAGAGGAGTATATTCTGGGATCTACTATATTGGAGCACCAATCTGATCAGACATAACCTTGATATCATGCATATCGAGAAGAATATGTTTGATAACATAATTAATACTGTAATGGAGCTAAAGGGGAAGATGAAAGATAATCCGAAGGCCAGGTTGGACTTAGAAGAAATATGTAGACGTCCTGCATTGCATTTGATAGAGGAGGGGAATGGAAAGTTAAAGCAACCTAAGTCAGTTTTCTCACTGGATAAAGAGAATAAAGGTAGACTTTGTAGGTGGATTCAGGGTCTAAAGTTTACAGACGGGTACGTGTCGAACTTGAGAAGATGCGTCGACCTCAAGGAGAACAAACAGGTGGGTATGAAGAGCCACGATTGTCACGTATTCATGGAGAGGTTAATTCTGATTGCATTTCGGGAATTCTTACCGCAGGTCGTTTGGGACCCATTGACAGAGCTGAGCATATTCTTCAGAGATCTTTGTTGTACTAAGTTGCTCGTCGATCGTCTAGAAAAGCAAGAGAGGGACATTGCAGTAACACTATGTAAGCTCGAGAAGGTGTTTCCTCCTGGATTCTTCGACTCTATGGAGCATTTGCCAATTCCTCTTTCCTATGAGGCACGTGTTGGTGGTCCTGTCGGTTATCGGTGGATGTACCCCTTCGAGCGGCATCTGAATCACCTAAAGAGAAAGGTAAAAAATAAGGCACGGGTTGAAGGCTCTATTTGTGAAGCTTATGTTCTCGAGGAGATTACAAACTTTTGCTCGATGTATTTCAAACCGCATGTTGCTACTAATAGGACGAAAGCTCCCAGAAACGATGACGCATATCAGAAATCTAATGATACAATACTCAAAGTATTCAATACGTCCGGAAAGCCTTCGGGAAAAATAAAGAAGAGATATTTGAATGACGATGAGCTAAGGGCTGCTCAATTGTATATATTACTCAATTGCGACGAGGATGAAGTGGAGAAGCTAGAGGGGTAAGTAATTAATACGTCCACGTTTACATCATCTCAATGTAATAGTATAAGATACTATTATGCTACTAATCAGCAGTTGCTTCATTGTTTTTCAGCACATATAATGATGAGTTGAGGTCGGTTAGACCCTACATAACAGACGAAGAAGTAGAACAAGATATGAGATGCCATTTTCCTTCTTGGTTGAGCGCATATGTAAGATGCTTGGTAATTACTTTTTATTTCTGCACTTGCAAAACAAATAACTTACTATCGCTACTTTGGTATTTAGGTCGATCGTCTAATATCACCCGAGACTGAATCTATTAGAACTCTAGCCAAGGGACCAATTACTGTCGTAAAAATATGGCCAAGTTTCTGTGTGAATGGGTTCAGGTTCAAGTCAACAAATGCTCCTATCAGAGACAGCTTTCTGGATCTTGATTCCACGAAAAACAGTGGTTTGTGTATCAAATCTTCAAACTACAAAGATGTCAATCCGGGCAATGATTTTTTTGGCATCTTACGAGAGATTGTGGAGTTGACATATAATTATGGCACAAAACCTGCTAATATCGTGCTATTCAGGTGTGAATGGTTCGATCCGATTCAAGATCAAGGTTAGAAAATTGACAAGCATGGCCTTGTGGATATAAACTACAAGCGTAGATATCAAGGCTACGAACCATTTGTCCTATCAAGTCAGGCTCAGCTCATATACTTCATAACTTATCCTAGACGGGGGACAGCGAGGTCGGATTGGTGGGCAGTATGGAAGACTAAAGCTAGAAATACCTTTGACATTGACGAAATAGCTTATCAGGAGAACGATCTACCTCTTGTAACAAATATTGAGATGTGGACTCAACGGAAGTTACTCATTACACGAGTAATAATGTAGAAGATGTAGAATTATCCGAAGAGGACGACGAAGTAGATGAAAGTGAAGACGAGGAAGAGGAAGAGCAGGACGACGAAGGCGAACAAGATAAATTTTCTTAAGATGATTGAAAATAAAAAATATTGCATATAGAATGTAACTATATTTTGACTTTAGAATATAGATCAAGGTTGGAAAATTGACGAAGTAGATGTACCCATTAACGAATATATGTATTATATTTTGACTGTAGAATGCTTTGAGATATGTATCATATTTCGACTGTAGAATGTAGTATATATTTGTGTTTCTCTATATTCATCATATGTTGTTATCAGATATGACAGGACGACGCGGAGGATTCGGCAGGTCCCGAGGTAGACAAAGTGCCACTCCGGTACTGCCTACTGTTGGTTCCGGATCATCGTCGCCCAGTACTCCAGTATATCGATCACTCACATCTCCGACTGTTGGGACGAGTAGTTCCTGGCGTGATAGTACACCCTCGTCCAGCGTTCCTCCTGCTGACGGAACCATGGGGACAGATGAGCATGTCGAGGAGGTCGTGCCGACGTTGTCCCAGCATCAGTAAGATCCTCCATGCGTACCTCCGGAGGAGACGAGGACAGAGATTTGGGCCAACGGTACAAAGTAAGTCAATTAGATGGTTTAGTATATATTTGTGTTTCTCTTTATTCATCGTATATTGACTTTTTCAGTAATCTGAATTATTATCTCTGTATAGATATCGTCCATCGTCGGTTCAGAGACGCCTGGGCCAATTTCTGAGGAACAACTACGGTGGCCCTTGGATCAACTACTCTGAGGCTCCGGAGGAGAGGAAGGCGTTATAGTTTGCGCACTTCCAGGTAAAAGTATATTAAATAAATCCTCTAATTTATGCATATTATATAACTTATTCGTGATGCTAACTTAATAAATTATTTATTGTAGCAAACGTATTTTTATCCTCCGCACCGGGCCGAGTTGATCATGTGGCTCTTTCCTACCGTTGCCGCCAAGCTTATCCGAGATGCTCTGGATGACCAGAAGGCTCGTAATAGTGCTGGAAAACCGATCCAAGGTTGGATCACGCCTGAGCAGTGGACTGCGATGAGGGCTAGATTCGACGATCCGAGCTACAAGGAAAGGTCTAAGAAAGCCAAGGCGGATAGGCAGAATGCTGCCAAGTGGTGTGGTGGCTCGATTCCGATGACGGAACATTTCCGTCGTTTGGTATGTTTTTTCTTTTAAAATATATTATTTTAATATAAGTACCATAAAATGGTACTTGGAAAAAATATTTAAGTTTTGTAATAAATAATATATTTTTAACAGGTACAGAGGGGGGAGGATGCAAACATGGTGACCGTCTTCTTGGCCACCCATCGCAAGGACGAAAATCTCATTGATGAGAGGGCCTCACAGACCTATGTAAGTATTACTTTACTTTGTGTTAATTTTAATATAACTTAGGCAATTATCGAGTTTCCAAACCTTTTCTAGGCCGAGTATCTTAGGCTGCGTGAGCGGGCGACTGCTAGTGCACCTACACCTGGAGAGGCTGGTACTTCGTCGCAGCCCGCTCCATCTCCGTCGGCGGACGACCTGTGGGTGACCGCAGCTGGTGGTCTCCAGAGGGGTACGTACTACGGTACGGGCTCCTATGGCGCCCTGGTTGCGATGCAGTCATCTAGGGCCTCCCCGACAGCTGCGCATTCTACACACCCCTCGCAGTCGTTGCCCTCGCAGTCGTCGGCCAGAGTCCAGGAGGCCGTCCAGGAGGCCGTTGACCGTCAGATTGTGTCTCTCCGTGACGAGTTGCTACGAAGTATGGAGGAGCAGCCCCGGTCCCAGCCGCAGGCGGACGATCCGATGCTCATCGCACGATTGGATATGCTCGACCGCAGCATGACGGAGCTACGGGAGTTGACAAATGATATTAGAGCCTCCAATGACCGCAACATCATGGAGCTGCAGGCGTCACAGCTATCGATGGGCGAGAAGCTAACGAGGATGCAGGATTCAATGGGTCATAGCAGTACGAGGCTGTTATTTACCCTGGATTCTTACAACCAGCGACTCGCAGACTTGGAGCGGGCACGGCCTCCACCGACGTCACTGCCTTCTCCATCGACATCGGTATCGATTCCACGGGACGAGTATGAGGAGTTCTTATCCTTCAAGCGCGCCGGTAGTCAGCCTCCTGCAGATCCGCAGTAGTATAGTTATTTTTATTATTATTTAGGATACGATTGTATATTATGAATTATTGATACTTCAACAATAGGCATGATGTATGATGCTTCTTGTGGTCTTTAATTTTTTAGTTAATTTAATTGGATTATATAGTTATCTTGCATATCCACATTTGTCCTATACTATAATAATTTTTTTTTATGTTGCCCGACATTTTGCACGAGACTTTGCGCATACTTCGTTGCACGTCTTGTGGGCCCACTGTCCCCCTCAACTCCCACCATTAATAAATGGAAGGAATAATACGCCTCCATGGCTTGATCCATTGATCTTCCGCCACCTAGTCAGGAACTTATACCTCTCTTCGGTAAACACAATGGTCACTCGAGTTCGATTTCTATATTATGAATTATTGATACTTCAACAATAGTCCTTGGTATTGGATACTTATCTCATATTTGTACTGTTCATCTTATATATTGTTAAACTTTGGCTACATCTACAATTCCAACATTGAATACTTAATTCCAGCATTGAATACTTACTTGATATGTCCCCACAAGGCACAATACAATGTCTAATATATATAGTTCCTAAAATATTAATATATATTGAATACTTACTTAATATATACTTACTTGATATGTCCCCACCAGTAGATTAATTTAAGTAGCCCCAAGTTCAATTCCTTCTGGACGCAAATTTTTTTTAATTTTTTTTAAAATTAGCGACGTTTTTAGCGATGTTTAGCGACGTTTAGCGACGTTAAGTTACGTCGTTAAATAAGTCGCTAATTAGCGATGCTGTAACAAGTCGCTAAATACGTCGCTAATGACGTCGCTAAAAACGTTGCTATACGTCGCCAGTTGCTGACATGGCAGAATAGCCAAGTCATTAAAGATGTCGGTGTAACGTCGCTATATAAGTCGCTAATCAGCGACGTTTAGCGACTTTGAAAACGTCGCTATTTAGTGACTCGGCGTCGCTAAACGTTGCTAAATTTTGCGACACACTAAAGTCGCTAAAAACGTCGGTATAGCGACGTTTAGCGACGTTTTTTTTTTGCGACTTGGTTTTTTCCGACAACTTTATAACGTCGCTAATTACGTCGCTAAACCAAATTAGCGACGTCATTTCGTTTTTTAGCGACGTTTTTAGACGTCGCTAATTTGACTTTTTCTGGTAGTGATCAAATAGTCCTTTTGTGCAAATGAACCTGCAAGTATCCGGGACCGTTAGGTCACCCAAGGCAAATCCCTGAACCAGGGGAATGCATCAAGCAAGAATGAATATTGAACGAGAATCACACTTGAATGATAATCATGCCAAGTATGCATCTGAACGAGGATCGTGTCATGTATTGAATGAATCCCAGCTCGTGGAGCAATATGCTCGTTCAGAATAAGATTAAGATTCATGATTATCATATCAAGCTATGGAAAAAGGATAGACCCTGACCTGCATTGTCGCGGACAACTTGTGCACAAGGTATGTTATATTGAGTTTCGCGGACGGTCGTCGGAGCACTGGGACCGATCCGATCCGGACGGGACGTATGTATAGTCGTATGTTATCCGGCGAAGTGTTATGCAGCGGGGCTCGCCACCCGCGTTGCACGTCATTTTGCCTTGAGACTAAACTGTCCATAATGGCTATGCCAGCGACTTATGTTCATATAGATAAGTCATCCTCGCTTAGCTGCTATTCGCGTACGAGTCATTGCATCGCATCAACTGAACACCTGAACGATCTGGATATAACGACTATCGTGTTGCATATGCCATTGCCTTAGTTTTCATTATGAATGCCCTTAAATGTTTATACCTGCTCATGCTTGAATTAATAATGTTTGCCTTGGACAGGGAAGGACAAATGGTAAGTTGGTAAGTCTCGCCGTGTTTTCTCTCATGTCGTACGGCGCACTGCCACACAAGTTAGGCTATTCAATATTTGCATGAAACTGATCCTAAGGCAACTAGAAAGACAACTTAATAGTTGGTGCACGGAACCTATATTACGTGTTTGGATTTGTCAAACGGGCGAGTAGCTTCCCCACCAGTGCATTCAATATACTCAAAATCCACCAGATTGTATGTAGGGTGCGGGAGAACCTCGTTCTGTGCCGATGCCTCCTTCGTGCGTGCTAAGGCCAGGAGTTCCCTCTGAAGCCTTGGAGCGCTGCGTCCGGAACTGAAGCACATATACAAGACATAATGTTGTGAACATTGCCTGATCATCGCATGTACAATCATTTCACAATTGTAGCCACTTGGCACGCTTTTACTGTTTCAGGGAGCGAGGCTTGAGCGACTTGTAATCTTGGCTATACGCCGCCTGTAACACTTGTTTATATCAATAAAAGAGTTGTTTTACTTCTACTTGTGTTATTCAATGCTTCTGCTATTGTCAACTCAGTGAACTTGTTACCGATCGCCTATGCATTCATGATTCTGCTGCACTCGGATAATCTGTGCAACTCTGTGGCTTAGAACTCTTACTGCCAGCCAATGAACCACGGCCTTGCACGGGCGTGGCTCACGCTCGTGCGGCATCACGCCCGGATGGGTCAAAGCGATCATTCCGCGGGAGCGCTACCGCGGTGATTCTACGCCTTGCGAGAACGGCCGATTTAGCCTACGGGAGATTGGGGCGTGACATAATGGTATCAGAGCCTGGCTTCTACGCCTTTGGACTTCAATTCGATTATCTCAATTTTGAAAGCTCATTCATGGGTTAGGTGCACGCTCTCTCTCAATGCCTCGATGGAATGTTCCAACAATAAGTCTAAATACTTTCAAAATACATTTTGAATGATATGATTGCTTACATGATATTGTGCTGTGAATGGCCTTTATGCCAAACTGAGTGAGAACTCTTGAGATTATCGCAAGTAGCTTGTCCGATTTCACTATCTCTAAGTTTGGTTGAATGCATATTTTTTAGGGACGCCTTGAACTTGTGCACGATCCCAGACTTAAGAAAATGTGAAACTCGGGTGCTATGACTTCGCTATCGCTAAATTGGTTGGCGTGCTCACGCTAGAGGTGCACTTCGAATGTGCGCATGATCCAGACTAGCGATATGCTGATCTCGAACACTTGTGCAAGTGAATATCCAATAAACAAGTACAACGACTTGTATAGGTTTGCCTCAGCCTTGTATCATTAAATCAAAATTGATTAAAACGTATTGCTTGTCCTCAGTAAGTCTCGAGGATGATACTTTTTCTGAGTTGGGTAGGATATAACACCCCGTTTCGTTCCAGCGGACTGCCGATTCAAATGGCAGAAGTGCAATATCTCAACCCGCTTTGCTCAGGCGAGAATGCTTGTTTGAGGCAAAGGATATCCAGACTTGTCCCTACAGGAATCCAGCTTAGGCTTTCAGAGGCTCTCTTGGCGTATCGCTCAACCGAGGCTAATCATCGCTAAGGTGGGTGGCTACGGTGAACTTGTGTTTGCTTAGCCAGCACACATGGAATGATACATGCTAGTCGCTAGGTGAATCACCCCCTGCATGCTAATAAGCATCCAACGCACCTAGCTAAGGGAATAATCCCAACTTGTATTGCTTATGCTAGAACATGGAAATAAAATATTGCTTATATTTAGACTCTCGCATGCTAAGCCCCTTACGGTTTTATCTCTTGGCTTACCTTCGGGTCCGAGCTAACGTGTTTGCTTACGTTCCTTAGAAACGCATGCTTGCCTGCTTACGAATGTCTAACGTTATTGTATTGTGCATGCATTCTTGTTAGCCAGGAGACTATCAAATAGTCATTCTGTGCAAATGAACCTGCAAGTATCCGGGACCGTTAGGTCACCCAAGGCAAATCTCGGAACCAGGGGAATGCATCAAGCAAGAATGAATATTGAACGAGAATCACACTTGAATGATAATCATGCCAAGTATGCATCTGAACGAGGATCGTGTCATGTATTGAATGAATCCCAGCTCGTGGAGCAATATGCTCGTTCAGAATAAGATTAAGATTCATGATTATCATGTCAAGCTATGGAAAAAGGATAGACCCTGACCTGCATTGTCGCGGACAACTTGTGCACAAGGTATGTTATGTTGAGTTCCGCGGACGGTCGCCGGGGCACTGGGACCGATCCGATCCGGACGGAACATATGTATAGTCGTATGTTACCCGGCAAAGTGTTATGCAGCGGGGTTCGTCACCCGCGTTGCACGTCATTTTGCCTTGAGACTAAACTGTCCATAATGGCTACACAGCGGCTTATGTTCATATAGATAAGTCATCCTCGCTTAGCGGCTATCCGCGTGCGAGTCATTGCATTGCATCAACTGAACACCTGAACAATCTGGATATAACGACTCTCGTGTTGCATATGTCATTACCTTGATTTTTATTATGAATGCCCTTGAATGTTTATACCTGCGCGTGCTTGAATTAATAATATTTTCCTTGGACAGGGAAGGACAAATGGTAAGTTGGTAAGTCTCGCCGTATTTTCTCTCATGTCGTACGGTGCACTGCCACACAAGTTAGGCTATTCAATATTTACATGAAACTGATACTAAGGCAACTAGAAAGACAACTTAATAGTTGGTGCACGGAACCTATATTACGTGTTTGGATTTGTCGAGCGGGCGAGTAGCTTCCCCACCAGTGAATTCAATATACTGATAATCCACCAGATTGTATGCAGGGTGCGGGAGAACCTCGTTCAGTGCGGATGCCTCCTTCGTACATGCTAAGGCCAGGAGTTCCCTCTGAAGCCTTGGAGTGCTGCATCCGGAACTGAAGCACATATACAAGACATAATGTTGTGAACATTGCCTGATTATCGCATGTACAATCATTTCTTAATTGTAGCCACTTGGCACGCTTTTATTGTTTTAGAGAGAGAGGCTTGAGAGACTTGTAATCTCGGCTATACGCCGCCTGTAACACTTGTTTATATCAATAAAAGAGTTGCTTTACTTCTACTTGTGTTATTCAATGCTTCTGCTATTGTCAACTCAGTGAACTTGTTACCGATCGCCTATGCGTTCATGATTCCACTGCACTCGGACAATCTATGCGACTCTGTGGCTTAGAACTCTTACCGCCAGCCAATGAACCACGGCCTTGTACGGGCGTGGCTCACGCTCGTGCGGCATCACGTCCGGATGGGTCAAAGTGATCGTTCCGCGGGACCGTTGGCGCGGTGATTCTACGCCTAGCGAGAACGGCCGATTTAGCCTATGGGAGATCGAGGCGTGACAGTGCACCCTCATCATTCGACACCACCACCGCCACCTCATCCTCTGTTGTCGCAGCCGCACGGCTGCCTCCGCCACGGCGGCCTCGGCCTCAGCCGTGTTGTCCTCCACGGCGGGCTCAGCCTCCATGACGACCATCCCATCCATATGAGGTAGATTAAACCTCAAAGCATCATCGCCTAAGATAAGGGACGCCATGTTAGGAGGAGCCATATCACAATGATCTTCAACAGAATAGGAAAACTCATTCTCATAAAATTTAACATCTCGACAGACAAAAAAATTATCAGTGATCATACAATTTACAACCCTTCTTGCCATTGGGGTATCCCACAAAAATACACTTTCGACTACGAGGAGCAAACTTATCCATCTTAGCTTTTTGGTTGTGGGCAAAACAAAGACAACCAAAAACACGTAATTCATCATAAGAAGGAGGAGCACCAAATAATATTTCATAGGGGATTTTAAAACCAAGAAGGCTCGAAGGAGTTTGATTGATCAAATAACCAGCCGCCAAAATACACTCACCCTAAAAAGAAATTGGCAAATTTTCATGAAAATGTAAAGCACATGCCACATTCAAAATATGTTTATGTTTTCGTTCGACCCTCCCATTCTGCTGAGGTGTACATACACAAGATGTCTGAAATAAAATACCACTCTGTGCAAAATAGTCGCGCAGGCAATTAAACTCAATACCATTATCACTTCGCACAATGCGAACTTTGGAATTAAATTGCTGCTCAATCATAGATTGTATACTTCAGTCTTATCAATCAACAAAAACACCCAAACAACACGAAAAAATCATTCACAATCGTCAAAAATATCGACCTCCATACAAAGAAGGCGTGGGAAAACGGCCCCGAAAGATCATAATGTATCAAATCAAAATTACAACAGCCCGAGAGTCACTGACGGAAAAGATACCTCGAGTTTGCTTGCCTGGTGGTAAACTTTACATGCCTTATTCACTGAACTATTAGAGCTACTAACAACAGGAAGTGACTTTACTACTTTATCAGAATGATGTCCAAGTCGCTGATGTCAAATTTCTAGAGAAGTCATCCCAATCACTGCCAAGGGCTGAGACTTTGGTACAATACGAAAGTAGTAGAGTCCGTCCCGCCGTTCACCGACGCCAATCAAGGTCCTCAAACTGGGGTCCTGTATCACGCACAAATTTTTAGTGAATTGTACAACCCAATTTATATCATCAATAAGATGGGCAACAGAAATTAAATTTTAATGTAATTGAGGTACGAATAGAACATTCGTGAGAACCACGCCTTGTGCAAGAGCAACACGCCCGCAGCACGAGGCAATCGCAGTTTGTCCATCCGGGAGTCCAACCGGACACTCCTCCATTACCGTCACCCCCGACAATAAGTCCAAATTTTTCGTAACATGATTCAAAGCGCCTGTATCAATAATCCAAGGTGCAATGGACTTACCCACCATATGATCCTTTGGAGATTTGGCCGAAGAATTACCAAAGCATTGAAATAAGTTGTTGTCATTGGTCCGGAGTCAATTCCGGCACACCGCTGCCGCCTGCACCATCATCTACCATCCGCGGTTGTGCAACAACGAAGCCACGTCCTGCCACCGCCGCACGCACTTTCGCACCCCGTCCACGTCCACCACCAGTCGCATATCCGCTAAATCGGACATTGAGCGAATCTCACAGATGTTTCGCCTCCTCAAAGTAGGTTATTGTCTTATTCACCAAAGCGTCGATAGTATACAAAATTCACTGCACAAGCATCGATTTGACGCAATATCAATCCTCCAATTGATCCTTCTTTAAAGGTTTATTGATAGACCCATCAATAAACCCAAATTTTCGTCGAGCCCGTAGAGAAAGCCGAATAGATCTCTAACATTCCTCATAATTCTTCCTACGAAACACCACTTTCGTAATTGTATTACCCGGATTATCATTAGAACCAAGATAATACGGGAATGTGGGATCGATCCGCGATGCCGCCGGCGTAGAAGTCCCGCCGCCGCCGCCGCTCTTCATGTCGTCGTCGCCGCTCAACAAACCGCCACCGCCGTCGATCGAAGAAAACGTGCCCTAGCCGTCAGGCTCTGATACTATGTGAAGAAGTGATAGGAGATAATATTCTAGGTATTTCATTCATCATGATATTACATATATATTCATTTACATATCAACTTGGGGACTAAGTCACATGGCCAATCACCATAAATATAATTTAATAATATAATTTAATTCCAATAATATTTCAAAATAACATTACAAGAACAGTAATTTTTTTCTGATACCAAATTGCAACAGTAATTTGCTGACTATTACTCATAAGCCATTCAAGACTATTTAGCATGGAGTTTTTTTTTGGTAGTTAGGCAATGGCATGGATAAGGCTAGCAAGGGGTAATAAGCCGGTTGGAATAAAGTTATTATGACTTATTTTTTAAAGATAAGATTAGTCGAAAATGATTTTTCTATTCTGAACTACTAACATGTAAGACTTTTTCAATTTAATTGTTTTCTAGATTGAAATTGGAATCTATGTCCACTCTTTTTTTTTATCAATACTACGATTAAACCCCGCCTGGATGAATAATATTAAAAAATTTTACAAAGAGAATTGGCTTAACCGATACAAAACAAACCGAACCAATGGCTTAAGGGAATTTTTAATTAGAACCGAACTGTTTGTGATCCTAGTTGAGCTTAAGTTTGATTTTACCTGAACATATCTTTTGAAACTCGAGCCTTCTACTTAGTAATTTTGTTCTCGAACTTGAGCTCAGCTCAATAATTTTTATAAGTCCAAACTCGGACGACTCAGATTAGAATCTGCTTAGATTGGAGACCCTTTTTTTTTTTTTTTTAATTTAGAAGGTATTTAAAAAAAAATTTAAGATTATTTTGATAGTCCTACTTTATTAAAGGACTGTGAAAATTCTAACAGCCTTTGCCTTTGTTATATTAAGAGTTATCAAATTTTGGTAATTCTAATTAGAACTGTCAAAAATTTAGTACTCCTAGATATACACATAATTGTCAAAATTTTGAATTTTTTTTTTTTTTTTTTAAACTATCAAAATTTTGATAATTTGTATTGTACCTTTGTCAATGACCTTATTTATCTTGGATTGAAATAAGTATAACAATTACAATGTTTTTAGTTTTTACAATCGCTTAATTACAACCATTCCTATCCTCCACGTAAACATACTAAAGTTTTAGCCGTATATTTTGTTTCATCCTTGATTATTGTGTTAACATGTACGTTGGAAACAATACAATGTACATTTTTAAGTTTTTTTTAATCCTGGAAAGGGAGGAGAATATTATAAGCTCATGAAATATCACTTATTTAATGTAGAGTTAATTGAAAATGGCATATGGCAAAACAAGAAACACTTTCCGAGCATACTAATTTCTAAGACAAATAGTATTCTTTCACTAAGTCTATTTCCAATAAAAAAAAATTAAAATTAAATTTCTGTCCTAATCGACATTGTAGTTTAAAGAAATTTCTATCATATTTTGCATTATATCTACATAGGAGTTGACCAACAAAAAATATTCTCCAATAGTTCATAATTTTTATTACTCTCATAAAAATTTTCCATCTTAAAAAATATATATATAATTGTTATAATTTTGACAGTTTTGGATATGCATAAGACTGCTAAAATTTTGGCAGCACTGACAGTCCAGGACTATAAATATTATGATATCCAATAATATTTTGTGTAGTGTCCCTATTAATCTCCCATGTGATAATACAAATTTGAACTAACAAGTTGCTGAAAAAAAGGAGAGTAACTACAAAAATATCCTAAGAAACAACAAGATATTCCCTACCTTTTCCTTGTTTTCTCAAGAAAAAGAATAAAATTACTTTTAGATGAAGGGGTTGGCTAGTAACCCTCACCAAAAAGACATTCTTAAATTAGTGCACCCAATTAAGTAGATTCTTCTCAACCAACGACCCTTCTTACCTCTCCTTCCCTCAACAAAATGTCCTTAGAGTGGAGTGGAAGCCAACAAAAGAACCCATCACTCCCTCAATTAAAAAAAAAAGCAAGAAAAAAGAAAAGAAAAAGAACTTCCATTTCCATTCGACTCTTCTAACGTATAAGCAATTGCCTTCCCCATTGCGTGCTCACCCACAACACCATATATATTAAAACAAAGCACAAACACAAAAAAAAAAAAAAAAAAACAGAGCAAAAACAGAGTATAACCAGCATATGCACAACAAAAACAGAGCAAAAACAGAGCAGAAACAGAGTATAACCAAAGAGAGAGGGGGGACACCTATATAAGTTTCTTCTCCTCTTAATTTTTTCACCTTCTTCCTCTATGAGGGAGAGGGGGAGGGAGGGGAGCCAAGCTGGGAAAGGCAGGGGAGCTCCTGGGGATATTGGACTGCTTCAATGACATCAAGTACGCGATCGCGGCTGCGGCTTCTTCTTCGTCGGAGGAGGGGATGAGCGAGTGGGCGTACCGAGTGGAGACCGCGCCCAGGCTCTCCCAGTGGAGGATCGACACCCTCTCCTCCTGCACCTACCGCAAGTCCGACCCCTTCAAGATTGGCATATGGAACTGGTTTGCTCCCAATAACTTACTTCATGATACCCCCTCCGTTCTCATAGTTAGTTTATCAATGAATCTTTCTACCAACGAAGATCTTGGTTTGCTCCCAATACACTTCTTTTTACGATGCTGTACTTCTTGAGTGGTTTATCCATGGTTTTTCGATCGGTCGGACTTTAATTCATAGTAGAACAATATATTCAGAAGTACAACATAACAATCAGGATATCAAGATATACAAAAGTATAATCAGGAACATAGACATGTTTGTCTTTCGTACAATAACTCTTCTTGAATTCTTTTTTTCCGTTGGTTCTTGTTCCATTCTTGTTTTGGGTTGATGTGCTTCTTCAAGTCTTGGAAGGAAAGCATTAAAGAGTAGAAATATCTAATTATTGATTCTAGCTTCTTCTTCTTTTTCCCTCTGTTTTTAGCTCATATTTTCTGCAAAATTTTGATGTATAATTGAAGGAATTTGTTTTGGGCTTTGATTTCAACTGATTTCACTAAAACAAGTGGAAAAAAAAAAATGTAAGTTAATATTCAGATGTGAATGTTCTATATTGGATCTTGTTCTCAGTCTTTTCCTACACAAAAGTAAGACTAATGGTTTCTGAGGGTCTGCTTGGATGGGGATGAGAAAGGAGGTTTGATAAGCTGAGTTAAGTAAAGGAAAGTTAAAAGTGATGATGAGGAGAGTCATTACATATATCCTTGCATGGATTGAAGGAAAATTTAAGTGGGATGCGTTTAATAACTCTTGTTTCGATTAGAGTTTTTAAGCGTGAGAAATATTAATAAAAATATAATAGTTATGAAAATACACTTACTACATTTGGTATAAAATTAGATTTGATTGAATTTTTAATTAAATCTGTCAAAACAAAGGAGTATCTACGACTTCTCAAACAATCTGCGTTCACTTTTCCTTGTTAACCTCCGATTTTGGGGTGGAAAAAAAAAACAAAACAAGACTTAACCCTCTATAACTCTCCCTCCTACACCTTGTAGATTTTTGTTTCCTCTCTCAGTAACTCCCCCTCACTTAACTTCCCTCACTCTCAATCCCAGCATAAGCTCAATGTGTTTTCCAAACTTAAATTGTAATAATTGAAAAGAGCACCTGGTTCTTTCTTATCCATCTCTGCTTTTTGATCATTTCTTGATATTTGATTTCTACGGTTACATAATCTGCTAATTGCTAACTCCCTCGATTTTATTTTCAATTTTCTGGATCAATTGAAGGTTTCTTACTGTGGAGAGGAATAAGCAGTTCTTGGTGAAGCTATTCCCAGAGGTGTCAGCTCTTACTAGGGAGCAGCCACCGGTCGCCTCCTTCGTCATCAAACTCGTCTCCTCCTCCTCTTCTCCGATTGTTCACTCAGGTCTTCCTGTGTTCTTCTTCATGTCTAACTAGTTTGGTTTTATGAATCACGAGCCCAACCCAACGTTGCATTGTTCTGTGCAGGAGTTTCTGATAAGCTGATAAAGACCAGCGAGGATTTCGTTTGGGCGGTTGACACGCTGTTCACTGGCAAATTCATCTTAGACGTCGAGTTCCTCGATCTGAAGATCGTGCCGCCATCAGTAAGGAATTCAATCTCTTGGAGAATCTCGTCTATTTGGAGACATGTTGCACGGACACAAACACGATACGAAACGATAATGACACGGCATATGGAGACGGTCATATTTCGGTGTGTCTCATTTTGGTGTTTGGTGTCCGACACGGCATGGACTTCTGGGGCCTTGTTGAGTGAGTGGTTCGCTTTCAACCATATAATGTGTCAAAGTTCTCTGTGGAAATTCGTCAATGTCACCTATGAGTCTTGACAGAGTGCCCAATAATTTGTCAAACAATTACAATATTAATTTAGAAATCATTGTGTTAGTGCATACTGGGATCTTAGAATTGTTCTTCTCCTTCTTTTTTTATTATATGATTCTCCAAATCATTCTACAATCTATTCATAAGATATTGTTCAGTGAAACAGTTTTATTCTCCTCTCAAGGAAATCCCGAGTTTTTTGCATAGCCATATATGCAAATAAAGGCTCAAATTGGCTAGAAAGTTTCTTGGTTTCCTTGTTCCAAGATTTTCAGTTCTCTTTGAAAATTGCAAACAAAGAGGCAAATATTCATTTAGTGTCACTCCATTCACCTGCATCCTAATTAGGGAAACATGGACACTCCAAAAATGTGAGATGTGTCGTATTGGACATGTATCGGCAAAAACAGAGCCAACATGATTATTCTGGACCGAACTTAAAACAACCGTTTTTTTTTAACAAATGAATGTTGTATAAGTATCTTTATGTCCATATTTTATCATGTCAATATCGTATCGTGTCTGGCCAATGTAGAATCGTGTTCAACATGCTAAAAAAATAAAAACCTGACCATTTTTTTTTAGTTTACCAGGTAGACTCTTTTAGGCATAAATTCGAACACTACGAGCCTTTGGTATCCACTTTCACCATCAATATAGAATCCGCAATGTGGTAGAAATCGTCAAGGTTGCGGGGGTTCGGAAAACGAAAAAGTGCCGGCTACTGGACTTAACGTTACTGTTGTAGCTCCTCCTTTTGTTGTCGTTGTTGTCTGACGACGATGGTGCGGTCTCGATAATAATGAAAATTTTCGGTTGAAGATAAAACAGAGAAGAGGAGAAAATGTGAGTTATAAAGAGAGAGGTTGAGTGAGGGAAGGAGTATTCGTACGGGGAGAGATGATAAGGCAGAATGGGTGTGCTAGATAGCAGGGTTCCAGAGAAGGGACGGTTTGCATTGTACTGTACAATGTACGTGGGATAGCTAGTGTGTGTGTGTGAGAGAGAAAGAGAGAAGAGCTATCAAAATTAGTCTAGAGCGGCTCCGTCCTTGGGAAAAAAAAAAGTGGATAAAAATTAAAATAATACAAAAAATTGGGTGGGCTGGAGTCCACAGCCAACCAATGGTTTCACAATTGTGTATTGGACACGCTAGGGAGTTCGAACATTGCAGAAATTCGGACCGTGTCATGCTGTACACCCAACATGCACAATATAGACACTCCAAAAATACATTAGGATGCACTAAAGTAGGTGCCGTACCGGTGTGGTCGTGTCCTCACCTTTATTGTGTTGTATCCGTGTCCATACAACATAGTAGCGACATACTGTGGAGTATCGGTATCGGTACCACTGTATTTTATCGTATCCTAATATCCGGTCTGATTCATGTATACAAACAAATACAGGGAGGAGAGGCCGTGTCCATCTGGTCAGCCTACCAAACTGAGAGGCACTCCCTCTCCGCTGCAGTCACTTCCCTTTCCCGGATGCTCTCGGACTCCGTCCTCACCGACATCACCATCACCACGGGCGGCGACGGGGGCGGCATCGGCGCCCACCGCGCCGTCCTGGCAGCCCGCTCCCCGGTCTTCCGCGGCATGTTCTCCCACGACCTCAGGGAGAAGTCCCTCTCCGCCGTCGACATCTCCGACATGTCCTTGGACGCGTGCCGCGCGTTCCTGGGCTACGCCTACGGCGACTGCCAGGCGGGCGACTTCCTCGCCCACCGCATCGCCCTGCTCCGTGCGGCCGACAAGTACGAGATGGACGACCTGAAGGAGGCGTGCCACGAGAGCCTGCTGGAGGACATCGACGCGAAGAACGTCCTCGAGAGGCTGCAGGCCGCGCATCTGTACCGGCTCCGGAGGCTGAAGAGCGGATGCCTCCGGTACCTGCTGAACTTTGGGAAGGTTTACGAGATCAGGGATGAGTTCAATGCCTTCCTGTTGCATGCGGACCGAGTGCTCATCGCTGAAATATTTCAAGAGCTTCTTGCTGCATGGAAAGGTTTCTAGGAAAGGAAAAGGTTGCTATAAGGATTGTTTTTGGGCTGTGTACATTCTTTGGTTGGTTTAAAAGATGTACATATAGGTACAAGAAAAACCAACAGAAATTACTTCTTGTTTAGCCAGAATTGTAGTTCTATACTCTCTAGTACCGTCTGTTGTGTGTTTGATAATTGCAGGGGAGAAACGTTTTAATTCGATGAAAAAAACGAGAAAGTTAGTAGAGAACAATTTGTATTTTTCATTCATTTCAATATGATGCTTTTTTAATTTATATTTTGAAGAAGGTAATTTTATTCAATTCATCAAAGAATGGTTTCAAAAAGTGATCCACATGCCAAAATCCTATAAACATTTACACAGGATCAATCATGCCCGTGTGTGCTTTCAATCCACATGAACATCGACATACAAGACCATGATTCACACCCTTGTTTATGTGTGGGCTCTTTTTAGGAGGTATCCAGATTCTTTTATGTAAGGCCACGATTGGTTTACGGAATCATGATTTTGGAAAAAAAAATTCATTCATTTTCTATTTTTGGGTGCATGGAAAAAAGTGATTCCTCCCATCCGATCAAAGATTCGTTTTTTCCAACTAAGAATTCATTTTTCCTCTAATTTTTTTTTCTTTCCATGATAGGAAGAATAATTTTTCAAAGAAAAAAATATATCAAAAAATTAAATTCTTTTTTTTTTTTTTTACGCGAACCAAACGAGACCTAAGAGTCGACTATCCTTACCGATCCCTTGATTAGCTTCCGCCTTAGCCAACCATGCTGGGTTTGGGCAAGCCAACTTGCCCTTTGAATTTGATATTGCTTCTTCATTTGAAATGTCCTCTAAGGGAACGTTTCTCACACCCGCATCACACCTCATGTCCGCCTTTTGTACTCGAATATGGTCATATTCTATGCTCGAGGTTGCGTGTGCTAAGAATATGACCACACCATTGTCCTCCTCATCCATAGAGCAACCTCCAAGCTTCACAGGCAGTTGTATCTACACTCCTGACCTGAACAACACTAGGACCTGTTGCATTGAGCTACTTTCCTAACAACTTTTGTTTTGTCCTTCCCGACCCTGATTAACATGTCCCTTCTACTGCTGGAGTTAAGATATTATTAGTTTCTTGTTGGGAACAAGCGACTGCGAGAGGGAAAACAAAATTCACATAAATCAAATCGTCAAAAATATACAAAAGCTAAAATACAAACATAACAATTTTTGACGTGAAAAATCATTGCGGAAAAAAAACACAAGACAGTCGAAGTCCAACCCTGAAAAAGTCTCTATTAACGGAATAAGAAGATACACCGACACCTTACAAACTTCAAAATCGATCAAACCGGATCACCACAACTACTTTGACGATGAAAATATATTACAGATTCCCTAAGAACAAAAGAAAACGAAAAGATTACCCGAAACTTCTCTCTCTTTCGAACTAGCAGCCAATCTTTATTTCTCTCTCCAAAAATTGTGAAGTCTCTTCTTGTTATGGATCAGGGTTAGAAAATACCTATATATAGCCTACTCAATTTCGCAACAGATCTGGATTGTCCACACGATCAAACAGTGTAGAAAAAATTGCTAAATTCAGGTTCAACTCGACAGGCCGGTATACCGACTATATAATGCAGTATATCGGTACACTGAGTCGACGAATGTCGACAAATAAAGAATTGGAAACTGAATTTTTTATAGCGTCGGTATACCGGCGGTTTACTGTAGTATATTGTCGGTATACCAAGTCGACGAATGTCGAAAAATGCGAACTTGGAATCGAACATAGGCCAATTAGTTATATCGTCGGTATACCGGCTGTATACTGTAATATACCGACGGTATACCATTGTTACTCTGTTTTCCAAACTAATTACAGTTTTAAACTCCCCCTTTGAATACTTCAACTCCTCGAGATTCTTCGACACACGGATGACGCTCGTCGTACTCTGGAATATTCTCCACATAGGTTGGGGATCCCACCCAACACTAACAAATCTCCCCTTCTTAACTAGGTGGAAGAGCTCATCATACCGATGATCCTCCTGCAATAATCAAACTTTCCTCATGGCAGAACCTTTTTGAGCATATCTGCTCCATTGTCTTCTATATGAACTTTCTCAAGTGTCGCATCCTTTGCCTTTAGCACACCTCTATCCAGTGATACCGAGATGCAATATGCTTGAACCGAATATGAAATATTGTGTTCTTCCCAAGATGAATAGCACTCTGGCTGTCGTAAAGAAAAATAATAACTCTTACTTAAGCCCTATTTCCTGCAAAAAAATCTCCATCCATAATAATTTCTTGCAAGCCTTCGTCGTCGCAATAAACTCTGCCTCTATCGTAGATAAGGCAAAAAAACTTATGCATTCGTGACTGTCATAAAACTGTTCTACCAGTAAACATCATAAAGTAGCCTGAAGTCTATCTCCTCGTGTCCACATCTCCAACTATATCAGAGTTAGTATATCCAACCAGCTTCAGCTTGTCTTCACCAAATGAAAGTTTTCAATCGACAATGCCCTGAAGATATCGAAGAATCCACTTGACAACACTCTAATGTACCCTCCCTGAATTGGAAAGATATCTGTTAACCATACCAACTGCGTGAGCAATATCTGGCATCATACACACCATAGCATACATAAGACTTCCCACAGCTGAAGCATACAAAACTTGCTCCATATCTTCCTTTCCATCCTCGGTAGATGGATACTACTACGCAGTGACCTTAAAGTTAGCTACAACGGAGTTGCTCACTTTCTTCAACCCGTCTATCCCAAAATGCTGAAGTACCCGATGATTATATTTCTTTTGGGACAAGTAAAGAAACCTGCACTCTCTTTTTCGATTGATCTTCATCTCAAAAGTAGTCTTTGTTATGCCCAAATCCTTCATATAGAAGGACGCTCCTAGTTGGTGCTTTAAATATACTATTTTACTGTCATTTCTACCTACTAATAACATATCAAGCACATAGATCAATAAAATAATAAAATTAAAATCAGCAAAATACTTCACAAATACATAATGATTCTAAGTCGTACGTGAATAGCTATGCTCCCCTACAAATGACTCAAACTTTCTGTACCACACTGCCTTGGAGCCTGCTTCAGACCATAAAATTGTTCTTCAACCGACATACTAAATATGACTTACCATGTTCACATAATCCCTCTGGCTACTCCATGTATAATTACTCCTCTAAATTACCATAGAGGAATGTCGTATTTACATTCATCTGCTCAACCTCTAAGTTGAAACTGGATGCCAATGTTATCACCACCTGAATAGATAATAACTTGACGGTCGGCGAGAAGATTTTATCGAAATTTATGACTATCCGTTTACTGTAGCCCTTAGATACCATCCTTGCTTTGTATCTAGGGTCAGTAGCATATTCTATCAGCTTCACTCTAAACATCCATGGATTTATCAAAGCCTTCTTTTCCTTTGGCAACCACACCAGCTCATAAGCGGAGTTTGCTTGATAAGGAACTCATCTCCTCCTTCATTGCCTACATCCACTCCTGGCTATATTTGTCTTCCATCACCTATACAAAGCTTTCTGGTTCTCCCACGTTAGTCAATAATACATACTCATATGACGAGTACTTCGTGGATGGTCGACACTCTCTCGTGCTCCTCTTCAATGAAACCTCTTGTACTGGTTGTATACCGACAACCTCATTCCCTTCAGGAACTGCTACCTCGGTATGCTCATCCTCTTGAGGGTCATCCTAACCATCATTAGTAGGCTGATGATCAAGGTTGGGAGCATCTCCATGTACTGGCTCCCCCATAACTAGATTTTCTGCAATATCATCTCGAAATATCTCGAAGCATGGTGACTCTGACTCAGGCAATTTCTCAGCCTCAAAAGGCATCTCAGAATTATGAGTGTTGGTTATGGTCTGACTATCAATGAATTCCCTGCTTCTATAAAGATTTCTTTCCATTGGGTCGTAAAGTCTACAGCCAAAATTATTCTGACCATAGCCAAAAAAAATATATTGCCTCGTCTTTGGCTTTAGTTTTGAGCTCTCGTCCTTCGATACATGGAGAAGGCCTTTCAACCAAACCCTCGAAGGTGACTGTATGACATCTCCTTACCAAACCATACTTTGTCAAGCATATGACCATGCAAAGAAGCACTAGGAGAAAATTAATAACATAAGCAACAGTATTGAGAGCCTTACCTTAATAACTGTCTGGTATGTTTGCTTTTGATAACAAATATCATACCCTCTCTATTAGTGTCATGTTCATATGTTCTAGTACACCATTGAGATGATGTATCTTTGGAAGAGTCTTCTGGTATCGAATCTCTTGTCCTTTGCAATAAGCATCAAAGGGACCAATGGATTCATCGTCATTGTTAGACCGAACATACTTCAACTTCTTGACCTTCTCCCTTTCAACAGAGGCCTAAAACTCTTTGAAAGTAGGAAGCACCCGATCCTTGGTCTTTATAGCATAGACCCAAACTTTTCTGGAACAGTCATCAATAAAAGTTACAAAAGAAGAAGTAACATCAATAGTTTTTACCTTTATCCAGACATCCGAGTAAACTAACTCGAGAAATGTCGACCTCCTTGAAGATGGGTGATAGAAAGACACCATATTTTGCTTCCCAGCAAAATAGGGCTTGCATATCTCGAACTTTGTAGGATTCAACTCCAAAATTAATTTTCAGTTCAACAAGTAGCCCGTTCTTTTTTTGTTGATATGGATAAGTGGCATGTGCCATAGTTCGATAGACACATCAATGACTGCATTCTCCTCATGTGCCTCCTATGTGGTCCCCTCCATATAGTAGAGTATGAACTTCTTTCTTTCTTTGGCAATTACAATCAAACCTCTAGAAAGCTTCTACTGATAATTCCCAAGGAGATTGAAGAATCCATCATCATCCAACCTTCCAACCAATACCAGGTTGAAGGGGATATCGAGGACATAAAAACACATTTGAGAACAAGAACTACAAATGTCTTGGTTCTCAAATGCACATCTCCAATAGCAATAGCCATTGACACATCTTTGTTGCCCATCTTCAATACTCCATATTATCCTATTGTGTAAGTAGAAAATAGTGCCATGTTATGAGTATGTGCGCTGAAGCCTCTGAGTCCACCAGCCAAGAATTGTCATCATAGTAGAGGTTCATAACTATCTCATCACCTACAATAATCATATCGGCTCCATGTACCAAGGCAGCCGCTGTTGTATTCTATATCTGGTTTTCCTTGTCGCTCTTTTTTTCTTTCTTCCAAATGAAATAATTTTGTTTGATGTAGCCCTTCTTACCATAATGGTAGCATTCATAGTCCTCGTACAGATCCTTGGACTTTTTCCTGCTCTTGTCTTTCTACATCCTGAATCTTTGCTTTTACTCCTACCATGGCTCTTTGAAACAAGTGCCTCTGAACGAGATAAAGATGAAGTACCTTGTGATTTCCTGCGCATCTATCCATTCAATACCCCGCTCTTAGCAAACTCCAGACTAACCATGCCTTCTGGAGCAGAAAAAATCATGGACACTCGTACAGTATTCCATGAGTCTGGCAATGTACAAAGCAACCACAATCCCTGAACTTCATCATCGAACTTCATTCCTATAGAGGATAACTTGGCAATCACGTCCTGAAACTCACTCAGGTGATCCATAATAGACATACCATCCTTGTACTATAGATCCATCATTTTTCAAATCAGGAATAACTTGTTTACCCCAGTCCTTCTTTGCATACAAGGATTTCAGCTTCTTCTAAAGTGTTCTTGCATGCTCTATATTGGCGATGTGATTGTACACATTCTCGTCCATGGACTGCTTGACATATCCACATACTTGTATATGCTCGAACTTTCAGTCCTAATAGAATTTCTCATTAGGCTTCTTGAAAGCGAATACCGAAAGATGCAGCTTCTTGACAAACAACAAATCCTTCATCTTTATTGCCAATAGTGGTAATTGGATCCGTTTAGATTTACCAAGCACACTGACTTCGTGTCTATCTCTTCTACTTGGTTTGACTGTCAATTCTAACACCTGATACTTTGAATCCAAGGCTCTGATACCACTCTGTTGGAAACGAAACACAAAAATTGTTTTCCAAACAAAGAAAACTGTGAGAGAACTAAGTAAAAATACAAAAAAAAAATCACCAAAAACGAACAAAAGCAAAAATGAGGCATACTAATGTTTGACGTAAAATCCTTACGGGAAAAACTATGGGACAGTCGGAGTCCAACCATATAGAAGCCTCTACAAATGGAATAAAAAGATACATTGAGTCCTTACAAACTTCTCCACCGATCCAACCAGATCACTATAACTACTTGGATGATGAAAATATATTAGAGACTCCAGAAAAAAAAGACAATGAGAAGATTACCCAAAACTTTCTCTCTCTCCCGAAGTTGAAAACCCTTTTCTTGCTAAGGATTAGGGTTAGGAAATACCTATATATAGCCATTTAATCCTCCGACAGATTTGGACCGTCCACACGATCAAACGATGTAAAAAACACTACCAAATTTGGGTTCAGCCCAACAGACCGATATATTGGCGGTATACTGCAGTATATCGTCAATATACTGAGTCGTCGAATATTGGCAAATAAAGAACTAAAAACTGGATTTTCTATAGCGTCGATATACCAGTAGTATATTATAATATACCGTCAATATACTGAGTTGGCGAATGTCGACAAATACGAACTTGGAATTGAACAAAAGCCAATTAGCTACAAAGTTGGTATACTGATAGTATATTAATGTAATATATCTGTGGTATACCACTACTACTATATTTTCCAAACTAATCGCAGTTTTGAACTCTGACTTTGACGCCTTCAGCTCCTGGAGATTCTCCGAAATACGGATAACGCTCATCGTATTCCTGAATATTCTCCATATAGGTTGAAAATTTCAACCAACACAAAAAAATTTGGGCTTGACATTTTTCCCAACAGCGAGCTTGAATATTATAAACCTTTAGTTCTTATAACTTTGTAAACATCCACCACCCCACCTCCATATCCGTACTAACCACTAAGCCTGGTTCATCAGTCTCATCTCTGAATTGAGCTTGGGCAGATATTCCTTGGCCATCCTTATCACTTTGGCTTGCATCACCTTTAGCTCGAGCGTCTGAACATAAAATAGATATGGCCAAAGCACTTGCAAAGCTGACAACTAGGTGGAACCCATTCGTAGTCAAACTTTTGAAACATAGTTTCTTCATTTGGGAGTTTAATCTCTAGCACATCTTGAAGGTTGTCTATGGCAATAATTTCTACAAAACTTTAAAATAAGTTAATATTTCCTTTTTGGCAGTTGAATTATCAGTACGGATAGGCTTTCAAATGGCGCTAGTCAATTTTATAAGAACTAATGTCAGTCTACCCCCTCTCAAAGTTCATGAAGGGATCCTATCGCCTCGTACTACCAATCATCCATCAAAGGTTCAAGGGTTGTGTTCTAATACTCTGTCCGAGTCCTCCGATGAACCAAATGTAATGAAGTAAAAGTCGTTTTGCCTTGAGTAAATTTCCAAGCTTTCTTATGGATGCGACATCCTCAGCACGAATTATCGTTGTTGACCAAAATACGATCGAGTCCATATAACATACAATACAATGGTGTTCCTCCAAAATTCTTCAGTCTCGGTAAGATCTTCCTTCTATTTTGACTGCCTTCCATCCATTAACAATCTTTGACTCAATATATTGAAGTTCAATATCTGTCTTTTATTGATCACGGTTTACACATATCCGCCCAAGATTTCAAGGTGTCATTTGATAGCTTAAACTGTTTTGCGTTGGTTTGTGGTATATCATCAAACACTTGGTGGTTTCTTTCCCTGAATAACAATAAAAAAACTACTGAGTGGATGGGCATTCTTCTTTTCCTTCCTCACCTACTTTGGCAGACCCATCCTTCCATAAGGCTTCGATTTATCATATTGAAACTGTGCTTGTTTCCCTCCTTCCATCTTCCTCAGGTCATCACCACTAGGTGCTACCAATTTTATGCCCCTCTATCTCCTCTCAGCCGTGGTCCAACACTACTCACTAGATCTAGCCACCTTCGATGAGCTCTTAATGCCAAGTAGATTCGGAGGAATGGGCTTCTCTATTGGAGTCTGATTGACGAAAGGGGTCGCACTGTCATATCTCTCTCTCTCTCTCTCTCTCTCTCTCTATATATATATATATATATATATATATATATATATATACACACCGTGGTCCAACACTACTCACTAGATCTAGCCATGTCACTACCCTATTTTCAGGGTAGGTTATTTTTTTATTTTAATTTAGAAAATTGTGTATTGATCATAAATATTTGTATTAATATTTAATTAGATGCATGTATTTATTTTTATTAGTTATTTTAGGATTTTGGCTAGCCTGGACCCATGTCAGACCCTAGTGGACCATTGTCAGACCCAACCAACACCCTTGTCAGACTCATTTATGGGTTTAGAATAGTTATTATATTTCTATTTAGTTAATTGGGGAGTTTTAGATTAGTTAGAATAGTCTAAGTGAACCCTAAACCTAAACCCTATTTTAGCATGACTAATTAGGAGGGTATTTTGGACATTGTGCTATGTAAACCCTATTTCTATATGTATGCCCCCCCCCCCCCCCCCCCCTCCTAACCCTAAAAATCTTTATGACCGAACCCCCTTCTCCCTCATTCCATTATTCTTCTTCTTCACTATTTTCTCCACTATTTTCTTCTTCCTTCTTCCAATTTCTCCCAAGTTTCAAGTAAGTTCTTCACCTCTTCTCTTCCTTCTTCTATTTCTTTCATTAATGTAAACCCTAACCTTCCATTTTCTTCTAACCTAGGTATGTAGAGCTTAGAATTGGTGTAGAGGCTTGGCTTGGAGGCTTGGTGTGATAAATTTGGGAATTTTTGGAGACTTTGGCCTTGGGATTCCAACTCCCAAGAGGTAAACCCTAACTTTCCTCTTAGTGATTACTCTAATATAGTGTAATTAGTAGTTTAGAACCTTTCTAGACCTTAGGGCTACCCGTGGGAGGAAGTTAGAACTTGTTTGGATGTGTTTGGAGATTTTGACATTATGTTTTGTGTCAATTTTGGGTAAAATCCGAGATTGGCCCAATTTTGTGTGTTGCCCTAGGTTAGACGGCCCTAGGTAGACGTGCTTGGGTGTCTTGAGGATAAGTATGTTTTCTCGTTCGGACACGTGAGATCATGTCGCAGAGATTTGGACATTTCGGACGATTTGGAGATTTTTTCGTCGTCGTAGGTTCCACATGCATGAGCATTTTTGCCACGGACCTAGAATCGGAGAGTTAGCATTTTTTCTAGGTTCTAGACATCGATTAGAACTCGTAGATAAATTTTGGGTCAATTCTGAGTAGGTTTGGTGTGCGTTTCACGAGGTATCGCGAACCGCACTCCACGTGTTCGTCGAAATGACCGAATGGCCATTTTGACTTAGTTTCTAGATTTTGGGCTTGTGCGCGGGTTGGTTTAGCCTCGGTGAGTGTGCACTAGAGTTTTTAAGTTATATTTTATATATTTATATGTGTTTGGGTGGTTGTGCGTGTGTTGGTGTGGTTGTGTGTGTAGTGTGTTAATGTGTGTGTTTGTGTATAAGTGTGTGTATGTATATATGTATATGAGTCTATATATATATATATGTGTATGTGTGTGTGTGTATATATATATATATATGTGTGTGTGTGTGTGTGTTTGTATATGTATATATGATTGTGTTTGTGTATATATATAGATATGTATGAGTGTGTATATATATATATATGTGTGTGTGTGTGTGTGTGTGTGTGTGTATATATATGAGTGTGTTTATATATATGTATGAGAGTGTGTGTATATATATACATATGGGTGTTTATATATATATATATATATATATATATATATATATATATATGTGTGTGTGTGTGTGTGTACCTATATATATGTGTGTATATATATATATGGGTGTGTGTGTATATATATATATATATGTATATATGTTTGTGTATATATCTATATATGTAAGTGTGTGTGTGTGCATATGTGTCGAGGTGTGTGTATAAGTGTGCTAAAGAGGAGTTGAGAGTGAGTGAGAGGGAGAGATTAGAGAGCAGCGCAGCACAAGCATCAGCTGCAGCAGCAGCTGCAGGCCGCGCAAGACCGCGGCAGCATGCCTGCAGCAGAGCAGCTGCAGTAAGAGCAGCGCAGCAGCGGCGCTTAGTCCCGGCAGCAACGGCAGCAGGCCGCGTAGTGCCGCGGCAGCAGCGAGCATCAGCTGCATCTGCAGCAGCATGCTTGCATCTGCAACAGCAGCAGCAGCAGTAGCATTTGCAGTTTTACCGCAGCAGCTAGTGCAGGCAGCGCAGTTTTGCCAAAGCAGCGGTTAACCCCCTCTCCCTTCCTTTGTACATATATGTACATATATATATATATATATATGGATAGATTTATATTGATATATAGATAGGTATATGTATATACATATAGATATATATATATATATAGATAAGTATATGTATATATAGATAGAGGTAGATGGAGATATATATGTATGGGTAATGGGTATGGATATATGTATATGTGTATGTGTGATATATATATAGATATGTAGGTACATATACATATGTGTTATATATATATATATATATATATATATATATATATATATATATATATATAGTTAGTTAGCTAGTGTTAGTGAGGGACAAGGCTTGAGTATCTCAATACCTTGAGATACTCAAGGTATTGGGCATCGGGGCAAGGTATTGAGTTTTAGCCTAGGAATGAGGTTATAGATGCTTATATATATATATATATATATATATATATATATATATATATATATATATATATATATACGTGCTAGTATATATTATAGAGGGTATAGGTAGGACGATACCGAGGGTATCCCGGTATCTCAAAGAGGCGAGTTTGAGAGTTTATTAGCTTAATGACCTAGTTTTGACCTAGAATTTTAGGGACACCCTAGTTTGACCTAGAGCTGACCGTAGTTGTCCCGGTTGACCGCCAAAGTCAATGTTTGACCTAGTTTTGACCCAGAGTTGACTTTTAGACCATGGGTTGATTTTTTGACCCAGATTTCATCGGTTTGATCCGTTTGACCTAGAACGACCCTAGAAGCTTATTTTTAGCTATTTTATATCTATTTAACACTTTAAAATCTCGTTTTACCTTGCTTTTCGTAATAGGTCCTTGCGATGCCAGTTCGGATCGCCAGTTGCTTAGGACGTCAAGCGAGTACATTCTCTGATAGTTTTTATTATCTGATGATTATTATGATTCAACTTCTAGTATAGTATTATCTGATTTTTTTGGCATGATACAGACTAGTATTTCTGGATTCATTTACTTGCGACACGTAAATTTTATATTTCTTGCCTCTATTCTGGAATCACCTACTAGCATCACCTACTGGCATCACATCGTGACTCACTACAGGCATCACTCATATTTTTGGCTGGACTCATACTTGATTTGCGTGTCGGGTCTTGGATTCACTTATACTAGTCATGGCGGGGAAATACTCGAGTAGACATGTAAACATTTCCAACTGGAATCACTGGAATCACCCCCTCGTGTCTAATCTGGAATGATAGCAGCCGCGCACCCAGTGCAGGGTGAGCCGTACTTACCCCTAGCCATTTATATGTCGAAACAGGTATTTCAAAGACACGAGTTTATTCTTTCTCGTTTGGACTCACTTGCATTCTTGACTGATCTCACTTACATGTTTTTGGACTTGACTCATTACATTTACTCTTGCTGGACTCACTTCACATTCTTGTGCACATACTTGCTCTTAGTTTAGATTTCTTGTATCTTGCAGTCATTACTATCTTGCTTCTGATTTTTTGTGCATCTTTACCTTTATGCACCAGTGATATATATATATATATATATATATATATATATATATATATATATATATATATCTTTGTTGATACTTTATTTCCTTCACCTTGCTACTTGCTACAACTATTTTATAGTTTGTATCATTTAACTGGAACAGCTGTTAGAGGTGTACTTGCTCCAATCCTGACTGAATATATTTTTCAGAGGATCTGGAAGATTGGTGTCCGACATTTTACGGACCTCAGCCTGTCGGTGGTACAAACAGGGACCCCCTAGTTTAGGAGTAATTTTCGGGTTGGTGGCCGGGATCACTAGGACCTCAGTTGTTGTTTTTGTTAGCTTTTGGTACCGAATTTGTCCCCGACTTTTGGTTAAGACTTTGTATTATATTTAATTCTGGATATTGTTGTATTATTATTATTGTTGTTGTTGTTTTAGTAGTAGTTGTTGGTTATACTTTATAGTTGTTAGATTTCTATGTTATCTTATCATGTTTAGATTCGTGATTGAGTACTTGTGTTATCATTATCATATTGCTCCTCCATTTGGAGTTAAGATCTTGACAGGTACCTATATTATTGTGTAAGATTGTTAGCTAGATAGTAGACCTAGATAGCGTTCTACCGACGATGCTACGGCGTAGGCTGGACGTACCCATGACTCATGCCCGATTTTCGAGTGCGGGTTGTGACACATTTTTGGTGGCGTCCCACGCAGGTCTCGAGATTCGTAATTAGTGCGATGTCGTGGTAGTACAATAATTTAGTTGTACTGCTGCAAGCCTGCTCTAGGATATAGGATCTAGGATGAGAGTGTACTCAATCACGACTAGAAACAATTCCACTCTAATTATTCTAAAATTGCTTTCTTTTGAAATATCACTGT
The DNA here is from genome assembly GCA_036927795.1 of Iris macrosiphon. Taxonomy (NCBI): domain Eukaryota; kingdom Viridiplantae; phylum Streptophyta; class Magnoliopsida; order Asparagales; family Iridaceae; genus Iris; species Iris macrosiphon. The sequence continues at coordinate 159,658,581 of JAYESA010000004.1, forward strand.
CCTTCTTTGATGATATCGTATCTTACACCGTATTGACTTCTTTTGATCTGTGTTCAGAATGCCTCCGAAGACACGATCCTATCATATCGTTCCAGCAGTTACAACCGAGAGGTCTGCTACCTCTCGTCCAGCTCATATTCAGGCAGCTGTTATCGCTCCACTCACCACTCCTACGGTTGAGGAAGAATCTGCTTCTCTCGGGGATCCTCCTTCACCTGTCAATCTGAGGACTACCCTAGTCATTTCGGTGGTGCCTCCACCACCTCTTGCACTAGTAGACGCCGTGTAGTTGTTTGCATTCTTCAGGGAGATGATGGACGCGCAGCACCGTCAGGTGGATGTGATGAGGCTGGGCATTGAGAATGCCCACCAGGTCCCCATGACGGCAGTAGACAGAGTGGCTTGGATCCAGCCACAGGCAGATCAGACTCAGCATCTGAGGCCGGGTAGCATCATTGACTTCCAGAGGATGTGACCCAAGGAGTTCCGGGATACAGAGGGGATCCTGTACGCGGATGACTGGATAGAGCAGATTAAGGGGATTTTCTGACTAACGCATATTCCATACAGCATGCAGATAGAGGCAGCGGGCAGTCAGATATTCGACCATACTTTGATGTGGTATCACACTGATACGAGGATCGCGGCACCAGGGCTTACTTGGGAGGCTTTCAAGAGGCTTTTTAAGGAGAAGTTTTTTTCCAAACGTGGCGCTTAGTGCTTTGGAGAGCCAGTTCGAGGCACTCATCTAGGGGAGCATGCTAGTGGATGAGTATGCAGCGGAGTTCTACCGTTTGGGCAGATTCGTGGAGGGCTTGAGTAAGGCCGCAAAGACGAGAAAGTTTTGCAAGGGCTTGGTCATGGCGGTCAAGTCTTTGACTAGGAGTGACCGCGAGGCAACTTTTGAGCAGATCGTAGGGGACGCTCAGAGGGCAGAAGATGACTTGGAGCTCAAGTCCAAGAGAGGGAGGGATGACTCAGGTAGTGCGAGTGGTAGTATGGGACCGGCTAAGCGTCCCTATGTGCAGAAGATAGCGCAGCAGGGTCAGGATCAGAGAGTGCCCACTTTTGCCTACTGCAGGAAGGCAGGACACACTTAGGATGTTTGTAGGAGGAGGCTGAAGGTGTGTTTATTCTGTGGATCCGCTGCTCACCAGATGCGAGATTGTCCTACTGCACCTCCATTTGGTAGAGCACAGGATCAGAGAGTTGGAGCTAGGCCACCTGTGGCACAATATCATGCCCCGTACCAGCAGAGAGAGATACCCCAGTAGGGCAGGGCTTTTGCGTTGACGGTCGAGGAGCCGATGCTACGGGTGTCGGGTTAGCAGGTCTGTCTCTTTTTGTTCTTCTTTCTGTCCTTTTCTATTTCTTGTGGTGTTCTTTATTAGTACCTGTTGGACTTTTCTTGTGTTGTGGTAGATAGTGTAGTGACCCTGATTGAGACTGTGATAACACGACCAGTAGGACCATGATTTTGCATGTTGTTTAGGTAGAATTTCTTGACAGTGATTGTTGGGGGTTTGACCTAGAAGAAGTGCGATCGACTTTAAATTTCGAGGACAAAATTTTCTAAGGAGGATAGGCTTGTCACTACCCCATTTTCAGGGCAGGTTATTTTTTTTATCTTAATTTGGTAAATTATGTATTGATCATAAATATTTGTATTAATATTTAATTAGATGTATGTATTTATTTTTATTAGTTATTTTAGGGTTTTGGCTAGCCTGGACCCATGTCAGACCCTAGTGGACCCATGTCAGACCCAACCAACACCCTTGTCAGACTCATTTATGGATTTAGAATAGTTATTATATTTCTATTTAGTTAATTGGGGAGTTTTAGATTAGTTAAAATGGTTTAAGTGAACCCTAAACCTAAACCCTATTTTAGCATGACTAATTAGGAGGGTATTTTGGACATTGTGCTATGTAAACCAAATTTCTATATGTATGGCCGGTCCCCCCTAACCCTAAAAATCTTCATGACCGAACCCCCTTCTCCCTCATTCCATTCTTCCTCTTCTTCACTCTTTTCTCCACTCTTTTCTTCTTCCTTCTTCCAATTTCTCTCAAGTTTCAAGTAAGTTCTTCACCTCTTCTCTTCCTTCTTCTATTTCTTCCATCAATGTAAACCCTAACCTTCTATTTTCTTCTAACCTATGTGTGTAGAGCTTAGAATTGGTGTAGAGGCTTGGCTTGGAGGCTTTGTGTGGTAAATTTGGGGATTTTTGGAGACTTTGGCCTTGTGATTTCAACCCCCAAGAGGTAAACCTTAACTTTTCTCTTAGTGATTACTCTAATATAGTGTAATTAGTAGTTTAGAACCTTCCTAGACCTTAGGGATACCCGTGGGAGGAAGTTAGAACTTGTTTGGATGTGTTTGGAGACTTTGACATTAGATTTTGTGTCAATTTTGGGTAAAATCCGAGATTGGCCTAATTTTGTGTGTTGCCCTAGGTTAGATGGACCTAGGTAGATGTGCTTGAATGTGTTGAGGATAAGTATGTGTTCCCATTCGGACACGTGAGATCGTATCGCAGAGATTTGGGCATTTCGGGCAATTTAGGGGTTTTTCCGTCGTCGTAGGTTCCACATGCATGCGTGTTTTTGCCACGGACCTAGAATCGGAGAGTTAGCATTTTTTCTAGGTTCTAGACATCGATTAGAATTCGTGGATAAATTTTGGGTCGATTTCGAGTAGATTTGGTGTGCATTTTATGAGTTATCGCGAACCGCACTCCACGTGTTCGTCGAAATGACCAAATGACCATTTGACTTAGTTTCTAGGTTTTGGGCTTGTACGCGGGTTGGTTTAGCCTCGAGGAGTATGCACTAGAGTTTTTGAGTTATCTATTTTCTATTTTTATATGTATATATGTGTTTGGATGGTTGTGCGTGTGTTGGTGTGGTTGTGTGTGAGGTTGTGTGTGGTTGTGTGTGTAGTAGTGTTAGTGTGTGTGTTTGTGTATAAGTGTATGTATGTATATATGTATATGAGTCTATATATTATATATGTATATTTGAGTATATATATATATTTGTGTAGGTGTCTATATATATATATATGAGTGTGTGTGTGTGTGTGTATATATATATATATATATATATATATATATATATATATATACACACACACACACACACTCATATATATATATATATATATATACATACACACACACACACACACACACACACACACACACACACACACATATATATATATATATATGTGTGTGTGTGTGTGTGTGTGTGTGTGTGTGTGTGTGTGTGTGTGTATATATGTGAGTGTGTTTATATATATGTATGAGAGTGTGTGTATATATATACATATGTGTGTTTATATATATATGTGTGTGTGTGTACCTATATATGTGTGTGTATAAGTGTGTGTGTGTATATATATATATATATGGTTGTGTATATATATATATATATATATGTATATATGTATATATGTTTGTGTATATATCTATATATGTAAGTGTGTGTGCGCATATGTTTCGAGGTGTGTGTGTGAGTATGCTAGAGAGAAGTTGAGAGTGAGTGAGTAAGAGGGAGAGATTAGAGAGCAGCGCAGCACAAGCATCAGCTGCAGCAGCAGCTGCAGGCCGTGCATCACCGTGGCAGCAGCAGCAGCTGCAGGTCGCATAGCACCGCGGCAGCAGCAGCAGCAGGCCGCGCAGCACCGCGGCAACAGCGGCAGCATGCCTGTAGTAGAGCAGCTACAGTAACAGCAGTACAGCAGCGATGCTTAACCGCGGCAGCAGGCCGCGCAGCGCCGTGGCAGCAGTGAGCATCAGCTGCAGCAGCAATAAAATACAGGCATTTGCAGCAGCAGTAGTAGCATTTGCAGTAGCAGCCGCATCAACTAGTAGCAGCCGCAGCAGCTATTGCAGGCAGCACAGTTTTGCCGCAGCAGCGGTTAACCCTCTCCCCCTTCTTTTATATATATATATGTAAACCCCCTGTTTTTTTCAAAATTTTCAAAACTGGATTTTTCACAATTTTCTGGAATTTTCTGGGAATTTTCTGTAATTTAAAAACAGGGTTTTAATTATTCAATAATTTTTAATTGATATTAAACAATATTAAAATATTATGAAAATAATATTTTTGGATGTAAAATGAAAAACTGGACTTAGGGCAATTTTTCTGGAATTTATCGGGCCCCGGACCTATTTTTAAATATAAAACTATTATCTATTATTTAAATATTTATTTAATTAATTAAGCTATTTATTTATATATCTATTTATTTAATTCCTAAAACTATTACCCAGCCCGGCCCAATTAGGCCCATTGGGCCGGCCCAGCCCGCGCCGCTAGCGGGTCGGGTCGGGTCTGTCAGACCCGCCCGCTAGCCGACCCGCCGACCCGTCTTCACCCACGACCCAGCCGTGCCGCGTCTGCCTCCGCACCCGCCGGCGCTCCGCCCGCCTCGCGCCGCGCTGCCCGGCCTCGCTCCCACGTCCACCCGCCATTTCCGGCCACCCCCGGCTCCCCCAGCCCTATTTAAACCCCGCTCCTCTCCCCTCCGGCCAGACCCGAACCGCCACCGCCACAGCCACCCCGCCGTCGCCGTCGCCTCCACCGCCCCTCCTCTTCTCCTCCTCCTCCGCCTGCCTCCGCCCGTCGACAGCAGCAGCAGCCAGAGGCAGCAGCAGCAAGCCGCAGAGCCTCCTCCGGCCGGCAGCGCCGCCTCCCTCTCCTCCTTCCTCCTCTTCAGCAGCCCGCAGCCGCTCCGCCCGCTGCTCCGGCGACCTCCGGCCCCTGCGCTGCCTCCGCCAGCCTCGCCGGCGCCGCCCGAGCCCCCTCCGGCCGGCCTCCCCCCCCGCAGCGCCGCCCCTCAGCCGCCGCAGCTCCGCCTGTGAAAAACCCTAACCCTAGCACAGTATCCCCTGTGTCGGACACGGACACGGGACACAGTGTCCGTGTCGTGTCGGACACAACTCAAACCCCGGTTCCTCGGGTCCCCTTCAGGTACTCGTAACTTGCACCTCGGATCTCTGTTTTCGATTCCGCAAATTGCGTTGCGAAGCCTGTATAACCCTCTCGGTGTCCGGACAAACTGTTCGGGGCATCGCGTCCTGTGGTGATCGCACACCGCGATCCAAAAACAGGAAAAACCCAGACCTTGTTTCACCCCGGAACTGAGTACGCCCCGCCAAACGGGACGACTTGGTCGCGCGCGGTCTTCACAGATACGTGCGCCTCGTCGATACGGACGTGCGGACTTTCGCAGAAGCTGATTCGGGTGTGCGTGCACACCGGAATCAACGCGTATCCGCGGACATCGTCCCGTATCCGACTTTTCTGCAATTCGACCTAACTTTGTGTACACACGTCGGATCGAGACGAAACTTGCGCCATCGGACTCGTAGCGATACGCTGGTCCTGTGGGTCAAGTTTGGTTCGATTCTGAGAACGTTGACGAAATCGCGTGTCGTGGGCCCCACAAGCCCCGCTCGACGGGCGATTTTGTGATCGGCTCATCGGAATTCAATTCTGAAAGTTTCGTTGGGGTCGTATCAGCGTTCCTGACCTGTTGACACTAAGTTTGGTGAATTTGGAGACCGTTGACCTGGACGCGTTTTTCGGTGCAAAGCGGGCCCACCTGCGGACCCCGTTTTGGCCCGAAACTGCCGTTTCTGCCCTTGTCTCCAAATTGGACCCAAGGACAGGCGTTTCTAGCTGATTGATATTTTCTGAATCTGATGGTGATGTTTGTTTCAGCAACCGGAGTACCGCCTGCAAATCCAACTGAAGTCAGAACTGCAAACATAGTCGGAACCACAGGCAAGTGTACCTTGCCAAACCATGCAGCTTGCTACTTATCTTTCTGGACTTATTTAGCATCAGTGGGCAAGTAAAGTTTGCCAAATCTCAGAAATTCTTGACATAACAGTTGACTTGATTTCTTGTGGAATTAATTGTAAACCTGTTTAACTGCTTAACCTAGGAAACGTGTGACGTACTTAGTGTCCGATCATAGTCGGGTGCCAACCCCGTACGCGGTGTTGGGTACGTCATTTAGAGATGGACATTCGATACCCTTACTCTTGGTACTTGTCCTATCAAGTACAACAGAACCCAGGACACTCGACACTATTCATGAGACAGAATCCTCTTGAGTTATTCACGGTGATTCTGTATAGGATACAGGTTATGACATGGACAGTTATTCCTAGACATTATATGACTTGTGCATTAGCTATAATCCCGCTGACATGGACATGAGACGTTATGGTCATGATATGCGTGATTACATGGGGTGGGGAGAGACACACAGGCTACAGGTTGATTTTCTATCATGCCGGCGTCGTAGTCTCCCATTGAGCTAGACAACTACATGATATCACTGCTACCCGGCTCCCCGACACAGAGCTTGTAGTGGTTTCAGCCTGAGTTCTAGTGCTGCTCTCATCTTGCATATCACTTAGATGGTTATTTAGTGTTTCCTCTATTGTTCCATTTATTGCTGGAGAGACACACAGGATACAGGTTGATTTTCTATCATGCCGGCGTCGTAGTCTCCCATTGAGCTAGATAACTACATGATATCACTGCTACCGGCTCCCCGACACAGAGCTTGTGGTAGTCTCAGCCTGAGTACTGATGATGTTCTCACCTGCATTTCACATAGATGGTTACATATTTACCCTGTTTATTTCATTGTCTATTACACTGCATTATTATGGCTTGTATTATCTTGTACCTTGCTATGTCCCCTGAGGACCTGGATCCGGATTATGTCCCCAGGTGTAGCCGAAGAGATCCATCCCGAGATACACCGTACAGGAGCACTTCCAGGAGTTGTACCAGGACCTGAGGACGAGATCGTACCAGAAGACTTCTCCTGAGCACCGGCTTCATATACTCAGTATTTCCATTTTCAGTATTTTATTTCCTGTCTATTTCCTTAATGTAACAGACATATTCTCGGATTGTTTCCCGAGATACTCTTATTTGAGATTTGCTTATTTATTCTATTGCATTATTTCTGGCAATTAATCTGTGATTATTCTGTGGATGAGATTAGAAATACCTGAGACTTGTAACCTTTTACTGTTAGACTACAGCTTAAGCATGCCCTGATGGATCCATTAAATTGGGTTGTCCATCGGTGCGTGCTGCTGGCCATTGCGCACGTGCTCAGTCCCTCGGCATTTTGGGACTGGGGCGTGACATGGTTTTTGTGGTGGCCCATGCAGGTCCACGACTAAATTGTTCGGTTTCAACTTAGGGACCGAACAGGCCTGCAATAAAAATAGGATAAGTTTTAGGATCTCATCCACTTGCTTGAATCGTTCTTGACATCTATCTCGGATTGAATTAATTCTTGACTTGCATCCTGCCTTGATTCCCGTGCGCCCCTTATCGTTTATTTTGGATGCAGGATAATGGACCTATCAGCAAGCGACGAGGTTCCTACAAGGTCACCACGAGATGCTCTACCAGCATGACCGTGGAGAACGCGCAAACTCTTGGAGCAGCTAATGCGTGTAAGTGATTCGTAGATACCTTTTCTAGTATTGTTTAGCTCGTGCCTATTGGTTCGTGACCTCAGCCCCAACCTAGTAATTTTGAACTTGCTAATAACCTGGTATGTTTTTATATTTGATAACTGTAGCGATTGTAGGGTCTTTTGTTATTGTGCTTATTGTATGTTGTTTTGTGAGCTTAAATAATTTGTACCTCCTTCATCATCATCTAGCGCACTTAATTTTGCTGTACTTGATTTATGCTGCTATTTTATAGCCTAGTTTTTGCAAGCTTACTCTTTATCGAGCTTGTTCATGACAAGTGTATTATTGGGGAGGCCCACAATAATACATTTCAGAATCAGTGTATTACGGTCTGATCAACCCTAGTGCGCTTGATTCGCCCTTCAAATAATAATACTTTATGTGGATTGAGATATATAGTTGACTAGTATACTTGCCCCCTGAATATGTCCAAGCATATCGTATCAATTACATAACTGTACTAATACGAGCATGCGAATAAATGATTATCAGAATAGAATTTCAATCCATAACCACTTGACAATTCCCATTAGAATTTTTAAACGCCTTGATCCCTATACCTCTGTTCTATCGCCTCGCCCTTGAACTCTTTATTATTGATCCTCGTCTTCCCTTATTTCGGAGAGACGAAATCTTGTGCTTGGTATAAGTTTGATATATAGATAGTACTAGATATACCCCTCAGACGGTTGAATTGATGATAACCCTTTATGACTAAGGGAATACCATAGGTGGTGTATTTGTGTTAAAGACTTAAGGATTCAATACCATGATTAATTAAGTTGGGACATAGCTTTACTAGTTATATAGCCTTAGAGGATAGATGGGTAAATTCTAAGTTGGGTAGCGACCGCAATGTTCACCTGAGAGGAACCCTTTAGACTGTAATCAAGTGAGATTGGATAGAGAGAACCCTACCATATTTTAATTTCGAGGACGAAATTTTTATAAGTTGGGTAGATTGTAAACCCCCTGTTTTTTTCAAAATTTTCAAAACTGGATTTTTCACAATTTTCTGGAATTTTCTGGGAATTTTCTGTAATTTAAAAACAGGGTTTTAATTATTCAATGATTTTTAATTGATATTAAACAATATTAAAATATTATGAAAATAATATTTTTGGATGTAAAATGAAAAACTGGACTTAGGGCAATTTTTCTGGAATTTATCGGGCCCCGGACCTATTTTAAATCACATAAAACTATTATCTATTATTTAAATATTTATTTAATTAATTAAGCTATTTATTTATATATCTATTTATTTAATTCCTAAAACTATTACCCAGCCCGGCCCAATTAGGCCCATTGGGCCGGCCCAGCCCGCGCCGCTAGCGGGTCGGGTCGGTAGACCCGCCCGCTAGCCGACCCGCCGACCCGTCTTCACCCACGACCCAGCCGTGCCGCGTCTGCCTCCGCACCCGCCGGCGCTCCGCCCGCCTCGCGCCGCGCTGCCCGGCCTCGCTCCACGTCCACCTCCGCCATTTCCGGCCACCCCCGGCTCCCCCAGCCCTATTTAACCCCGCTCCTCTCCCCTCCGGCCAGACCCGAACCGCCACCGCCACAGCCACCCTCGCCGTCGCCGTCGCCTCCACCGCCCTCCTCTTCTCCTCCTCCTCCGCCTGCCTCCGGCCCGTCGACAGCAGCAGCAGCCAGAGGCAGCAGCAGCAAGCCGCAGAGCCTCCTTCGGCCGCCTGCGCGCCTCCCTCTCCTCCTTCCTCCTCTTCAGCAGCCCGCAGCCGCTCCGCCCGCTGCTCCGGCGACCCTCCCGGCCCCTGCGCTGCCTCCGCCAGCCTCGCCGGCGCCGCCCGAGCCCCCTCCGGCCGGCCTCCCCCCCCGCAGCGCCGCCCCTCAGCCGCCGCAGCTCCGCCTGTGAAAAACCCTAACCCTAGCACAGTATCCCCTGTGTCGGACACGGACACGGGACACAGTGTCCCGTGTCGTGTCGGACACAACTCAAACCCCCGGTTCCTCGGGTCCCCTTCAGGTAACTCGTAACTTGCACCTCGGATCTCTGTTTTCGATTCCGCAAATTGCGTTGCGAAGCCTGTATAACCCTCTCGGTGTCCGGACAAACTGTTCGGGCATCGCGTCCTGTGTGATCGCACACCGCGATCCAAAAACAGGAAAAACCCAGACCCCTGTTTCACCCCGGAACTGAGTACGCCCCGCCAAACGGGACGACTTGGTCGCGCGCGGTCTTCACAGATACGTGCGCCTCGTCGATACGGACGTGCGGGCTTTCGCAGAAGCTGATTCGGGTGTGCGTGCACACCGAAATCAACGCGTATCCGCGGACATCGTCCCGTATCCGACTTTTCTGCAATTCGACCTAACTTTGTGTACACACGTCGGATCGAGACGAAACTTGCCGCCATCGGATTCGTAGCGATACGCTGGTCCTGTGGGTCAAGTTTGGTTCGATTCTGAGAACGTTGACGAAATCGCGTGTCGTGGGCCCCACAAGCCCCGCTCGACGGGCGATTTTGTGATCGGCTCATCGGAATTCAATTCTGAAAGTTTCGTTGGGGTCGTATCAGCGTTCCTGACCCGTTGACACTAAGTTTGGTGAATTTGGAGACCGTTGACCTGGACGCGTTTTTCGGTGCAAAGCGGGCCCACCTGCGGACCCCGTTTTGGCCCGAAACTGCCGTTTCTGCCCTTGTCTCAAATTTGGACCCAAGGACAGGCGTTTCTAGCTGATTGATATTTTCTGAATCTGATGGTGATGTTTGTTTCAGCAACCGGAGTACCGCCTGCAAATCCAACTGAAGTCAGAACTGCAAACATAGTCGGAACCACAGGCAAGTGTACCTTGCCAAACCATGCAGCTTGCTACTTATCTTTCTGGACTTATTTAGCATCAGTGGGCAAGTAAAGTTTGCCAAATCTCAGAAATTCTTGACATAACAGTTGACTTGATTTCTTGTGGAATTAATTGTAAACCTGTTTAACTGCTTAACCTAGGAAACGTGTGACGTACTTAGTGTCCGATCATAGTCGGGTGCCAACCCCGTACGCGGTGTTGGGTACGTCATTTAGAGATGGACATTCGATACCCTTACTCTTGGTACTTGGCCTATCAAGTACAACAGAACCCAGGACACTCGACACTATTCATGAGACAGAATCCTCTTGAGTTATTCACGGTGATTCTGTATAGGATACAGGTTATGACATGGACAGTTATTCCTAGACATTATATGACTTGTGCATTAGCTATAATCCCGCTGACATGGACATGAGACGTTATGGTCATGATATGCGTGATTACATGGGGTGGGGAGAGACACACAGGCTACAGGTTGATTTTCTATCATGCCGGCGTCGTAGTCTCCCATTGAGCTAGACAACTACATGATATCACTGCTACCGGCTCCCCGACACAGAGCTTGTAGTGGTTTCAGCCTGAGTTCTAGTGCTGCTCTCATCTTGCATATCACTTAGATGGTTATTTAGTGTTTCCTCTATTGTTCCATTTATTGCTGGAGAGACACACAGGATACAGGTTGATTTTCTATCATGCCGGCGTCGTAGTCTCCCATTGAGCTAGACAACTACATGATATCACTGCTACCCGGCTCCCCGACACAGAGCTTGTAGTGGTTTCAGCCTGAGTTCTAGTGCTGCTCTCATCTTGCATATCACTTAGATGGTTATTTAGTGTTTCCTCTATTGTTCCATTTATTGCTGGAGAGACACACAGGATACAAGTTGATTTTCTATCATGCCGGCGTCGTAGTCTCCCATTGAGCTAGATAACTACATGATATCACTGCTACCAGGCTCCCCGACACAGAGCTTGTGGTAGTCTCAGCCTGAGTACTGATGATGTTCTCACCTGCATTTCACATAGATGGTTACATATTTACCCTGTTTATTTCATTGTCTATTACACTGCATTATTATGGCTTGTATTATCTTGTACCTTGCTATGTCCCCTGAGGACCTGGATCCGGATTATGTCCCCAGGTGTAGCCGAAGAGATCCATCCCGAGATACACCGTACAGGAGCACTTCCAGGAGTTGTACCAGGACCTGAGGACGAGATCGTACCAGAAGACTTCTCCTGAGCACGGCTTCATATACTCAGTATTTCCATTTTCAGTATTTTATTTCCTGTCTATTTCCTTAATGTAACAGACATATTCTCGGATTGTTTCCCGAGATACTCTTATTTGAGATTTGCTTATTTATTCTATTGCATTATTTCTGGCAATTAATCTGTGATTATTCTGTGGATGAGATTAGAAATACCTGAGACTTGTAACCTTTTACTGTTAGACTACAGCTTAAGCATGCCCTGATGGATCCATTAAATTGGGTTGTCCATCGGTGCGTGCTGCTGGCCATTGCGCACGTGCTCAGTCCCTCGGCATTTTGGGACTGGGGCGTGACATGGTTTTTGTGGTGGCCCATGCAGGTCCACGACTAAATTGTTCGGTTTCAACTTAGGGACCGAACAGGCCTGCAATAAAAATAGGATAAGTTTTAGGATCTCATCCACTTGCTTGAATCGTTCTTGACATCTATCTCGGATTGAATTAATTCTTGACTTGCATCCTGCCTTGATTCCCGTGCGCCCCTTATCGTTTATTTTGGATGCAGGATAATGGACCTATCAGCAAGCGACGAGGTTCCTACAAGGTCACCACGAGATGCTCTACCAGCATGACCGTGGAGAACGCGCAAACTCTTGGAGCAGCTAATGCGTGTAAGTGATTCGTAGATACCTTTTCTAGTATTGTTTAGCTCGTGCCTATTGGTTCGTGACCTCAAGCCCCAACCTAGTAATTTTGAACTTGCTAATAACCTGGTATGTTTTTATATTTGATAACTGTAGCGATTGTAGGGTCTTTTGTTATTGTGCTTATTGTATGTTGTTTTGTGAGCTTAAATAATTTGTACCTCCTTCATCATCATCTAGCGCACTTAATTTTGCTGTACTTGATTTATGCTGCTATTTTATAGCCTAGTTTTTGCAAGCTTACTCTTTATCGAGCTTGTTCATGACAAGTGTATTATTGGGGAGGCCCACAATAATACATTTCAGAATCAGTGTATTACGGTCTGATCAACCCTAGTGCGCTTGATTCGCCCTTCAAATAATAATACTTTATGTGGATTGAGATATATAGTTGACTAGTATACTTGCCCCCTGAATATGTCCAAGCATATCGTATCAATTACATAACTGTACTAATACGAGCATGCGAATAAATGATTATCAGAATAGAATTTCAATCCATAACCACTTGACAATTCCCATTAGAATTTTTAAACGCCTTGATCCCTATACCTCTGTTCTATCGCCTCGCCCTTGAACTCTTTATTATTGATCCTCGTCTTCCCTTATTTCGGAGAGACGAAATCTTGTGCTTGGTATAAGTTTGATATATAGATAGTACTAGATATACCCCTCAGACGGTTGAATTGATGATAACCCTTTATGACTAAGGGAATACCATAGGTGGTGTATTTGTGTTAAAGACTTAAGGATTCAATACCATGATTAATTAAGTTGGGACATAGCTTTACTAGTTATATAGCCTTAGAGGATAGATGGGTAAATTCTAAGTTGGGTAGCGACCGCAATGTTCACCTGAGAGGAACCCTTTAGACTGTAATCAAGTGAGATTGGATAGAGAGAACCCTACCATATTTTAATTTCGAGGACGAAATTTTTATAAGTTGGGTAGATTGTAAACCCCCTGTTTTTTTCAAAATTTTCAAAACTGGATTTTTCACAATTTTCTGGAATTTTCTGGGAATTTTCTGTAATTTAAAAACAGGGTTTTAATTATTCAATGATTTTTAATTGATATTAAACAATATTAAAATATTATAAAAATAATATTTTTGGATGTAAAATGAAAAACTGGACTTAGGACAATTTTTCTGGAATTTATCGGGCCCCGGACCTATTTTTAAATCACATAAAACTATTATCTATTATTTAAATATTTATTTAATTAATTAAGCTATTTATTTATATATCTATTTATTTAATTCCTAAAACTATTACCCAGCCCGGCCCAATTAGGCCCATTGGGCCGGCCCAGCCCGCGCCGCTAGCGGGTCGGGTCGGGTCGGTCAGACCCGCCCGCTAGCCGACCCGCCGACCCGTCTTCACCCACGACCCAGCCGTGCCGCGTCTGCCTCCGCACCCGCCGGCGCTCCGCCCGCCTCGCGCCGCGCTGCCCGGCCTCGCTCCCACGTCCACCCGCCATTTCCGGCCACCCCCGGCTCCCCCAGCCCTATTTAAACCCCGCTCCTCTCCCCTCCGGCCAGACCCGAACCGCCACCGCCACAGCCACCCCGCCGTCGCCGTCGCCTCCACCGCCCCTCCTCTTCTCCTCCTCCTCCGCCTGCCTCCGGCCCGTCGACAGCAGCAGCAGCCAGAGGCAGCAGCAGCAAGCCGCAGAGCCTCCTCCGGCCGGCAGCGCCGCCTCCCTCTCCTCCTTCCTCCTCTTCAGCAGCCCGCAGCCGCTCCGCCCGCTGCTCCGGCGACCTCCGGCCCCTGCGCTGCCTCCGCCAGCCTCGCCGGCGCCGCCCGAGCCCCCTCCGGCCGGCCTCCCCCCCCGCAGCGCCGCCCCTCAGCCGCCGCAGCTCCGCCTGTGAAAAACCCTAACCCTAGCACAGTATCCCCTGTGTCGGACACGGACACGGGACACAGTGTCCGTGTCGTGTCGGACACAACTCAAACCCCGGTTCCTCGGGTCCCCTTCAGGTACTCGTAACTTGCACCTCGGATCTCTGTTTTCGATTCCGCAAATTGCGTTGCGAAGCCTGTATAACCCTCTCGGTGTCCGGACAAACTGTTCGGGGCATCGCGTCCTGTGGTGATCGCACACCGCGATCCAAAAACAGGAAAAACCCAGACCTTGTTTCACCCCGGAACTGAGTACGCCCCGCCAAACGGGACGACTTGGTCGCGCGCGGTCTTCACAGATACGTGCGCCTCGTCGATACGGACGTGCGGACTTTCGCAGAAGCTGATTCGGGTGTGCGTGCACACCGGAATCAACGCGTATCCGCGGACATCGTCCCGTATCCGACTTTTCTGCAATTCGACCTAACTTTGTGTACACACGTCGGATCGAGACGAAACTTGCGCCATCGGACTCGTAGCGATACGCTGGTCCTGTGGGTCAAGTTTGGTTCGATTCTGAGAACGTTGACGAAATCGCGTGTCGTGGGCCCCACAAGCCCCGCTCGACGGGCGATTTTGTGATCGGCTCATCGGAATTCAATTCTGAAAGTTTCGTTGGGGTCGTATCAGCGTTCCTGACCTGTTGACACTAAGTTTGGTGAATTTGGAGACCGTTGACCTGGACGCGTTTTTCGGTGCAAAGCGGGCCCACCTGCGGACCCCGTTTTGGCCCGAAACTGCCGTTTCTGCCCTTGTCTCCAAATTGGACCCAAGGACAGGCGTTTCTAGCTGATTGATATTTTCTGAATCTGATGGTGATGTTTGTTTCAGCAACCGGAGTACCGCCTGCAAATCCAACTGAAGTCAGAACTGCAAACATAGTCGGAACCACAGGCAAGTGTACCTTGCCAAACCATGCAGCTTGCTACTTATCTTTCTGGACTTATTTAGCATCAGTGGGCAAGTAAAGTTTGCCAAATCTCAGAAATTCTTGACATAACAGTTGACTTGATTTCTTGTGGAATTAATTGTAAACCTGTTTAACTGCTTAACCTAGGAAACGTGTGACGTACTTAGTGTCCGATCATAGTCGGGTGCCAACCCCGTACGCGGTGTTGGGTACGTCATTTAGAGATGGACATTCGATACCCTTACTCTTGGTACTTGTCCTATCAAGTACAACAGAACCCAGGACACTCGACACTATTCATGAGACAGAATCCTCTTGAGTTATTCACGGTGATTCTGTATAGGATACAGGTTATGACATGGACAGTTATTCCTAGACATTATATGACTTGTGCATTAGCTATAATCCCGCTGACATGGACATGAGACGTTATGGTCATGATATGCGTGATTACATGGGGTGGGGAGAGACACACAGGCTACAGGTTGATTTTCTATCATGCCGGCGTCGTAGTCTCCCATTGAGCTAGACAACTACATGATATCACTGCTAC
Organism: Iris macrosiphon; assembly: GCA_036927795.1. Classification (NCBI taxonomy): domain Eukaryota; kingdom Viridiplantae; phylum Streptophyta; class Magnoliopsida; order Asparagales; family Iridaceae; genus Iris; species Iris macrosiphon. Next base: position 159,674,227 of record JAYESA010000004.1, read on the forward strand.
CGGCTCCCCGACACAGAGCTTGTAGTGGTTTCAGCCTGAGTTCTAGTGCTGCTCTCATCTTGCATATCACTTAGATGGTTATTTAGTGTTTCCTCTATTGTTCCATTTATTGCTGGAGAGACACACAGGATACAGGTTGATTTTCTATCATGCCGGCGTCGTAGTCTCCCATTGAGCTAGACAACTACATGATATCACTGCTACCCGGCTCCCCGACACAGAGCTTGTAGTGGTTTCAGCCTGAGTTCTAGTGCTGCTCTCATCTTGCATATCACTTAGATGGTTATTTAGTGTTTCCTCTATTGTTCCATTTATTGCTGGAGAGACACACAGGATACAGGTTGATTTTCTATCATGCCGGCGTCGTAGTCTCCCATTGAGCTAGATAACTACATGATATCACTGCTACCGGCTCCCCGACACAGAGCTTGTGGTAGTCTCAGCCTGAGTACTGATGATGTTCTCACCTGCATTTCACATAGATGGTTACATATTTACCCTGTTTATTTCATTGTCTATTACACTGCATTATTATGGCTTGTATTATCTTGTACCTTGCTATGTCCCCCTGAGGACCTGGATCCGGATTATGTCCCAGGTGTAGCCGAAGAGATCCATCCCGAGATACACCGTACAGGAGCACTTCCAGGAGTTGTACCAGGACCTGAGGACGAGATCGTACCAGAAGACTTCTCCTGAGCACCGGCTTCATATACTCAGTATTTCCATTTTCAGTATTTTATTTCCTGTCTATTTCCTTAATGTAACAGACATATTCTCGGATTGTTTCCCGAGATACTCTTATTTGAGATTTGCTTATTTATTCTATTGCATTATTTCTGGCAATTAATCTGTGATTATTCTGTGGATGAGATTAGAAATACCTGAGACTTGTAACCTTTTACTGTTAGACTACAGCTTAAGCATGCCCTGATGGATCCATTAAATTGGGTTGTCCATCGGTGCGTGCTGCTGGCCATTGCGCACGTGCTCAGTCCCTCGGCATTTTGGGACTGGGGCGTGACAATATATATATATATATATATATATATATATATATATATATATATATATATATATATATATATATATAGGTATATGTATATACATATACATATAGAGATATATATATAGATAAGTATAGGTATATATAGATAGAGGTAGATGGAGATATATATGTATGGGTAATGGGTATGGATATATGTATATGTGTATGTGTGATATATATATAGATATGTAGGTATATATACATATGTGTTAGATATATATACATATGTGTTAGATATATATATTAGCCTAGATATATAGCTAGGTATATATATATATATATATATATATATATATATAGTTAGCTAGTTAGCTTGAATTAGAGGGTAAGGTATCTCAATACATTGAGATACCAAGTTATTGAGGTAAGTTGGGTATCGGAGATGAGATATTTGCCTATACACTAGGTTATATTTATATATATCTATATAGTTAGATATATGTTATATATATAGTAGTGTATATATATAGATAGATAGTTAGTTAGCTAGTGTTAGTGAGGGGTAAGGCTTGAGTATCTCAATACCTTGAGATACTCAAGGTATTGTGCATCGGGACAAGGTATTGAGTTTTAGCCTAGGAATGAGGTTATAGATACTTTTATATATATATTTATATATATATATATGTGCTAGTATATATTATAGAGGGTATAGGTGGGGTGTATCGCGTAGGTTGAGATATCGGATACCGAGGGTTTCCCAGTATCTCAAGGAGGCGAGTTTGAGAGTTTGTTAGCTTAATGACCTAGTTTTGACCTAGAATTTTAGGGGCACCCTAGTTTGACCTAGAGTTGACCGTAGTTGCTCCGGTTGACCGCCAAAGTCAACGTTTGACCTAGTTTTGACCCAGAGTTGACTTTTAGACTATGGGTTAACTTTTTGATCCAGATTTTACTGGTTTGACCCATTTGACCTAGAACGACCCTAGAAGCTTATTTTTAGCTATTTTATATCTGTTTAACTCTTTAGAACCCTATTTAACCTTACTTTTCATAATAGGTCCTTGGGACGCCAGTTCGGATCGCTAGTTGCTCAGGATGTCAAGCGAGTACATTCTCTGATAGTTTTTATTATCTGATGATTATTATGATTCAACTTCTAGTATATTATTATCTGATTTTTCTGGCACGACACAGACTAGTATTTCTGGATTCATTTACTTGCGACACATAAATTTCTTGTTTCTGGCCTCTATTCTGGAATCACCTACTAGCATCACCTACTGGCATCACATCGTGACTCACTACAGGCATCACTCATATTTTTGGCTGGACTCATACTTGATTTGCGTGTCGGGTCTTGGATTCACTTGTACTAGGCGGGACCAAAAAATACTCGAGTAGACATATTAACATTCCCAACTGGAATAACTGGAATCACCTCCTCGTGTCTAATCTGGAATGATAGCAGCCGCGCACCCAGTGCGTGGTGAGCCGTACTTACCCCTAACCGTTTATATGTCGAAACAAGTATTTCAAAGACGCGAGTTCATTCTTTCTTGTCCGGACTCACTTGCATTTCAAGACTGGTCTCACTTATATGTTTCTGGACTTGACACATTACATTTATTCTTGCTAGACTCACTTCACATTCTTGTGCACATACTTGCTCTTAGTTTAGATTTCTTGTATCTTGCAGTCATTACTATCTTGCTTCTGATTTTTATGCATCTTTACCTTTATGCACCAGTGATATATATATTTCCTTGTTCATACTTTATTTCCTTTACCTTGCTACTTGCTACAACTGTTTTATAGTTTTTATCATTTAACTGGAACTGCTGTTAGAGGTGTACTTGCTCCAATCTTGACTGGATATATTTTTTAGGGGATCTGGGAGATTGGTGTCCGACGTTTTATGGACCTCAGCCTGTCGATGGTGCAGACAGGGACCCCCTAGTTTAGAAGTGATTTTCGGGTTGGTAGCTGGGATCACTAGGATCTCGGTTATTGTTTTTATTAGCTTTTGGTACCGGATTTGTCCCCGACTTTTGTTTGAGACTTTGTATTGTATTTGATTCTGGATATTATTGTATTATTATTATTATTGTTGTTGGTTCAGTAGTAGTTGTTGGTTAGACTTTGTAGTTGTTAGATTTCTGTGTTATCTTATCGTGCTTAGATTTGTGATTGAGTACTAGTGTTATCATTATCATATTGCTCCTCCGTTTGGAGTTGAGATCTTGACAGGTACCTATATTATTGTGTGAGATAGTTAGCTAGATAGTAGACCTAGACATCGTTCTACCACCGATGCTGCGGCGTAGGCTGGACGTACCCACGACTCATGTCCGATTTTCGGGTGCGGGTCATGACAAGCCACCTTCGATGAGCTCTTAGTGCCAAGTAGATTCGGAGGAATAGGCTCCTCTATCGGAGTCTGCTCGACGAAAGGGGTCTCCTCTATCAGAGTCTGCTCGACGAAAGGGGTCGCACTGTCATATCTCTCGCTCTCTATATATATAGTGTATGTGTGTGTGTGTGTGTATGAGTGAGGAGGGATCAAAATTGTACTTTTAAGCATCCCCGTATATTTCTAATTTATTAGTTATTGGATTATATTTTTTGACTACTCAGGTTTGATCCTTAAAGTAGACAATTTCTTATAGTTTGGATCTAATCTGGATCGTCGAGTCTATAACCATAATTATCCCAATGAACGTACAGTCTCATCTTTGACTCAAGTTTGGATCTCTTGTCCTTTAGTACATGCACGAAGGCCTGACAACCAAATATTCAAAGGTGACTATTTGATGGCTTCCTGCCGTACTATACTATATCATGAACATCACCTCGCTCAACGTCCGTTCAGCGCTCGTTCAGCACCCGCTCAACGCCCGTCCAGCACCTGTTCAGGACCCGCTCATGCAACACGTGCATGGAACACGCATACGCAACACGTGCATGCAACCCGCACATAAAACTCGAGCATAAAATAAGCACACAAGCGCCTTGCGATAATGCTGACAAAGTACGCCAAAAAAGTGCCACGTTGCGCTCTTGAGCCCGAGTCCGAGTCCGAGTCCGAGTCTGAGTCTGAGTTGGTAAGCCCCTTTGGGGCTTAGCTCCTATGGAAATAATTCCATGATCATGACAAAAAGTATAAATGCTTTCATGAGGAGTTAATCATTTTTTCTCCTAGGAAAATACCCCCACATGGCACCCATGTGCCCTACCACACCCCATATGCACACCTCAACTCATACAAAGTATTATATTGAGATACCCACTTGTTGGTGTAGCCAATGTGGGACTATCTTTACTAGTCCAAAGGCAAAAACACCAACAATTAGTCTGAAACTTCCATGTTTGATCCTTCTGACCACGATATGTGTTCTATTTGATCCTTCTGGTTGATTCACAAATTTGGTTTGTAAAGGATTACCTTTCTCTAATATCGTATGTGCATGAAATGTCATACAATAAAAATATCAGATAATGGATACATCATCAATGTTTGATCCTTCTGACCATGATAACTATGGGACTCAATTGTGTAAGTGAAGTTTACACACTATATTTCCCCCATAGTTTCTCCTTATGTTATTTGATTTTATTTGTACATATTTAAACCTTTAGAACATAATTTATAAAAAAACGTACATAGCCTTAGTGCCAAACTACCACAAAAATAAGATAACTCACAGTTATAGATAATTCACCCAAACTCTGCTTCATAACTTAGGTATCTAAATGATTAAATTTCTCTAATATTGTGTAGGATACTTGTAATAGTATATGAGCAAAAATATCAGATACTGGAAACATCATCTATGTTTGCTCCTTTGGATCAAGATTACCACAAGTTGGATAAGTCTCCTTCACTATTGCCTTTATTATGTTCCCATTTTATTATTGCATCAAAAGGATATGGAAGGCTGCTCTTTGTTGTGCAAGCTTTCTAGAGGAGAACTTTTAAGGTTTCCGTATTACTATTTCTTAACCTTTCATTTTCAACTAACTATTTTGATAAAAAGAATAAAAGACAAAAACATCAATCAATACCTAGACTACTATGACACAATTATAGTGATTGTAATGTAATTAAGGTACAAAAATTCTCAAAGATACTAGTTTATATATTTGGTTGTTAAGCCTATGCAGAGAGTGTTATCCTTCGATGTTACCATAGTTAAGCACAACAATCATTACGATACCACTTTAAATACCAATCACATATAAGCCGCCAAGCACTCTACAAACTGATACTTATCTGTCATATACTTAAATCTGTTTGAAAATTTAAAGCATGTTAAAAACATCTTAAATTACCAATCAGATAAATACCAAGTCAGCATAGAAATAGGTCCTGCAACGTACTTACCCAACAATTTTATGCCGCGTAATATCGAACACATATCATGCATGATACATAGACACTCCATACACAATAAGCACACCAAATCATTATTGTGTTTGTGCCCGTGCAACGTAAGAACTAGAAATATATCAAAATAATGGAAGAGATAAGCTACCCCAGCATGACATAAATAAAATTTGGGAACCTGATTTCAGGTGAACACAACAAGGTACTTCTAGTTTATTCTATACTAATTTAACAAAACCCTAATCAAATCTTACGTCAAATCTTACATAAGAGTAAACTAATACAAGATTAAGAATTCATGACTTAGTATCAAACACCAGATAACCCATCAAAATATAAAGTTATAAATGATACATACTCTTCCTTCAACTACAAAATTGTTCCAATGAATGTTCATAATCTGAACCTATAAAATTGCATGAAACTTTGTACATAAATATGGGGATTCCATAAAAATGGTTAAATACCAAAACAAAAGTGCCTGTGGAAAGCTCACCGCTTCGGACACGACAACGTCCCCGGGCTCGTTGAAAATGAACGAGAGGGTACCATCGTAGTCGAGGAATATCATGATCTACTCCCCCTTCAAAGCAGCGATGATCTCCTTAAGCAATTTGAATGCGGAAGGGTGCCTCGACATAATCCCAAATAATATTCAGTCAAAATCGGTACTTTCTGGAAATAAAAATTAAAAGAGAGCCATAAAACTCACTATCCACATGTCGAAATCATCGGCGGGGACCAACGCGGAGGCGGCGACCCAGGATTGGGTTTGGAGAGGTGAGTTGGGATCTATAGTTATCATTTGGGGAAGGTTAGGATTTTAGGAGGATTTTTGTTGTTTAGTTATCTTTGTGGGAAAGAGAGAGAATAAAAATTTGGTAAAAATGAGTGGAAAAAGGTTACATTGAAACAAAAAATGAGTGGGGTCCCAAAATTAGCAAAATTTGTAATGTCATGTTGATAATTGATGCACTTCACGAAGTTGAAACATTTGATTACAAGTCGCATCAAATAAATAAGTAGTTCTAGGTATTTCTATTGGTTCTGATTTAATTAAAGATAGGATTAATTTAAATATAAATAAATAAATTATATATATATATATATATATATATATATATATATATATATATATATATATATATAATTTACTTTATTTTTAATCTAGCTAATAGGGATATTAGTTAGGGGTGAGTATTATTCAATTTTAGACCAAAAACCGAATCGAACCTAACCGAATAAGAGATTTAGTTCGATTTTTAAAAATTTGATCCGGTTTCGATTTTGAAAATACTAAAATTTCTTATTCGGTTTTGGGTATCGGTTTTGGTCCAAAACTAAAAACTGAATAAGACTTATGTAATTATATAGATACCGTCAATTCTATACATATGTTGTAATTAAAGTGTGTATATTTTGAAAACAATAATACTATGTATGTGTTTTGAAGACAAACATTGGTAATTTAACAATTAGTCTAACTTTGGACGCAAATACAACAAATATGTATATAAAAATTATAATATTTATTATCATTTAACCATGATTCCAACTTTGGACCATATTCATTAAACAATAGAAATATTCCAATATAACAAACCTAATAAACTGAATCTGTCATGTCCAGTCCCAAAATAACGAGGGACTAGCCACGTGGCAATGGCCAACAGCATACTCCAATGGGCAAATCCAATTTAATGGACCCGTTCGATTGTACTTAAGCTGTAAAACAAATATATTGGACTATGATACATGTCACAGTCTAATTCTAATCTCATCCATAGAAGGCAAACACAATTCAAATGTCAGACTAATCAAAGAGAAATATAATCCAATAAGTCTTAATAAAAAGTAATTTCGGAGAACAACCCAAAAATAAGTTTAGTACAATAATCCAAGAGACAGGAAATAAAGAAACTACAAACAAAAATAACTGAGTATATAAAGCAAATACTCAGAAGAAATCCTCTGGCACCATATCATCCTCTGGTGCTGGTATTGCTCCAGTGTCTGCCCCTGTCCCGTATACCTCAGGATAGATCTCCTCTGCTATACCTGGGGACATAATCCGGATCCAGGTCCTCAGGGGACATAGCAAGGTACAAGAATAACTCAAGCCAAATAAAATACAGTATATAAAAATAAATATCAACAGGACAAACTATGTAACCAGCTATGTGATATGCAAATGAGAGCATCACTAGTACTCAGGCTAAGACCACTACAAGCTCTGTGTCGGAGAGCCGATAGCAATAATATCACGTAATGGGCCTAGCTCTGATATAGAGGTTAAAGCACCGCAATAATAAATATATATGTATGTAATCAGCTTGTAGCCTGTGTGTCTCTCTCCAACCAATGTAATCACATGTCTCATGTCCATGATGTCTTATGTCCATAACACGCAAGATCATGACCTCTAGCTAGTACAACGAGTCATAATAATGTCTATGTATATGCAAGATCTATCTAACGAATCCTGTAAGCCTATACAACATCACCATGAATAACTCAGAAAAGATTCTGTCTTATGAATAGTGTCAAGTATCCTATGGTATGACGTACTTGGTAAAGCAAACAAGGAAGGTATAGGATCATGTTATCAACTCTCTAAGTGATGTTATACGACTCCGTGTAAACCTTCTCGACCAAATTTAGGTATACCTGGCTTAGATAGAGAGACTAGGGTTAGTTTGAAGCCATTTAGAATTAGAACATAGTATTTTAGATTAATGTACACAATATTCGTATCACTTTGTGCACCTTACCGTTGTTTCGATATTTGGAGCACTATACATGCATTTGCTTCCAAATAAATTTTACACACTTTTCCTAGACATGACAGCCTTCCATTCTGACCTTTGTGTAACTCATAAATACCCTCCCTTGTGCTCTATTTTAGTCGCACAATATTTATTACAAACGTCTATTCTTAAATCCAAATAAATCCAACTTAACATCTTTGTCCGTTCCAATCGAAATTGGAGACACAATCTCGACCCATTTTTTGTAACCCAATTTATGATAATATTTTTTTCTGAGTCTGCTATGTCCATGACACTTGTGTCCCACTCATTTTTAATCATATGCACTTCCAATTAATTAAAGAACACAATTTATACTAATTTAATTAAATTGGTGTAATGATCTAACCTAACCCAAAACTAGAACCAACATCAACCCAAACCCCCACTCACACCCTCAAGGTTCATACTAAATACCACACACCCTTTTAACCTACTACATCACACCAAATATGGTATTTTTCCTCATCCAATCCCAAATTTCATTATTTTTGCAATTTTCTAATTGTTAGGGACTTTTGTGCAAATAGAAAATTCGGTGTCCACCTTCCATTGGAGCCAAGCCATGAAGAAACCCTTTCCCTCATTGTTGACCGGTCCACCTTGGTTTTCCCTCTATTTTGGGTGTACTACATACTACCCTTTCCCCTACATTATCTACACCCTCCATTCAAAACCTAGCCAATCCTAGCTATCCAATCCTTTATGTAGAACCTCCCCCCATCCATAGAAATGCATATGCTCAGCCCTATTTTTAATATAAATTTCCTTCTCTCTCTCTCCTACATAAATACCTCCTCCATCTCTCCATTTTTCTAATTCACATCATCACCCACACCTACCAAACCCTAAAACTTCCTCTTCTTCCCCGACTTCCTCTTCCTACTCCAGTCAGCCACCACCCTGCCGCCACAGCACCACCACCTTCCTTCTTCGACTTTCTTCTTCTCACCGCGGACATCACCACCATCCACGACAGCAGCCCTCCCCGACTACTTCTTCTTTCTCGACTCCTTTTTCTTCCTTCTCCGGTCATCACCGCCAATACCGCGACCCTCGACATCAACACCGCCACCCTCAACACCACCACCGCCACCCTCGACAGCACCAACCACGACAACCACTCTCCTCCTCCTTCTCTTTCTCCGGCTAACACCACCATCACACTATCATCTCCACCACTGCCACCACCTTAGCACCACCACTTCCATCACGATCACCATCGCCACCAACTCACCATCCCGACCATCACCATCCACCCCACGACCATAGCCATCCTGACCGTCACCATCATCCACACGATCACCACCTCCTCCGTTCACCTCGACCACCATCACCATCACCATCACTCCACCATCACCACCAGCAACCCGCCACCGCCACCAAGCCACTGCCGCTGCGAGGTGCTGCCATTGCCGCTGCTGCTGCCACTGTTGCTGTTGCTGCTACTGTGCTTGGCCGGAGCACCTTCCCCCACCCGCCGGAGTCTGGCCACCCTCGAGCAGCAAAAAGAGCAGCCCTCCTAGTCGAGCACACCTAGGTTTGCATCGTTACTCCTCTTCCATGATGTTGTAGTAGTTATATGGACCTATGTTAATTGGTAAACCCTAGTGCTTAGGGTTTATATGTGCGTATTTATATGTGTGTGTTTTGGAATAGTGATTATTGTTAGTAATTACTTCATAATTTTTTTTTTGTTATTAGTATGGCATACATTGTGTAGACCCTATGTGCTTAGACTAAACTATCATTTATGCACTCTAACCCATTAGTTAGGATACGAGATAGGTTATACGATATTTGGAGATTGTAACGTGCTTGGTATTTAACTATCTTGTTATGCATGGTATCTGAGGACATAACATACCCGTACCTGGAGACCTAGAGGGTTACCAATATCGAACTCATCTTGGAAATCTTAGTGAGTAGAATACCTAGTACCCATGTATTAGAGGTATAACTTAGCACCTATACGAATCCTAGTTGTGACCGCGATTGTAACCTATAAGAAATTATACCTTAGGATGACTTGTAAATATTGTGGGACAAGTAGACTAAGTGTACACCTACCCCCCTTGATCCTTGACTAGTCAACCTTAGCCAACGTATTTAGTAAGAACGTTTATTTGGTTTAGGCTCTGCATAACTCATGACGTTGCGTAAGTTGTACTCTTGTGCATGATTATCATAGTGTAATGTAGTAATTGATATTTATTGTTATACATTCATAGGCACCCAAGACGATTCTACCTTGGCTGCGGGTTCTGGATCCTTACTTCTGCACACCAGAATTTTAGGCAAGTATACCTTGCCTTGTTGTACTATTTAAATTCAGTTATTATTAGTTGCATATTTTATTATTTTAATATTATATAACTGTGCGCATCCGAGAAAGACTCTGGTGGAGTCAACGAAGGCGTTGACGTTAGGACTTGTGTCCGACACGTATCATTGCACATCGCATAGTGAGTTCATGTAGGGACACGTGCTTCATACTCGAGTGGCCATCGGTATAAGCAGTACATATGACGGTATTTAGCTTAGTTGTATATTTCTTTAGTGACTTGCACTATAGTACGAGATATCTACATCGTATTCGCGACTTGTATATTGGCATTGGACGAAAAGACAATTAGTAGGCATATGGGACAGACATTTGGCTACCGTAGTTTCAGTGTAAACTACGGGATCGTGAGCCTCAGTGTTACCCGGTTATGGGCTATGTGTTACCTGGTTATGGGCTCAGTGTTACCCGGTGATGTAGTCAGCATATACCTCTGGCATCCAGTTTACAGGTAATTCCAGATACTTACCCTCTGGCTTGACACTACGCTTTATACATTTTTCCTACCCATACGTACCAAGGTTGTCTTCAAGTGCATTTTACTTAGCTGGTTACTTCACCCTCGAATTTACACAGTATTTACATTATGACATGTACTTTTTATATCTTGTTACGTTTTTCTGAGGACCTGGTTCCCTTACAGGTTATTTGTACAGTTTGCATGATGTTTGATCTAGTGGAGTGTGGATATCGATGTAGGTATCTTTATATTTTGCAACTATTACAGTCATGTACTACTTTCTATTTTGATTCTGCTTTTATAGCCTAGTGTTTATAGGCCTATATTATTCCTTTGACCTATTCAAATGAATGTATTATTGGGCTGCCGACTGATGATGCATATCGTTCCTTCTTAAGATTTATTTACCATGGATTGAGATTTAGTTTAGTTGTTGCATGTTTAGAATTAGATTCTTTTGCTTGATCACTTGACCATGGACAGCGTAAGTGCACTTTGTCGGGTCCATTAAATTTAAAAGCCCTACGGAGTCATACTAGCTGATCATTGCCCCGTGTCTGGTCCCATGTGTTTTGGGACTGGGGCGTGACATGATTTTAGTAGTGGCCTATGCAGGTGAGAGCATATCATTTCGGTTACGTTACTGTACCGAATGATCCTGTAACTTAGGATTAATGTTGAATAAGATCTCAATCCATAACTGATTTTAAAACTCCTCTTGTATTCGATTGTCGCCCTTGGACTTCATTATTGTATTCGTTCATTGACCGTCGATATCGTTATTATTGTTTCTCATCTTCCTTACTTTGGAGAGATGGATGCTCGTGCACGGTGATTTCCTCCAGGAGCAGATCCTAGTCAAGATAGAAGAAGGTATAATTTATGTGATATTTTATGAGAAGATGGTTACCCTTAGTAGGGTAGGTTGATAAGTTCTTTCTTGTTGCTAGAGTTAGTATAGACTTTTGGCATAAGAATTAGACATAGAAGTAGAGAGTTAAAACTAGACCCTACCCTTACTTAAGGTAGCAGTGATTTGTAAGTATTAGGAGTTAGAAAGATTGTTTGATTCTAAGGCTCTAGAATAAATTGGAAAAGACATAGCTAGATACTAGGGTTAGTTGTAGCCCCATGATAATGATACAAGGAATTAGTTGTAGTCTTATGGTAGTGATATAAGGAACGGCATTATGAACTTGACAAGACAAAATTTTAGACTTACATCTAGAAGAAGATTATCGGATACTAATAAAAATAGAGTATGAAATAGCACTTTAGGTAGTAAACCATAGTGGTTAATCCCTAGTTGCCTTATGACTTACAATACCAGACCTAAATTTTTTTTTTACCCTTTAGATAATGATGATTATATGACTAAGCTAAAACAGATAGGTAGATTGCTAGACCCAATATTTGGATGATGAGATAACTTGAGTACTACAGTATAGCTTTCAAATCAGATTAGATGTACTTGATTTATTTGGATTGCCAGTGTCTATTAGGCTCGTGGTTTCACCTTTGAAAACTTGAATAGTTGAGCTAGTATCTGAGATAGACAAATGGGTTGAAGGATGAGAGTTTTGATAGATGTTATAGTCTTGAGTTAGATAGTGAATTGTCTATAATGGATGGCAAGTTGTAATAAGATGGAACCCACGTAGCTTGGATGAGGAGTGTAAATAAAATATAGAAGTCCTATAGGAATGATAAGCTGAATATTGTGGATTACACATTAACTGCTTTGGGCCAGGGATTTAGATTTTTGACTATTAGGGTGTAAGCTTGTTTGACCAAATCCTTAGTAGTAGGTGTTTATATGGGAACATATTTTGAATTTACCCTAGTCGGTGTATTTTTAGATTTTAGGATTTGCATTCTTATTATTATTGGTTACATTTTATTCTAGGATATTTAGAATGATTGAATAGATAATTATTACATAATTTCTATATATTCTTATTACTATGTATTGAGTAGAGACTTATGTTGTATTTTATTACATATACTTCTTCTAGGAATTGTTTGAGTCGAGCTTCTAGACTAGGTATGACTGACTAGTTAGATTAGACTTGTTGCTACTAAGAGCGATTACAAGAAGTTAGGATGCAGGATTTCAATATGGATATTATAAGATGATGATGTTATACCTATGGAAGAATGTTGAGATATTAACCGTCCTAGATGCAGAAGAAGGTTAGGAAAGTATTTGAGGTACGGATCAAATCAATATGAGGCTCAGGAGTATTCCTAGTGTGCCAATAGAGCCCAACAGATAGTACAAAGGCCAGCTCCACCGGTCCTAGGTATGTCCATAGCATTGCTTGATAATTTATACTTTATTATGTGTTTATTTTAATTTTGAGGACGAAATTCTTATAAGTTGGGTAGATTGTAAACCCCCTTGACCAAATTTAGGTCTACCTGGCTTAGATAGAGAGACTAGGGTTATTTTGAAGACATTTAGAATTAAAACATAGTATTTTAGATTAATGTACACAATATTTGTATCACTTTGTGCACCTTATCGTTGTTTCGATATTTGGAGCGCTACACTAGCATTTGCTTCCAAACAAATTTTACACACTTTTCCTAGACATGCTAGCCTTCCATTCTGATATTTGTGTAACTCATAAATACCCTCCCTTATGCTCTATTTTATTTGCACAATATTCATTACAAACGTCTATTCTTAAATCCAAATAAATTTAACTTTACATCTTGGTCCGTTCCAATCAAAATTGGAGACATAATCTTGACCCGTTTTGTGCAACCTAATTTATGATAATATTCTATTCTGAGTCTACTACGTCCATGACACTTGTGTCCTAACCCAATTTTAACCCAATGCACTTCCAATTAATTAAAGAACACCATTTATACTTATTTTAATTAAATTTGTGTAATGACCCAACCTAACCCAAAATTAGACCCAACATCAACCCAAACCCCCACTCACATCCTCAAGGTTCATACTAAATACCACACACCCTTTTAACCCACTACATCACACCAAATATGGTATTTTTCCTCATCCAATCCCAAATTTTATTATTTGTGCAATTTTTCAATTTTTAGGGGCTTTTGTGCAAATAGACAATTAGGTGTCCACCTTCCATTGGAGCCAAGCCATGAAGAAACCCCTTCCCTCATTGTTGACCGGTCCACCTTGGTTTTTCCTCCATTTTGGGTGTACTACATACTACCTTTTGCCCCTACATCATCTACACCCTCCATTTAAAACCTAGTCCATCCTAGCCCTCAAATCCTTCATGTATAACCTCTCCCCATCCCTAGGAATACACATGGCCGGCCCTAATTTTAATGCAAACTTCCTCATCTCTCTCTCCTACATAAATACCTTCTCTCTCTCTCTATTTTTCTAATTCACATCATCACCCACACCTACCAAACCCTAAAACTTCCTCTTCTTCCCTGACTTCCTCTACCTACTCCGGTCAGCCACCACACCGCCGCAATAGCACCACCACCTTCCTCCTCCGACTGTCTACTTTTTACCCCCAACATCACCACCATCCCCGACAGTAGCCCTCTCCGACTACTTCTTCCCCGACTCCTTCCTCTTCCTTCTCCGGTCATCACCGCCAACACCGCCACCCTCGACACCACCACCGCCATCCTCGACACCACCCACCACGACCGCCACTCTCCTCCTCCTTCTCCTTCTCCGGCCAACACCACCATCACACCATCATCTCCACCACCGCCACCACCTTAGCACCACCACTTCCATCACCATCACACCATCATCTCCACCACCACCACCACCTTAGCACCACCCTCTCCATCATGATCACCATCGTCACCACCTCACCATCCCGACCATCACCATCTACCCCACGACCACAGCCATCCCGACCGTCACTATCATCCACACGACCACCACCTCCTCCGATCACCTCGACCACCATCACCATCACTCCACCATCACCACCCGCAACCCGCCACCGCCACCAAGCCGTTGTTGCTGCCGCTGCGAGCTGCTGCCATTGTCGCTGCTGCTGCCAGTGTTGCTGCTGCTATTGCTGTGCTTGGCAGGAGCACCTTTCCCCACCAGCTGGAGTCCGGCCACCCTCGAACAGCGGACCGAGCACCCCTCCTAGTCGAGCACACCTAGGTTTGCATCGTTACTCCTCTTCCTTGATGTTGTAGTAGTTATATGGACCTATGTTAAATAGTGAACCCTAGTTCCTAGTATTTATATATGCGTATTTAGATGTACGTGTTTATATGTGCGTGCTTTGGAATAGTGATTATTGTTAGTAATTACTTCATAAAAAAAATTGTTATTAGTATGGCATACATTATGTAGACCCTAGGTGCTTAGACTAAAGTGTCATTTGTGCACTCTAACCCATTAGTTAGGACACGGGATAGGTTATACGATATTTGGAGATTGTAACGTGCTTGGTATTTAACTATCTTTTTATGCACTGTATATGAGGATATGACGTACCCGTACCTGGAGACCTAGAGGGTTACCAATATCGAAATCATCTTGGAAATCTTAGTGAGTACAATACCTAATATCTATGTGTTAGAGGTGCAACTTAGCACCTACACGAATCCTAGTTGTGACCGCGATTATAACCTATAAGAAATTATACCTTAGGATGACTTGTAAATATTGTGGGACAAGTAGACTAAGTGTACACCTACCCCCTTGATCCTTGACTAGTCAACCTTAGACAACGTATTTAGTAAGAATATTTATTTGGTTTAGTTTCTGCGTAACTCATGATGTTGCAGATGTTGTACTCTTGTACAAGATTAGCATAGTATAATTTAGTAATTAATATTTATTATTATACATTCATAGGCACCCAAGACGATTCTACCTTGGCTGCGGGTTTCGGATCCTTATTTGTGCATACCAGAATTCCAGACAAGTATACATTGCCTTATTATACTATTTAAATTTAGTTATTATTAGTTGTATATTTTATCATTTTAATATTATATAGTTGTGCGCGTCCGAGAAAGACTCGGGTGCAGTCAACGAAGGCGTTGACGTTAGGACTTGTGTCCGACCTTGTGTCTAGTGGACGCACCTAAAGTTATGGAGTTATCAATATGACTCCCCAGGCCATGACACGTATCATTGCACGTCACAGAATGAGTTTATGTAGGGACGCGTGCTTCATACTCGACTGTCCATCGGTGTGAGCAGCACGTGTGACGGTATTTAGCTTAGTTGTATATTTCTTTAGTAACTTGTATTATACTACGAGATATCCATGTTGTATTCGTGACTTGTACATTGGCATTGGGCGGGAAAGACAATTAGTAGGCATATGGGACAGACATTTGGCTACCGTAGTTTCAGAGTAAACTACAGGGTCGTGAGCCTCAGTGTTACCCGGTTATGGGCTCAATGTTACCCGGTTATGGGCATATATGTTATCGATACATATCACGCCCCAGTCCCAAAATACACGGGACCAGGCTACATGGCAATAGCCAGCTAATACGTCTCTGAGGGATTATCTAATTTAATGGACCTAACAAAATGTACTACGCTGTCCTAAAAACTAACAAGTCTAATAATATCATACATCAGGCAGTAGCTAATCTCATCCACAATATAACAAGAAGTACTGAAATAAATACTAGAAAATAAGTGCAGAGTCTGAAATGTCATAGTATAGTCCAGATATGTCTGATGGGAACAAACCCACTACAAATAATGAAATAAGAGTACTGCAAGATAGAATAAAGAGTACGACTAGAGCATCAGCTGACTAGATAAGGAATACTCCAGTCCTAGGCGGAATGCCTACCAGCGATCAAGGGTACTCTGATGGAAGCACGTCTCGCTCCTCCTCGGATGCGAACCTCGTCTCCTGGCCGGGTCCGTACACAGTAGGATAATAAGCCTCGTCCAAATCTGGAAGGGAATCAGGTCCTCAGAGGGACGTAACAAAATACATGCCAATATAGATACTGAATAAAGTAAAGGGGCACGCTAACCATCTAAGTGAATGCAATATGAGGATAACCTTGGTACGTATGGGTAGGTATAGGCATAACGTTCGCACTCAGAAGAGCATAGAATCTGCATAGTATGACTTTTATATCGCTCCGTAGAACATGGAATCTGAATAGTATAACATCCATATCGCTCCGTAGAACGTGGAATTTGAATAGTATAACGTCCATATCTCTCCGTGGTTCCTCTAGATACTACGGAGTCTAATGTGTGTATCCCATACGCCTACCAGTTATCCTCTTCGCCCAATGTAGATATACCAGTCGAATATACGCCGTGCATATCACGTAACTCTATGCCAAGTCTCAGCTAACTAAATAACCTTGATTCTGTACTAAACCATGATGCATGTCATACGCACCGATAGCTAGTCGGGTACGCGAACCCGCATCCCAATATGAGTTATCATTATGATGTCTGTACAAGTGTCAGGGTCTAGGAAGATATCAGAATATCCTCGCAATGGCAGGTGAGTCTGCTAGTGACTAAGTCAAGTACACTACTCATCGACGCATTCATCGACTGCACCCGAGTCAATCTCGAATGCGCACAGTTATATGTATATTGCAACAAGATAGCATACAACAGTTTATGATTTAAATTAAACAGTAAATCAAGCAAGGTATACTTGTCCGAGTCCTTAAGCTACGAGTGCCAATAACCTGCTCCTGAAGTCTCGCCTATACAATCCAGCGACCCTATATATATAATATAATAATACCATTATTAGTCACTACAATAGTACGAACAGGAAATACTACGTTGCAGTAACGAACTGACACAGGGGTCTCAACTGTCCATTAAGCTGGGTTGCGTGTGTACGTAGATAAACGTACACGTGTCTTATCCTTGATTTTTGTGTACACAAAACACAGGTCCGAACTAACATGCTATAAAAATACGCTATAATTTAATTGACGTATTAAACTATAACATATTTCTGTGCAAAACTCAAAGTCTAAACCTCGGTCAACATCTCTTTAATTAAAGCAGTCATAAATAATTATGAGGTAAATTATTAACATAAATACATATAATAAATATTAATACTTAAATACGTATAATAGCATTTAATACTTAAAAATACATAATACACATTTAATACTTAAATTATATATGATAACATAGTACTTAAATACGTATATACATATATACATAAATATGTAAATACATAATACATTATCCATAAATACATAATACATTATATATTTTATAGTATACATTATACATAAATACATAATACATTATATATTATATAGTATACATTATACATAAATATACATTACATTATATATTATATAGTATACATTATACATAAATATGTATAATATATAAATACAATAAAAATAACATTTATACTCGTATACGACGAGGGAGGGGTATACCTAACCCATGTCGTGTCCGGGGGGAGGGTGTACGCCGCACGAGGGTCGTCTCCGGCGTGGAAGGGCGGAGCTCCGGTGGCTCAGTAGCAGTAGCAGCAGCAGCTCTGGCAGCAGTTACAACAGCTGTAAACCCCCTCGACCAGAATATAGGGTTAACTAATTTAATTAGCATGATTAGGGTTAACCTAGATTAATTATGATTTAATTTATAGTATTATAAATACTTGTGCAATGATTGGTTGTTTTATGATACTACCCTAGCTGTTGTCCTAAAACAAATTCCACCTATTTGGCCTAGACATGCTAACCTACCGTATTGAACCTAGAACAAACCCCGGATACCGATTTTCGTGCCTGATTTTAGACGCACAAAAGTCGTTACAAACGTCCGTGCGCAAATTAATTAAATTGCGTAATTATGTTCGTTGTCCGTTCCAATCAAAATTGAGACCCCACCTCAACCAGTTTTGACCAACCCAGATCACGATAATATTGTACACTGAGCCTACTACACCAATGACCCTTGTCCAATCAAATTTAGACTCCCGGTTTTTAATTAAATTAATTTAGAAACACCGTTACATTAATTACGAACTAATTAATGTGGAGACCTAACCTAAATTAAATTGGACCAAAATCCAACCCAAACCCACATCCACACCCATAAGCCTCATACAAAACACCAAACACCATCATGGTCCAATGAGGAACACCAAACATGGTGTTTGGTCACATTAAATCCCTCATGCAAATAAATTGTGCAAATACCCAAATTGTTCAGGGACCTAATTGCAAAATTGCAATGTGGTGTCCCCCTCTCATTGGCCCAAACCATCATGGAGAAAAGTAATGCTCATGACCAATCATATGCATTTGATTTCCCCCCTTTCCCATGTACCTACACCACTTTATGTAGGGCACATCATGGCCCTACATTTTGAATGGCCTATTCCTAGCCCTCCACTCATCTTGATGGACAACCCTACTCCCCAAAAATGTTGGTCCAGCCGGCCCTAATCCCTAGGCAGCCCCCCCCACACTCTCTCTCCTACATATACATGCATATTTGCTTTGTAATTGAAAAACCAAAACCAAATATACCTAAAACCCTAAGTCCCTCAACCAACAGCCCGACCCTAGCCTACCCACCCCGAGCTCGACGCCGGCCATCAGCC
The DNA here is from genome assembly GCA_036927795.1 of Iris macrosiphon. NCBI lineage: Eukaryota > Viridiplantae > Streptophyta > Magnoliopsida > Asparagales > Iridaceae > Iris > Iris macrosiphon. The sequence goes on from JAYESA010000004.1 coordinate 159,693,780, forward strand.
ACCACCAGTCGCCACCACCCTAACCCGACCCCTTCGCCGGAACCTCCCCTACCCTCGGCCACCGCCACCCAGCCACGACGCCGCCGGCAACCACCCCCCAGCCGCCCGCACCGAACCTAGCTTCCCCAGCCCGCACAGCACAGCCGACCTCCCCTCGGCTTCGTGCTCCGCCACCACCGCGTCTCCGACCACCAGACTTGGCCGACGACTCCCCCGTCCAGTCCTCCACCACCCCGCCGAGTTTCAGCCGCCGCCACCGCCGCCTCAAGAAGCTACCGGACCCGCAGCGAAGAGCTATACCAAACTGCTGCTGCTGCCCACCTCATCCCCGCGCACCGCCGGAGCGACGTCTGGCCACCCCCGCCGGCGACGATCCACCACCGCGACCCCCTCGACCCGAGGTACAACCTAGTATATTTTTTATGTAAAAGTTTTAGTATTTATGCATGTATTGTTAGTTACAAGTTGATATATACATAGATCTAGTATTTTCAGTATTTAAATACGTATATTTTATGTATTATATGTATATATTATTTTTTGTATTCTATAATAAATAAATATATATATACTGTAAATACTTTCTGAGTATAATGTGTATATAACGTATATATCTATAAATGCATATTAATTAATGAAGGTATATGTATACATAGTATATATATAAATACTTGGTAAATACTTTAAATACCTAAGAGTATATGTATATAAGTGTATATATAAATATATATATACAAATAAATGTATATTTCTGATTTATAAATATACGTATGATGTATAAATGGTAAGTATTTAATATAAATCATAATAAAAGTATTCTGTGATTTAATATTAAATATAATACTAATTTTCTTAGTATATTTACTTATTAATATTTATACACAGGTATGTATGTAAGTATGTATAAATGTATGTTGGCATATTTTAATATATATGAAAGATATTAAATATATAATATATTAAGTTTAAATACATTTTTTCTGGAAATAGTGTATATGTATATATAAAATACTTATATGTATTTGATCCTCTAAGAATATGTGTATATGTATAAAGATATGAATTTTACATTATTATCAATTATGTACAGTTATTCAATAGGTATATTATTTATATACTAATTAGTACATAAATACTTTTTGTACTACTAAACATATATTATACAATATAATTAATTATGATTTAGTGTATACGTATATAAATACGGTCCCGACCCTTGACAGCTGTAGATACGAACAGTACGTCTTAGTCGTGCTATAGTAGCGACTAATTTGGTCATTACTATATCCTATATAGGATTGCTGGACACTACTGCCGAGGCATCAGGAGCAGGGCTTTGGATTTCGCAGCTACCCGGGGCAGGCAAGTATACCTTGCTGATTTACTGCTTTAAATTTAAATATTGAATATTTCAAATATACATGAACTGTGCGCATCCGAGATTGACTCGGGTGTAGTCGACATTGCGTCGATGAGTAGTGTACTTGACCTAGTTGCTAGTTGACTCAACCACTACTGCGAGGATATTCTGATATCCTCCTAGACCGTGGCACTATACACGTACCACGATGGTACATTCATATTGGGATGCGGGTCCGCGTACCCGATTCGCTATCGGTACGTGCGACATGCATCACGGACTAGCATGTATTCTAGAGTAACATAGTTAGTTGAGACTTGGCATCTAGATACGGTACACTCATGTCGTATATTCGACTTGCGTATCTACATTGGGCGAGAAGGACAACTGACAGACGTATGGGATACCCCCATCGGACTCCGTGGTATCCAGAGGAACCACAGACTCGGTGACTCCCTATATTCAGACACCACGCTCTTCGGAGTGTTACGGACGTATATACATTGCAGATACCACGTCCCTTAGAGTGTGGACGTTATATATATACAGATACCTCATTCTTCGGAATGATGGACGTTGCAGATACCACACTCTAGAGGACTATGGACGTTATGCCTACACCTACTTATACGTTCCTAGGTTGTCCTTATATTGCATTCACTTAGATGGTTAGCACACCCCCTCTTTACTTTTATTTCAGTACTATATCTGGCATGCATATTGTATCTTGTTACGTCCCTCTGAGGACCTGGTTATCTTCCAGATCTGGACGAGGCCTTTTATCCCACAGTTTACGGGCCAGGTGTGGAGACGAGGTTTGCTCTGGACGAGGAGTTGGAGGTACTTCCATCAGAGTACCCCTGATCAGATTGGTAGGCCTTCCGCCTATGACTGGAGCTCCTTACCTAGCTAGCCGTTGTTCCAGTCTCTCCTTATCAGTACTTCCATTTCAGTTTATCAGTACATTTTGTAGTGGGTTTGTTCCCACCAGACTTATTTCAGTTGTACTATGTCAGTTGACTATGTCCTTACATTCCAGTCTTTCATTCAGTCATATTACTTATTGTTTGTGGATGAGATTATACACTGCCTGTTGATATATTAGACTTGTAGATTTAGGACAGCGTAGCATACTTCGCCAGGATCCATTAAATTGGGATATCCTCGAAGACGTGTCAGCTGGCCAATGCCACGTGGCCTAGTTCCATAATATTTTGGGACTGGGGCGTGACATGGTTTTAGTGGTGGCCCATGCAGGTCTGAAACACCAAATGTTTATCGCTTGTGGTATGGTAACGTGCCCAGCGAGCCTGCAATAGGATAGAAATTACTAGGTCTCATCCACTTGATTACGCCGTTGAACCTCTTCCGTACTTTTTAATATCTACATCCTGTTTGATTGATTCTATACTCTTTTAATATCGTTCTATCTCTTACAGCGAGATGAACCTTCGTAGCCGACGTGAGATACTTGGTACCATAGTGCCACCTGCAGCACCGAGAGAGGATACGACTCGGGGACCACCCAGAGAGCAGCCTCAGCCAGAGGCAGAGGTGATCCCTCAGGCCCCGATGATGCACTGGCATCAGATCTCTCCCGACGAGGAGACGCAGCAGCCAGAGGGCCAGACATCACAGACGATTCCGAGGCATTACTTCGAGGGGCAGACCTCGAGGGCGACACCGATGCCGCAGTACGAGAGGTCGGCACCCGAGGAGACACCGAGGAGACAGCCGGAGGTACAGCTTCCGCCACCTCTACCGTTTCCACCTCAGATGCCACCCGCGGAAGGACAGACCCAGATGATGCAGTTCTTCCAAATGATGATGCAGGCCCAGATGCAGCAGACGGAGACTCTGAGACAGGGTCTGATGGCAGTACTGGAGAGGGCACCAGCACCAGCACCAACACCAGCACCAGCACCTGCATATGTCCAGCAAACAGGCACTGTAAAAGGCTTCAGAACGATGGGTCCGGGAACCTTCTCGGGCAAGGAGACGGCTGAGGAGATCTCAGACTGGGTCTCCAACACTGAGATGCTGCTAGAGGGTTCGCAGCTACACCCCGATCTCTGGATGACCGCGGTGAGGGCCCAACTCACAGGCAACGCCCATCACTGGTGGGACTCTATGGAGCGCAGCATTGGCCGACAGCAGACCTGGGAGGAATTTCTAGAGCACTTCAACACGAAGTATTTCCCAGCCACGGTGAGGAACGCCCTGTACTCCCAGTTCCTACACCTGGAGCAGGGGAACCTGACTGTGGACGCCTACGACGGAGAGTTCAGCAGACTCAGCCGATTTGGAGCAGCCCTGATCCCCAATGACCTGGAGAAAGCCAGAAGATTCCACCATGGCCTCTCTCAAGAGCTGCAGAGGTACACTACTACCCAGGCGAGGATCTCTTATGAAGAGGTCCTATCAGAGGCGAGGATCCAGGAGGCTATAGGAGGAGGAGGAGCGAGACGTTCCAGCGCGAACGTACCAGCCAGGACCCAGCAAGGAGCAGGATAACCGATCCGCCGTCCAGGAGCGCAGGCGCAGCAGAGGACAACGCCGTACCAGCAGAAGGAGCTTCCGACCTGTCACTTCTGTGGCAAGAGAGGACACGTCATCCGAGACTGCAGGAAGAAGCTTGGGCTCTGCATGGTTTGTGGAGCCAGCCAGCACCTTGCTAGAGACTGCCCCCAGCGTAGAGACGCAGCACCCCAGACTGGACAGAGGCCAGCAATACCACCTTTGAGGATCCAACCCCCAGCAGGAGGCCAGCGTCCCCCAGCTACCGGAGGATAGCAGAGAGGACCACCCTTGGTCACACAGGAGGCATACTTCAACCAGGCCCGACAGCAGGCAGGAGGGCAGAGGCGCGGACAAGCCTTTGCTTTAGCATCTATTGAGGAGGAACCAGAGGGAGAGGCTATAGCAGGTACAATTCTAGTTGCATCATTACCTGCGACTGCACTGTTTGATTCTGGAGCTACATTGTCATTTATATCTAGTAGATTTGTAGCAATGCATAGAGTAGCAACTTCCCCCTTACCTAAGAGTTGGAGAATACTTACCGGAGGAGGCATCGTACCGGTTACCAGCACCATTAGAACGTTCTCGGTAGTAGTTTGTGGTAGGGAGATGAGAGCGCGATTGTTGGTACTCCCAATGCCAGCTTTCGACGTTGTTCTGGGCATGGACTGGTTAAGCCAGTACAATGCCGTGCTAGATTGCCGGAAGGGTAGCGTTACTTTTAGACTGCCAGGACAACCAGAGTTCGAATTCATGCGAGGCACCATCGAGCGAGGAGTAGGACACACAGCTGGAGCCTACATGGCGATGGAGACGTCACCCCCAAAGATCATTGCAGAGTTCGAGGATGTTTTCCCAGAGGAGCTGCCAGGCCTACCACCTGATAGAGAGGTGGAGTTCACCATTGAGCTGATACCTGGAGCAGTACCGATATCATCAAATGTGTACCGGTTGGCGAAGAAGGAGCTTGACGAGCTGAAGCTACAACTAGAGGAGTTGCATATCAAGGGATTCGTTCGTCCTAGTGCATCACCCTGGGGAGCACCAGTGTTGTTTGTACCAAAGAAGGACGGGACGTTCCGGATGTGCATTGATTACAGAGCCCTTAATGCTCTGACTATCAAGAACAAGTACCCTCTACCACGAATCGACGATCTGTTCGACCAGCTGACAGGAGCAGTGGTGTTCACGAAGATCGACTTGAGATCAGGCTACCATCAGGTGAAGGTGCGAAGGGAGGACATTCCAAAGACAGCATTTAGGACTCGTTATGGTCACTACGAGTTCCTAGTGATGCCTTTCGGATTGACAAATGTGCCTGCTGTATTTATGAACCTGATGAACCGAGACTTCCATGAGTATCTGGACCAGTTCGTGGTAATCTTCATCGACGACATCTTGGTGTATTCGAAGAGCCACGAGGAGCACGTGGAGCACTTGAGGCTAGTGCTAGAGACGCTGAGACGAGAGAGGCTTTATGCCAAGCTGAGCAAGTGCGAGTTTTTCCTATATCGTGTCGCATTTCTTGGACACGTTATCTCGGGAGATGGAATTTCAGTAGATCCTGCGAAGATTTCATCAGTAGAGACGTGGCCGACCCCTACCAACGTCACGGAGGTGAGGAGTTTCCTAGGACTTGCCGGATATTACCGGAGGTTCGTAGAGAACTTTGCAAGGATCGCAGAGCCGATGACCCGCTTGACCCGCAAGGATCAGGAGTTCCCCTGGACAGAGGAGTGTCAGACGACATTCGATGAGCTGAAGAAGCGTCTGACTACAGCACCCATCTTGACCATACCTTCTGGACCCGGAGGATTCGTGATCTATAGCGATGCATCCGGGAAAGGATTAGGATGCGTTTTGATGCAGCATGGGAAGGTTGTGGCCTATGCCTCTAGGCAGTTGAGGACCCATGAGAAGAACTATCCCACCCACGACTTGGAGCTTGCCGCAGTGATCTTTGCTTTAAAGCTTTGGAGGCACTACCTGTACGGAGAGCGCGTGGAGATATTTACCGATCACAAGAGCCTTAAATACGTCTACACCCAGAAGGACCTGAATCAGAGGCAGAGACGTTGGCTCGAGGTGATGGCAGACTTCGAGATTGAGCTGCAGTACCATCCGGGAAAGGCTAATGTGGTAGCCGATGCTTTAAGCAGGAAGCGCATAGCATTTTTCCTGACTACCCAACAACATCTGTTGAGAGATCTAGAACAGTTGGGTATCGAAGTCATTATGCCCGGAGTAGACGGCCAGATGTCGAGTTTCCAGGTACAATCGACATTGGTGGAGAGAATCAAGGCTGCTTTGCCGACAGACGCCAGATTTCAGAGGCTTCGACAGAGGACAGAGGCTGGAATACAGACGGGACTGCGTATACACGAGGACGGGACTTTGAGATGTGGAGATCGTCTCTATGTTCCGAATGGAGAGCTACGCCAGGAGCTGATGACGGAGGCCCACAGTTCGACCTATTCTATACACCCCGGAGGCACGAAGATGTATCGAGACCTGAGGCAGTACTACTGGTGGCACGGGATGAAGAGAGAGATAGCCCGCTTCGTGGCTAAGTGCCTGGTGTGTCAGCAAGTCAAGGCTGAGCATCAGAGGTCTGCCGGATTACTTCAGCCGCTCCCGATACCGGAGTGGAAATGGGAGCACATCACCATGGACTTCATCACGGGTTTCCCGAGGAGTCCTAGTGGTCGCAATGCCGTATGGGTAATCGTAGATAGACTCACCAAGTCTGCCCACTTCTTACCTTTCAGAGTAGGGCAATCTACGGAAGTCTTGGCAGACATGTACATGAGGGAGATTGTACGATTGCATGGAGTGCCAGTCAGTATCGTGTCTGACCGGGATACGAGATTTACATCGTACTTTTGGAGGAGTATGCAAGAGAGTCTTGGTACCCGCCTTAAGTTCAGTACTTCGTACCACCCGCAGACAGATGGACAGTCCGAGCGTACCATTCAGACGCTGGAGGATATGTTGAGGGCTTGCATGCTTGACTTCAGCGGTTCATGGGAGGACCACTTGCACTTGGTCGAATTTTCCTACAACAATAGCTATCAGGCGAGCATTCAGATGGCTCCCTATGAGGCATTGTATGGTAGGAAATGTCGTTCCCCAGTATGCTGGAGCGATGTAGGCGAGAGGCAGATTCTAGGGCCAGAGTTGATCGTCCATACAGTGGAGAAGGTAAAGAAGATCCAGGGACATCTACGAGCAGCACAGGACAGACAGAAGCATTGGGCAAATGTGCATCGACGACCCCTAGAGTTCCAGGTGGGAGAACATGTGTTCCTGAAGATTTCACCTACCAGAGGAGCCATCAGATTTGGAGGCAGAGGAAAGCTGAGTCCGAGGTACATCGGACCCTTCGATGTGCTAGAACGCGTCAGAGAAGTTGCTTACAGATTGGCCTTGCCGCAGACACTGGAAGGAGTTCACGACGTCTTCCATGTATCTCAGCTGAGGAGGTACATACCGGATCCGAGTCATGTGCTTGATCACTCGGAGATCACCGTTGGTCCCAGCTTGTCATACCAGGAGGAGCCGGTAGAGATCCTAGACCGAAGCGAGAAGGTACTACGAGGCCAGACCATCCCTCTAGTTCGTGTCGCATGGAGGCATCACGCACCAGGTGAATCAACCTGGGAACGAGAGGACGATATTCAGCAACGTTTTCCCCATCTCTTCGAAGGCCTAGGTATGTGATAGTATTTATTTCATTCAACAGTTTTCTATATGTCTGTTTTTAATTTCGAGGACGAAATGCTCTAAGGAGGGTATGTTGTAAACCCCCTCGACCAGAATATAGGGTTAACTAATTTAATTAGCATGATTAGGGTTAACCTAGATTAATTATGATTTAATTTATAGTATTATAAATACTTGTGCAATGATTGGTTGTTTTATGATACTACCCTAGCTGTTGCCCTAAAACAAATTCCACCTATTTGGCCTAGACATGCTAACCTATCGTATTGAACCTAGAACAAACCCCGGATACCGATTTTCGTGCCTGATTTTAGACGCACAAAAGTCATTACAAACGTCCGTGCGTAAATTAATTAAATTGCGTAATTACGTTCGTTGTCCGTTCCAATCAAAATTGAGACCCCACCTCAACCAGTTTTGACCAACCCAGATCACGATAATATTGTACACTGAGCCTACTACACCAATGACCCTTGTCCAATCAAATTTAGACTCCCGGTTTTTAATTAAATTAAATTAGAAACACCGTTACATTAATTACGAACTAATTAATGTGGAGACCTAACCTAAATTAAATTGGACCCAAATCCAACCCAAACCCACATCCACACCCACAAGCCTCACACAAAACACCAAACACCATCATGGTCCAATGAGGAACACCAAACATGGTGTTTGGTCACATTAAATCCCTCATGCAAATAAATTGTGCAAATACCCAAATTGTTTAGGGACCTAATTGCAAAATTGCAATGTGGTGTCCCCCTCTCATTGGCCCAAACCATCATGGAGAAAAGTAATGCTCATGACCAATCATATGCATTTGATTTCCCCCCTTTCCCATGTACCTACACCACTTTATGTAGGGCACATCATGGCCCTACATTTTGAATGGCCTATTCCTAGCCCTCCACTCATCTTGATGGACAACCCCACTCCCCAAAAATATTGGTCCAGCCGACCCTAATCCCTAGGCAGCCCCCCCCCACACTCTCTCTCCTACATATACATGCATATTTGCTTTGTAATTGAAAAACCAAAACCAAATATACCTAAAACCCTAAGTCCCTCAACCAACAGCCCGACCCTAGCCTACCCACCCCGAGCTCGACGCCGGCCATCAGCCACCACCAGTCGCCACCACCCTAACCCGACCCCTTCGCCGGAACCTCCCCTACCCTCGGCCACCGCCACCCGGCCACGACGCCGCCGGCAACCACCTCCCAGCCGCCCGCACCGAACCTAGCTTCCCCAGCCCGCACAGCACAGCCGACCTCCCCTCGGCTTCGTGCTCCGCCACCACCGCGTCTTCGACCACCAGACTTGGCCGACGACTCCCCCGTCCAGTCCTCCACCACCCCGCCGAGTTTCAGCCGATGCCGCCGCCGCCTCAAGAAGCTACCGGACCCGCAGCGAAGAGCTATACCAAACTGCTGCTGCTGCCCACCTCATCCCCGCGCACCGCCGGAGCGACGTCCGGCCACCCCCGCCGGCGACGATCCACCACCGCGACCCCCTCGACCCGAGGTACAACCTAGTATATTTTTTATGTAAAATTTTTAGTATTTATGCATGTTTTGTTGGTTACAAGTTGATATATACATAGATCTAGTATTTTCAGTATTTAAATACGTATATTTTATGTATTATATGTATATATTATTTTTTGTATTCTATAATAAATAAATATATATATACTGTAAATACTTTCTGAGTATAATGTGTATATAACGTATATATCTATAAATGCATATTAATTAATGAAGGTATATGTATACATAGTATATATATAAATACTTGGTAAATACTTTAAATACCTAAGAGTATATGTATATAAGTGTATATATAAATATATATATACAAATAAATGTATATTTCTGATTTATAAATATACGTATGATGTATAAATGGTAAGTATTTAATATAAATCATAATAAAAGTATTCTGTGATTTAATATTAAATATAATACTAATTTTCTTAGTATATTTACGTATTAATATTTATACACAGGTATGTATGTAAGTATGTATAAATGTATGTTGGCATATTTTAATATATATGAAAGATATTAAATATATAAGATATTAAGTTTAAATACATTTTTTCTGGAAATAGTGTATATGTCTATATAAAATACTTATATGTATTTGATCCTCTAAGAATATGTGTATATGTATAAAGATATAAATTTTACATTATTATCAATTATGTACAGTTATTCAATAGGTATATTATTTATATACTAATTAGTACATAAATACTTTTTGTACTACTAAACATATATTATACAATATAATTAATTATGATTTAGTGTATACGTATATAAATACGGTCCCGACCCTTGACAGCTGTAGATACGAACAATACGTCTTAGTCGTGCTATTGTAGCGACTAATTTGGTCATTACTATATCCTATATAGGATTGCTGGACACTACTGCCGAGGCATCAGGAGCAGGGCTTTGGATTTCGCAGCTATCCGGGGCAGGCAAGTATACCTTGCTGATTTACTGCTTTAAATTTAAATGTTGAATATTTCAAATATACATGAACTGTGCGCATCCGAGATTGACTCGGGTGTAGTCGACATTGCGTCGATGAGTAGTGTACTTGACCTAGTTGCTAGTTGACTCAACCACTACTGCGAGGATATTCTGATATCCTCCTAGACCATGGCACTACACACGTACCACGATGGTACATTCATATTGGGATGCGGGTCCGCGTACCCGATTCGCTATCGGTACGTGCGACATGCATCACGGACTAGCATGTATTCTAGAGTAACATAGTTAGTTGAGACTTGGCATCTAGATACGGTACACTCATGTCGTATATTCGACTTGCGTATCTACATTGGGCGGGAAGGACAACTGACAGACGTATGTGATATCCCCATCGGACTCCGTGGTATCCAGAGGAACCACAGACTCGGTGACTCCCTATATTCAGACACCGCGCTCTTCGGAGTGTTACGGACGTATATACATTGCAGATACCACGTCCCTTAGAGTGTGGACGTTATATATATACAGATACCTCATTCTTCGGAATGATGGACGTTGCAGATACCACACTCTAGAGGACGATGGACGTTATGCCTACACCTACTTATACGTTCCTAGGTTGTCCTTATATTGCATTCACTTAGATGGTTAGCACACCCCCTCTTTACTTTTATTTCAGTACTATATCTGGCATGCATATTGTATCTTGTTACGTCCCTCTGAGGACATGATTATCTTCCAGATCTGGACGAGGCCTTTTATCCCACAGTTTACGGGCCAGGTGTGGAGACGAGGTTTGCTCTGGACGAGGAGTTGGAGGTACTTCCATCAGAGTACCCCTGATCATATTGGTAGGCCTTCCGCCTATGACTGGAGCTCCTTACCTAGCTAGCCGTTGTTCCAGTCTCTCCTTATCAGTACTTCCATTTCAGTTTATCAGTACATTTTGTAGTGGGTTTGTTTCCACCAGACTTATTTCAGTTGTACTATGTCAGTTGACTATGTCCTTACATTCCAGTCTTTCATTCATTCATATTACTTGTTGTTTATGGATGTGATTAGACACTGCCTGTTGATATATTAGACTTGTAGATTTAGGACAGCGTAGCATACTTCGCCAGGATCCATTAAATTGGGATATCCTCGAAGACGTGTCAGCTGGCCAATGCCACGTGGCCTAGTTCTATAATATTTTGGGACTGGGGCGTGACAACAGCTGCAGCGGCTCCGGCGGTGGCAGGTTAGGGGTGGCGAGTCGCTGACGGCGGAGGAAGGGTCGTGGGAGGTCGGCGGTTATGGTGGCGATGGTCGAGGGTGGCTGAGGCGCATGAAGGAGAGCCGGGGGAGTCGATCGAGTCGGGTGTGTTGGTGTGGAGATGGTGGTGTTGGTGGCATTGGTAATGGCGACATGGACGGTATTGGAGATGGTGAGGACGATGGTGGAGAGGGTGAGGGAGGTGGTGGAGATGGTGGTGGTTGGCTGTGGTGGCTGCGGGGGTGACTGGGGAAGCCGGGGGAGGGAGTCGGGCCGGCCGGGAAAGTAGTAGTCGAGGGCGACTGGGCTACAGTGGCTGCTGGTGGGGATGTCGGCTGCTGGCGGTGGCGGTGGTTGGTGTCGGGAAGGAGGAAGGTCGGAGGGGGAGTCGGGCTGGTGGTGGTCGGGGGTTGAAACAGCGGTGGCGGGCTGAGGGAGGTGGCCGGGGAAGAAGTCGGGTGAGGGGTGATGGTGTTGGAAATATAGTTTGTAGGGTTTTGTCTAGGTATTTGGGCTGTTGGTAGGATTTTCTAGAGAGAGGGTGTGGGTAGTATATGTAGGAGAGAGAGGGGGGGCTCTCCTTGGGATTAGGGCCAGCTGGACATAAGTTTTGGGGAGGTGGGAAGCCTCATCATGATGAGGGGAGGGCTAATATTAATGGGTTTTGAAATGGAGGGTAGTGATGTAAGGGTGGAAAGTTGTAGCAAGTACAACCAATGAGTGGGAAAATATGGTGGACCGGTCAAGGGGTGTGTGTGTGTTCTTCAGGTGTTTGGGCCAATGAGAGGGGGACACCTCATTGCTTATTTACATGAAAGCCCCTTAACAATTCAGAAATTGGACAATAAATAGAAATTAGAATTGGATGAGGCAAAATACCATGTTTGGTGTTATGTAGTGGGCTAAAATGGTATATGGTATTTAGTATGAACCTTGAGGGTGTGAGTGTGGGTTTGGGTTAGAGTTGGGTCTAGTTTTGGTGAGGTTGGGTTCTTACACCAATTTAATTAAAATTAGTGTAATTGGTGTTCTTTAATTAATTGGAAATACATGTTAAAATTGGGTAGGACACAAGTATCATGGACATAGTAGACTTAGAATAGAATAATGTCATAATTTGGGTTGGACAAAACGGGTTGATGTTGTGTCTTCAATTTTGATTGGAACGGACAAAGATGCAAAGTTGGATTTAATTGGATTTAAATACGGATGTTTGTAACGAATATTGTGCGACTAAAATAAAGCACAAGATAGAGTATTTGTGAGTTACACAAAGATCAGAATAGTAGGCTGGCATGTCTAAGAAAAGTGTATGGAATTTGTTTGAAGGTAATAGCTAGTGTAGTGCTCTAAATATCGAAGCAACGGTAAGGTACACTAAGTGATATAATTACTGCACAATAAATATAAAATACTGTAATTAAACTTTAATTGTCTCCAAATTAAACCTAATCTCTCTATCTAAGCCAAGTAGACCTAAATTTAGTCGAGGGGGTTTACAATCTACCCTCCTTAGAGCATTTCGTCCCTAAAATTAAAACAGACATATGGTAAAAACTATTGACTGAATTGAAATACTACTACATACCTAGGCCTTCGAAGAGATGGGAAAAACGATGACGAATATCATCCTCTCGTTCCCAGGTTGACTCGCCTGGTGCATGATGCCTCCATATGACAAAAACTAGAGGGATAGTCTGACCTCGCAATACCTTCTCGCTTTTGTCCAGAATCTCTACAGGCTGCTCCTGATATGACAAACTCGGCCCGACTGTGATCTCTGAGTGGTCAAGTACATGACTTGGATCTGGCATGTACCTCCTTAGCTGAGATACATGGAAGACGTCATGCACTCCTTCTAGTATTTATGGTAAGGCTAATATGTAAGCAACCTCTCCGATGAGCTCCAACACATCGAATGGTCCGATGTACATCAGACTCAGCTTTCCTCTGGCTCAAAAACTGATAGTTCCTCTGGTAGATGAGATTTTCAGAAACACATGATCTCCAACCTGGAACTCTAGGGGTCGACGATGCGTGTCTGTCCAATGCTTCTGTCTGTCCTGTGCTGCTCGCAGGTTCCCTTGGATCTTCTTCACCTTCTCCACTGTATGAACAACCAACTCTGGCCCTAGAATCTGCCTATCGTCCACATCGCTCCAACATACTAGGAAACGATATTTTCTGCCATACATTGCTTCATAAGGAGCCATCTAAATGCTCGCTTGATAGCTATTATTGCAGAAAAATTTGACCAAATGTAAATGGTCCTCCCATGATCCACTGAAATCAAGCATGCACGCCCTCAATATGTCTTTCAGTGTCTGAATGGTGCGCTTGGATTGGCTATCTGTCTGCGGGTGATACGATATGCTAAACTTTAGGCGGGTACCGAGACTCTCTTGTATACTCTGCCAAAAGTAAGATCTGAATCTCGTATCCCTGTCAGACACTATACTGACTGGCACTCCATGCAGTCGTACAATCTCCCTCATATACATATCTACTAAGATCTCCGTAGATTGCCCAACTCTGAAGGATAAAAAGTGAACGGACTTGGTGAGTCAACCTACGATCACTCATACCATATTGCGACCACTAGGACTCCTCGAAAAGCCCGTAACGAAGTCCATAGTGATGTGCTCTCATTTCCACTCAGGTATCGGGAGCGGCTGAAGTAAACCTGTAGACCTCTGATGCTCAGCCTTGACTTGCTGACACACCAGGCACTTCGCCACAAAGTGGGCTATCTCCCTCTTTATTCCATGCCACCAATAGTACTGTCTCAAGTCTATGTACATCTTCGTGCCTCCTGGATGAATAGAGTATGTTGAACTGTGTGCCTTCGACATCATCTTCTGATGAAGTTCTCCATGCGAAACATAGAGACGATCTCCATATCTCAAAGTCCCGTCCTCGTGTATGCGCAATCCCGTTTGTATCCCGGCCTTTGTCCTCTGTCGAAGCCTCTAGAATCTGGCATCTAGAGGCAAGGCAGCCTTGATCCTCTCAACCAATGTCGATTGCAACTGAAAACTCGACAACTGACCGTCTGCTCCGGGCATAATAATTTCTATATCCAACTGCTCCAGATCTCTCAATAGATGTTGCTGGGTAGTCAAAAAGAATGCCATGGGTCTCCTGCTCAATGCGTCAGCTACCACATTGGCCTTTCCCGGATGGTACTGTAGCTCAATCTCAAAGTCTGTGATCACCTCGAGCCAACGTCTTTGTCTCTGGTTCAGGTACTTCTGAGTATATACGTACTTCAGGATTTTGTGATATGTGAATATCTCCACTCGCTCTCCGTATAGATAGTGCCTCCAAAGCTTCAAAGCAAAGATCACTACAGCAAGCTCCAAGTCGTGAGTGGGATAGTTCTTCTCATGGGTCCTCAACTGCCTAGAGGCATAGGCCACAACCTTCCCATCCTGCATCAAGACACATCCTAATCCTTTCCCGGACGCATCACTATAGATCACGAATCCTCCGGGTCCAGAAGGTATGGTCAAGATAGGTATCGTAGTCAGACGCTTCTTCAGCTCATCGAACCCCGTCTGACACTCCTCTGTCCAGGTAAACTCCTGCTCCTTGCGGGTCAAGCGGGTTATCGGCTCTACGATCCTTGTGAAGTTCTCTACGAACCTCAGGTAATATCCGGTAAGTCCTAGGAAACTCCTCACCTTTGAGACGTTGGTAGGGGGTCGGCCATGTCTCTACTAATGAAATCTTTGCTGGATCTACCGAAATACCATCTCCTGAGATAACGTGTCTAAGGAAAGAAACACTATCTAGGAGAAACTCATACTTGCTCAGCGTCTCTAACACTAGCTGTAAATGCCCTCCGTGCTCCTCATGGCTCTTTGAATATACCAAGATATCGTCGATGAAGACCACCATGAATTGGTCCAGATATTGGTGGAAGACCCTGTTCATCAGGTTCATAAATACGTCAGGCATATTTGTCAGTCCAAAAGGCATCACCAAGAACTCGTAGTGACCATAATGAGTCTTGAATGCTGTCTTTGGAATGTTTTCTCTCCACACCTTTACCTGATGATAACCCGATCTTAAGTCGATCTTTGTGAACACCACTGCTCCTGTCAGCTGGTCGAACAAATCATTAATCCACGGCAGGGGGTACTTGTTCTTGATAGTCAAAGCATTAAGGGTTCTGTAATCAATGCACATACGGATTGTCCCATCCTTCTTTGGTACAAACAATATTAGTGCTCTCCAGGATGATGCACTAGGACGGACAAATCCCTTGATCTGGAACTCTTCTAACTGTAGCTTCAGCTCATCCAGTTCCTTCTTTGCCAATCGGTACACATTTGAAGATACCGGCACTGCTCCGAGCACTAACTCAATAGTGAACTCCACCTCTCTATCAAGCGGTAGGCCTTACAACTTCTCCGGGAATACATCCTCGAACTCTACAACAATCGATGGGGGTGTCGTCTCCATAGCCATGTAAGCTCCAGTTGTCTGTCCTACTCCTCGCTCGATGGTGCCCCGCATGTACTCGAACTCCGGATGATCTGGCAGTCTAAAAATGATGCTACCCCTCCGACAATCCGGTATGGCATTTTACTGGCTCAACCAGTCCATGCCTAACACAACATCAAAGTTTGGCATCAGGAATACAAAAAATTGTGCTATCATCTCCCTACCACACACGACTATGAAGCACGTTCTAATAGTGCTGGTAACCGGTACGATGCCTCCTCCGGTAAGAATCTTCCAACTCTTAGGTAAGGGGGAAGTAGATACTCTATGCATAGCTACGAAACTACTAGATATGAAAGATAGTGTAGCACCAGAATCAAACAATGCAGTCGCAGACAATGATATAACTAAAATGGTACCTGTGATAGCTTCCCCTTATGGTTCTTCCTCAATTGCTGCTAGTGCAATCTGGCCTACTGTCTGGCTCGATCAAACTATGCCTCTTGCGGGGCCAAGGGTGGTCCCCTCTGAAATCCTTCGGGTGCTGGTGGACGCTGGCCTCCTGTCAGGGGTAGTGTCCTCTGGACTGGTGCTGGTGGCCTCTGTCCGGTCTGTGGTGCTGCATCTCTGTGCTGTGGGCAGTCTCAAGCTTGGTGTTGGCTCGCTCCATAAATCATGCATGTCTTCAATCTCTTTCGACAGTCCTTCTGGAAATGCCCTCTCTTACCATAGTAGTGGTAAGTCGGAAGCTCCTTTTGCTGGTATGGCGCTATCCTCTACTGCGTCTGCACTCCTGGACGACGGATCGGTCCTCCTGCTCCGGGCTGGGCTCTGGCTAGCGTGGTTGTGCTGGAATGTCTCGCTTCTCTGCCAATGTCCTCCTGGATCCTCTTCTCTGAAAGAACCTCCTCAAAAGTGATCCTCGCCTGTGTGGTGGTGTACCTCTGCAGCTCTAAAGTAAGGCCATAATGGAATCTCTTGGCCTTCTCTAGGTCGTTGGGCATCAGGGCGGCACCGAATCAGCTGAGTCAACTGAACTCTGTGTCGTATGCGTCCATGGTCAAATTCCTTTGCTCTAGGTGCAGGAATTGGGAGTACATGACATTTATGACCCTAGCCGGAAAATACTTCATATTGAAGTACTCCAAGAACTACTCCCATGACTGCGTGTTGCCGATGCTATGCTCTATGGAATCCCACCAGTGTTGGGCATTGCCCTTTAGTTGGGACCTCACTGCGGTCATCTAAAGATCTGGATGTAGCTGCAAAGCCTCCTGTAGCATCTCCTTGTTAGAGATCCAATCCGAGATCTCCTCCGTAGTCTCGTTGCCCATAAAAGTACCCGGGCACATCTGGCGAAATCCTCGTACAGTGCCAGCTGGCTGGACTGGTGTAGGTGCTGGTGCGGGTGCGGGTGCTGGGGCAGGTGTCCTCTCCAGTATTGCCATCAGGCTCTGTCTCAAGGTCTCGGTCTGATGACACTGTGCCTGCATCATTGCCTGAAAGAACTAAAACATCTGTGGCTATGCCTCCGGATGTAACATCTGGGGTGGAAAGGATGGAGGTGGTGGCAGTGGGATCTCTGGCTGTGTCATAGGCATCTCCTCAGAGGTCGGTCTCTCAGACTGCGGCATCGGCGTAGCCCTCGACGTCTGGCCCTCGAAGTGCTGCTCCCCGGGTGGTCCCTGGGACATCACCTTTCTCGGTGCGGTGGCGGATGGCACTCTGGCACCTTATGTCTCGCATCTACTGTGCAAGTTCATCTCGTTGCAAGAGATAGAACTTCATTAAAAGAGTACGAAATCAAGATAACAGGATGCATATATTTTAAACAAAAATACGAAAGAGGTTCAAAGGCGTAATCAAAGTGGATAAGATCTAGTAATTTCTATCCTATTGCAGGCTCGTTGGGCATGTTACCATACCACAAGCGATAAACAAGACCTGCATGGGCCACCACTAAAACCATGTCACGTTCCAGTCCCAAAATACACGGGGCCAGGCCACGTGGCAATGGCCAGCTAATACGTCTCCGAGGGATTACCTAATTTAATGGACCCAAGGAAACATACTACGCTGTCCTAAAAACTAACAAGTCTAATAATATCATACATCAGGCAATGTCTAATCTCATCCATAATATAACAAGAAGTACTGAAATCAATACTAGAAAAAAAGTACAGAGTCTGAAATATCATAATACAGTCCAAAATGTCTGATGGGAACAAATCCACTACAAATAATGAAATAAGAGTACTGCAAGGCAGAATACAGAGTACGACTAGAGCATCAGCTAACTAGATAAGGAATACTCCAGTCCTAGGTGGAATGCCTACCAGCGATCAAGGGTACTCTAATGGAAGCACCTCTAGCTCCTCCTCGGATGCGAACCTTATCTCCTGGCCGGGTCCATACACGGTAGGATAATAAGCCTCGTCCAAATCTAGAAGGGAACCAGGTCCTCAGAGGGACGTACCAAGATACAAAAATACATGCCAATATAGATACTGAATAAAGTAAAGGGGTGCGCTAACCATCTAAGTGAATGCAATGTGAGGACAACCTTGGTACGTATGGATAGGTATAGGCATAACGTTCGCACTCCAAAGAGCATAGAATCTGCATAGTATAACTTCCATATTGCTTCGTAGAACATAGAATCTGAATAGTATAACGTTCATATCGCTCCGTAGAACGTTGAATCTGAATAGTATAACGTCCATATCGCTCCATGGAACGTAGAATCTGAATAAAGGAAGTCATTGGATCCGTGGTTCCTCTGGATAGTACGGAGTCCAATGTGTGTATCCCATATGCCTACCAGTTGTCCTCCCCTCCCAATGTAGATATACAAGTCGAATACATGACGTGCATATCACGTAACTCTATGCCAAGTCTCAGCTAACTAAATAACCTTGATTCCGTACTAAACCGTAATGCATGTCACACGCACCGATAGCTAGTCAGGTACGCGAACCTGCATCCTAATATGAGTTATCATCGTGATATGTGTACAAGTGTCAGGGTCTAGAAAGATATCAGAATATCCTCGCAATGGCAGGTGAGTCTGCTAGTGACTAAGTCAAGTACACTACTCATCGACGCATTCGTCGACTGCACCCGAGTCAATCTCGGACGCGCACAGTTATATGTATATTGTAACAAGATAGCATACAATAGTTTATGATTAAAATTAAACAGTAAATTAAGCAAGGTATACTTGCTTGGGTCCTCAAGCTGCGAGTGCCAATAACCTGCTCCTGAAGTCTCGCCTGTACGGTCCAGTGAACCTATATATATAATATAATAATACCATCATCAGTCACTATAATAGTACGAACAAGAAATACTACATTGTAGTAACGAACTGACGCAGGGGTCTCAACTGTCCATCTAGCTGGGTCGCGTGCGTACGTAGCTAAACGTACACGTGTCTTATCCTTGATTTTCGTATACACAAAACACAGGTCCTAACTAACATGCTATAAAAATATGCTATAATTTAATTGACGTATTAAACTATAACATATTATTGTACAAAACTCAAAGTCTAAACCTCTGTCAACATCTCTTTAATTAAAGCAGTCATAAATAATTATGAGGTTAATTATTAACATAAATACATATAATAAATATTATTACTTAAATACGCATAATAACATTTAATACGTAAAAATAAATAATACATATTTAATACTTAAATTACATATGATAACATAGTACTTAAATACGTATATACATATATACATAAATACGTAAATACATAATACATTATACATAAATACATAATATATTATATTTTATATAGTATATATTATACATAAATACATAATACATTATATAGTATATAAGATATAGTATACATTATACATAAATACACATTACATTATATATTATATAGTATACATTATACATAAATATGTATAATATATAAATACAATATAAACAACATTTATACTCGTATACGACGAGGGAGGGGTACACCTAACCGACGTCATATCCGGGGGGGGGGGTGTCCATCGTACGAGGGCCATCTCCGGCATTGGAGGGCGGAGCTCCGGCGGCTCAGCAGCAGTAGCAGCAGCTCTGGCAGCAGTTGCAGCAGCTGCAGCGGCTCCGGCGGTGGCGGGTTAGGGGTGGCGAGTCGCTGACGGTGGAGGAAGGGTCGTGGGAGGTCGGCGGTTATGGTGGCGGTGGTCGAGGGTGGCTGAGGTGGTGGAGGCGCATGGAATGGAGCCGGTGGAGTCGATCGAGTCGGGTGTGTTGGTGTGGAGATGGTGGTGTTGGTGATGGTGGCGTTGGTAATGGCGACGTGGATGGTGGTGGAGATGGTGAGGACGGTGGTGGAGAGGGTGAGGGAGGTGGTGGAGATGGTCGTGGTTGGCTGTGGTGGCTACGGGGGTGACTGGGGAAGCCGGAGGAGGGAGTCGGGTCGGCCGGGGAAGTAGTAGTCGAGGGGGACTGGGCTTCAGTGGCTGCTGGTGGGGATGCCGGCTGCTAGCGGTGGCGGTGGTTGGTATCGGGGAGGAGAAAGGTCGGAGGGGGGAGTCATGCTGGTGGTGGTCGAGGGTTGGCACGGCGGTGGCAGGCTGAGGGAGGTGGCCGGGGAAGAAGTCGGGTGAGGGGTGATGGTGTTGGAAATGTAGTTTCTAAGATTTTGTCTAGGTATTTGGGCTGTTGGTGGGATTTACTAGAGAGAGGGTGTGGGTAGTATATGTAGGAGAGAGAGAGGGGGCTCTCCTTGGGATTAGGGCTGGCTGGACATAAATTTTGGGGAGGTGGAAAGTCTCATCATGATGAGGGAAGGGCTAATATTGACTGGTTTTGAAATGGAGGGTGGAAAGTTGTAGCAAGTACAACCAATGAGTGGGAAAATGGGGTAGACCAGTCAAGGGGTGTGTGTGTTCTTCATGTGTTTAGACCAATGGGAGGGGGACACCTCATTGCTTATTTGCATGAAAGCCCCTTAACAATTAAGAAATTGCACAATAAATAGAAATTAAAATTGTATGAGACAAAATACCATGTTTGGTGTTATGTAGTAGGCTAAAATGGTGTTTGGTGTTTAGTATGAACCTTGAGGGTGTGAGTGTGGGTTTGGGCTTTAGTTGGGTCTAGTTTTGGGTGAGGTTAGGTCCTTACACCAATTTAATTAAAATTAGTATAATTGGTGTTCTTTAATTAATTGGAAATACATGGGGTTAAAATTGGGTAGGACACAAGTATCATAGACGTAGTAGACTTAGAATAGAATAATATCATAATTTGGGTTGGACAAAATGGGTTGATGTTGTGTCTCCAATTTTGATTGGAACGGACAAAGATGCAAAGTTGGATTTAATTAGATTTAAATACGGACGTTTGTAATGAATATTGTGCGACTAAAATGAAGCACAAGATAGAGTATTTGTGAGTTACACAAGGGTAAGAATAGTAGGCTGGCATGTCTAGGAAAAGTGTATAGAATTTGTTTGAAGGTAATAGCTAGTGTAGTGCTCTAAATATCGAAGCAACGGTAAGGTGCACTAAGTGATATAATTACTACACAATAAATATAAAACACTGTCATTAAACTATAATTATCTCCAAATTAAACCTAGTCTCTCTATCTAAGCCAAGTAGACCTAAATTTAGTTAAGGGGTTTACAATACATCTGACAGAGGTTACTAGTTGCGCGTTATCATGATCAGTGATGTAGTCAGCATATACTTCTGGCATCCAGTTTACAGCTAATGCCATATACTTAGCCTCTGGCTTGACACTACGCTTTATACCTTTTTCCTACCCATACGTACCAAGGTTGTCTTCAAGTGTATTTCGCTTAGCTGGTTAGTTCACCCTCGAATTTATATAGTATTACATTATGGCATGTACTTTTTGTATCTTGTTACGTCTCTCTGAGGGCCTGGTTCCCTTCCAGGTTTTTGCATGATGCTTGATCTAGTGGAGTGTGGACATTGATACATGTATCTTTATATTTTGCAGCTATTACAGTCATGTACTACTTTCTATTTTAATCTGCTTTTATAGCCTAGTATTTATAGGCCTATATTGTTCTTTTGGCCTATTCGAATGGATGTATTATTGGGCTGCAGACTGATGATGCGTATCGTTCCTTCTTGAGATTTATTTACCATGTATTGAGATTTAGTTTAGTTGTTGCATATTTAGAATTAGATTCTTTTGCTTGATCACTTGACCATGGACAGCGTAAGTGCACTTTGTCGGGTCCATTAAATTGGAAAGCCCTACGGAGTCGTACCAGTATTGCTATGTGTCTAGTCCCACATATGTTGGGACTGGGGCGTGACACTCCACGTACGACGTCGACACCCGAATCTTGTTCGGACGCTAAGAAATGTCTCATGGTCCTAGGTTGAATATGTACATCTCAAGAGTACATATATATGACGAACTCAAGCAAATAATATAATAGAAACTACTGCAAGTTGTTAAGGTACACTTGCCTGGGGGTTGAACTCCTTCAGTTGCTCCGATAACATCAAAATCTCCAGGAACGCCTCCCGATGCTGAAACAAACATTACCATCACTCCTAGAAGATATGAAATAGCTAAGATTGACGACCTATAAGTCTAATTTGGACACAGGGGCACAATTGACATTTTTTGGTTAAAGCGGGGTCCATAGGTGGCCCCACTTCGCACCCAAAAATGTGTCAGAGACAAAGTTCTTCAAATTTGTCAAACTTAGTGTCTATGAGTCCAGAACGATGATATGAAACAAATAAAATATTCAGAACTGGATTTTGATGAGCTGGTCATAAAATTGTCTGTCAAGTGGAGCCCCACGAAATAGGATTTCGTCAACGTTCTCAGAATCGAACCAAACTAGGATCACAAGCCCAGCGTAACGCTACGAATCCGATGGCACAAGTTTTGTTGTGAAACAAAAAGTACACACGAAGTTACAACGAGTGTCAGAACGGCCCGATATGGGACATTTTTACGGATACGCGTTGATTCCGGTGTGCACGTACATCTAAATCAACTTTTATGAAATCCCATACGTCTGCATTGACGATATGCGCCTTTTGATGTAATTTGCACATGACGAAGTCATCTTGTTTAGCGGAACGCACCCAGTTTTGGAAAAATTCAGGTTTTGAAAACCAAGTTTTTGGTCAATTTCACCCGCGAATAAAACACGACTTACAGCAAAATAAAATAAACTAATTACAGGATTTAAAACTCGGTTATGTTGTTTAATCTATTGTTTAAGTAAATTTTGAAAATATTAAATAGGTTGGACGTAAAACGGCCATGAACTTGGGTTTTCGGGATAGTTTCTGAACTACAAAATATGTTATTTTTTCCTATTTTATATCGTAATTTGCGACCAACACAGGATACGATACCCCAAACTAATTATACAGGGTTCGAAAGGGTCATGCTGCGATCACAACGCAATAGGCCGATCAAAAATCGATGCAACGAGGAAGTTAACTCACTCAAAATAGGGGTCGGCCGTGGTGTGCTGCGCGTGTACGGTGGCAGGGCGGCGGTGCTCGGCCAATCGTCGGCAGCTGCTGCGGCTGCTGTGGTGTTTGTCGTAGGTCGTGGTGGTGCTGGTAGTAGCGACGGATCATCGTCGTTGTCGGAGTCGACGTTGTCGTCGTTGTCGTCGCAGCAGTTGGTGGCCGAAGGGGTGAAGTCGGAGAGGGTCGTCGTCGTCGAGGTGATGGTAGTGGGGTTCGGCACTGGGGTGTTTATATAGGGGAGGGCCGCGGCGGTTACCGGGAGAGGGACCGAAAAGGTCGTTGGGGGTTTCGTAATGGGGCGGGTCGTGCGGCTGTGGGGAGTCGGCGGGTTATAGCGGTTACGGGATTTTGAATTCTTCGGTTACTGAAGAAATGGGTTAACGGGTCGGGTCGGATCGGGTATGGGTCGGGTCGGGTTCAGATCCGAACCAACAGGGTTTGGTTGGGTTTAGATTGGTTTGGTTTGGTTTGGTTCAAGTCTGGTTTGGTCTGGTTTATCTAAAAATAATATTTTTAGCTATTTTAAAATAGTTTTTAGCCCAATAAATTCTAAAAAAATTACACAACATCATATTATTAATTATACACTCAAAAATATAATTTTTGCAATATTTTAATACTTAATTTAATACACAAAAATATTAATCCCTGAAGGACATTTATTATAATTAATAAAAAAATACAGAAAAATCTCAAAAATTTATAATTAATTTTTTTTTAAATTTGGGTGTTTACAATCTGTCCATCTTAAAAGAATTGTGTTCTCACAATTAAGAAAATAAAACGTAACCGGTTAGAAGAGATGACGTGGTTGCAAGACATGTTTGAAGCACGATACAAAGGATAAAGAATCATGAATAAGGAGAAATTGAGAGGAAGGGTGAGGGTTTTGTTCAAGCAGAATTCGTAGGGAAGGAATAAAAATATTTTCCTAGGCAAGGAGAGATAAGTAACTCAGGAGTAAAGGAGCCTGGTTAGAACTAATGATCAACTACAGCTTATAAAAACTTGGGTACTAGCTACTAATCTAGACTAACAAGTTCATACTAACATAATACTAGGTTTAGGCTAGGGAATGGAACTAACATGCATATGCTAAAGTATTACTAGGAATAGATAGCTATGATAAAACTTAAACCTTACTCATATTCACTACTCCACGAGTCTATGCCTCCTCCAATGTCATCGCAAAAGCCTGTCCATATACTTGTGGTGGTGTCCTCTATTGTTGCTGGGCTTGCTGGAAGAGTACTGCCTGGGGTGCCAATGGTGGCCTCGGCTGATATCCTCTTGGTGCTGGTAAAGCTTGTCGGTTAACCATCGGTGCTCCTCCTCGACGCTAAGGGAAATCCTTGGCTGAAAGTTGGCTGAATCCGTAAATCAAGCATAATCCCAACTTGCAGCTGCACTCGCTCTCATAATGACCTCGCATGCCATAATATTGACATGTAGGCAGTGTCTGTGGAGATGCTCTGGGTGGCTGATGCATGTGAGGTCTCTTTGCAGCTTCTCCATGTGGTGCTCTGGCTGGTGCTGATGTGAACAGCTGTTTCATGCTTGTCTCTCTCCTGGTGACGCACTCCATGCGTCGGACTGTAGCAAGGACGTCCGTGTATGAAGTATGTGCAACAGATCCGATCAATCTTTGGAGCTCAAGGCTAAGTCCGTCGAAGAACTTCTCCGACTTCTTCTCTTCTATCAGAATCAGAGTAGGGGCGAAGCGCCCCGAACAGATGAACTCTGTATTATACTTTTCTACCGTCATATTGCCTTGAATGAGGCGGTTAAACTTATCTCTAAGTTCCGCTCTGGCAATGGCTGGAATATACATCTCTTAGAATAGTCTAGAGAACTCCTCCTAAGTGACTCAGTCTGGTCCGAGCCGTCTCTCCTCAGATAGCTACCAATGATGTGCATTGCCCATCAACTGCATCCTGACGGCAGTCATCTACCGCTCCCTCGGAAGCTCAGCTGCTTCCAACTGGTGTTGAGTGTTTGTGAGCCACTCATGAACTTCAGTGAACTCCTCATTGCCAGAAAATATACAGGGCTTCAGATGGCAAAAATTAGTGATAGATCCCGTCGATGGTCGTCTAGCTTGTGGGTTTGCATGCTCTAGTACGGTTACTAGACTGTTCCTCAAGTTCTCCGCTTCGTGACACTGAGCCACTTGTTGAAATTGTTGTTGGTCTTGCATCAATGCATAGAACATTTGAAACATCTGATGTCCGTCCATAGCCTGTCCTGGTGGAAAAACTGGCATTGGTGGAGTAAACTACGATGGTGGTGGAATGTTGTCTCGCTGGAATCTTGAGGTATGCTGGCCTGCTTGATTACTTTGTTAAGTGGAGGGATCTCCACCCAATGGTGTCACTCCATCGTCATAGCTGACCACAGTACCTTATGGTGTACTTATGGGAGTCTCGTCGCTAGCTCGTGGATCCATTACTCTGCATCCAAGGTAAACTATGAGAGGCGCACAGAGGAGTCAAGATATGATACAAGTCAAGAAATTATTTTGAAGTCGATATAGAGATCAAGAACAGATCAACAAGTGGATGAGATCTTATAACTTATCCTATCCTAATCGCAGGCTTGCTCGGTTCCTTAGTTGAAACAAAAGCAATATAGTCGTAGACCTGCATGGGCCACCACAAAAACTGTGTCACGCCCCAATCCTAAAATACCGAGGGACTAGCCACTTGGCAATGACCAGCAGCACACTCTAATGGGCAAACCCAATTTAATGGACCCGTAAGAGTGTACTTAAGCTATAAAACAAATATAATGGACTACGATACATATCACAGTCTAATTCTAATCTTATCCACAGAAGGTAAACACAATTCAAATGTCAGACTAATCAAAGAGAAATATAACCCAACAAGTCTCAATAAAAAGTAATTTCGGGGAACTACCCAAAAATAAGTTTAGTACAATAATCCAAGAGACATGAAATATAGAAACTAGAAACAGAAATAACTGAGTATATAAAGCAAATACTCAGGAGAAATCCTCTAGCACCACCTCGTCCTCTGGTGCTGGTATTGTTCCAGTGTCTGCCCCTGTCCCGTATACCTCGAGGTAGATCTCCTCTGCTATACCTGGGGACATAATCCGGATCCAGGTCCTCAGGGGACATAGCAAGGTACAAGAATAACTCAAGCTAAATAAAATGCAGTATGTAAAAATAAATATCAATAGGGCAAACTATGTAACCAGCTATGTGATATACAAATGAGAGCATCACTAGTACTCAGACTGAGACCACTACAAGCTCTGTGTCGAGGAGCCGGCAGCAGTAATATCATGTAATGGGCCTAGATCTGAAATAGAGGCTAAAGCACCGCAATAATAAATATATATGTATGTAATCAGCCTGTAGCCTGTGTGTCTCTCCCCACCCAATGTAATCACATGTCACATGTCCACGATGTCTCATGTCCATAACATGCAAGATCATGACCTTTAGCTAGTACAGCGAGTCATAATAATGTCTATGTATATGCAAGATCTATGTCACGAATCTTGTAAGCCTATACAAAATCACCATGAATAACTCAAGAAAGATTCTGTCTCATGAATAGTGTCAAGTGTCCTATGGTATGACGTACTTGGTAAAGCAAGCACGGAAGGTATAGGATCGTGTATTCAACTCTCTAAGTGATGTTACACGACTCCGCGTACGGCGTCGACACCCAAATCTTGTTCGGACGCTAAGCAACGTCTCACGGTCCTAGGTTGAATATGTACATCTCAAGAGTATATATATATATATATATATATATATATATATATAAAGAACTCAAGCAAATAATATAACAGGACTTACTACAAGTTGGCAAGGTACACTTGCTTGGGGTTTAAACTCCTTCAATTGCTCCGGTAACAGCAAAATCTCCAGGAACGTCTCTGGATGCTAAACCAAATATTATTATCACTCTTAGAAGACATAAAATAGCTAGAATTGACTACCCATAAGTCTAATTTAGACACAGGGGCACAATTGACAGTTTTTGGTTAAAACGGGGTCCACATGTGGTCCATTTCGCACCGAAAAATGTACCAGAGAAAAAGTTCTCAAATTTGTCAAGCTTAGTGTCTATGAGTCCAGAATGATGATACGAACCAAACGGAATATTCAGAACTGGATTTTGATAAGCCGGTCACAAAATTGCCCATCAAGTGGAGTTCTGGGGCCCACGAAACGGAGTTTTATCAACGTTCTCAGAATAGAACACAACTTGGGTCACAGGCCCAGCGTAACGCTACGAATCCGATGGCACAAGTTTTGTTACGAAACGACAAGTACACACGAAGTTACAGTGAGTGTCAGAATGGCCCGATACGGAATATTTTTTACGGATACGCGTTGATTACGGTGTACAAGCACATCCAAATCAATTTTTGTGAAATTTCATACGTCTGTATTGACGATATGAGCCTTTCGATATAATTCTCACACGACAAAGTTGCCTCGTTTAGCGGTACGCACACAGTTTTGGGAAAATTTGGGTTTTGAAAACCAAGTTTTTGGTCAACTTCACCCGCGAATAAAATACGACTTTCAGCAAACAAAAATAAACTAATTACAAGATTTAAAACTCGGTTATGTTGTCTAATCCATTGTTCAAGTAAATTTTGAAAATATTAAATAGGTTAGATGTAAAACGGCCATGAACTTGGAGTTTCGGGACAGTTTCTGAACTACAAAATATGTTATTATTTTTTGTGTCACGATTTGCGACCGACACAGGACACGATATTCCAAACTAATTATACCGGGTTCGAGAGGGTCATGCTGCGATCACAACGCAACAGGCCGATCGAAAATCGATGCAACAAGGAGAAAGTTAACTCACTCGAAATATGAGTCGGCTGGGTGTGCTGCGCGTGTACGATGGCGGGGCGACAGTGCTCGGCCGATCGTCGGCGGCTGCTGCGGCTGCTGTGGTATTTGTCGTGGGTTGTGGTGGTGCTGGTAAGGCGGCGGGTCATCGTCGTCGCCGGAGTCGGCGTTGTTGTCTTTGCAGTGGTCGGTGGTCAGAGGGGTGAAGTCAGAGAGGGTCGTCATCGTCGAGGTGATGGCGGTGGGGTTCGACACTGGGGGTTTATATAGGAGAGGGCCGCAACGGTTATGGGGAGAGGGACCAGAGAGGTCGCCGGGGGTTTCGGAATCGGGGGGGGGGGGGGTCGTGCGGCTGTGGGGAGTCGGCGGGTCGCAGCGGTTACGGGATTTTGAATTCTACGGTTACTGAATAAATGGGTTAACGGGTCGGGTCGAGTACGAGTCGGGTTCAGATCCGATCCAACAGGGTTGGGTTGGGTTGGGTTGGGTTTAGTTTGGTTTGGTTTGGTTCAAGTCTGGTTCGGTCTGGTTTATCTAAAAAAAATATTTTTAGCTATTTAAAAATAGTTTTTGAGGCAAATAAATTTCAGAAAAATTACACAACTTCATATTATTAATTATACACTCAATAATATAATTTTTGCAATATTTAATAATTAATTTAATACACAAAAATATTAATCCCTGAAGGACATTTATTATAATTAATGAAAAAAATACAGAAAAATGTCAAAAATTCATAATTAAATTTTCTAAAAAATCTGGGTGTTTACAGAATCGTTATTTGGTTCGGTTCAATTTCAGTTTTAGATTTTTTTGAATTTTGGTTTATTCGATTTTGACAATTTCGATTTGGTTGAAACCAAATAAACCGAATGCTCACCCCTAATATGGAAAAAAAAAGATTTGGGGTAGTGGGGGTGGTGGGGGCAACGGGTTTACAGGACCGAAAAATAGGGCAGGCTCTAATCTGGGAGAATTCACTAAATTCTTATATGGCTAGTCCAACAGTCATTAGCCAACCTAGATCGATGGCAAGAAGTTGCTGGCAAAGGCTCAATCCAGATACAAGAAAGGAGAAGGGTTGCAAAAAGGGGTTGACAACAACTTTGGTGATAGGGCGGTCATAGATATCGCCGAGCCGTAGTTGATGAGGAAGGAGCCTGAGAGAGAGGTTCCTCTAATCCGATAAGCACTAAAGACAAAGGGGCAGTGGAGGAGTTGGCTAAAGATGGAGAAGGGGTTCAAGGCGATGGCGACGGTGTCGTAGTTGTCGGAGCTCGATGGTAAGAGACCCGTCGATAACAAGGGCTTCTTATCGGGGCAAAGGAGAAAGGATGACAAAGAAAGGGCTCGCATAAAAGCGACGCAAAAGAATATTTTGCGACCAATATATAAAAGTTGTCGCAAAAATGAGACGCAAAAGATGTTTTTGTCACACGTTAAGAAGTCGTCGCAAAAGTGTGTCACAAAAGACCTTATTGGCGAAGGCTAGTAAATGTCGTCGCTAGAAGGCGACGCAAAGGATCAATATTCTAGTAGTGCGAACTTTTCTGATACACGGATGACGCTCGTTGCACTCCGGAATATTTTCCACCCAACACTAGCAAAATTTTGTAAAAATGTCTTGTGGTCGTTGGTAGGCTTCAATCTAAAAACAAAAGTAGGTATCGTATAGACTTCAGTTCACCTTGTCCAAATTCTTCCCATTTTATTATTCCCACTTTTCTTGGAAATGGGAGTTGGAATTTGGAAACTTACTCTTTGGAGGCTTGCAAAATCAGCAGTTAGAAAATGAGCTAATGGTGATGCGTAAATATCATATATAGGCAGAATTACAAGTACAAAAAGGCATGAGGTAGATGCCTAATTATGATAGATATGAATCATCCCATGCCATCCGGTAACATAACAAGAAGTCCACATATATAGCTGTCACGAAATATGATCAATTTGGAGAGGCAGGCCTCTGGGGAACTCAACGTACGGATATGCCATGGGGATGTCTTCACAATCTGTCCTCCACCTGCACGTTGGGGCAATAGTTAGAAACTGTACGTATATGCCAATATATGATTACTGTAACTTAGTTCATGTAGGGCATAATATATTATAGAAAACTAGTGTTTGGGTGACACGCCTCGTGGAATATCTTTACACCTCCCTTACCTAGGAAGCATGGACACTCCAAAAATCGGTGGTATATCGTGTCGGACACAACCTAGACATTTCAAAATATACTAGGATACATCAAAATAGATGTCATGGCGTGTCACGGTGTCCTTAAGATGTCTTTTCTTATCCATGACCATGCAACATAGCGATAACAGTTGGACTGTCCTCCTCGGATATGGATTTCCTAATGTCAACGTCTCATAATATCCCTAATGCCAATGCAAATAGGGTAAGGGTAGTGCCCATCAATGTAAGCCTAGCTAGGTTCAAGGGGTTCAGGTCATGGTAAAATCGTGCCTATTTGAGAGTACGTATATCTTAGTTTGGTACAGAGAGGAGGAGACTCGAAAAACATGCTTAAACTCTTCCATTACTTCTTTTTCATTGTAAAAAGTGAATAAATTGTAGAAGGCTCACAATTTAACAAGGAACGTATCAACCGTACATTTTGTGTTTTACAGGTCCAATGAATCAGAATTCTATGATTATAGTATCCATAGCAATTTTAATTCTGTATAATTGGTTGCTTTCAACAATTAAGAAGTACCAACTCAATCTTTCATTGACTTGGTTGGCTTGTATGATCTTCATATGCAACAAACCTGTCAATTTTAAGTGATGAAATTGCCCTCCGGACATTATTCAGTAAACAAAGTTTATTCGCTAGACCGCAACTATAGTTTATTCGATAGACCGCATATATAGTTTGAGATAGGTTATGTTGCATGATCTTCATATGCAAATCGTAATTTCACTTTCTGTATAGGAAAAACGACATTAAGTTTCCATGTGGAATTCCTGAATTTATATGTGAAACCAAGTGCTATGAAATTCATTTATTGGCTCCCAATTTCTCCAAATCCGGTTCATGCAATCAAACAAGCCCCAAGGGTATATGATTCATAATACAATTTAGTATCTTTACGAATAATAGTTTTTCATTTGCAAATTAAGATATATATAAGGATCGAGTAATATAGAAAATCTTACAGAAAAAAGTTAAGGTGTAAGAATGGGGATAAGTAGATGCAAGGAGACGATTACCTAAAATTAAGTACAAGGTGGTGGAGAAAGATAGAAGTCTCTACTTTGGCAAGCTCAGATCCTGGGCAAAGTCTTGTACCTCCACCAAAGGGAGTAAATTTCTTGCATGTTGCTTGATTCTGGCCCTGCCCATCATTTCAAGAACTCATTATAAGTGCATATACTTAAGAAAGCAGCCTTATTACCCAGTACACAAGATCATTTCTTGAATTAATTGCGCATCATAACCAGAGTATATGTGTCATGGAGATTAATGAAATTAACTATAGCAAATTGTATCATCTTACATCTTCATCTTGACTCTTTATAGTCTAAGGCTACCTGGAGGATGTTCCTTGGTTGGATGAGCTTAAACTGTATAGCAAAAAGTAGGTCTACTACCCATGTAGGTCTATGACATAGTCCTCTCATGCTCGTAGCAACCTTTAGCTAGGAATTTGCAACAACATAGAGGGCTGAAGCTCGTTCAACAGCCTGTCATAAACTTCTGTCAATTATTTTATGGAGCTCTCGAATACTCCATAGGCGAGCCCATTCTGACGGTAGAAAGAACTAGTGATGATTATTGTAATAACTGTAAAGAACATATGGTGGATGTGGATGGACTGAAGGTACTTATGTTGTGCATTAAGTATAATATCATCTAAGCATTACATTGTCAGAACATAGTATACCATATATAAACTGGTCTTGTAAGAAACTATCCACATGACTTTGGCATTATACAATTGTGCATAATATTGAAAAATCTAAACTTTTATCTAAAGAAGGTCATGTGCTTGATCACTACTTAATTACCTCCCATCTCCAAGGATTAAATTGTAGGGCACCCCCATGGAGAGATGAGTTTAAATGCATTGCACTGAGGACCGGTAGGACTTTCCATCCAGATGGGATCAGGTGTTCTGCCATAAGAAGAATGTTATTCTAATCAAGCTGATCATTCCTTAGAAATCTGCTCAAGTACAAACACTTGGAATACTAATCAAGAACAATATCACATTGCAAGTTGCAGGTCCACATGAGAGGCATTTCAATAAGACAAGTGGATGGTGCAGTACCTTTAAATCTGACATCCCGGAGAGCCTTTCTGTGCACAAACTTGACAATATTCCCGCATCTGAGAGTCTCACTAATCACCTGAGAACGCAATCATGTCCATCATTCATGCACCATTCAAACTTAAAATGGAAAATGATTAGACTATTTTCAACTAAACACCTTTAACTTTTTTAGATTCGCAAGTTGCTACTTTAAACTTTTGAAATAGCAAGTTGTTGCCCTAAATTGTTAAACTTAGCAACTAAGCATCTTGATCTTAATTTACAATTTGCTACCTTTGTCATTAACAATGGTGCCTTCCCTATTTTCACACTTCTTAATGATAGTTTACAAACTGATGGTAGCAAGTTGCAAACTGCAAAAAGTTCAGGGTATTTTGTCGCTATAATCAAGGGCGGACCCAAAAAGGGGCTGGGGTGGGCACCCTAAGATAAAATATTTTTTTTCATATATAAATTTTTTTTTCAGTTTTTTCAGTTTTTTTTTTTTTTTTTTTGAGTCAGTCTATACCTAGAGCCAGCCTCCCAAAAAAAAAAAAAAAAAAAAAATTAAATATAATTTTTTTTTTCGGGATTTTTTTTATGAGTCAGTCATACCTAGCCTACCCTAACCAACTTTAGTTTACCCCAGCGCAAATTTATGGTTCCGCCCTTGTCTCTAATAATAACATGTTAGTTGCAACATGCTAATTTTAATATTTTATGATAGCAATTAACATGGAGATTGGGAAAAATGACAGGATATTATGTTGAAAATTAGCCAAATGATAAAGTTTTGGATTTGTATCATTCACTCACATGCTGTGTAAACTCCATCTTCTTGTAATCTTCTGAGTTCAAGTAATCATCCTTTTGCATGTTGGCTCTTATACGCTGGTGCTCTGACTGTAATAAAAGCTAGAAGTGATGTACTGTAATAAAACAACTATTACAACTGTTGAACACTAAAAAAAAAAGTTGGGCAACATGTATACATAACAATATACCTTGATTTTTTCAAGAGCAAGAGGAGATTGAGCAAGGAAATAGACAGCCATGGACATCAAGATTGAGGTGGTTTCATAGCCACCAAGTAGTAGATCCAGCACAAAACTCACCTTCTCCTCTTCTGTCAGGTTGCTGACTGATAGAAGGACATCAAGGAAGTCCCCCTTCTTGTTGGAACAACATCCCACACCATTTCCCCTTCTCCTTTGCTCCATTACTGCTTTTACAGTCAAAGATATCCTAGCTCTGGCCTGTCATTAGAGTACCCAATGAATTATACTGGGTAATAAATTAAAACTTGGCTAAATCGTATCCTAAACTTTCTTCTATTGCAAGTTGATATCCTGAACTATTAAAATTAGCAAGTTGTTACCCTAAACTATTATATTTAGTATCTAAATTAATTTTGAACCTTTTCTAACTCACAACTAGTTATCCGACGCTGTCAACAATGAAATCCTTCCTATTTTCAATTTAATTGAAACCCTACTTTACTGGCATAAAGTAGCAAACTGCAAATCGGATAAAGTTTTGGATATTTAGTTCCTAACTATAATAATTTACGATATCAACTTGCTAATTTTAATAGTTTAATGTTGCACAACTTACAAATTTGGAAAAGTTCATGGTATTTAGTTACAAATTAGCTACCCAAGACTTTGAAACTAGTCCTTAAGAAAGGGATAACATACCTTAACAGCTTTAGCATAAGGGGTTCCTTGTACATAGAGAGGGAAGGATATGAGTCCCTTCATGAAGGTTAGGAAGTCCTCAAGGATTCTTGCAGTGTCTGGCTCATCTTGTGACAAGCCAAGGACTTGTTTCACTATCACACTGAATGTGAACTATGGGGTGTAGTAAAAAAAAAAAAAAAAAAAAAAAAAAAAAAAAAACCAAAGTTAAATAATTAACCAGAAAACCAACCAAAACCATGAAGAGTTATTTGCTTCCTATAAACCTTTCTTGCTTCTTCACAGAAGTTGACCCTTCCTTTGCCCCTCCATGACTGGAAGGTCCGGGCGACTGTCATCTCGATGTCATTGAGGTATTCAGGCCTGGACCTGGTTGTGCTGACCATGGTGAGGGCCAGGTTCCTGAACATCCTGTGGGTCTCTCCCACCACCACAAGCATGGAGGACTTGCCAAGTATCCCATGGACTGGCTTTGGGTAGCTGCACTGGAAGAGCTTCTCCTCGTTCTGGAGTATGAAATGGTTCAGCTCCTGGTCACATGAGACTATCGTTGGGGTGCAGAAGAGATGGGTCTTGAATATTTTCCCATACCTAGGCAAATGATACATGAGTATGCTAGGTCTTAACATTTTTCACCAACTAAAGCCATGAAATTATCAATCAGAGTATTCACAATGCATTATCATATGTAACTTAGAGATTTTGGCATGCAATATTAGATATTTTGTTTATCTCAGGAGGTTTTTCTTCAAGGATAAAACCTGTGGGACTAAATTTCCATGTATTTCATTAGAATAATTAATGAAAGATAAAAGTGAGCATACAGGTTTCAAAAACACTGTATAAACATATAACTCTAGTTGTAAGTGGCTAGCTTAGCACATCTAAAAGCTAATCAAGCTACATAATCAAGTATGAGAGAGAACCAGGGCCGGCCCTGGGGTTAGTCGGACAAGACTTCGGACTTGGACA
This sequence comes from Iris macrosiphon, assembly GCA_036927795.1. Lineage (NCBI taxonomy): Eukaryota > Viridiplantae > Streptophyta > Magnoliopsida > Asparagales > Iridaceae > Iris > Iris macrosiphon. The sequence continues at coordinate 159,728,874 of JAYESA010000004.1, forward strand.
ACCCTCCTCTGCTAGAACAGCACTCCGGATTCAGCTTGATTCCCCCAAAGATCGGGGTCACCGATGACCCTCTAGAACCGATTTACAATAAGGGTCAAGTGCAACTAATTAAAATTAGCTTCGGATAGGACAACCCAACCCTCCGGCCGGCCCTGGAGAGAACATATTACCTAGAGATATGGTCTTCTAAGAAGCTCCCAAGGCTAGTAGAAGCATGGGGGCTCAAGAAATTCAAGGTCTCACCAGCCAAGGGCCAGCCAAAGCTCCCCCTTGGAACCTTTTCTTGGTTCAGCAGCAGTGGTAGGAAATGGTTGAAGGCCAAACCAAGGAGCATCACAACAAATCCAATAAGAAGAGTTGGGAGAAGCTCTCCTTCCATTGGTAGTCCAATATAAATCACCCCACAAGCATGTCCCTTGCTAAGAAGAGACCTCCCTCTCTCAGGAGAGGTCTCTTCCTATTTATCAAACCTTATGGAAGCCTAAAACTTTATCAAATTATAATCTAAGGAAATGAAATCAATCCTACAGCCCTGGTCTTAGCATCTAGGCTTGTAAGAGAGTAGGGACAGTCATGCACGTGGGAAGAGGAGAGGACCTACTATATATAAAGCATGACAGCTGATATACTAGGTTGTACATTACCTCTTTCAGAACAGCTGCATTGCTGGAGAGAATTACTGTAGGTGCCATATTGTCTGCTTTATCTGTTGATAAGTTGTGTCTACTTTGTTGACTATGGCCCCCATATAACATTCTAGCGTAAGTTCTATCAAGGCTTGTAAACCAAGTCATTGTCACACTTCATACATATCAAAGGGCTGGATAAATATTTTTTGAATTTACTTGAGTTGCATGCAAGTATAATTATCTATATATCACATCAATGCTAGCGTAACACTTGAGATATACTCCAAATAATACCCATGAATATCATGTATGGGTATAACAATGCACATTGTGTGGAAAGAAGCATTAATCATTGTGTATCTAAGTGTCAACCCATGGTCGACCTTGGGAGAAATTATTGTTTGCTATCGAGTGCAATGCGTCCTTCACATGCCAGCCATTGGATTACCATGGAGATGTGTGCATGCACACATCCCTATGCAATTCAACGGTTAGAGAGAGATCTAGTGTACTGCGTCCGGTCCATACAATACATTTTCTGACCTTGGGCATGAATAGACTGGGCAACGTCCAAGACTCGAGGATAATAAACACACACACACCAAACTAAAGAGACCCTAGTGATCAATGAAAAGAGGCATAAAGTTGAAGGTATATATATATATATATATATATATATATATATATATATATATATATATATATATATATATATATATATATGTTAGAGTTATTTTATTTTATTATTTATCATATGAGGATATAATAGTAATTGTGGGTGTATTGCATATTTATATAAATAGACATGAGATGCAACCTAGGGTTTTAGGCCCTTGCAATCTCCTTTCTCATATTGTCTCTTCTCCTACTTCTCCTCTCCATCTCCATCTCCAGACTTCACTTGGTATCAGAGCATATATTTGTAAGTACTGTACATTCCATCCCTGACAGGGCCGATCGAACTCGGCCGTGAGTTCGACAGGGGTTCGGGGGCGGTAGCCCCTGATTGCAGGGTTCGGGGTGGCAGCCCCGAAAAAAAATTTCGGCTGTTTTTCGTCTACTTTTCATGATTCGCCGATCGTCGTTCGTTGTTCGTGGTCGTTCGTGGTTCGTTTATGAGATCTAGGGTTTCTACAGATCTCCGTTGGTTGTTCGTCGTCGGTTGAGGTTCGTTGTGAGATCTAGGGTTTCAAAGATCTCGTCTTTCTGTTGCATCTGCAAGTATGGTGGGGACCGAATCTTCTGGCGAGATTAATAGTAGTGGTGGTAGCGGAGGTGGTTCTCCTTTTACTGTTATTCATAATGATGAATTGGGAAAGTCGATTACAGCGGTGAAACTCAATGGTGCGAACTACCTTGCCTGGTCCAAGTCTATCAAAGTGGTGTTAAGGGCGAAGAAGAAGTTGAAGTTTTTGACGGAAGAACCCCTGCCTGAAACGTCCGCTGAGTATGAAGATTGGATGAGTGCAGATGTATACGTTATGTCGTGGTTGTGGCATAGTATGGAACCACATATCGCTGCTAATGTTCAGTGGTGTGAATCAAGCAAACAGATTTGGGCATCTCTGGAAGAATCATATTCGCAGAAGCGAAACGTTGCCCGTATCTATGAGTTGTACGAGTTATTGTTCAATACAAAGCAAAATGGGAGGCCTGTGAATGAATATCTGGCTTCAAAGAAGGCTTTGTGGGAGGAACTGCTTCAATATCATCCTGTTACTACTGATTTGAAGGAAGCTCGCAGACAGAAGGAAGAGTTTCATGTTTCACTTATCCTAGCCGGCTTGGATCCTGCGCTCGAACCTTATAAAGCTCAAATCCTTGCTGGAGAGCAGTTACCTACGGTGGCAGATATTTTCTCCTGTCTCAATCGTTCCTTTCTGGGACAGAGTTCTGTGGTGCCGAGTACTGACTCGTCTGCCCTAATTTCTAGTGTTGTTGGTCGTGGTGGTGGACGTGGTAGTGGACGTGGCGGTAGAGATGGTGGTCGTAGTTTTGATCGAGGAGGAGGCCGTGGTGGTAGAGACAATGGTCGTGGTGGTGGCCGCGGTGGTGGTGGTGGCCGTGGTCAACCACGGAAGTGTAACTATTGTGGAATGCTCGGTCATGTAGAAGACTACTGTTGGGACAAGTGGGGCAAACCAGAATATGCACATCAAGTGCATGCTGAAAATATGCAGTCCCAGGTCACCACTTCTGCTCCCAGAGATGATACTTCGGGTTTCAATCAGACTTCAACGTCCGATACCTCATCTCCATTTCAACAGATCCTCCAGAAGTTGGACGCGCTTGCTAGTACCACCTCCCAACCTACTGCAACCATGGCACATATAGGTAATCCTGCTTTTGTGGCAACCCAGTCACCATCCACCTCTTGGGTCATCGACTCAGGAGCAAGCTCTCACATGTCTGGTATAACATCTATCTTTCATAATCGTAGTTCCATGAAACATAATATTATCTTGGCTGATGGATCTACTCGTCCTGTGCTTGGGAAAGGTGTCATTCACCCTACTCAATCATTATCATTATTTGATTCATTATATGTGCCTAATTTTCCATTTAATTTGTTATCTGTGAGCCAGTTAACCAAATCTCTTCAATGTTCTGTGACATTTTCTTCCAATTTGTGTGTTTTTCAGGACCTCAGGACGAAGAAGATGATTGGTTCGGGACATGAAAAAGATGGACTGTACTACTTGGATCTACCTGGAAAAGCCTTCACTTCTGTTTCTACTTCTCCGTTGCAGTGGCATTATTGTTTGGGACATCTGTCTTTGGCTAAGTTGCGTCAAGTTGTTCCTAGTTTGAGTCATGTTTCTAGTCTTGAATGTGAGGCTTGTCAGTTAGGCAAGCATCACCGTAGTTCATTTCCTCGTCGTAGTGAGAGTCGTCAATTAGAGTCTTTTGATCTTGTTCATTCTGATATTTCGGGTCCGTCTAGAGTCAAAAGTCCGAAAGGATTTCAGTATTTTGTTATTTTTATTGATGATTATTCCAGAATGACTTGGTGTTATTTAATGAAAGAAAGATCTGAGTTTCCAAATGTGTTATCTGTCTTTTATAATGAAGTCTATGTTCAGTTTAATAAACGTATCAAAATTCTGCGTTCTGATAATGCTTTGGAGTATACTCAATCTTCTGTGAACAGTTTTTGTGTTGATCGTGGTATGATTCATCAAACCAGTTGTGTCAACACATCTCAACAAAATGGTATAGCCGAACGCAAACATCGACATATTTTAGATGTGGCTCGAACTCTCATGTTCAATATGCATGTCCCTAAACAGTATTGGGCAGATGCCGTTCTTACTGCATGTTATCTTATTAATCGCATGCCATCATCTGTATTAAATAACAAAGTTCCATTTACCATATTACATACAGATGTCGCACCCTTTTCCTTATCTCCTCGAGTGTTTGGCTGTGTCGCTTTTATTCATAACTTGGAACCTAATCGAGATAAGTTGGCTCCTAGATCTCTGAAGTGTGTCTTTCTTGGTTATCCCCGTACTCAAAAAGGTTATCGTTGTTACAGTCCACAGTCACGCAAATATTATGTCAGTGCGGATGTTACATTCTTTGAGTCTACCCCTTTCTTTCCTTCAGGAGACCGTTGTATTCCTTTTACAACAGATTTGATATCTTCCATACCACTTCCGGTCATTCCTGAATCAATTTCTGTCTCCATTCTCCATTTACAGGTTTATCAGAGATCCAAGGACAGGCCAGTGGTTCTGCAAAATTCAGCCTTTAACCAATCATCTTCCGTGCCAGAGGTTTCTGCTCCCATCACCACAGATCCAGATGATCTTCCTATTGCTCTCAGAAAAAGACAACGCCTTTGTACCACAAAGAATAAGCATCCTATTTCTAACTATGTTTTATTACACCGTGCTTCATCATCTTTTCATGCATTTGTTGTTTCATTGTCTTCTACTTTTATTCCTAAAACTTACAAGCAGGCTATGTCATCTTCTGGTTGGAAAAGTGCAATGGATGAGGAGATGTATGCTTTACATCAAAATCAGACTTGGGAGCTTACATCACTTCCTGTTGGAAAACAAACAGTGGGTTGTAGATGGGTGTACACTGTTAAATATCACCCGGATGGTTCTGTTGAGCGCCTCAAGGCACGGTTGGTTGCCAAAGGGTATACTCAGACATATGGCGTGGATTATATGGAGACTTTCTCTCCAGTGGCTCGGCTGAATTCAGTTCGAATTCTTATTTCTGTGGCGGTTAATCACCAATGGCCTATATATCAGCTGGACATAAAGAATGCTTTCTTGCATGGTGACTTACAGGAGGAGGTTTATATGGATCAACCACCGGGATATGTTGTGCCAGGAAATAAAAGACTCGTATGTCGATTGAATAAAGCATTATATGGACTGAAACAGTCACCTCGTGCTTGGTTTGACAAGTTTAGTTCAGTTCTCATTCAGTATGGCTTTCGGCGTACCACATCAGATCATTCAGTATTTTGCCATTCTTCCTCAGCAGGTATTATCGTGTTGATTGCTTATGTTGATGATATCATTATATCTGGGAGTGATCATGCTGGAATTGTGGACTTGAAGGCCTACCTTAGTCGTCAGTTTCATACTAAGGATTTGGGTCTTCTTCGATATTTTCTTGGAATCGAGGTTGCTCGATCTAAGAAAGGTTTGTATCTGTCACAACGCAAGTATGTTCTAGACTTGCTATCCGAGAGTGGGATGTTAGAGTGTCGGCCAGTTGAGACTCCTATGGATTATCATGACAAGCTTGATGCTGACAGGGGAGAGTTATTTGAGGATGTTGGATATTATAGACATTTGGTTGGCAAACTTATATATCTTACTATTACTCGACCAGACATCACATATGCAGTTGGAGTAGTTAGTCAGTTTATGCATGCCCCTCGGCAACCACATTGGGAGGCTATCTCTCGCATTCTTCGATACTTGAAGTGTGCACCTGGAAAGGGTTTGTTGTACAAACCTTCCCAGTTGCTTACGGTGACTGGATTCAGTGATGCTGATTGGGCAGGCAGTCGCAGTGATAGGAGGTCTACTTCTGGCTATTGTACGTTTGTGGGTGGCAATCTTATCACGTGGCATAGTAAGAAGCAGAATGTTGTGGCTCATTCTAGTGCAGAGGCCGAGTACCGTGCGATGGCTCATACAGCTTCTGAGATGATGTGGGTGCAGTCTCTTCTTCATGAAATGGGAATCATGATTCCTATTCCGATGGAGATGTATTATGATAATCAGTCGACAATGTTTATCGCAAGTAATCCGGTGTTTCATGAGCGCACGAAGCATATCGAGGTGGATTGTCATTTTGTTCGTGATTTGTTGCTGAAGAAACAGATTGTCACTCCTTATGTTCGGTCAGAGGATCAATTAGGTGATATCCTCACCAAACCACTTGCTCGTGGTCCATTTTCTGATTTATGTAGCAAGCTGGGCATGTCTGATCTCTATGCTCCTGCTTGAGGGAGGGTGTTAGAGTTATTTTATTTTATTATTTATCATATGAGGGTATAATATTAATTGTGGGTGTATTGCATATTTATATAAATAGACATGAGATGCAACCTAGGGTTTTAGGCCCTTGCAATCTCCTTTCTCATATTCTCTCTTCTCCTACTTCTCCTCTCCATCTCCATCTCCAGACTTCACTATATATATATATATATATAATTGTGTTACAGACCCGAAGGCCTACAAACTCGGTCTGAAGGCCCACCACATCCCGGCTCGAAGGTCCCACACATTTCGACCAGTAGGCCCGCATCTGTACCGCACCTGAACCGCACATGCGCTGCACCCATCACTAACTCATCACTTAATTCTCCCAAAGGGGAATAAAATGCGCACAGGAAGCCCGAACCTGCAATCTCATAGGTAATATGCATCGGTCTTAACCACTAGACTATATATATATATATATATATATATATATATATATATATATATATATATATATATATATATATATATATATATATATATATATATATATATATAGTATCACCGGGGTTGTGGCTCGTGCGCGCGCGCACACACAAGGACAGAACCAAAAATTTGAGTTTGGGTGGGCTGGAGTGGCCTAGTGTGGGCTGACTCAAGAAGGTAATTGTAATGATCTAAAAAAGACCGCTACATTCAAACTTTCTAAGAGGACCACCCGAGGCTATATGTGATCCTCACCCAAGCCCATATTACAATTATCTCACAAATCTTGCTCCTCTCCTCCAAAATTAATTCAGTATCAGAACACGAAATGTTAAGCTCTGATACTTGTGGACTCGTTTGGTGTTCAAAGAGCTCACACGTAAAGGAGTTGATGTTTTCTTAGGACAACTCTTTTCACCCTCCCTATACATAGTCGCTGCTTGGGCCTACATCTCCATCTTCTTCACCCAGAGAGGGTTTCTTACTGCCAACTTTTGACCCTGCCCTTGATTCTCTTTCATCCCCTCCACTCTATCTCGAGCAGTAGTGATAATCGGTATTCCATCTCCTAGGTCCATCTCATGTTACAACCTGGCCTCGGTATTTGTCTCATTTGTAGGAACATCAATCAATTTATACGTCTCATTCTTGTCAATAAATAACCAAAGTGTCCATATATATATATATATATATATATATATATATATATATATATATATATATATAGAGAGAGAGAGAGAGAGAGAGAGAGAGAGAGAGAGGCAAAATGGATGCGTCAGAGGGATGAACTTCTGTGAGTATGGATCAAATAATAATGAGTATGTGTCGTTTAAACGCATTCTTAGGCACATGAGATTTGTTCAACCTTTTGTCTCTCGGGTGTTCCAGGATGGAGCAAACACGAATTTGTGGTTGGATCATTGGATCCACCACAATAGTTTGCTCATGTGGGTGGGCATGCATATGGCGGGGATTGCGTTTAGACAAGAAACAGTTAGCACACTGATAGTTGATGGGGAGTGGTGCCTCGAGGATCATCTTCATCTTAGGCTTCTCGGAGATGTTATTCGATCGACCAAAGATGATGGCACTATGCAGCGAGACATTTGGGTCTGGGATCGGTCTCCTCATGGAGATTTCATGTGCACACTTGCATAAACTAAGCCCTATCTTTAGGAAATGCTAAACGTTGACATCGTGTAGACGAAGGGGATATCTAAACAAATGCAATACGGTTTATATAAACTGATATTGGGTCGGCTGATGACTTTAAACAGAATGACTCTATTTGGAATTAGGGAGGGGGACCAAACTTGTGTGCTCTGCAGGCAGGCGAATGAGTCGATGCCTTATTTGTTCTTCGACTGCTCGATGTCCAGATGTATTTGGGGAAGACAAGCGGACACCCTATGTAAACCCCCTGATTTTTCAGAATTTTAAAAATTAATTTTCGAAATTTTTCTGGATTTTTTCTGTGATTTTTCACTAATTTAAATCAAGATATTCAGGTTATAAATAATTTTAAATATGTTTATTAAATATTAAAATAGTATGAAAATGATATTTTTGGGTGTAAAATAAAATATTAGACATAGGCTAATTTTTCTGGATTTTATTGGACCACAAAAATATTTTTAAAGACCTAAAAACTAAGTTTTATTAAACAAAAATAAACCCGGTTTATTTCCTAACTGAACCAACCTGAACAGGACCGACCCGGATTAGTCAAACCCAACCAAAACCGTAGCGGGTCGGATCCGGGTCCGTTAGCCGACCCGACCCGCTTCGACCCGACCCGACCCGACCCGACCCGGTGCTACAGTGTAGCCCTAAACCCGACCCCGACGGAGCCGTTTCTTCTCCGCTCGTAACCGCCGGTCGACCCGCCGCCTCCTCCGCTCCCGCAACGGCCGGCCGTTCCCCTTTCTCTCCCGGTCTCCTCCGTTCGTAACCGCCACCGCCCAGCTCCTCCCTCTCCAACACTATATAAACCCCACCGCCTCCGCCAGAGCCACCACCACCGCCTGTGCCCTAGCTCACAGCCACCGCCTCCGTCAGCTCCGCCTCCGCCGCGTCTTCCTCTGCCGTCTCCCCCACTCTCCCCGACGAGCTGCCACCCTCTCCGCCCAGAGCTCCACCTCTCTCCCGTAACCCTAGCCACCACCATCCCTCCTCCTCTCCAACACCGCCACCGTCACCCGCTGCACCATCTCCTCCGCCTCAGCCTTCAACTCGCCACTCCGCCGCGATCCCCTACCTCCTCTGCCCTCGACCTAACCCTGCCACCGCCTCGAGAGTCCTCCACCCGAGCCAGAGCCTCCGCCGAGGATCCCCGAGACCCGCCTCCACCAGCGCACTCCGGCAGCCCCCGACTCGACGACAAGCCGCAGATCAGCCGCCAGAGCCGCCACCAGCTTCGGCCGCCTCCGGCGAAGACCTCCGGCAGCAAACCCTAACCTAGCAGCCCCGTCGCAGTGTCGCGAAGCCTCGCGAAACACGCGTTTCAGCTTTCTGCGGAGCCCTGTTCAGGTAGTTGTTTCTCTCTCCTCGCTGCCCCATTTTCTGTTCCGTCTGTTGTGACGCGAACCCTGCGTGACCCTCTCGATACCCGTGTAACCCGCTCGGTGTGTCGCGTCCTGTGCCGATCACAAACTGCGACCCAACATCAGGAAAAATAACACCCTCTTTTCCCCCGGAACTGAGTGCGTCCCGCCAAACGGGACGACTTGGTCGTGTGCAGACTTCACCAAAAGGTGCGCACCGTTGATACGGATATGTGGGATTTTATGGAAGTTGATTTGGATATACGTGCACACCGAAATCAATGCGTATCCGTCGATAACGCCTCGTATCGGTCCTGTTCTGGAACTTATTGTAACTTCGTGTACACACGTCAGATCGAAACGAAACTTGCGCCATCGGACTCGTAGCAATACGTTGTTCCTGTGACCCAAGTTTGGTTCGATTCTGAGAACGTTGACAAAATCGCATATCGTGGGCCCCACGGCTCTAGTTGACGGGCGATTTTATGATCGGCTCATCGGAATCCAGTTCTGGACGTTCCGTTGGGTTCGTATCATCGTTTTGGACTTGTTGACACTAAGTTTGATGTATTTGGAGAACATTTGTCTCTGGCACATTTTTTGGTGTGAAGTGGCCCACATGTGGATCCCGCTTTGACCAGAAACGATCAATTTTGCCCCTGTGTCCAAATTGGACTTATAGATTGTTTGTGGTATTAAACGAAAGGAATGAAATTGTATTTCAATGACGGGGTTTATGCGAAACCCGCGCCCTTCTGTTTACAAACAAACTTGTACAATGTAATCCTATACGAGGATGTGGGAGTACAATTTATTTAATCTGGGTATAAATTGCTATAGGTGTCTGATCTGCGGTCGATCACTTTAGCCCTTGGACCACACGATGTTGAAGAAGTGCCGTGGAAGACAGGTAGTAGCTTCGAAGGTTGCAGAAGAGGTTGGACGCACGAGGCCAAGGTCGTCGATCCCTGCTCTTTGCCTGCTCTCCGGGCTCTCTCTCTCTCTCTCTCTCTCCCTCTCTCTCTCTCTCTCTCTCTCTCTCTCCTTGGACGATAATTCTCTCCTGGATGATAATTCTTTCTCCCGGATGATAATTCTTTTTCCGCTCTTCTTCCCCATTGATAGGGGTCTCTATTTATAGAGTTTTGGTGACAGTGACCACTCCGTCGGTGTAAAAACCGAGGAGTAGAAAGTACAACACCCTTTTACACAACGGTTAAAGTAACCAATGCCTGCGTATGGATGATCTTTTGAATGAGCGTATGACGCGGGTCCAACTAAGGGAACACAACGCGTACTATTGCTACGAAGATCACGGCGTAAGAGCCACGCAGGTAGGTATCCCGTGTGTAGAAACGGTTGGCGTAGAAGCCAAATGACTGTCACCCTGGCACGGAGGCCAGATAGGCATAGAAGCCAAATAGGCGTAGAAGCCGGATAGGCGTTGAAGTCGGATAGGCGTTGAAGCCGGAGAGGCGTTGAAGCCGGATAGGCGTAGGAGCCGGAGAGGCGTTGAAGCCGGAGGGGCACAGGTCTTGAATGGGCGTAGAAGCCGCTGCGTACCGTGCCCGAGTGCTGACGGGGACGTCTTAGCCGGAATCACGGCTTTCGAAGATGTAATCAAATCTTCTACAGAGATTTGCCATCATCCTGTGCATTAAATGCGAAGACGTGTTTCGAAGGTCTGCAGCCCTTCTGTGCATCCGTTGCAGAGACGTGCCTTGACTGAACCTGTCACCGCCCCGTGCAATTAGACGTAGAGACGTGCCTCGAGCCCCGTACGATGTGCAGCTTTTGACATGGCAGGCGGTTTGTCTACTGCGGAGCGTAAACCGGCTTATGCCTGCCTGTGTAAAACAATACAGCGTATCCCTCTGTACGCAAAAGAGCGGTTTATGCTGAGGGGACGTCAGTAAACGACGGTTCGGTGGTATCTTAACCCAATCCTCTGCATTAAATGCAGAGATCCGCCATCATACTGTGGTGTGCGTCCCGAGGGGTCTGTGCCTGTTTCCAGCCGTCGTCTGGGTCGCCGTGCAGCACTTTTTGTCAGGAGTCAGAGGCCAGGTTCACTGCGTGACTTGACAGGTTCATTTCGGGGAAGACGAAGCGTTCCTCGTACGCTATTTAACGCTGCTTTGAGAGCGGCTGAGTTTTTACGCCCTAATGCTTTGAGAGCGACTTGACAGGTTCATTTCGGGGGGTTCCCGTCTACGCCGAAGCGGTTTTGGACGTGCTGCACCCTTGAGCTCTTACGCCTGATGGCACTGAAGGCCTTTGCTTGCGCTGCTCTGTATCAATACGCCGCGTAGCTCTTGCCAGCGTATTTTTCATGCTTCTACAAGACCCCCTTCAAAGCTTTTAAATTCCTTGGAATTTGAAACGCTTTGAATGAAGCATGAATGGCCCCTCGTGACTCGAAACGTTTCTGAATGGAGCGTTGAAACGGTCGGTGCGGCCTTTATGGCGGATTTATTGGGGACCGCTGTGATCTCTTTTGCCTATAAAAAGGCGGGGGGGTTAACCTGTTTTCCCATATTCCCATCACCATGCTAAAATGATCGCCGGAGTTCGTCGGGCCGATCTGAGGAAGAAGGAGATCATGTTCTTCCAGCATGTTGGGAGCCGAAAAAGACGGCGTCTTCGAGCAAGTGTCCACTGCAGCGATGGATCATGGAAGGATATCTTAGCCTCCCTTGCTCGGGATAATCAGCAACTTTGTATGGCGTTGCATCAGGGGAGAGGAAGGGCCGCTTTGGACCACACAGCTTGCAGACTGTTTATTTCTTCCTGAGACCCCTGCGGACGAGATTGGACAAACCGTAATCAGTCGTCCTGATTGGGTTGGGTTTAAGAAAACCCTAACCGGATCGGCCATGGCGAATGGAGGATCTTGTTGTTCATGACTGTGGTGGTCATGAACAGCCATGGAAGAAGAGGAAGATCTGAGCGCGATCTTCAGACGACGAGGGAGTCTTTTGTAGACGGAGTTTCCCTCATATGTAATCATGAAAAGTAGAGAAAAACCCCTGTAGACAGGATTTCCCTCATATGTAATCATGATTTTAATCTTCAATAAAGTCGTCTTTTCTTCATATGATCACTTGCCATACGTTGCTGTGAAGTCTGAATGTGTGCAGCTTCGACACGTCTGATACTTTACGCGACTCTGTCTAGAGAGTACTAGGTTCTGTCCTGTTCTTTACGTGCAGCGGATAGTGCATAGAGCGCTGCTTTAGCATTTTGAACACTTAGAACTGTCCTGTTGCTAGGACTAAGGAACCGCGTAGAGTTCTGAACTGCTGCCTCTGATGAGCAGAACTTTGTTCAGTCTTCGTCTTCAAGAATGATCTCTCGGAACTCCCTTGAAACAGGGTCGAGGATTCTGGCTGAGCTTTGTCATCTTGACAGACGAGATGTTCAGACTGGAGTCTGGATGAACCTCCAATTTGGGACCCGAAAAGAGTAATTTCTTAATGGTTTTACTCTGTCTGTTTCGGGTACTTGGGGTCAAGAACGAGTATCTTCTGTGTGAACTCTTTGCACTTGACCGGGTCGGGGACTGTTTTGGATAAGCGGAGAGTCGCGGAGTGCGAAATCCTCAGTCTGTAGCGTCTGGGCGTAAAACACCGTCGAGCGTGAAGTCGTAGACTTGTGGTTCTTGAGCGTGAAGTCGTAGGTTTGTCGCCTCTCGAGCGTAAAAGCTACCGAGCACAAAGGCATCCGGGCGAGAAAAACCATAGACTTATAGCTGCTTGAACGTAAAGCCGTAGAATCGTTGCTGTTGAGTGTAAAAAGCTCCTTTAGCGTAGGACTTGTGGATCTGTAGCTCCTGAAAAGAGAATTTCTTCGAGCGTGAAGTTCTGCGGATCTGTTGCTTCTGAGCGTAAACTGAGCGCCACCGAGCGTGAGATCATCGATTTGGTATCTGCTGAGTGTAAAGCCGTAGGTTTGTCGCCTCTCGAGCGTAAAAGCTACCGAGCACAAAGGCATCCGGGCGAGAAAAACCATAGACTTGTAGCTTGCGAGCGTAAAATCGTAGATCTGTTGCTGTCGAGCGTAGAAAGCTCCTTTAGCGTAGAACTGCTGAACTGTCTTGCGCGAAGAATTTTTCGAATTCGCTGACTGTCCGTCTTTCGAGGGTAGTGGGCTGACGTAGCACCCAATCATATCCGACTATTTAATGCGAGACTTGGTTAGGGTCTCGAGGAGTCCGTCCGAGGATTCGAGGAGTCGATCCGGACTCGAGGAGTCGATCCGGACTCTATATATATCCCAAGCTTTGGAGAGAAAAACTTTTCATCCGTCTTCGAGAGTTCTTGACTGTTCAAGCTTTCTCCTTCATTCCTTCTCTGAGCATTTCGAGCTTTCAGAAATGGCGACGAAACAAACCTCCTCCGCTAAGGGAAAGAGTATAGGTTCTTCTTCTTCTCCCACTGCCCCAGCGAGGGAGTCTTCGGTCGGGCAAGGTGGACTTCCTTCCGAAAGTATCCCGCCGACGGGCAGCGCACCCGGTCTGAGAGGTAGAGCCTTTGGGGTGACAAGAATAACGAAAAATCCTTCGCGCACGTTGAACGTGACCGCGCTAGGTCGTCTTCTGTGCTGATAGCCTCTTCGGAGGAAGATGATGCACGGAGGCATTTTCATCTTTTACGCCCACATTTCTCGTGTGCCAGCGTAGAAGCTCCACATTTTCGCAGTTCCGAGCGTAAAAGCTCTGGCTACCGAAAAGCTGGCGTATATCGTAAAATAAGCATTTTACGTTTGTGGAGGGGACTCCCGGTGTATAATAACCATATTCGTGCAATCCTGGCGTAGAGCATAGATTGTCGTTTCTTTGGTTCTGTATGTTTGTGCAAGATTTTTGTAATGACATACTTTCTTTGCACCTTTGTAGTTAACTTGGGTGAGTCTCCGCTGACCGAGGTGATGGGTTCCTCCGCCGGGATGCTGCACTCGAACTACCTGGAGGACTTGTCCCACGTGGCATTTCCCCTCTCCGGACCCCAGTATCCTGAGGGAAGGGGGTTCCTGTTATCGGTTCAGGGCGAGCGGGCACTGCTGAGCATGATCAACGGGGAGCCCCTGACGTATGTAGACGGAGAGTGGTACATAAAGCCGGCTTTCCTTTTCGGGGACATGATCGACAAGCGGTCCCAGATGAAGCCTAAGAGGGAACCTTGGGTCTTTGCTGTCGAGAGCTTGGTTCTGTACCTACCGACGATGCCGAGGGATTATCCCATCTCGGCTTTCTTCCATGCCACTCATCCCAGAAAGATGTCGTGGACGTTGACTCCCGATCTTCATGGCAAGCCGGAGAAGATCTTTCATCAGAAAGGAGCTGACCAGGGATCGTTTGTCAGTCGTCCTTCTGGTCCTGTGACGTTGTTCCGGAGATTGTACCCGGGTGGCGTCCCGAGCGAAGACAGCTCTGTGATCCAGCCGGTCCAACTGTCGACTTTCTGCAACAGCTTCATGGGACGAGGTGGGGTGTACCCCAAGGAGAATCCTCGGTGTAATGGGTGGGTCACCCCAGCAAACCTCCGATGGACCAGCCTAGTTAACTGGGCCTTGAAGCGCTTTCGGCAAGAGCTAGAGGGCATTGGGCTGTATGCCGCTGTGAGCGCGACGAGCGTCGGGTTGCCTCCCAACCCTAATTTGTTCCTGGCACTGATGGAGCGATACGTTTCGCTCACTGGGACCTTTGCCACTCCACTGGGGGAGTTGGGATTGGCCCTTCATGAGATGGCGGTTGTCTCGAGGCTGCCGATGGGGGATACCCCGTATGAAGAGTATGTTCCCACCAACCGGGAGTTGGGGGATTCGGACCCTCGGGTGGCAGATGTGTATCAGGAGCTGATGTGCCAATACCTCGCCTGCACCACTTTTTACAACGAGCCCTCTGGTTTGGCCCACACTACCAAGTAGATGTCCTACCTCTTCTTCCACCGAGCTAGAGCTGCCAGGTTGGAGAAAGTTTCGGGGGGCAAGAACGAGCCCGTGAACTGTTTGGGCGTGCTTAGTGCCCAGGTCGTGGATGGCCTTATGGAGGAGGCCAAAGCTTCGGACCAGATCCTCGTTGAGAGGGTAGGAAAGTACCCCGAAGGTACTACGGCCCGTAGTTACCTGAGGCGCTGTCGCAGGCCTCTATCCAAGGAAGCCCAGCTGGCTGGTTTCCTCTCGTTATGGCTGCGTCGAGTAGTAGTGCCTGGTACTGCGTCCGCGGACCGCATTCACCGGAACATCTTGTGGCCGGCAGTGCGCCTGGTGTTCGGGGCAAGACTGGGCTTGCTTCCTGCCATGGTGTGCCGTATACAGGCGGGCTTGAGAGCTCTGATCGATGGGTTGCTTGCTGATGAAGCCCGGCGTGAGAGTTTTCCCAGGGTAGAATTACCATACCTGTATCTGATGGGTTGGTTAATTCTCCACAATCCCCGGGTGATGTCTCCTGGCTCTGGTAGCAGCTTAGGGGGAAATTTCTTGTTGAACTACAAGGATTCTCCCTGGAACGTGGACACCGTTCTAGATTGTCGGCTGGCATTGAACCTCAGCCATGGCTGGAAGTTCCTCTGTACTCTCCCTCCCGTAGATTGCAATCAATTAGGGATGAGGCTTGAGGACTCGGGTAGAGAGAAGACCGATCTTTCTCCGGAGGCTTTTAATTGGCTGGTCTGCATTAGACCCTCCCATCTCCTGTACAGGAGTGAAGACCATTGCTTCTTCGAGCCTTATTTGCCTAGTCAGTTCGCCAGGCAATTTGGGTATGGCCAGCTGCACGTGGGCAATGCCATCACCAGCTTCAGGTCCAGAGGCGGGCTCATTGATGGAGCCAGAGGATGGCGGTATTTCACCACGGGTTGCACAGGAGCAGCCTTCGTCATGCCGGATGTCACCCCCTCTACGGAGCTGCGCATCCTTCATTCTTACGCCCAGTTTTACGTGGCGATCAACACCTTCCACCGCGATTTCGACATACGCGGAAGTCTTAGGGTGTCCTCTCCCATTGCCGGGGGAGGAGTTGAAGTTCCCTCGGTTTCTCCCGATGAGGGTGAGGAGTTTGATACTCCGGATGAACCCCTGGAGTCGATGCCGGGGTGTGAAGTGCCTCCGCCTGCGGGGTCTTTGGTAGTTCCTCAGAAGCGAAGGGCGCCTGCTCCTAAGGAGGCTTCTGTTCGTAAGAGGAGGAAGGAGACAGTTGCTCGTCCTTTCCGCATTCTTGGTGTTGAAGCTACCGGAAGTGGGCCTACATCTCCCCATGTCGGGGATGAGTCTTTGGCTGGAGGTTCCTCGCCTTTTAGAGAGGGACCCTCTATGGTTTCGGTTGGCGGCGCCGGAGGATCTTCGCTAGGGGTCGCTGCTGTGGCTACTGCTCCGGGTAGTGGAACGAGATCACCTAGGTGGCCATGGCAGATGGGAGGATCCTTCCCTGGACCCGCAACGGATAAAGCTCCTGCTGTGCCTAGCGAGATTCCAGTTGACGAACCTCGACAGCGTCTTGGTGGAGACTTGGAGGAATTTCGGGCGATGTCGGTTGGTCCACCTCCTTCCCCAGGTATGATAGTTTGCATTGCGTCCTTAAAGCGAGGTTTAGCTGCCTCGGCTGCAGATGCGCCATATATACCATTGGCCCCGGGTAAATATCGTTTTCATGTCTCCTTTTAGAAAGGTTACCGTTGTACTGATGCCGACTTTCGGGTTCTTTCTTCTCAGGGGATGGAGCCCACGGGGAGTGTAGCGTTGAGCCGCCTTCCGGCTCTGCTCCGGCTCCTGGCGGTGATACGGAGGCACCTGATCTTGAGGAGGAAATACCCTCGGGGGCTAGCCCGCCTGGAGTGGTTTTGTCATCTCGAGAGGAGGACGAGCCCGTCACCGTGACCTCGCCTTCGGTTGCACCAACCGTCGAGGCGGCAGCTGTCGAGGCGGCAGCTGTGGCTACCTCGTCTGCAATCGTCTCTGGTGGGGGACTCGCTGATATCGCGGTCTCTCCTGGCGTTCAGTCGGGTTTAGTTGCGCTGACTGAGCAACATACCAGCCTCTTTTACACCGGTTTGGGAGCGATGATATCAATGGTGTTGGCGAAGAGTCTGGATTTCGAGCGCCTAAAGAGAACTGCCCAGTTCTCGATCGGGGTTGTCAGGGAGTTCGGCGATTCCGGGGGAGCCGATGCCCTGGAGGTGATGGTTAATGGTTTAGAACAACCCATTAACGAGTATTTGCGGTTGGCTCAGGGCAGTCTTGACGCTGAGGCCCAGACCAAATACGGTCTTATGACTGCGCATCTTGCCAAACGGATGGAAGACCTGAAGGAACTCCTTCGAACTCGCCAGCTGGAGGCGATTCAGAGGAAAGCCGCCGTGGATGAGATCCTCGCCCTCCAGACAACGTGCCAATCCGAGCACGAGGGGAATGTAGCGAGGATTCACAGGTTGAGGGAGAAACTCGCTCAGGCAGAAGAGTGGGCTTCCCAGTCGTTGGCAGGCTTGGATGTGGTGGCCGGTCGACTGAGCACAGCGCGGCGGGATCTGGATCGCGCGGAAGGTGCCTGTGCGGGCGTTCGTCGGACGATAGCCGAACTGTCCCATTCGAGTGACAACGAGGCACTGCTGGAGCGGGCCCGTGCTGATGCTCTGGCCATTAGGGACGAGAGGATGGCCGTGCTAGCGCGGCAGCTCCGTGACATGACTGCTCCGCCGCAATGATGTACTCTTTTTTGCCCTTTTTGCTTTCCCAGATGTAATTTTGTTCTCTCTTGGGAATAAAAAGAGACTTTTTCCTAACTTTGGACCCATCATTTCGGAATGTAAATGACAGGTTAGGGCGAGAGTGATATCAGAGGTAGTATGGACGTGATAAACTCTCGGTAAACTTCTGCAGGGCACATCTATTCAGAGGTCATACGGACATGATAGAACGTGCTTTGGCCAAGTTTTGTAGGTAAAGTACTATCAGAGGTGAGATAGACGTGATAGGCTTTACTAGAGATTACAGCTCAGAGGTAATATGGACATAGCTGTTTTGTGGGCCTATTACTTTTTGCGCACCTAGGTACAAGTAATAGGTTTGAGGACAAGCCCTGCTAGAGGTAATATGGACGTAGCAGATTTTGTGGACCTAACACCACTGGCGTACTTAGATTTAGTACGGGTGTTAAGTTGAAGTGACGATCGATATCAGAGGTGATAATCGATGGTCAGAATCTTGGAAAGCCTGTTCAGAGGTGATATGGACATGGCAGATTCTCCAAGGAAATACAGTTCAGAGGTGATATGGACATGACTGATTTGTGGGCCTATTGCTTTTTGCGCACCTAGGTGCAAGTAATAGGTTTGAGGACAAGCCCTGCTAGAGGTAATATGGACGTAGCAGATTTTGTGGACCTAACACCACTGGCATACTTAGATTTAGTACGGGTGTTAAGTTGAAGTGACGATCGATATCAGAGGTGATAATCGATGGTCAGGATCTTGGAAAGCCTGTTCAGAGGTGATATGGACATGGCAGATTCTCCAAGGAAATACAGTTCAGAGGTGATATGGACATGACTGATTTGTGGGCTTCAACTAGTTTCTTCTTTGAAGTAGTTTCGTCGGATTACGAGAATCTCGCCGTATTCCTCCTGAGTGGAGGAGATTAGGCGTAGTACTTCTTCAGGAATTTGCCGTTGATAGGAGCCATTAATAGGTCTCCATTGGGCTGGGCTAGTCTGTAGGCTCCGTTCGAGAATGTTGTCTCGATCACATAAGGGCCTTCCCACTTGGGCTGGAACTTGCCTTTACTCCTGTGAGTAAGAATCATCGGCCTTCTTACGGCTAAAACTAGCTCGCCGACTTTGAACACCCTTTCCTTTACTTTACGATTAAAAGCTCTGGAAATGCGTGCTTGGTAGAGCGCGATGCGCTGTTGAGCTTGGAGGCATTTCTCGTTTAATCCTTCTAGCTCCTGAAGCCTTAACAGGTCATTCTTTTCTTGAGTCAGCTCGTTAGCCACGGCTATCCTGAGCGACGGGATCTGGATTTCAATGGGGAGAACTGCCTCGCTCCCGTATACCAGTGAGAATGGGGTACAGCCTGTCGGCGTTCGTACCGTTGTGCGGTATGCCCAGAGACATTCGCCCAGCTTTTCGTTCCAATCTCTTTTGTTTGAAGAGACGAACTTCTTCAAGAGTTTGATAATGGTTTTGTTGAAAGCTTCTGCCAAACCATTAGCAGCTGGATAGTATGCCGTAGAGGCGATATTGTGTATTCGATTTTTATCGCAAAATCGATGAAACGCTTGGCTGATGAACTGGGGCCCGTTGTCATGGATTATCCTTCGGGGGACCCCGAAGCGATAAATGACGTGATGCTTGATGAAGCTGATCACATTAGACGCCTTTACCTCAGCAAGAGGGATTGCCTCTGCCCATTTGGAGAAGTAGTCCGTGATGGCCAGTATGAACTGGTGACCTCGGGAAGAAGATGGGTGAATGGGACCAATGACGTCCATACCCCATGCTTCGAAAGGCCAGGATGCAACTGTAGGATGCAGATGCTCAGATGGTTGGTGTATGAAGTCTGCGTGAATCTGACAGGCTCTGCATTGTCTTGCATACCGTATCGCATCTGTGATCATAGTAGGCCAATAATAGCCCATTCTCCTGATGCGATCCTGTAGCTTAGGACCGGGTTGGTGTGCTCCGCATACGCCGTCGTGAGCTTCCCGGATAATCTGCTGTGCTTCGTCGTTAGACAGACATCTCAACAGTAATCCGTCGTAGGTTCGGCGATACAGGCATTGTGCAGATGCATCATAATAGAAGCATAATGATCGTCGTTTGATGGACACTGCTCCTTTGGGGTCCTCCGGCAAGATTCCGTATGCGACGAAATCTATGAAGGGACTTCTCCAGTCCTTTCCGGGGAGATCTGTGTTCACAGCATGGCTGCGTTCTATGTGAAGGTTGTTCTTCGCACAGAATAAGTCTCTGTTAAGAAGGATTACCGAATCCTGCCTTCTTATAGGAGTGGCTAAGTCTGCGGCTAGACTGGCTAGGGCATCGGCTTCCAGATTCTGAGATCGAGGTACATGCTCCAGGAAGAATCCTTTGAAGGTCATGGCTATCTCGACCGTTGCTTGGTGGTAGGGGATGAGGTCTGGATTCCGGACTTCATATATCCCTCTGACTTGATTGACGATAAGCAGAGAGTCACCGAAAGCTTCCAGGGATTCGACCCCCAGCTCTTTGGCGGCTCGGAGCCCGATTAACAGAGCGTTGTATTCTGCCACATTGTTGGAGCAGGGCTCGCTAAGAGAATATGCTCGGTAGATGACGAGCTGATCAGGAGTGACCAGGACGACTCCTACTCCTGAGACGATGTTTCCCTTGGGACCGGTTCTGGAGGCCCCATCGAAGAAGAGTTGCCATGCGTCGGTCTCCATTGCAGAGTTATATTCTGCAACTTCGTCGGGAATGTCCTCGTATAACTTGGAGGACTCCGGGATCGGATGGGCGGCTAGGAAGTCAGCCAGTGCTTGGCCTTTAATGGACTTCTGCGGTACGTATACCATGTCATATGGCGTTAATAGCATCGCCCAAGTCGCGAGTCGGGAGTTAAGAACACTCGGTTTGCTCATTAGTACCCGCAGAGGGTTGATCCTGGAGATGATATGAATGGTCTGTCCGGTGACATAGTGTCGTGTCTTCTGGACGGCGAACATCAGAGCCAAGCATTCTTTCTCCACTGGGTTGTACCGGTGCTCGGCCCCGACCATCATCCTGCTGAGGTAGTAGATAGCTTGTTCATGCCCCATGTCGTTCTTCTGTGCAAGAAGAGCTCCTAGTGAATGATCCATTGCTCGAACGTACAGCAAGAATGGTTTTCCCATGACGGGAGGTGCCAGAACTGGCGGACTGGTGAGGTAGCGTTTGATGTCTCCGAACGCCTGCTGACAGGTTTCGTCCCACACGAAAGATACACCTTTCTTCATGAGGTAAGAAAAGGGCTGACATCTCCCCGAGAGGTTGGATATGAATCGCCGGATATAGGCCAGACGGCCTTGAAATCCCCGGAGTTCCCTCAGATTACGGGGTGGTCGCATTTCTACGATTGCCTGGACTTTGTCAGGGTCCACCTGGATGCCTTTGGCGGTGATGACAAATCCCAGGAACTTGCCACTAGATACACCCAAAAATGATTTCGTAGGGTTCATCTTGAGTTGATGGCGACGCATTAGCTCGAACACCGTCCTCAAGTCTTGGAGGTGATCACCTTTGAGGTGGCTCTTGACGGCTATGTCGTCTACGTAATATTCCACTGTTTTGCGTAAATGCTCATGGAATATGTTACTCATGGCCCGTTGGTATGTAGCCCCGGCATTCTTCAATCCGAAGGGCATGACCGTATAGCAATATACCCCCAGTGGTGTCCGGAAGGCAGTGTGCTTCTCGTCTTCAGGATGCATCTTGATCTGATTGTATCCCGAGAACCCGTCCATGAAAGACATGCGTTCGAAACCGCAGGTGTTGTCGATCATGATGTCGGTGATAGGAAGAGGGAATTCATCTTTGGGGCAGGCCGCATTTAGATCCCGGTAATCGATGCAGATACGCACCTTCCCATTCTTTTTCATGACTGGGACAACATTGGCGACCCAGTCGGGATGTTGCTCTTCACGGATGAAGCCGCAGGCTATCAACTTCTTGACTTCAGCTTCAATGGCGTCCATCATATCCGGGCGGAACCGGCGTTGGTGCTGTTTGACAGGCCTTGAGTCGGTCAAAATGTTGAGCTTGTGAGTAGCCACCTTCGGATCGAGGCCTGGCATATCCTCATAATTCCACGCGAAGACGTCGACGTATTCTTTTATCAGTTGGATGATTTCTTCCCTTTCAGCTGGGGAAAGATAGTTACTGATAAATATTGGCTTTGGTGAGAGTTCACCCCCAACGTCGATTTGGATAACTTCGTCTTTAGTGGGAGGTTCCCTTTGCTCGAAGCGAAATTCCCACTGCGTACCCATGTGTTGAGCCCAAGCGTCGTTTTCGAACAACTCAGATTCTTGTTCGCTTGCCTCTAAGGGATCTGTCGATGCCATATTCACCGAGAATGTTTGTCCGAGATCGTTGGACGAGTCGGAGGACGTTGAGCCGTCTTGAGGAGAGGAAATGGCGTCTTCAGAAGCCGCAAGGGAGGTCGGATATCCTAACCCGAAGCGGGTTTGTCGGTAGCAAGAGTTGCCGAGCAGCGGCGTACGCCTGCCCCTCCCGTTGTTGAGACCTTGGTTCCGCTTCAGATTGTAGCCCATATTCTGCATGATCTTCAGCGCTTGTGGGCTGTATCGGCGAACCTGTATTTCCCCAGTATCGTCGTCGAAAGCATCTTCTTGGATAGCTGGTTGATTGCGCATACGGCCGAAGAATATCGGACGCTGACTGCTGTAGGTAGGTGGGACGATGAAGATAGAATCCTCATGGGGTCCATACGTTGCGACGACGTTGGATGATGACGCTACTTCCCATACATATGGATGATAGGCCTTTATAGCTCCCAAGAATTTTTGTGCTATTGGTTCTATCTCGTCAATGTACGGGAAAAGGGGACTTTTATTGTCATTGGCAACCGCGTTAGTAGTTTTTACATCCCTTGGTTTTTTGTCGCGCCGAAGGTTGATGACCAAGGGTGGAGGCTTTTTGTTTAAGGTAATTACCAAAGGATCACCCCCCTTTCCTGACCTAGCATCGTTCAGGTGGGCGGTCATAGGCTCTGTGGCCTTTGGACGAGCAGTCCGTCCTTTCACTTTGATCGACAGAGGTTGTTCGACAGAGGGCTCTTCTGGCTCCCGACGGGATTCCTTCTCTGTCTGGGCCGTTACCTCTTCCGTGTAGCTCTGAGAGTATAACACGGCGTCGGAGTAGTAGGATTCCACCCCTCTGAACGGGTTTAAGTCTGCAAACTCGGTTTGCACCGCTCCTTTGGCATCTACATATTTGAAGCATTGATGTAGAGTTGAAGGGACAATGTTGTGGTCGTGGATCCACGGTCTTCCCAGCAGGATGTTGTAGGACACCTCTGAATCAATGACGTAGCATGTAGCCACTGATCTAAGGTTGCCAATCTGGATTCTCAAGCGAATCTTCCCCAATGGTTTACTCTTTCCAGCGTTGAAACCCACAATTGTAGTAGTGGTATAGGCCAGTTCGCTGGTGGGGATCCTCAACGGTCTGAGCAGACTGTGAGGAATGATGCTGATTGACGATCCCAGATCTATGTGAATCCGGTCGACCTCCATGGAACCGATGTATCCGGTGTGATAGAGAGGCCTGTCATGCCTGTTGTGTTTCAGCAGCATGTCGTCTTGGGTGAAAGTGATGTTTGGTACCACCTCCATCACACTGTGGCATTGAGGGCACGCCACGGGTTCCTCGTTGGGGGACTTGAGTTGGGTTAGGCACACATCCGCTTGCATCAACGCTTCGCTCAGGGCTAGACGAGTGTCTTGGGAGAGCCTGAGTAGCTCGAAGATGGACAACCTGGCTGGCGTATTGGCCAGTTGGGCCAGGATGTCGAAGTTGTACGGTTTCTCTAAACCTTTGTTTGGAATATTCTTCACAGGTACATCGAAGCGTACTTCCTTTTGTTTTCCCTTGTCCGCTGGAGTTGGTCTTGAAGGACCGATCTCTGGTGTGGCGGGCTCGGGTCCCGAAGGCTTGGTGGCTGGGGCGTCTTCCGGGCTCGTGCCGTAGTCCTTGAGGTAGGCTTTCCCTGATCGGGTTGCTGTAGCCAATACCTCATCTTCTTCTGGAGTTGCAACCATATGGCATGGTTTGCATTTGGAGTTCTTTCTAGACTTAGCTCTGATAGCATCAGTCTCTTCCCCGATTTCTGACACCAGGTCAGGATGAACCCACATAATCTCGCCTTGCCGGGTAGTTAGGGGTACCAGGTTGCGATTTTGATCCCGAGCTGGAGGGAGATTGACGATGTTCATCGTTGCTCGGGAAATAGGTGTGACACCATCCAGGATCGTTCGGGGAGGCAGACTGCCAAACTGGAGAGAGATCATGTTGGCCGTGACCGTCTTCTCGGTGTTGTGCAGGGTGATCGCCTTAGCATCGATTAACCCCTGGATCTTCCTTTTCAGTACGTAACACGCCTTTGTTGGGTGGTGTACGTATCGGTGGAAGACACAGTATTTGGGGTCGTTAGTATTGCCAACTTCCTGGGGCCGCCTCAGCTCTGGAAGGGTGATCTTGCCACTCTTGAAGAGACACTCGAATATGCTCGGGACGTCGTCATCGTCGAAGGAGTAGACTTCAACGGGTCTGGAAGTCCCGGGCTTTGCTTGCGCAGTTGCCGCAATCTTTGGTCTGGCCGTATTGATTGCCAGGGCTTCTTTCCCTTTGGGACCACGAGGGTGGTCGCTGCTAGGAGATGACCTCTTGCCTCTGTCGGAGGCGGAGATCATGATGCCATTGTCGCGCGCCTTGCGACTATTGTCTTCGGCTGCTACCGCCGAGATGATGAACGAGGGCCAATCACGGAACTGATATGGTCCTGTGAACACCGAGACCACGGGAAGGAGGTTCTTCCTGCAAATGTCCACCAATGCAGAGTCGGGAACTCCTGGAGGCATTTGTAAGGTGGCCTGACGAAAACGTTCGATGAAGATGCGAACGTCTTCCTTTTCCTTTTGCTTGACTTCGATGAGAGAGGACATAGACATGTCCATTCCTCCCTCGTAGAACCGTGTGGAGAATAAAGTTCTGAAGTCTTCGAAGGAAGTGATGCAGTTATCCGCCAAGCTGCGGTACCACTGATAGGCTACTCCTGAGAGGCAACCTTTGAACACCCGAGTAAGGAGGGCGTCGTTCCCTTGTAGCAGCACCGTCATCATGCTGAAATAATTCATGTACTGGCTCGGCGATGTTTTTCCCTCGAACAGGGCCATGGTCTGAGGTTTGTACCTTGGCGGGAAAGGGACTTCCTCCCAGATAGCTGGGTAGGGCTGGTTGATTCCCAGTTTCTTGAGCTGATCCTTGTGTTTCAAGGCGTCAAACTGGGCTTTCAACTCCCGGACTGCCTGCATCGGATTTTCAGTCGGAAGTGGGGCCATGGAGTGGTGCGGAGTTGGTTGTATCGTAACCCCAGCGGGAGGTAAGGCACTCTCTGAGTGAGGAAGCGGAGGAACTGCTGACTCTTGATCCAGCGCGGGCTCTTGGCTCGGGTGGGATGGTGGTAAGTCCACCCCCACACATATCTGAGTCGGCGGGACCGATGCTTGAGCCATGGTAGCTGCGTGCTGAGTTAGCATCATCTGGTGCATGTTTTCCATCATGGATTGCATTTGTTGCAGAGATGTTTCCAGCGTGGTGAGGCGTTGTTCCGCATCTCCTGACGGTGAAGCTTCCTCGCGTTCATCTTCAACGGCGTAGGCTCCCATCTCCCTGGGCGTCATTGAAGGATTAGTATAGGTCGCTGTAGAAGTCGACTCTACACTTTCTGCTTCTGATTCTTGGCGACCCCCAGTGTCGGAATCGGAAGAGGATGGAGCTGGCTGTCGTGACTTTGCGCGAGTGTTCTGGAATACTCCGGCTTCCGTGTCACTGAACCTCCTTCGGCTCGGGGGCTTGGAGGGATGACGTCTTGAACTCGACCCTCCTCTACGCAGGTGTGAGGCCATGTTTACAGGCGCATGCGCGGGTTCCTCTCCCTGGAAAGACAGAGAGTAGCCCAATCGGTCGAAGACCGATCGTTTTGTTTTGGGACAGCAGCAATTAATCACAACCTTGTGGCTATTACAATGATGCTCGCTAGGAGGCGTAATAGACATGTTGGAAGGTCCCCTCTCTTTACGCTTCTGGACTAGATATTTGCGTAGGTCAGGAGGAGTTGCCGGAGAGGCCCTTAGTCGGCCATTGGTTTCTCGCGTGATCCGGAGGGTAGGCATTCTGTTCCTTCGCTGGCGTGAAGGCCAAGAGGTTAAGTAGCCTGCCGCTTGCTTTCCTTCGCGGAGATCACAGCGCTTATCTGGTTTACCGTAGAGGTCAGATGATGTCTTGCGCGTGGAGCGAGATCTGTTCTTCCGTCTTGGCGCCGAGGCACCATCGGAAGTTCTGTCTGTACCGCGCGGAGCGGGAGACAGATTTCTACGCGTAAAGCGCAGTGAAGGCTTCTGGGTTAGCGCTGAGGCTTCGCCCGAAGTTTTGTCTTTACCGTGCGTAGCGGGAGACTGTTTCCTACGCGTAAAGCGCAGTGGATTCTTCGGGGTTAGCGCTAAGGCTTCGCCCGAAGTTTTGTCTGTACCGCGCGTAGCGGGAGACGGAATTTTACGTGCGGGGCACGGAGGGAGCGTCGCTACAACCTCGTTGGCCGAAGAGATCGGAGAGATCGGAGAGTCCGGAGAGATCGGAGAGATCGGAGAGTCCGGAGAGATCGGAGAGTCCACAGGAATAGTAGAGGATGTCTTGGGCATCCACACATTGCGCAGCTTCCTGTTGTCCTGGACGGAGAGAGGGCAAGAGCTACCCCCGGCTCGAAGCATGTCTTCGTAGGCTGACTGGTCGAAATGAACGACCAGCGTCTTCTTCACGGTTCCCACGGATACCGTATCGTGTTGAGCAATTACTTCCTCGTCAGAAGAGAAAGATGTCCCCAGCAGAGTCGCCATCTTGTTTGTGGTATTAAACGAAAGGAATGAAATTGTATTTCAATGACGGGGTTTATGCGAAACCCGCGCCCTTCTGTTTACAAAAAAACTTGTACAATGTAATCCTATACGAGGATGTGGGAGTACAATTTATTTAATCTGGGTATAAATTGCTATAGGTGTCTGATCTGCGGTCGATCACTTTAGCCCTTGGACCACACGATGTTGAAGAAGTGCCGTAGAAGACAGGTAGCAGCTTCGAAGGTTGCAGAAGAGGTTGGACGCACGAGGCCAAGGTCGTCGATCCCTGCTCTTTGCCTGCTCTCCGGGCTCTCTCTCTCCCTCTCTCTCTCTCTCTCTCTCTCTCTCTCTCTCTCTCTCTCTCCTTGGACGATAATTCTCTCCTGGATGATAATTCTTTCTCCCGGATGATAATTCTTTTTCCGCTCTTCCTTCCCCATTGATAGGGGTCTCTATTTATAGAGTTTTGGTGACAGTGACCACTCCGTCGGTGTAAAAACCGAGGAGTGGGAAGTACAACACCCTTTTACACAACGGTTAAAGTAACCAATGCCTGTGTATGGATGATCTTTTGAATGAGCGTATGACGCGGGTCCAACTAAGGGAACACAACGCGTACTATTGCTACGAAGATCACGGCGTAAGAGCCACGCAGGTAGGTATCCCGTGTGTAGAAACGGTTGGCGTAGAAGCCAAATGACTGTCACCCTAGCACGGAGGCCAGATAGACATAGAAGCCGAATAGGCGTAGAAGCCGGATAGGCGTAGAAGCCGGATAGGCGTTGAAGCCGGAGAGGCGTTGAAGCCGGATAGGCATAGAAGCCGGAGAGGCATTGAAGCCGGATAGGCATAGGAGCCGGAGAGGCGTTGAAGCCGGATAGGCATAGAAGCCGGAGAGGCGTTGAAGCCGGAGAGGCGTTGAGAGCCGAAGGGGCACAGGTCTTGAATGGGCGTAGAAGCCGCTGCGTACCGTGCCCGAGTGCTGACGGGGACGTCTTAGCCGGAATCACGGCTTTCGAAGATGTAATCAAATCTTCTACAGAGATTTGCCATCATCCTGTGCATTAAATGCGAAGACGTGTTTCGAAGGTCTGCAGCCCTTCTGTGCATCCGTTGCAGAGACGTGCCTTGACTGAACCTGTCACCGCCCCGTGCAATTAGACGTAGAGACGTGCCTCGAGCCCCGTACGATGTGCAGCTTTTGACGTGGCAGGCGGTTTGTCTACTGCGGAGCGAAAACCGGCTTATGCCTGCCAGTGTAAAACAATGCAGCGTATCCCTCTGTACGCAAAACAGTGGTTTATGCTGAGGGGACATCAGTAAACGACGGTTCGGTGGTATCTTAACCCAATCCTCCGCATTAAATGCAGAGATCCGCCATCATACTGTGGTGTGTGTCCCGAGGGATCTGTGCCTGTTTCCAGCCGTCGTCTGGGTTGCCGTGCAGCACTTTTTGTCAGGAGTCAGAGGCCAGGTTCACTGCGTGACTTGACAGGTTCATTTCGGGGAAGACGAAGCGTCCCTCGTACGCTATTTAACGCTGCTTTGAGAGCGGCTGAGTTTTTACGCCCTGGAGGCGATGGGGGGGGGGTCCCGTCTACGCCAAAGCGGTTTTGGACGTGCTGCACCCTTGAGCTCTTACGCCTGATGGCACTGAAGGCCTTTGCTTGCGCTGCTCTGCATCAATACGCCGCGTAGCTCTTGCCAGCGTATTTTTCATGCTTCTACATAGATAGGCTATTCTAGCTATTTGATGTCTTCTGAATCTGATGGTAATGTTTATTACAGCATTTGGAGGAGTACCTGCAGATTCTGTTGAGACCAGAACTACTGTTGGAATTCAAACTCCAGGCAAGTGTACCTTGTCATACTTGCAGTAAATTGGTTCATACTATTTCCTTGACTTATTTATATATTGTACATGCTTAATCTAGGACCGTGTGATATTACTTAGCGTCCGATTAATATTCGGGTGCCAATACCGTACGCGGAGTTGTTTAACGTCACCTATAGATGGATATCGAGACCCTTTACATTCTCGTGCTTGTATTATCAAGTACGTCATACCACAGGACATCTGACACTGTTCATGAGACAGAATCTTCCTGAGATATTTATGGTGATTCTGTATAGGCTACAGGATTTATGACATAGACTTTATATATATTATATAACTTGCTGCATTAGATATGATCTTGCGTGACATGGACATGAGACATCGTGAATATGAGACGTGTGATTACATTGGGTGGGGAGAGTTTTACCATACAAAAGGCTGATTATATATATATTACTTTACTGGAGGTGCCTTAGACTCTGACACAGAGCTTTGGCACATTTATTGGCCCTTCGAGAAAATACTGCTATGGGTTTCCCCGACACAGAGCCTGTAGTAGTCTCAGCCTGAGTATGAATAATGCTCTCACTTGCATATCACATAACTGGTTACATAGTTTACCCTATTGCTTTATTTATTGCTGCACTGCATTTATTTTGGCATGAGTTATTTTGTACCTTGTTATGTCCCCTGAGGACCTGGATCCGGATTATGTCCCCAGGATTAGCAGACGAGATCTATCCCGAGGTATAAGGGACAAGAGCATTAGCAGGAGCAGAAGCAGAAACATGAGCAGTCTTTGGAGCAGTACCAGAACCCGAGGACGAGGTGATTGCTGAGGATTTCTCCTGAGTATATGCATATTCTATACTCTGTCATTTCTATTTTTAGACTCTTTATTTCCAGTCTATTGAGTTGATGTATCAAACTCATTATCGGGTTATTCCCCGAGTTATGTTTTATTGAAACTTGATATTGCTTTATATTTCTGACATTGATGTATTCATTTCTGTGGATGAGATTAGTATACCCTTATTGTTGTATTACAGCTTAAGTACATCCTGATGGGTCCATTAAATTGGGTTTGCCCATCGGTGTGTGCTGCTGGCCATTGCCACGTGTCTAGTCCCTCGATATTTTGGGACTGGGGCGTGACATGGTTTTTGTGGTAGCCCATGCAGGTCAACGACTAAATTGCTTCAGTTTCAACTTAGGGACCAAGCAAGCCTGCAATAAAGAATAGGATAAGGATCTCATCCACTTGCTTGATTCATTCTTGATCTCTATATCGGATTCGAATTAATTTTCTGACTTGCATCCTGTCTTGATTCCTCTGTGCGTTCTCATAGTTTTCTTTCAATGCAGAATAATGGATCCGCGAACCGGTGACGAGAATCTCTTAGGTATACCACACGATGTTGTGGTCACCTATGATGAGGGAGTGACACCAGAAGATAGAGGACAATCAGTTCAAAGTAATCAAGCGGGCCAGCATACTTCAAGGTTCCGGCGTGATGATATCCCACCTTCGCCGCAGTTCACACCACCAATACCCATATTCCCACAAGGGCAGGCTATGGACGGGCAACAACTATTCCAAATGATCTATGCAATGATGCAAGCCCAACAGCAAATTTATCAAGAGGCTCAACGTCATGAGGCGGAGAACTTGAGGAACAACCTAGTAACTGCACTGGAGCAGGCGAACCTACCAGCTCGACGGCCATCGACGGGCTCTATCACTAATTTTTGCCAACTGAAGCCCCACACTTTTTCTGGCAAGGAGGAGCCCACTGAAGTTCATGAGTGGCTCACAAACACTCAATATTAATTAGAAGCAGCTGAGCTTCCAAAGGAGCATTGGATGACTGCCGTCTGGATGCAGTTGACGGGCAATGCACATCACTGGTGGCTATATGAGGAGAGACGGCTCGGACCAGACCGAGTTACTTGGGAAGAGTTCTCTAGACTCTTTCAGGAGATGTACATTACATCTACTGCTCGATCAGAACTTCGGGACAAGTTCAATCGCCTCATTCAAGGCAATACGACGGTAGAAGAGTACAATGCGGAGTTCATTCGACTGAGTCGCTTCGCCCCTTCCCTGATCCCGACAGAAGAAGAGAAGGTTGAGAAGTTCTTCAACGGACTAAACTTTGAGCTACAGAGAATGATCGGATCTGTTGCACCTACTTCATACACGGATGTCCTTGCTATAGCTCGACGTATGGAGCGCGTCACCAGGAGAGAGTCCAACCTGAAGTGGCCTTTCACATCAGCACCAGCCCGAGCACCGCATGGAGAAGCTGTGAAGAAACCTCACCTGCATCAAGCACCACAGGGAGCTGTATCCAAATCCCTAGCTCTTCCTACCTGTCACTACTGTGGCAAGGTAGGCCATGTTGGGAAGGAGTGTAGACGTAAACTGGGATTATGTTTAGGTTGCGGATCCAGTCAGCATTCAGTAAGGGAATGCACTGAGCGTCGAGAATGAGCACCAATAGTAAATCAACAAGCTCTACCAGCACCAGAAGGATATCAACCAAGGCCACCCTTGGCACCTCGAGCAGCACTCTTCCAGCAGGCCTAGCAACAGCAGAGGGCACCACCTCAAGGACACGGACAAGATTTTGCTATGACTTTGGAGGACGCGCA
The DNA here is from genome assembly GCA_036927795.1 of Iris macrosiphon. Lineage (NCBI taxonomy): Eukaryota > Viridiplantae > Streptophyta > Magnoliopsida > Asparagales > Iridaceae > Iris > Iris macrosiphon. The sequence continues at coordinate 159,760,129 of JAYESA010000004.1, forward strand.
GACTCGTGGAGTAGCAAATATGCGTAAGTTTTTATAGCTATCTATTCTAGTATTGCTTTAGTTCGTGCCTATTAGTTCGTGACCTTAGCCTTAACCTGGTATTTTAAACTTGCTAATAATTAATAACCTAGTTTTCTAAGCTGTAGTTTTCTTGCTTTCCTTCACTCTAGAAATTGCATAACTTCCATTGCTTAGGGAAATGATATTTCCATTCCCTATGTGTTTTTGCTTAAACCTCATCCTTTGATTCTCCTGAATCATGATTCTTGACAGTAATGTGCTTCGAACAATACTTTCAACTGTGTCATCTCTGTTGATCAGTTATTCTTTGATTGCGAGGACGTAATCCTCTTAAGGGGGGTAGATTGTAAACCCCCTGGTTTTTCAGGATTTTAAAAATCAATTTTCAAAATTTTTCTGAATTTTTTCTATGATTTTTTACTAATTTAAATCAAGGTATTCAGGTTATAAGTAATTTTAAATGTGTTTATTAAAAATTAAAATAGTATAAAAATAATATTTTTGGTTGTAAAATAAAATATTAGACATAGGGTAATTTTCTTGGATTTTATTGGACCCCGAAAATATTTTTAAAGACCTAAAAACTAAGTTTTATTAAACCAAAATAAACCCTAAATAAATCCGGTTTATTTTCTAACTGAACCAACCCGAACCGGACCGACCCGGATTAGTCAAACCCAACCAAAACCCTAGCGGGTTGGATCCGGGCCCGTTAGCCGACCCGACCCGCTTCGACCCGACCCGACCCGGTGCTACTGTGTAGCCCTAAACCCGACCCCGACGGAGCCATTTTTTCTCCGCCCGTAACCGCCGGTCGACCCACCGCCTCATCCGCTCCCGCAACGGCCGATCGTTCCTCTTTCTTTCCCCGTCTCCTCCGCTCGTAACCGCCACCGCCCAGCTCCTCCCTCTCCAGCTCTATATAAATTCCACTGCCTCCGCCAGAGCCAGAGCCACCACCACCGCCGGTGCCCTAGCTCACAGCCACCGCCTCCGTCAGCTCCGCCTCCGCCGCGTCTTCCTCTGTCGTCTCCCCCACTCTCCCCGACGAGCTGCCACCCTCTCCACCCAGAGTTCCACCCCTCTCCCGTAACCCTAGCCACCACCGTCCCTCCTCCTTTCCAACACCGCCACCGTCACCCGCTGCACCATCTCCTCCTCCTCCGCCTTCAACTCACCACTCCGTCGTGATCCCCTGCCTCCGTTGCCCTCGACCTAACCCTGCCACCGCCTCGAGCGTCCTCCACCCGAGCCTGAGCCTCCGTAGAGGATCCCCGAGACCCGCCTCCACCAGCGCACTTCGGCAGCCCCCGACTCGACGACAAGCCGACGAGAAGCCGCCAGCGCCGCCACCAGCTCCGGCCGCCTCCGGCGAAGACCTCCGGCAGTAAACCCTATGTCACGCACCAGTCCCAAAATACCGAGGGACTAGACACGTGGCAATGGCCAGCAGCACACACTGATGGACAAATCCAATTTAATGGATCCATCAGGGCGTACTTAAGCTGTAAAATAAAGTCTACGACAATTATGGCACAACTAATCTCATCCATACAAGATAAAATATGATCCACAGAAATAAGAAATGTAAATAATCAACCAGTCTCAACAAAGTGCTTCGGGGAACAACCCGATAAAAATCTGATACACTGGTTCAACAGACCAAAATATAAATGACTGAATAAAGTAAATACTGAGCATGAAACATAGATGCTCAAGAAAAGTCTTCAGCTAACACCTCATCCTCGGGTGTCGGTACAGCTCCTGTATCTGCTCCTGCTGCTGTCCCGTATACCTCGGGATAGATCTTGTCTGCAAATCTTGGGGACATAATCCGGATCCAGGTCCTCAGGGGACATAGCAAGGTACAAAATAATACAAGCCAAAATAAATGCAGTGCAGTAATAAATGAAATAAATAGGGTAAGTATGTAACCATCTATGTGAAATGCAAGTGAGAGCATCACTAGTACTCAGGCTGAGCTACTACAAGCTCTGTGTCGGGGAGCCGGTAGCAGTAATAACAAGTAATGTGCCTAGCTCTGCTGGAGAGTCTACGACCTCACAATAGTAGTAGATAGATATGTAAAACAGCCTGTAGCCTGTGTGTCTCTCCCCACCCAATGTAACCACACGTCTCATGTCCATAACGTCTCATGTACATGTCACGCAAGATCATAGCTAATGCAGCAAGTTATATAGTATCCATGAATATAATGTCTATGTCATAACCTGTATCCTATATAGAATCACCATGAGTATCTCAAGAAGATTCTGTCTCATGAATAGTGTCAAGTGTCCTGGGTATAATGTACTTGATAAGACAAGCACGAGAATGTAAATGGGTCACGAATATCCATCTCTAGATGACAATACACAACACCGCGTACGGTGTTGGCACCCGACTAATAATCGAACGCTAAGTAAGTCACACGGTCCTAGGTCAAGCATGCACAGCAATATAAATGAAGCAAGGAAAGTATGTAACAAGACTGCAAAGTTTGGCAAGGTACACTTGCCTGGGGTTTGAATACCAACAGCTGTCCCTGTATCAGTGGATCCTGTAGGTACTCCTCCAAAAGCTGAAATAAATATCACCAACAGTCTCAGAAAATATCAAATAGCTAGAAACGCCTGTCCTTAAGTCCAATTTGGACACAGGAGAAAAATCACAGTTTTCTGGTCAAAGCGGGGTCCACATGTGGGCCGCTTTGCCCCGAAAAATGTGTCAGGGTCAAAGGTCTCCAAATTTGTCCAACTTAGTGTCAACAAGTCAGGAACGATGATACAAACCCAACGGAACTTCCAGAATTGGATTCTGATGAGCCGATCACAAAATCGCCCGTCAAGTGGAGCCTGTGGGGCCCACGATACGCGATTTTGTCAACGTTCTCAGAATCGAATCAAACTTGGGTCACAGGACCAGCGTATTGCTACGAGTCCGATGGCGCAAGTTTTATCTCGATCCGACGTATGTACATAAAGTTATAACGTGTTCCAGAATAGGCGGATACAAGACGTTTTCGGCGGATACGTGTTGATTCCGGTGTGCACGCACATCCAAATCAACTTCTGCGAAATCTCGCACGTCTGTATCAACGGCGCGCACGTTTCCGTAAAGACCGAGTGTGACCAAGTCGTCCCGTTTGGCGGGGCACAATCAGTTCCGGGGTGAAACGGGGTATTAATTTTCCTGTTTTTGGATCGCGGTTTGCGATCACCGCAGGACGCGACGCACCGAGCGAGTTGCACGGGCATCGAGAGGGTTACACAGTCTACGCATCACAACTGACGAAACAGAAAACGGAATAACGAGGAGAGAGAACGGGTTACCTGAACAGGGCTCCGTGGAACGAGAATTCTTTGTGTCCCCGTATCGACTCGACACAGTATCTGTGTCCTGGCCGTGTCCGGGCTGTTCTAGGGTTAGGGCTTCGATTGCTGGGTCTTCGCAGGAGGCTGCGCTGGCCGGGACTGAGCGGAGGCGGCGTTCGTGGACGACAGCGGCGAGCTCAGGCGGCTGGCAGAGGCGGGACATCGGCTTGGGGCTAGGGCTCGGCTGCTGTCGAAGTCGGGGTCGGAGTCGGGCGGCTAGGCGGAGCTGCTGGAGGGCTGGGCCTAGGGCGGAGGGAGGTGACTCGGGCGGAGGCTGAGGCCGGTTTCGTCGGGGACGACAGGGAGGCAGGGGAGTAGGAGGAGGAGGTCAGGCGGAGTAGTGGTGGTGATGGTCGAGGCGGGGGAACGGCGCTGCGGGTGGTGGTGATGGTCGAGGCGGGGTGTTGTGGAGGTGGTGGTCGGTCGACTGGTCGAGCGGCGGAGAGTTGAAGAAGGAGAAGGCGGCGGATGCCTAGGGTTTAGGCGAGGGGGTCGTCGGCTGCGGCGGAGAGGAGAGGAGAGAAGAGAGAGGGGGTTTGCGGCGGCGGGGCACAGAAGTCGAGGGGTTTTATAGGTCGTGAACAGTAAATCCGGCAGAGATCCGATTAGGGTTCGGTTAGGGTTTCGGGTCCGGGTCAGGTTCGATTCGAATCCGACCCGACCCGACCCGTTAAGGCTGGGTTGGTCCGATTCGGTTCAGTTTGAGTCGGTTCATTTGGTTTAATTCAAATTAAACCGGGTTTATTTGAGGGTTTAATTAGGGTTAATTCTATATTGGTTTTTAGGGCTTTAAAAATATTTTTGGAGTCCAATAAATTCACAAAAAATTACCCTATGTCCGGTTTTCTATTTTACACCATAAAATATTATTTGCATAATATTTTAATATTAATTAATATCATTTAAAAATTATTTAATCACGAAATACCTTAGTTTTAATTGCAGAAAATTACAGAAAAATTAGGAAAAATATATTTTAAAATTTTAGAAAAAATAGGATGTTTACACCCTAACTCTAGCAGCTCCGCCGCCGTGTCGTGAAGCCTCACGAAACGCGCGTTTTAGCTTTCTGCGGATCCCTGTTCAGGTAGTTGTTTCTCTCTCCTCGCTGCCCCATTTTTCGTTCCATCTGCTGTGATGCGAACCCTGCGTGACCCTCTCGATACCCGTGTAACCTGCTCGGTGTGTCGCGTCCTGTGGCGATCGCAAACTGCGACCCAACATCAGGAAAAATAATACCCTATTTTTTCTCGGAACTGAGTGCGTCCCGCCAAACGGGACGACTTGGTCGTTTGCGGACTTCACCGAAAGGTGCACGCCGTTGATACGGACGTGTAGAATTTTGTGAAAGTTGATTTGGATGTGCGTGCACACCGAAATCAACGCGTATTCGTCGACAACGCCCCATATCGGCCTTGTTCTGGAACTTGTTGTAACTTCGTGTACACACGTCGGATCAAAATAAAACTTGTGCCATCGGACTCGTAGAAATACGCTGGTCCCGTGACCCAAGTTTGGTTCGATTCTGAGAACGTTGACAAAATCGCGTATCGTGGGCCCCACGGCTCCACTTGACGGACGATTTTATGATCGGCTCATCGAAATCCAGTTCTGGACGTTCCGTTGGGTTCGTATCATCGTTCTAGACTTGTTGATACTAAGTTTGATGTATTTGGAGAACATTTGTCTCTGGTATATTTTTTGGTGTGAAGTGGCCCACATGTGGACCCCGCTTTGACTAGAAACGGTCAATTTTGCCCCTGTGTCCAAATTGGACTTATGGACAGGCTATTCTAGCTATTTGATGTCTTCTGAATCTGATGGTAATATTTATTACAGCATTTGGAGGAGTACCTGCAGATTCTGCTGAGACCAGAACTACTGTTGGAATTCAAACTCCAGGCAAGTGTACCTTGCCATACTTGCAGTAAATTGGTTCATACTATTTCCTTGACTTATTTATATATTGTACATGCTTAACCTAGGACCGTGTGATATTATTAGCGTTCGATTAATATTCGGGTGCCAACACCGTACGTGGAGTTGTGTAACGTCACCTAGAGATGGATATCGAGACCCTTTACATTCTCGTGCTTGCATTATCAAGTACGTCATACCACAAGACATTTGACACTGTTCATGAGACAGAATCTTCCTGAGATATTCATGTTGATTCTGTATAGGGCTACAGGATTTATGACATAGACTTTATATATATTATATAACTTGCTGCATTAGATATGATCTTGTGTGACATGGACATGAGACATCGTGAACATGAGATGTGTGATTACATTGGGTGGGGAGAGTTTTACCATACAAAAGGCTGATTATATATATATTACTTTACTGGAGGTGCCTTAGACTCTGACACAAAGCTTTGGCACATTTACTGGCCCTTCGAGAAAATACTGCTATGGGTTTCCCCGACACAGAGCCTGTAGTAGTCTCAGCCTGAGTATGAATAATGCTCTCACTTGCATATCACATAACTGGTTACATAGTTTACCCTATTGCTTTATTTATTGCTGCACTGCATTTATTTTGGCATGAGTTATTTTGTACCTTGTTATGTCCCCTGAGGACCTGGATCCGGATTATGTCCCCAGGATTAGCAGACGAGATCTATCCCGAGGTATAAGGGACAAGAGCATTAGCAGGAGCAGAAGCAGAAACATGAGCAGTCTTTGGAGCAGTACCAGAACCCGAGGACGAGGTGATTGCTGAGGATTTCTCCTGAGTATATGCATATTCTATACTCAGTCATTTCTATTTTTAGACTCTTTATTTCCAGTCTATTTAGTTGATGTATCAAACTCATTATCGGGTTGTTCCCCGAGTTATGTTTTATTGAAACTTGATATTGCTTTATATTTCTGACATTGATGTATTCATTTCTGTGGATGAGATTAGTAGACCCTTATTGTTGTATTACAGCTTAAGTACATCCTGATGGGTCCATTAAATTGGGTTTGCCCATCGGTGTGTGCTGCTGGCCATTGCCAAGTGTCTAGTCCCTCGATATTTTGGGACTGGGGCGTGACACCCTAAACCTACTCCTTGGCGATCAACTCAAAATTGATAGTTTAAAGTTGTAGGAGACGCTATGGTTTCAAAAAGTAAGCACCAGGTTGGCTTCGGCGGTTTGGCATGTATCAAAGGAAAGAAACAACTGAATCTTTCAGGGATTATGCACGGTCACCATTGGTATTATTTGTAATGTATAGTATGATGTAAGAGCGCTACTGGGAGAAAGTCCCTGAGCTAAAATTACCTTTATATATATATATATATATATATATATATATATATATATATATATATATATATATATATATATATATATATATATATATATGGAAGAGGTAATTGTGTTACCAACTCCTGACCCAAAGACCTAAAAATTTAGTCCGAATGTCCCACACATCCCGGCCAGAAGGCTCGCACCTGCACCACACTTGAACCGCACATGCATCGCACCTGAACCGCACAACTAGTCACATTAATTCTCCCACAGAGAATTAAATGTTCTTCCCCCGTTGCTCGAACCTACAAGCTCTTGGAGGGATATGTCTCACTCTAACCACTTGAGATAGAGGTCATTGGCTATATATATATATATATATATATATATATATATATATATATATATATATATATATATATATATATATATATATATATACTTGATTTAGAACTTAGAATACTTTATCACCGTCCAGCCATATCAATCTCTGTAGTGCCGCCGCCAACTCCTCTTAAGATTTTCATTTATATATATATATATATATATATATATATATATATATATATATATATATATATATATATATATATATATATATATTTGACCACTATATTATATTTTGATAGAACAGTGGATTCCAAGGTTATGTCATGTAGAACCCCTTTCTCTTCAGATATGTTTGGTAAATCTATTCTATAACTTTACATACGACAATTATGATTAATATTGGTACTGACGTATTTCTAGATTGTGAAATCCGAAATGTTCATTAATTGTTTTACAAGCGAAATATGACAATGATCTTATTTGGCTTCTTGTATTCGTTATCAATCAGAAGTTTGTTCTTACGAAAATCATGTACATGCACGTAGCTCCAAGATAAGTATTGGATTCGTACTTGTGTTGGATTTATACAACTCTATCATAAATATATTTGGTTAGAAACTAAGTTCCCAAAAAGAGATTCGAATAGTGTCCATCACCATTGAAGCTCCCATCGTAATCAACATGCCAAGACTCCACGAATTTTTAACTATTGTTAAAATATTATGTGTTGTGCATGTAATATGAAATAACTTTTCTTTCTATATCCAGATTGATCCAACCATCTTCATTGGTGGAATATAAAAAAAAATACTCATATTACATGTGTAAAGTAAACATCAATGATGGTGCAAAATGGTTGGTTCCTAAGTTCACTTTATATATATAACAACATTGGATATTGGTTAAGTCATCTAATCTTAATCATTAAAAAATGAACGGTTAAGATTAGATGACTTAAACAAGATCCAACGACTGTGAAAGAGGGGATGCTTGAGGGATACAAAAATAGAGGATGCAGATCCTCCTCATATATATATATATATATATATATATATATATATATATATATATATATATATATATATATATATATATATATATATTTGCAAAGACGTCCCACTCTTCCTCTCATCAAGAGGATATCATTTTCAAGTTCAATACGTCTTCCTCTCATCTCATGTCCACACATCTTTCAAGATGGCACGAGCAAGTTGAGGCCATCTTGAAAGATTATAACGATCATAGCTATAACAAGCATAATTTCTTCTCATCCTTCATGTATTGCATGGTCTTCTTTGATTGGAAAATGGGAAGCATAATTCCCTCTCCGGATTTTTTCATATAAAGGGACAAAATTTGAGATGTTTGCGGCAAAGGGGAGAAGTTTTGATATTTTGTAAAACACGGGATGACTCGCGAACTCTGTTGGCGAGGGCAGGAGAAAATGGGAGCCCGCCAAATGAGTTGACGAGAGCTAGCATCAAATGGGGAGAGGCCGCCAACTGAGTTGGCGGTGGAGTGGGGCCCGCCAACCGAGTTGGCATAGGGGTGAGAGAATTATAACCGTTGGCTTCTCGGGATCGGTGACGGAGGAAAATAATAGTCGTTGGCTTTTGTGGGGTAGTGGGGGGAGGAATTATAGCCATTGCATAACGGCTAATGCAAGCTTCTATATATACCATCCACAGCTAAATGAATCTTCATCACCCTCTCTTCCTGCCTCAACCAAATCCTCCAGCACTCTCTCGCTCTCTCTCCTCTAACAAAGCCTCCAGCACTCTCTCTGTCTCTCTTTCTCTAGCAAAGCCTCCAGCAATCAAAAAAATTTCTTCCTGTAGCCAAAGTTTATCTCAACTTCTTCTAGCAAAAGTTCTCAACCGTCGTGGATCGTAGCATAAGAATTGTATGCTCACACGACGATAAAGTAAATGGGTTAAATTACGAATGAGGAGAAAGCCAATTTTTTTAACTTATCTGAATATTATTTTTGAAAATATACATAATCATATTATTGAACGTTGTTCTATTCATTACGATTTTATTCTGAAGTCTATTTTTAGTTCTAATTATTTTTTGATAGATAGTGAAGATGCATGTAATTATATTCTTGAGATTAATTCACAATCACGGTATATAAAAATATATGCTATTAAAGTAGCAGCAATATTAGATAATAGAAATAGTGAATTTTTTCTGAATACCAGCATGTTAGTTCTGGTGCTAGTCCTTCTCAAAAATAATTTTATTTTTCCAAGAAGGTCATTCATCAGATAAATTTAACCATGATGATGATAGTAACAATGATGATGAAAATAGTGATGATTTAGTTGAAAATATAGATTATACGGTAGATGATGATGTTGTAAAAGCTATCACTGATGAAGTATTTAAGGGACAATCATTTCCTAGTGGTTCTCACTTTAGAAGCTTTATAAGTAATTTAGCAATCAAATTTAATTTTACTTGTTCAGATAGTGTTATGAATAATGCTCGTGTAATTATATATAGTTGTGATCAACCGAATTATAATTGGAGAGTATATATAAAATCTATTGAAAATGGCGATATAGTTAAAGTTAGTACATTAGAAAATCGTCATTCTTGTTTAGGGAGACTTAGTACAGGACGTCATCGACTAGCTACCGCTGCATGAATTAAGACCATGATAATTGACATTATTAGCGATAATCAGTCATATAGTCCATCACAAATTGTTAAAGATATATATAGGGAGCATCGTATACAAGTTAGTTATTCCAAAGCCTAGAGAGCCCGAGAGACGATATTAGCTGAAATTAATGGTAGTTATGATGAGGCATACACTAGTCTTGAGGAGTATTATTATAGAATTATGGAGACGAATCCAGGTAGTACATGTTTTATTAAAACTGTCGAAAATAATAGCTTTCAACGAATTTTTATTTGTTTTAAGTCATGTATTGACGAATTTTTAAGGGGCTGTTTACCAGTTATTAGTACTGATGGTACATTTTTTTCGTTTAAATATCAAGGTATCTTATTTATCGCTTGTGCTCACGATCCTAACTATCAATTATATCCTATTGCTTATGTTGTTGCTTAAGGTGAGAATAGTGATTCTTGGTCTTGGTTTTTAAACTCTCTTAAAATATCTTTTGAAAGTTTTTTTAATGATTGGTGTACAATTTTATTTATATATGATAAGCCAAAAGGATTAATAAATGCTATTCGTGCTATTTTTCCTGCATCTCCTCATTTTTTTGTATTCAGCATTTTAAACAAAACATAAAAAAAGTTACGAAAGAACCAGCATTTCAACATTTGATAGACTCGCTTACTAGATCATATAATGAAATGGATGCAGAGAGTGTGTTTGATATAATTAAAGCCGAGAGCATAATGTTGTACGATTGGCTTATTGGTGTAAACGATAAAAGTCGTCAATTTGAACATTGGATAACAGCGTATGCTCCTTGTCCTATATTAGATATTAATACTTCTAATCTTGCTGAATGTTTCAATAGCTGGATTAAGAAATTATGAGATAAGCCAATAATAATACTTCTCGATGGTATTAGAGCCAAGATTATTATACTTCATGACAATCGTAGAATAAAATATAGACACAGATTATTGTCCGAAGATGTTAAAGACTATGGCTTGTATTATCAAAGAGAAAACAACCTAGAAATATTAGCTTGATAGTTATAAGTTTGAAATAATAGACCGTGCAACAAGTAGAACCTATATTGTTAATATAACCGACAGATCCTGTACATGTTTTAGATGGTACCATATTTATATACCATGTATACATGCATGTTTTGTTTGTAGATATTGAAATCTTAGTATTAATAGTTTTTATCCTGCAGTATTTTTGACGGAGACCTTGAGAAGTGTATACGCACAAAAAATGGAGCCAATTCCAGTTCCCTATAAGATCCAAGCTCCTTTGGTTAGAGAAGAAATTAGAGTACCAGGTGTAAGATGCAAAGCTAGAAGACCAAAGAAGAACCGCATCAAACCCCGGGATTCATCGACAAGAGAACTTCGTTGCAGTAATTGTGGTGCGATAGGACACAACCGAAGAAGATGTACTAGTCAACCGAGAGAGTAAAATATAATTGTTCAATACAAACTTAAAAATATTGTTATAGTGAGTCTGATAATGAAAGTTGACAAATATTGCAATCAAATATGATTACAAATAATACTTCTAAACATTCATCTACTCCTCCTCCTCCTCGTCTTGCTGAGTCTGGGTAGGCAGCAGTGCTGATAGAGTCAAAAAAAACTATGTGAATATCTGGTAGCTTTCATCTCCAGCATCTTGGTGACTAATACCTGCTCCAGCAGACTCGTTACTAGGGCCCGCTCCAATATACTGGTGACTAAGGCCAGCTCCAGCATAGTATTGGAAAATATCTCCAGCATATTGGTGAATAAGGCTCGCTCCAGCATAATATTGGGGAATGTCTCCAGCATACTGGTAAATATGTCCCTCTGCACCATCCCTCCTACGACGACAAGAGTGTCTCTGTCGTACAAAGCCGGTCGGATAGTCTGGTGGAAGACGTGATTGCACTGGAGGTATTTCAGGTTCCCGCCCAATACCGAGATGATCAACATGAGTCATAAGTTCCTCCATAAGAAATCGACTTTGTGGGAGAAGATTTATCTTAGGTTGTTGCAAATATTGTTGGTATACACCACTCTGAAATATGAAAGATGTAAATTAATTTTTTTATCATATCTATGTATATGTAATTTTGAAAGTGTAATGAAGTCATACCAAATTATGCATGTCATCGACAAAAGCACGCAAAGTATAATCATCTACGGATCTACTCTTAAACCTTTGCTCCTCATATTTGTATACTCGGTTGCTCATAAAAGGGCATTCCCACCATTGCCTATAATCCAAGTTACCAATGTCTGCATAATGTAAACAAAATTTGAGCAAACTATTTATACTAAATCAATACGAATAATGAGTAACATAGAACTTACATTCCTCAGCAGATCTTAGTCCGGGAGACATGTCCCTCATACTATAATTCTCGAGTCGATTATTCCAATCAGCAACGAGACCAATGATTCGTTGTATTGCATTTGCTGGCTCATAACCGACAGTCGGTGGATCATTGGAAATTATTTGACTCATCCTGAATTATCGAAGAACACGGTCTGTCGGATGGTACATGGTGAACCGATCATATATAATATAAGATCTGTGTAAACTAAACGAATATGATGTCCTCTTGATTTCTGGAGCATCATCTTCATATGGGTAAGGTAACTAGGTAACATATTTAATGACATTGTATCAAATAGATATAATTTTTCTCTACGATCATAACTGTAATAATTTAAAGATATTTATCAGATATTTAAATAATTATCTCATGATACTGTAGTGTATCAAATTGGCTACGATAATGTGATACACTCATGTATTGGTAGCGTTGATAATCTACTACATCTGTGGGCCATCGCATAGCAACCGGAAAGACTCCAACATTACTGAGAATGCTAGTAATAGGCCTACCAATATAGAAATGCTCGTAGGACCAGAACTATAAAACAAAAATATGACATTAGTACAAACAAAATTTGTATTCTAATATAACTAATTTAGGTCTTTCATTCATACCTGAATCAGTGAAATACATCCACAAATACTCTTACTGAGTAGGTTTTGTCAAATCATCCAAGAATGGTAGAAGCTGCACATTTACCATATTTTTTGATGCGTCGGGAAATAGAATTGTACCACATAAACAGAGCAAATACGCTCTAGTGCAACGAATGACCTGAAAATATTAAGTGTTATATAAACACGAAATTAAGTCATAAACAAATCTTACTAATTAAAATATATACCCGTATTTCATCTACATCAACCACCCCGTCAATAGTGTGATGTAGGTCCATGAAGTTGCCACGAAGCCATATAAACTTCACAAAATGACCGTCTTTTATACCAGATGGAGGGGTAACACCGAGATACCTCTTGATCAGATCATATCACTTTAAGTACGAATCAAAATATATTGTGTCACCTTTAATACGTAACCCTAGTATATTTGCCACATTAAATAGGGTTATCGTCATCTCGCTGAATAAGATATAAAAAGTGTTACGTTCGGGCCACCAACCCTCCGCAAGACTTACAACTAGATGAAGACCGTGGATTAAATATCTAACCTGGTCTATATAGTGGAATCCAAAGAATTCCACCAAAGCCTTTTGGACATAATTTAGCTCCCACGTACGATAGTTTCTTTCGGTCCTCCGATGTACATGGATCCGGGTTCGTAAACCAAGATCATGATCGTATAACTATAAAAAATATATGCATTATATTTTATGTGCAAATTACTTAACTTGCAAACATAATTTAAAAAATTATCTCTCCAGTAAATATTCGACTAGATATGTGGTCTTCACGTTGCTTAATAATAAGATTGGTATTCGGTCCACTAGGAATACGACCGTCATTTTGGTTAGCCATATACAAAAAAACTAGCTATGATCATTTACGACTAAAATATAATAAGTATGTCAACGATTTAAAAAATGTTACAAATAATATGTTTACTTACATTAGATTTTTAGGTTATTTTTTTTCCAGTTGATCTTGCTGCTTGCAGACAGGAAAGTGGGGGAGTGGAGGGTGCTGTGAGGAGAGGAGAGTGTTGTGAGAGCGCGGTGAGGAGGAGGAGTTGGGGGCTGATTTATAGAGGGAGTGAGAGATTTTGGGGGGCAGAGGGTGGGGGGGGGGGGGGGGGGGTGGGTGGGAGGGGGGGGGGGGGGAAAGGGGTCTTCGAGGCAGATGGGGGGTCTTCAAGGGGAGGGTCTTTGAGGGAGAGGGGGTCTTCGGAGTTGCAGAGTGATTCCTGCGTGGCCCGCCAACTGAGTTGGCGAGCGTGTCCAGAGTCCGCCAACTGAGTTGACGAGTACTTCTCGTTCTCTGTGTTGCGTTTGACCCTGCCAACTCAGTCGGCGAGTTGTCCCCCTTGTTGCAAAATACCAAAATTTCTCTCATTTGTCGCAAATACCTCAAAATTTGTTCCTTTATATGAAAAAATCCGTTCCCTCTCATCCTTCATGCATTGCATGGTCTTCCTTGATTGGAAAATGTGATTCAAAGACTATAACGCTGATAGTTATTGCAAGTTGTGACTCTTTTTAAGGAGAACAGATCTACTGTTTCACTAATTCTATTTTATATTCTATTTCTACAATATTATATGTGATTCTTTCTTTTATTTTATATTTTATATCAATTGAAGTCAATATGTAATAGAATAAAAATAGAATATAAGACAATTTGTGGAACAAAATATCCGATCTGTTTCCCAAGAAAGGACACTGGTGAGTGCACGAGGAGAGTATTGAAAGCTTCTATGGATTTAAGGGGTTGTTTGCACGCAGAGCAAGAGGCCAAGGGGAAATAATGGCAGGTTGCTTTGTTGTTGGGCATGTGATGGGCACATGGCACAAACAATATTTACTCTCTTTGTTATTTGCAATCAATTCCTTTGGTTGTATCCAAGTCCCTTTTACTGTTATGTCACATCCCATGCAAGTGATGCACGGAACTATAGGCCAATGTCCTCTCCCCCATGCTATTTTCACTCCCAATGTAGATAATACCCCTTTGATAAGATTGCATTAAATGAAAGCTAATTGATAGAATCCTGAAACTTGGATTCCCGTGTTGAATAAATTCAAACTTTAGAGCATCATTAATAACGTTCATCTAAATTCTGAATTCTAGTTTCAAAATGTAAGTAATTTATTTTATAGGATAGTAAGTTTCATTTTTACTTTTAATTTTTAGATTTTGAGTCTCATTTTAATTATAGGTGTTAAAGATTAGACATTTTAATTTTTAGATTCTAAATTGTAGGAACTTATTTTGTAGAATAGTAAGTTCTAATTTGGAATCTAATTTTCTAGATTGTAGATTTATATTTTGTTTTTCATATCAATTTTTGACCACACAATCTTTGGAATTCGAGCTTACTTTATCATTTTTTACTATTTTTATACAGAATCAACCCATTCTATATTTACCTTCTTTTTTGAAAATTTGGACCCTAGATTACATTGGACAGTTCCAACTACTAATAATGCTCTTCTATTGACAATTTCTTTTAAGACATGATACTTAGTCTGAATCAGTTTCAAGGGATTGCAAAACTTGGATTTAGAAATCTCTAAGTTTACTAAGTCTTATTAGTTTGCACAAGCTTTCCTGCTTAAGTCTCACTTGTATACATGTGCAGACATTGGTTGACAAGTGGAACCTTCATGTGACAATAGGCTCCGTTTGGTTGGAAGGATAAAAAAAAGATCAACTTTGGACAATGCTACGATTACAACCAATCCATATACAACATTCCTACAACCGCCATATGTCGGCCGTCCATTGGAAAAGAGAGGGGATAGATGGGACCAGGTGGGACCATGTTAGTGGGGGAGAGAGATTGTATGGGAGTTGTAGGCATTTGGTAGTAAACTTGGCATTATTCATAAACTTTTCATCCATATGGAAAGAAAGACTATTTTCTTCCTTTGTGTTGGTAGGATGAAAGAAAAATGGAAGTTATACACTTTACTTTGTTTGATATAGAAGAAAAAGTGGAAGGAAGTAAAATAAAAGTATATGATTTACCAATTATATCCTCAACTAACAATATTTATTTACCATTTGATTTTATTGAACTACTTTATAATATTTATTGTTTGATATGAAAGAAAAAGTGGAAGGGTATAATTGTAAATTAAGATGACATTCACTTTTCCTTCCACTGTTTCTTCCACATTTGGAGGGATTGATTTTCTTAAGTTATGAGAGAAAACTAACCTCTCCATTTTTTCTTCCATCTATTTTTTCTTTCATATCAAACAAGAAAAATGTATCACTATTTTCACTTTTCTTTCCTCCATCTTTTTCCTCCCACTTTTTCCTCCAACCAAACACACCCTAAGATTTCACATTTATATGTTAGTAGATGGTATTCTAATCATGCATAAACTTCTCTGGGATTGAAACTTGAAATTTCTTAAAAATGAAGATGGATTTGGGCGTTAAAAATATTAGGGGTGGTGAGCAATGTTATTAAAATTGGACCAGGCCGAATTCGATCGAAATATTGAGTATTTTCGATTATGTTCGAATTGAACCGTCATTTTTTAAGAATCTACTATTTTTAAAACAAATCCAGTACAACAGTCAAAATCGCATGAATCGGTAGATCTGAACCGAACCGGTCCAACTCATTCGCTCATATCACACAGTGACACAATCTATCAATATCATTGTTTTGTGGTTAATATCATTTATATATGGTGAAATATTAACTAATTAAATCATATTTTGTAACATCATATATAATGAACATCACATTATTTATATAGTTTTCTAAGTATTTTTTTTCTTCATATTAATAAAAAATATTATAAAATTTTGTTCTATCGTTTCGACCAGGGTCCGACCACGGTCTAACTTGATTGATGAAATTTTGGTTCGATCATCGGTCCGATTTTTAAAACATTGGTGGTGAGAGATCCTTTTTAGAAGCACGTGAATAGATTTTATTTTTATTATTATTTTAATTAGTGTATATGTACGTGTGTTGAACGTATTTTATACTACTTCAGAAGAACATGTGATTTTTTTATTTTTTTGTACTATTTGAGAAAATCAAAAGTCCTTAATATTTAACTATAGGGAAGAACAAACAACACTCCTTAATTTTTGTCTATGCACAATTACCTAATTAGTCTTGTTAAATTTAATGAATAATTTTAATAGTAAACATAGATAAGGCCATTTTGTTTGAAAAATAAACTTCTACAGTGAAGCCTAACTTTTCTAATTATACCGTACTATAGATTAGTTAAACAATTATAATATTAGATAAATAATTAGTTTGTGTTATTCTAACAACTTAGTAAGATACTTAATAGTATTGAAAAATTAATAATACTAAATTATTATTCAAAAGTTATGATAATTAATTATTAATGAAACTAAGATAAAATTTTAAAATTAATTAATTAATTAGTTATGTTAATTTTTTAATCTTAATTATTATTCAATTATTAGAGTAATTATTTAACATTAACTGCTAAAAAAGTTAAATATATAATTTAAAATTAATTATTAATTTAATAGATAAGTAATTTTTATTAGCTATACTTTTTATGTGACTAGATAATTAATTAGTAAAAAAATATTTATTACTACATAAAAAACTTAAGTAGTGTTTAAATGTTAATAATTAGTTTATAAAATTATTTTTAATAGTAATGTTAATTAGTTATGTTAATTTGTTAAACTAATTATTTATTATTATAATGAACCCTTCTTCATATGCAATTATTAATTTAGTTAGATAAGCAATTATTTTTAGTATTTCTTTTTTTTATAACTTTTTTACATTCCCACCTCCTTCATGTTTTGTTCACGTTGGGTGGGGTTCCCAACCTATGTGTAGAATACTCCGAATGTGGTGAGCGTCATTCGTGTGTCGGAGAAGTTCGGAAGTGCGATAAGCGACATCTATGTCGGAGAAGCTCGGGGATTCGAAAGTAGAGTCAAAACTGTTCTACCAAGGCCAGACTGAGTTTGGTATGAATTCAATCCACATACAAAAATCTAACCGAGTTTGTTCTGAACTTTGTCAATTTTAAATAAAGGGTTTCTTCCTAGACAGACTGAGTTCAATCCGAATTCGGTATGTCGGGGCTGAAAAAGAGTTCGGGTATTTATATGCACCATTGGATCTCATCAATGGTCCAGATTGCTGCAATTTATAAGGTAATATATTCAGGTATTTCATAACCTAAAAACCATCACATCACATCTACTATTGATAGAGATCAAAGTTTACAACTTTTGGAGAGAGAGAATGGGGGATTGACAACTACTTCAAAGGAGAGACTTCTGAGGGTAATTTCTGTTATTGTCTTTTGTTCATCGGGAGTCTGTAATCAGTTTTCAACCTTCAGGTAGTTTTAGTGATCCCGTTGGATATGTGAGATTTTGAAAGAAGTTTGTATCTTCTCATTCCATTAGTGAAGGCTTTTCAGGGTTGCACTCAATCGTCCTGTGGTTTTTTTTTTTTGGATTTTCCACGTCAAAAATTGTTGTCTCTACATTTCTGGTTTTGTAACTCTAGCAAATTAGTTTTTGTGCTTTACTTTGTTTCTCTCGCAGTATTCTTAGTTTAGGGGACAATCTTTGTGTTTCATAGATAGTATCAGAGATTTTGGTCCTACTGATACCAATAGAGTGGTATCAGAGCTTTGGATTCAAAGTATCAGGCGTCAGAGTTGACACATTACCAAAATTTGCACTATTAGCGACAATTTTTTAGCGATGCAAGTTATTGAAGTCGCTATTTTTTGTAATATTACCGACTCCAACAAAAAGTGCCGCTAAACGTCGCTGGTTGCGATGTTTAGCAATATTCAGCGACAACAGTTTCTATTGTAAAAATATATGTCGGTACAGGTCGTCGAACGTCACTAAATTTTTAATAAATAGCGACGTTGTTGCGACATGCAGCGACAACATTTCCTATTGTAAAAATATATGCCGGTAAAGGTCGCTGAACGTCGCTAATTTTTAATTTATAGAGATATTTTACGATATTTCTTTCGTCGCTATATTTTTATTTATCTGCGACGTTTAGCGATATTTACTTCGTCGCTAAGTTTTTATTTATCTGCGACATTTAGCAACGTCTATTTGATACATCGCAAAATTATTTAATATAGGGTTGGCCGGTTCATTTTCCCCCATTCACACCCAAAATTTTGAACCCCCCCACCGACTCCACCACCCCGAGCGCCCCCCGGAGGCGCCCCCCCACCGACTCCCCCCCCCCCCGAGCGCCTTCCTATGGCACGACTCCCCCCCAAGAGCTCCCCTCCGGCATGACTCCTCCCATCGCGAGGCTCCTCCCCTCTAATGACCTTGGGCTTCTCCTCCTCCTCCTCTCCACAACTCCAGACACCTCTAGGTAAATCCTATCCATATATCTCTCTCTCATAGACACAGACATGACATAATACACACACACACTGTCACGACACCGACACATACACGACATACACATGTATAGGGTGGTCGGAACCATGGATTCGTGGTCCAGGACGTCGAGCTTGATGAACCGGTCTAGACCGGGGAGGGACGTGCTCGGGTCTGGCCAACGGTGGGCTAGGCCATACACGGTCTACGGTGCGCCGGACGCGCTCGGCCTCTTTAGAGCCTCCACGGATTCCAAATTTTATATAATAAAGAACTTCTATCAAACACACACACACACACACACACACATACATACATATATATATATATATATATATATATATATATATATATATATATATATATATATATATATATAAAATTCTATGTATTTATATGCAATTTTCTATAGTTTTGAATGACAATTCTTTGTTAGTGGAGCAATTAATTTAGCTGACTAATTTTAATTAATTCAAATCTTGAGCAATTAATTTAACTTATTTAATAAATGATAGGCATGACCATCCTAAATAGGGTTTCTATATATGTATAGGAAAGTCAAGTCAAAGGTTTTACTTATGCATTAATGTAGTATAAATGTTATGAATTAATCTAGGTTCTAATAGAGTATATATTAGAGCGTCAAGCAGAAGTGTGTAGTAGTTGGTGTTAGAAAGCATTATTACCTGCAAGAGACACCTGACGACACCCATATCCTTCTTTATTTATGTCTATCTTTGATGAACATGCATGTGTATCCATCTTTGCATCCATTTGAACGATATATACTTGAGCAATGTGTATCTATCTTACAGAAATGTCTAAACATGGATATGAATTACTAACTACGAAATAGTTCGTGGATATACAACCGTCATCCTGATGACATGTGCAATGTGCGGGATAAATTCATAGAGGGTGTACAACAGTTCCTACAGTTCGCCAAGGCGCCCTCAGTACATGGAGGGCACCAAAATTAAGTGTCCGTGTTTGAGATGTCGCAACTTAAAATATCATCCAGAAGTGGATGTGATATATCATTTGTACTCGAGGGATTTCACGCCGAATTACTATCAGTAGACCTCATACGGAGAACTTGTGCCTTTAGCATCGGAGCCGGAGCCTTATGTGAAGTGGTATATGTATGGAAGATATCGTAACATGGTTTTCGACGTTGCAGGGCCTAGTTTCTGTCACGCTCCGCTCCCAGAATACTGGATAAATACGGAGACTAACATGGCCAACCACACATTGCAGAATACCGAAGTAAGACACAATGTGTTAAGGTTGTCAAGAAGACAAACGAGTGAACTCTAGCATGCTATGACGCCAATCCTAGGGCCGATAAATCATATTATCTCAATCCAACAACACAAGTACAAGAATATATCATACATGAAAGTAAAAAGGCGTCCTGAATTACATGTCGCATATGATCATGAATCTAGTGAATACAAAATGTTGTACTATCAAAGTTTAAATATACATGATCAAATATACCAGGCATGGTCTAATATATACATCATGCTGACCGCAGTCTAAAAAATATAAGGAACTAACTCTGCTCCTTGCTAAATACCATAAAAAGAAGTGATCAAGACGAGGGGTGGAAGAAAGAAACCCACTCGCGAGCTTCGGCCGCAGTCCTACGAGTGTGAGCCATCTTGCTGGAAGCGCGGTGGATCCGGATTCACTTCGGGGTAACCTGGCCATCTAAAGCTAGTGGGGTCAGAACCCCAAGCAACAAGTACCACAAAGGAGCTCGTGGTGATTGACAAAACATATCACAATATAAGGAAAAGAGACATAAAAAATAAATGCAGATATAGACTTGTACGGTACCAAGTTACTTGTCTCAAGAATAATACTGGAAGAACTGATAATAAGTGCAAAAATAAAAGTAAGGCAACGAGCGGCAAGAGAGCATAGAAACTACTCTGGATCCGGACCACAACCCTTAACCTAAACAAGGACCGGGGTTGCAGGCCTTTACCCGAGCAGAACTTAGCACCCTCACCACGCGTCAGAAGAAAATAAAACTAGAAGAGCGAGCTATACGAATAAACAAACATCCAATTCACGGCCAAACATGCCTTCGGCTTGCTATAATTAACTAACTAGGGTTATCACAAGACCTAATTACTAGAAATACATTGCTAAGAATATTGTTACCACCAGTACTGCAGTTAACCCGGATGGCCAAAGGTATGCTTGTCAAGTAAATTTAAATGCATATTCAACCATACAATAACATAACTTGTATTTGTCACAAACAGAAATTGAACTCAAAAGCATAAACTTGAATTTGTAATCATAAAGTTGCTTTACAACATAAACTTGTATATAAACTTGTCTTATAAGTGCCGTAGAACGGATAAACTTGGTCAGTCATGGAGCCCTTGCCTTGCAGGGTTGTCCATGCCGTATGGGGCCCTTGGAGACCGGGTTAGCCGGTACCGCAATATTCTTTCCTCAAAAAATGCTTTACGTAAATCTTATCTTGTTAATCATTACCAAATTATTCAAGTTCTCGAGTCGGAGATACTTAAGAACTCCCTAAAATAATGAATTGCGAGTATGAGCTATTCATAAATTATCGTATTCGCGATATGCGATACATTGGACAATGCTTACACTTGATTGCCCGATGCCAAATGCAACGAATTTCATACACAAACATTTCCACGGTGTTGTGAGGATTGTAAACTTGTAGATAAACTTGTCTTATGAACTCATATGCAAAATTGGTCTGGTATCATAAACTTGCATCAACATAATGAAGCACACAATAATAACCACTAAAATAAATTACCAATCAACAGGGAACAAAAAAATGCACACAAAATTTTTTTGGCCGTATACGCCCGCTAGCCGTATGCACTCTCTGGCCGCATGCACCCACTGGCCACATGGACTCTCTGGCCTCATGCACCCACTGGCTGCATGGACTATATGGCCGCATTGACTTACTTTTGGACTTAGCAAAATTTTTATTCGTTCAGCGAGTGAAAGCACAAGGTGGTTCAAGGACACTTGTGTAAATGAGCAAGCATGCGTCCAACAAGGTTGGCGCATGCTGTCAGTATGTGGCAAATGTTCAGGCTGCATAACCCTCTCGGGCCACAAGGCACTCTCGGCCACATAGCTCGCTGGCCGCATGAAGACTTCGTCTTCGCAAACAGCAAGTTCAACTATAGCCGAAACTCCAAAAAAAAAAATTTATTTTCTTCATAAAAACTCTATTTTAACTCCAAATCAAGTGAATCAAAAGCCAAAATGCTCAAAATAAAATGCCCTAACATAAGAACAACTATTTTTTGAAAATACTATGTTTTAGTAGATAAAAAAAAAACTCATATAACACATAAAAATCCTAAACTTGAAACTCAAATCTATAAAAAATATATACATCAAAATCTAAAACTCTAAAAACTAAACATGATTAGCAACTCAAGGAGAATATTTTCCATCAAATATATTTTTCAAACAATAACTTATATAAAAATCCAAAAATCCAAGATTTTACCATTGAGCAAGATGTACTTGCCTTAGGTGGCTCCTAGCCTCTACCTCTTTCGATCCAAGTCACAGCAACTTCCCTTAGGGTTAGGGTTAGGGGAGCTTGAGGGGGAGGAGGAAGGAGAAAAATGAAGAAGAAAGAGAAGAGAGAAAATATCATATATATACTAAGAGAGAAAAAAGAGGGTTTAGTTATGTATTCACCCAAATGAACCGAACCAAGTATCCATTCTACATGCGGCTCCTAAACCGGGTCTATGGCAATGCCAATGGTTATTCTACTAGTCTCAGGTAGTCTCTCTCAGCAATAAAAAAAATACACCAATAATAAAATGACTGGAACCAATATATTAAATACAGTAGGAATACATTATCTAGAAAATTAAATTCTAGAAATTCAAGAAATACTAAATCTGGAATAGGGTGTGACATCTCTACCCTCCTTAGAAAAATTTTGTCCTCGGAATTTTACCAAGGCTTATCAAGCTGGAACACACGAGAAAGCTCAAGTAATCAAATCATAATTCAATTGATTACACTAATCAAGTAACTAAAATAGAAAGGTAGTTGCAGAAGTAACTAATGAATAAATGCACAGAAGCAACACACGAAAAATTAGAGGCATATGGATACATATGCTCCTGAGTCAGTTGAATAGGAACTCGTCCTTGCTTTCCTATGATGACTCACACAAATGGATAAGAGCCAAGCCTGGATGTAAGTCGGTACCAATGACTATATCGAGGACATGACTCTAACCCAGGATATACCTTTACAGTCGGAACACATGATAGACACCACGTACCACGAGTCATGAAGGCGGAAGAGCGGGGACGATAAACTCGCCTTTTGCTCAACGAAAGGATCGAAATGACTATCATATCTCGAACGCGTCGGAACACGAGATCGTTCAACGAGAATCCAAGAATGAGACAAACTAAAGAAAGCTCAAAAATATTACCCACAATTGTAGCGCCTTCGGTTAAAAACTGCTCTTGGTTGCCAAATACTTTATTCGGACATCGTCCAGGGGATGTGACTCTGACTTGCTGCTGGTTCTGTCTTCCTGGTTAGGCTTGCTGGACTTGCTCATACTGTCACGCCCCGATCTCCCGCAGGCTAAATCGGCCATTCCCGCTAGGCGAGAATCACCGTGCCAGCGCTCCCGCGGAACGATCGCTTTGACCCATCCGGGCGTGATGCCGCACGAGCGTGAGCTATGCCCGTGCAAGGCCGTGGTTCATTGGCTGGCGGTAAGAGTTCGAAGCCACAGAGTGCACAGATTGTCCGAGTGCAGTGTAGCATAAAGGCATAGGCGATTTGGTAACAGGTTTACTGAGTTGACAATATAGCAGAAGCATTGAATAACACAAGTAGAAGTAAAGCAACTCTTTATTGATATAAATATGTATTACAGGTGGCGCTTAGCCAAGATTACAAGTCGCTCAAGCCTCTCTCTCTGAAATAGTAAAAGCGTGCCAAGTGGCTACAATTATGGAATGATTGTACAGGCGATGTTCAGGCTATGTTCATAATATTATGTCTTGTATATGTGCTTCTGATCCGGACGCAACGCTGCTTCGGAGTGATCTCCACGCCTTAGCACGCATGAACAGCTCCGTGGCAAATCCGTCCTCCAGCTCGGAGGTCTTTATCATTTTAAAGTTTAGTAAATGGATGTAATTTACAGGACTGCTATCTCATTTTGAGTCAACACTTTTGTAAGCCCGTGCGACAAATTAGCTGACTCGTTCAAGAGTTTGTAATAGATGTTCATTATCAATAAAGAAAACTTTTCATGTTTTAAATCTGTGTTTCAATTTATCTGCGTACTCTGAATATGTGCTTGTTATGCAAAATACTTTAGCCTTGTGCGGGCGAAACCCCAGGCCCGCATGACGGTCACACTGGGGGACGCCCCTACGATTCAGCAAAATCTGGGAGTGACCAATGAACCATGGCCTTGCACGGGCGTGGCTCACGCTCGTGCGACATCACGCCCGGATGGGTCAAAGCAATCATTCCGCGGGAGCGCTGGCGCGGTGATTCTCGCCTAGCAGGAACGGCCGATTTAGCCTGCAAAAGATCGGGGCATGACACATACTACGTCGGATATTGCTGCTGGAACTTATGGGTCTGCGTCGAGAGAGGACTCTGGACTGGTAGTCGAACTGCTAATGCTAGTCCTCGCGGACCTTTAGTCGCTGCCAGAGGCTGAGTTGGTAACTGTCGGACTGAAAAAGTCTCTGGTTATAGGGTTGGATATAATCCAAACATATGGTCGAATGCCTCACATCTGAGATACTGGCCATTGGCCCTCCTGCACTGTTCTTTGGTGTGTCCTGGTTTGCCGCAGTGGCTGCATTCTACTGATACAGACTGCCTGTTAGATTGTACTGAGGTTGCTGTAGAGGTTGGAGGTGCTGGCGGGCGAGGTGTTCATACTGCTGGTGCTGGAGGTGATGATTGAATACTAACGCCTCTTATGGATGAGTGTGACCTCTTCTGGCCTCCGATGCGTGCTACTAATCTCTGGCCGGCAAGTTCTTGGGACCTAGCTGCCCGGAGTACTGCATCGTTGGTGGTATAATTATAACCCACCATAAGTTGCTGGAGCTCTAGATGTAACCCTTGCTCAAATCTCTTGGCTCGATATTCCTCAGGAGCTGCCATAAGGGGAGCAAACTGGCTGAGTCGGCAAAACTCGGCCGCATATTGGTCTATCGATCTTGTGTTTTGGTGGAGGTTGATGAACTGCTGCTGGAGCTAGAACCTGGCGGTGGTGTGGAAATACTTTTCCTGAAAATGCTCCTTGAACATCTGTCAGTAAATGGGCTTCGGAAGCGCCATTTCTTGTGCTGCCCACCAATCTCGGACAAGATCTAATAATTGTAGCTTTACGACTACTACCTTCTCATCATCTGGGGTCTTGGTTGCATCCAGGATGACCTCAAAGTCCTGGAGCGAAGAATCTGCTGAAACTGCATCCTCTGTACCGAGGAACTTGGCTGGGTGCATGCTACTAACATTAGTCGCCCCATTGTGAGTATAACGCTCATTGTTCTCGAGTGCTACTTTAACTCTCTGGCAAAGAGTAGTATTGATCTGGTCTTGTACCTGCTGAAATTGTTGGCAGAGTTGGACCACTTTTTGCTGAAGCTGGAGTTGTTGTTACTGTTATACCATCATCATGGTTTGGATCATCTCTAACATAGTATCATGCCCCAGTCCCAAAATACGTAGGACTAGGACACGTAAGCATGCCAGCCGCATGTATATGGCAATTCCAATATATGGAAACCATAACACATGCGTACGCTGTATTATGAATATCAAATCCACAAGTGGTAAAACTAACACAAGTCACAGAGTACAATCTAAATCTCATCCACAGAAAATCAAATATAAATAAATAACCAATATCTATGA
Organism: Iris macrosiphon; assembly: GCA_036927795.1. Lineage (NCBI taxonomy): Eukaryota > Viridiplantae > Streptophyta > Magnoliopsida > Asparagales > Iridaceae > Iris > Iris macrosiphon. The sequence goes on from JAYESA010000004.1 coordinate 159,786,074, forward strand.
AACTAGATCTCAATATAAAGTATCTAAAGATGACAATCGGATGGAAACAAATCCACTGCCGAACTAGAATATAAAAGCAAACACAATATAGGTACAATAACTAACCATCACTAAGACTCGAAGAGAAGACCTCATCGAAACATAAGTAACCAGTCCGGATCTATGCTCCTGCGAATACTCATGAACATCTACACCTGGCAAGGGACCAGGTCCTCAGAGGGACATAACAAGATACATAGAAGAATGCCAATAAAGTACTATAAATAAATATCCAATGGGGTCGCCTAACCATCTATGTGAATGCAGTTTGAGAACAACTTTCTAACAAGTGGGCCATCTGGCCATAAATGGGATTGGCATGATTCTCTCGGAGAATTAGGGGCCTACAAAGCATGTCGTCTTTTGAACGGCAGAGGCCACCTGTAATATATGGGGTCATCACCACCCGTCTCTCCGGCGGAGCGTCCGGGAGAACAAAAGGAAAGTGCAAAGGAGCCCAAATGCGGTACTTGTTGTTCTCCCCACTCCATGCTCTAAGCATGTCACCTCCATGATACGAATTGGTTCATAGCCTATCTTTAGTACAATAGCCCAACCCTGCAACCAAACAAGGACAAGGATTGGACCACCGTACTATAATAGTCTATGTCCATGAACTACTAATAACTGCTAAGTCTTCTAGCATGCAAAGTTTCTAACAACAGTTATCCCTAATACACGGCCATACGTACAGGAGGCCAGACCTGTCACGCAGTCCGTGATCTATATGAGACTCACACTAGTGTAGCAAATGTGTCATGGCCAATGAAACCTAATGATGCTTCATGATAATGGGGCGGTCTCATAAACAAGGTCAATGCATATACATAATAAAAGTAAATCACGACGACACCGTCGTTGTACCCAAGTTTCCTTGGACGCGTATTTTATATAGCAGTTAAAATATATGAACTAATGACAGAAAATAAAGATGCATACGACATATGGAATATGAATAATAGTATAATGTCAAGGTATACTTGCCTGCTCTGAAAAAGAATGAATTCCCAACACAAGGCGTCGTCCGATCTACCCGTCACATAAATTAAACAAGTTAGGTTACAAAAGTGGGTGAATAGGTTCCTCCATTTTAATCTATTTTAATTATGAATAAAAAAACCTAAAATAGTATTTTAATCTTATTATAATCTAATTTTATTGTTAAACTCTAATTTTGGTCCAAAGAGAGTCAACTTTACGGATTTGTGATCCGTGGCACGCAAATCGAGACGATCCGTTGACCAAAAAGTCAACCAAATCAAATCCTAGATTTGTGTGTGGAATACTATAGATTTTAACGCTATATGAACATTGGAATCGACAGTTTCATAAAATCACAAGTCGGTAAAGAGTTATGGCCACAAGGGCGCACATATGACAGTTTTCGGTGGTTTCCTATTTACGTCTACGTTGCACAAATTTTACAGTATATTAAACTTGCATATTAAATTCTGGAAAATAGTTTTATGTAATTTTATCATGTCATATTTTCGAAACTTCAAACGGCTCATAATTCCGATTTCGGGATCTCCCGAAATCTCGAAAATACGAAAATGCGTCTGATTTCGGACAACTGGCACTTTCAGAATATTCTGGAAAAATAGGTTCTGAAATTACCGAAATAATTTATATATTCAGAAAACTAACCTTTATATGGTTCTAAGAAAAAAAACTGGAGCGCGTTTGGACTCCGGAGCTAGGAGATATCGTCTTTTTAATTTGTCATAACTACTAGAAAATGAGGCTGAATTTGTGACGAATTTTGACTGTGTTTGGACGAAAAAGAGAGCAGTTTGGGGAAGAAAAATATGAAAGATGAGTTTATTTCATAAGTCTAATAGGTATTTATAATGGTGGAGACTATTTAATTGAATACGACTAGGATTGGCTAATTTGGATATGATTAGGATCAGTTTAAATAAGGATAGGATATGCATGAAGTTGCTTTCCTAGTAGGCTCAAGATTTGAATTAATTTTAAAATAAAGTTTGATTTTATCTCAATAATTTATAATCTTAAATAGAATTAAAGATAATACAAATAATCTATATATAATCTTGTTAATATCTATTAACACTAAATTAACATCTATCTAATATTAAGACTATATATATCCAAATAAATCCTAAATAATTTTAAAAATCTAAATAAATTCCTTAAAATTCTAAATAAATTAAATTTTTTTTTTAAATATTTTAACCCTAAATTAAATATTTGGTAGTAACAACATGCAAGTATGGTCTCATAGTAAATCATAAAAGCCCTAAAAATTTATGTTTCCTAGGTTTTAATTACCAAAAATTCTATAAAAATATCCAAAAATCTAAAATAGCCTAAAAATAATTCTAAATAAATATTTATATAAGTAAATATATCAAAAAATTTATTTTCTAATTAACTAAGAGAATACTCTAAAGAAATTTAATATCTATAATAAATATAATAATATAAAATACACACAAAATACGTATTTTGGGTGAGGGGGTTTACAATCTACCCAACTTAAAATAATTTCGTCCTCGAGATTAAAATAAGGCATAATTTGTTAAATCCTTCACATTTGTACATAAGGCACGTCAATCGCAATCTCTTCCAAAAATTTAAATAACAAAATATATTCAAATCTATCACGATCACTTCAAAATTAAGATAATCACTGTTCAAATCAAAATTCAACCTATTGTAATCTCTTCTCAATTTTCCAAATCATCAATATCCAAATTTAAATTGAATCCGTATAACATCTTCAAGATTTAAATAATCCCATATCAAATTTTACATCACGATCTACAACTATCATAATCTCCTCTAGAAAATAATTATAATAAAACATTATTCCTATTTTCAACTTATAAATTTTGTCCTCTTCAAATTTTAAATTCAATTTCCATCCTCAATATTTCAAATAGGTGATCCAACAATCAACATTCAACTTTTAATTCAAATCATCAAATTGTAAAATTTTAAGTCTAATTCACCAATTGTTCAAGTCTAAAATTCTATATTTATCCTCAAAATTTAAATCGATGATTCAACCTTCAATATTCAAAATTTAAATCATGTGCTCAAAGTATAAATATTTGGTCCGCAATATCAAGATTTCAAAATTCCTTAAATCCTCATTATCTTAATCGTTCTTCTAATTTTTTTAAAAAATTAAAATAACTTAAATCTCTCAATCTAATCTTACTTGATCACAATCTAAAGGAAATCCACCTCAAGTTGACAATGCAACTTCTACCCAACTTAGAATTTATCCATCTATCACATAAGGCTATACATTTAAGAAAAATATTCCTCAAATTATTTAATCGTGTTACTCAATCCTCAAAAGTTTCTAACACACAAAATATATCATATATGATATGCCCTTAATTAATTATAAAGATAGTCACCAAGTAATGCGATTGGCCTATGAGTATCTCTAGTACTATTAATGTATCAAACTTATAACAAGCACGAGGTTTCGTCTTTCCGAAATAAGGGAAGATGGAAAACAATAATAAAGAGTTCAAGGGGAAGGTAATAGAATAGAAGTAAGGGGATCAAGGCATTTAAAAAAAAAATTCAAATAGGAATTGTCAAGGCAGTTGTGGATTGAAATTCTATTTTGGTAATTCCTATTCACATGCTCGTATCAGTACATTTATGTGACTGATACGATCCGCTCAGACATATCTAGAGGGTAAGTACATTCGTCTACCAGTCAACTATATATCTCAATCCACATAAAGTAGTTATGCGAAGGGCGAATCAAGCGCACTAAGGTTAGCTAGACCTTAATATACTGATTCTGAAATGTATTAGTGTGTATACCCAATAATACATATATCATGATCAAGCTCGATAAAAGAGTAAGCTTGCAAAACTAGGCTATAATAGCAGCATGAGTCAAGGTAGTACAGAAATTATAAGTACGCTAGATTATGATTAGAGAAATTACAAAATAATTCAAGTTCACAAAAAGATAAGACTCTACAATCTCTACAGTTGTCATACTAACTCCTTGTCGAAGTTGCTAGTCGACAAAATAGGGTATGGGCCTCTAAATTCTACAGTCTGAATAACCACTGTCGTCTTATGCTAGCATACATGTAATGTCATTCAGTTACACTTCATTAGTGGGTCAAGAGGACTATGTGATACTAGGTTGTAAGGCATACTACCCAACGTAAAACAATAAACTAATACTGTGACAGTCTTAAGGGGATTCCACAAAATAACCTTGCACTTGCAAATAAAGTAGAAACTCTTATTAGGGTATATGAGGAAAGATCTTGGTACTTATTAGGGTATCCTATTGCATTATATAGATAATGGCCATCTTAAGTCTTAATCATAGTGCTTATAGAACAAGTGTCAATAGTATGAATGGAAAAGTTACTAGCCCTCAAGTGAGAGAGGATATAACTTGTATCGAGGTGGGGGTACAATTCACGTGATTTACAACTAAAGGATAATCATCAGAATCTAAATGAATGACTCAACTATCAGGTTCTAACTACAAGGCACATAATTCAAAATTCAAGATTACAACTATAACCTTAGCAAACTATATATCCTAACATAGAATAAAATCACTCGGTCTACAATCATAAGTGTTAGGTGGCACAAATTAAAAGAAAGAAGAACATAATTAGTCGTTGCACAATTAGCGAACGCTAAGTTTTCAGAGGAACAAGATATAAAATTAAATAAAGAGACTCTTGATAAGATCATGATTTTCTAAGGGGAAGGTGGTATGCTAATCTCTGTGTTCGAGGTATGATCAAGGAAAATGTTATATTCATTCCTCTTGGCTTCTTAATGTACTGTCTGCTAATACCAAGAATATAAATTTATGGTCCTCTAATACTATCTTACTTATGAAAGTTAGTTTCAGTCATAATATTCAACCTTGGATTTCTATTGGTTCCTCAATGCTAGGGTCAAACATTATGGTCAAATTTCTAACTAATTCTAGTAATGTCTATACCACTCTCAAGTCATTCATAAACATATCAAGGTATAATGGTAAACCAATCTACAAGTAAGGGATGCTAGGGTTCATTAGGTAGTGAGGAATGCTAGGGTTCATTAAGTATTCTAACTCAGTGATGTGTCAATATCCTAGTTGTATTCTTAATAGGAATGTTATCCTAATTATCATCCTAACTACAAGGATTCCCATATTCTAGTAGAAGGCTATACTCAAGGAACTATTAGGGAAGCACATGAATCAAGCAGGATGCACTTATTTAAATAGAACAGATTGGAAGGAAGGTGAATCATGGTCAATTGTGGATGAGATCCTATACTCTATTCCTAGGTGCAAGCTTGCTCGGTACAGTAACGTAACCGAGATAATATACTCTCGATCTGGATGGGCCACCACTAAAAATATGTCACGCCCCAATCCCAAAATACGTAGGACCAGGACACGTAAGCATGCCAGCCGCATGTATATGGCAATTCCAATATATAAAAACCATAACACATGCGTACGCTGTATTATGAATATCAAATCCACAAGTGGTAAAACAAACACAAGTCACAGAGTACAATCTAAATCTCATCCACAGAATCAAATATAAATAAATAACCAATATCTATGAAACTAGATCTCAATATAAAGTATCTAAAGATGACAGTAGGATGAAAACAAATCCACTGCCGAACTAGAATATAAAAGCAAACACAATATATGTACAACAACTAACCATCACTAAGACTTGAAGAGAAGACCTCCTCGAAACATAAGTAATCAGCCCGGATCTACGCTCCTGTGAATACTCATGAACATCTACACCTGGCAAGGGACCAGGTCCTCAGAGGGACATAACAAGATACATAGAAGCATGCCAATAAAGTACTGTAAATAAATATCCAATGGGGTCGCCTAACCATCTATGTGAATGCAGTTTGAGAATAACTTTCTAACAAGTGGGCTATCTGGCCATAAATGGGAATGGCATGATTCTCTCAGAGAATCAGGGGCCTACAAAGCATGTCGTCTTTTGAACGACAGAGGCCGCCTGTAATATATGGGGTCATCACCACCCGTCTCTCCGGCGGAGCGGCCGAGCTAACAAAAGGAAAGCGCAAAGGAGCCAAAATGCGGTACTTGTTGTTCTCTCCACCCCATGCTCTAAGCATGTCACCTCCATGACATGAATTGGTTCATAACATATCTTTAGTACAATAGCCCAACCCTGTAACCAAACAAGGACAAGGATTGGACCACCGTATTACAATAGGCTATGTCCATGAACTACTAATAACTGCTAAGTCTTCTAGCATGCAAAGTTTCTAACAACAGTTATCCCTAACGCACGGCCATACATACAGGAGGCCAGACCTGTCACGCAGTCCGTGATCTATATAAGACTCACACTCGTATAGCAAATATGTCATAGCCAATGAAACCTAATGATGCTTCATGATAATGGGGTGGTCTCATAAACAAGGTCAATACATATACATAATAAAAGCAAATCACGACGACACCGTCGTTGTACCCAAGTTTTCTTGGACACATATTTTATATAGCAGTTAAAATATATGAACTAATGACAGAAAATAAAGATGCATGTAACATATGGAATATGAATAACAGTACAATGGCAAGATATACTTGCCTAGTCTGAAAAATAATGAAGTCCCAACTCAAGGCATCGTCCGATCTACCAGTCACATAAATTAAACAAGTTATGTTACAGAAATGGGTGAATAGGTTCCTCCATTTTAATCTATTTTAATTCTGAATAAAATAACCTAAAATAGTATTTTAATCTTATTATAATCTAATTTTATTGTTAAACTCTAATTTTGGTCCAATGAAAGTCAACTTTAAGGATTTATGATCCATGGCACGCAAATCGAGGCAATCCATTGACCAAAAAGTCAACCAACTCAAATCCTAGATTTGTGTGTGAAATACTATAGATTTTAACGCTACATGAGCACTGGAATCGACAGTTTTATAAAATCATAAGTCGGTAAAGAGTTATGGCCACAATGACGCACATATGACCGTTTTCGGTGGTTTCCTATTTACGTCTACGTTGCACAAATTTTACAGTAGATTAAACTTGTATATTAAATTCTGAAAAAATAATTTTATGTAATTTTATCATGTCAGATTTTTGAAACTTCAAACGATTAGTAATTCCGATTTTGGGATCTCGCAAAATCTTGAAAATACGAAAACGCATCTGATTTCGGACAACTGGCACTTTCGGAATATTCTGGAAAAATAGGATGTTAAATTAATGAAATAATTTATATATTCAGAAATCTAACCTTTATATAGTTCTAACAAAAAAACTGGAGCGCGTTTGGAGTCCGGAGCTAGGAGATATCGTCTTTTTAAGTTGTCATAACTACTAGAAAATGAGGCTGAATTTATGACGAATTTTGACTATTTTTGGACGAAAAAGAGAGGAGTTTGGGGAAGAAAAATATGAAAGATGAGTTTATTTCATAAGTCTACTAGGTATTTATAATGGTGGAGACTATTTAATTGAATACGACTAGGATTGGCTAATTTGGATATGATTAGGATCAGTTTAAATAAGGATAGGATATGCATGAAGTTGCTTTCCTAGTAGGTTCAGGATTTGAATTAATTTAAAAATAGAGTTTGAGTTTATCTCAATAATTTATAATCTTAAATAGAATTAAAAATAATACAAATAATTTATATATAATCTTATTAATATCTATTAACACTAAATTAACATCTACCTAATATTAAGACTATATATATATCCAAATAAATCCTAAATAATTTCAAAAATCTAAATAAATTCCTTAAAATTCTAAATAAATTACAAAAGAATATATTTAAATATTTTAACCCTAAATTAAATATTTTGTAGTAACAGCATGCAAGAATGGTCTCATAGTAAATCATGAAAGCCCTAAAAATTTATGTTTCCTAGGTTTTAATTACCAAAAATTCTAGAAAAATCTCCAAAAATCTAAAATAGCCTAAAAATAATTCTAAATAAATATTTATATAAGTAAATATATAAAAAAATTTATTTTCTAATTAACTAAGAGAATACTCTAAAGAAATTCAATATCTATAATAAATATAATAATATAAAATACACACAAAATACCTATTTTGGGTGAGGGGTTTACACATAGCCTGAGAGCCTGCCTGTCCTAGTTGTATTTGTGGAACTGGTGGTATTGTCTGGACTGGTTGGGCTGGTATGAATGACGGTGGGGGTTGAGATGGCTGTTTCGGTAAGACTGGTGGAGCTAATCATGCTGGTCGGGCATGCGTGACTTGCGGAGCCGGCTGATAAAAAGCTACTGATGCTTACCCTTGGTTCAATATCGGGATCCGACCCTGGTGTCACGCCCCAGTCCCAAAATATCGAGGGACTAGACACGTGGCAATGGCCAGCAGCACACACCGATGGGCAAACCCAATTTAATGGACCCATCAGGATGTACTTAAGCTGTAATACAACAATAAGGGTCTACTAATCTCATCCACAGAAATGAATATAGCAATATCAGAATCAATAAGCAAGATCAATCACAATAAACATAAACTTGGGAAAACAAATAAGTCTGATACAATGATAAAGATAACATCAACAAATACTGAGTATGGATAAAGCATATACTCAGAAGATAACCTCGGGGATCACTCGTCTACTGGATCTGGTACTGCTCCAGTGCCTGCTCCTGTTTCTGTTCCTGCTCCTGCTAATGCTCCTATCCTGTATACCTTGGGGTAGATCTCGTCTGCTATTCCTGGGGACATAATCCGGATCCAGGTCCTCAGGGGACATAGCAAGGTACAAAATAACTCACATCATCAACTCCAGACAGGCTCCACAATGGTCTATGCTGCAAAACTGGCAAGGGACCAGGTCCTCAGAGGGACGTAACAAGGTACAAGAAACAGTATGCCAAAATAAATGCAGTATATGAAATGTATCAATAAGGTAAATATGTAACCAGCTAAGTGATATGCAAGATGAGAGCAGCACTAGAACTCAGGCTGAGACCACTACAAGCTCTGTGTCGGGGAGCCGGTAGCAGTGATATCATGTGGTTGTCTAGCTCGGAGAGAGACTAAGATGCCGGCATAATATATATAATAAACCTGTAGTTTGTGTGTCTCTCCCCACCCAATGTAATCATACGTCTCATGTCCACAACGTCTCATGTCCATGCCACGCAGGATCATCTCTAATGCAACCAGTCATATAATATCTAAGCAAAAGTATGTGTCATGAAGCCTGTATCCTATACAGAATCACCATGAATATCTCAGGATGATTCTATATCATGAATAGTGTCAAGTGTCCTGGGTTGTGTCATACTTGATAATGCAAGCACGAGAAGTATAGGGTCTCGATATCCATGTCTAGGTAACGTTACACAACTCCGCGTACGGGGTTGGCACCCGACTATTAATCGGACGCTAAGTAAGTCACACGGTCCTAGGTCAAGCATGTACCACAATATATATATATATATAAGCCAAGGAAATAAATAACAAGAACTGCAAGTTTTGGCAAGGTACACTTGCCTGGGGTTCTGGTTCCAACTGTAGATCTGACCTCAGTGGGAATTGCAGGGACTCCTCCGGTTGCTGAAATAAATATCACCATCAGATCCAGAAAATATCAAATATCTAGAAACGCCTGTCCTTGAGTCCAATTTGGACACAGGGGCAAAAATGACATTTTCAGGTCAAGGCGGGGTCCATATGTGGCCCGCTTCACACCGAAAAATGTGTCAGGAACAAAGGTCTCCAAATCTATCAAACTTATTGTCAACAAGTCAGGAACAATAATACGAACCCAACGGAACTTCCAAAATTGGATTCCGATGAGCCGATCACAAAATCGCCCGTCAAGTGGAGCCGTGGGGCCCACGATACGCGATTTTGTCAACGTTCTCAGAATCGAACCAAACTTGGGTCACAGGACCAGCGTATTGCTACGAGTCCGATGGCGCAAGTTTTGTTTCGATCCGACGTATGTACACAAATGTCACGCCCCAGTCCCAAAATACGTAGGACTAGGACACGTAAGCATGCCAGCCGCCTGTATATATGGCAACTCCAATATATGGAAACCATATATACGAGCGTACGCTGTATAATGAACAATAATTCATAAGTGGTAAAAATAATTACAAGTCACATGATAATATCTAAATCTCATCCACAGTAATCACATATACATGAATAACCAATAACCATGTAACTAGATAAGAATAATAAGTATCTAAAGAATGACAGTCGGATGGAAACAAATTCACTGCCGAAATAGAATATCAAAGGAACCAGGTACACACCATATAAGAATAACATCTAACAATCACGAGGCTCGAAGTGAAGACCTCCTCGGAAAATACGTAACATGTCTGGATCTGCGCTCCTGCGAATACTCATGAACATCTACACCTGGAAAGGGACCAGGTCCTCAGAGGGACATAACAAGATATAGAAAAATAACATGCCATGTATGTAAATACTGAATAAATAAATGGGGTGTGCTAACCATCTAAGTGAATGCAATTTAAAGACCTGGTAGTACGCATGGGAATGTGTAAGCTTGACTTAGGCTGACGTAATTCACCAATCGTCATGACCGGCTAGTATATGTGTCATATGCCCCCGGACACACGGGTAGCTCTGCAATCGACCATCTCCGAGGAGCATGGTACGAAGGATAAAAGACTCAAGGAGGGGGTGTCCCATACGCCAACTAGATGTCTTTCCCGCCCAATATAGATGTACAAGTCATGAAAACGACGTGGACACCTCCTACTATGATGCAAGTCTCAATAAAATAATCAACTAAGCTAAATACCGTTACACGTGTTGCTCATATCGATAGCCAGTCGAGTATGAGGCATGCGTCCCTACATGAACTTACTCTGTGACGTGTAATGATACATGTCAAGGCTTGGGAAGTCATACCAATAACTCCACGCCTTCGTTGACTGCACCCGAGTTTTCTCGAACGCGCACATTTATATAATATTATCATAAATAAACATGTAACTAACAATAACTGAATTTAAACATTACAACAAGGCAAGGTATACTTGCCTGGCAAGAGAGCTGCAAAATGTAACGTCCAGATGTCAAATGCCAAAAGTCAGAAACTATGGCCTCAGAATAAATGTCTCCGGATACTGAAATAAACAACACTAACAGTCTCAGAAAATATCAAATATCTAGAAACGCCTGTCCTTAAGTCCAATTTGGACACAGGGGCGAAAATGACAGTTTCTGGTCAAAATGGGGTCCACATGTCGGCCGCTTTGCACCGAAAAATGTGTCAGGGTCAAAGGTCTCCAAATTTGCCAAACTTAGTGTCAACAAGTCCAGAACATTGATACGAACCCAACGAAATGTCCAGAATTGGATTTCGATGAGCCGATCAGAAAATCGCACGTCAAGTGGAGCTTGTGGGGCCCACGATACGGGATTTTGTCAACGTTCTCAGAATCGAACCAAACTTGGATCACAGGACCAGCGTATTGCTATGAGTCCGATGGCGCAAGTTTCGTTTCGATCCGACGTGTCTACACAAAGTTACAGCGTGTTCCAGAACAGGCGGATACGGGACGTTGTCGGCGGATACGCGTTGATTTCGGTGTGCACGCACATCCGAATCAACTTCTGTGAAATCCCGCACGTCCGTATCAACGGCACACACGTTTCGGTAAAGACCGCGTGCGACCAAGTCGTCCCGTTTGGCAGGGCGCACTCAGTTCCGGGGTGAAACGGGGTATTGCTTTTCCTGTTTTTGGATCGTGTGTCGTGATCGCCACAGGACGCGATGCACTGAGCGGGTTGCATGGGCATCGAGAGGGTTACATAGCCTACGTGTCACAACTGACGGAATTAAAAATGGAATTACGAGGAGATAGAACGGGTTACCTGAACAGGGCTCCGTGAAAACTGAATTTCCCATGTCCGGTCACTGTGTTGTGTCCTGGTTGCTGTGTTCGGACTGTGTCCAGCTGCTGTGTCCGGTTTGAGTCCAGTGGAGACTCGCTGTGGCTTCCCCGGAGGTGCTTAGGCGGAGCTCGTCGGTCAGCGGGACGGCCGGGCAGGGCACGGCGAGGCGGTTGGAAGTCGACGAGGGCTGGGAGAGGGGAGACTGCTGTGTCGAGCCGGGGTGGCTGCTGCTCGACTCCGGCGAGGTCGAGTCGAGCAGGGAGGGCGAGGCTGCTCGTGGAGGATCTACACGGCCGGTCGGGGGACAGCTGCGGGGTCGAGCCAGGGTGGCTGTGCACAGGGGGTCGGGTGGCGCGGAGCTGAACCGGAGTGGGAGGGGGGAACACCGTACGGGCCGGTCGGGTCGCCACGGGGGAGGGGGAGCACCGCACGGGGCCGGTCGGGTCACCATGGGGGAGGGGGAGCACCGCACGGGGCCGGTCGGCTCGCCACAGGGGAGGTTCACGATGGGGAATGATGATGATGGTGGTGGTGGCGAGTGGGGAAATCGACGGGGGGGGGGAGGAAGGAAGGGTTGGGAGGGGGAGAGGGTGGCTAGGGTGGCTGCTGGGGGGTTTGAGGCGGGGTCGGGTGGCGGAGGGCGGCGTCGGAGATGGCGGAGGTGGCGTGGGGGGGGGGGGAAAGACCAAGGTGAGGAGGATAGAAGCTGCTGCTCTGGCGGGGTCGGGGTCGGTCCGGCCATGGGGAGGCGGAGCTCTCCGGCGGGATTGGCTCAACGCGGGGGGGTCGGCTCGCTGCTCCGGCGAGGGGGGGGGGGTCGGCTGACGGCCGGGTCTGGGTTAGGGATTTGGTTTTTATTTTTATTTTTATTTCTTTTATAGAAATTTAAATAGATATTTTAAGTAAAATATGTAAAGATATTTACAGGATATTTATAGGATATTTTCGGGTGGGTTCCGCTTCCAAATGGACGGCGCAGGTTCACCGGCCAATGAGGGGGTGACACCTCGTACTGCAAATTTGCAGAAAAGTCCCTATAATTTCATAAATTGCGTAAAGGTCCTACTTTGGGAAATTGCACAATTACAAAATTGTCTGGGAAAAACACCCGATTCCTGAAAATGCTAAAATGCACAGAACTGAGGGAAATTGCTGTGTGAGGGCCCTGAGGGGATGGGGGTGAGTCTGGGCAGGGACTGGGCCTAGTTTTCTTGGGTGATACGGGCCATCGTATTAATTAATTTAATAAATACTGCGCACGGTGTTCTCTAATTATTTAGAGGCAGGTAGGGCCATAATTTTAGTACGGTGTCAATACACTAAATGTAGTATACTCAGTATAGAATATTAACGTATTTTTGTTTGGGGAAAACAGGTGCATGATGGGCCTCAAATCCCTATTGGTACAGATGTGGGTACAGATCTGGGAATTTAAATACGTACGTTTGTAACGATATTTGTGCGTCTAAAACGAGGCACAAAACAGAGTATCTGGGAGTTACACAAAGTGCAGGATAGTAGACTGACATGTCTAGGAGAGGTATGTGAACTTCGTTCGGGGATAACAATCAGGGTAAAGCTCCTAACAATTCGATGATGGACAGGTGCACAAGTCAATAGGATAATTAACTAAAATATTGCCAAAAATCCTAAATTGTTAAAAATAATCCTAAAATACTGGAATCTGGTCGAGGGGGTTTACAATCTACCTAACTTATAAGAATTTTGTCCTCAAAATTAAAACTAAGCCACAGTAGAAGTCAAAGACGGCATAAGATATAATTTAACAAAGTAATTTATATCTTGGTTTACAAATAGGTTTGAAAAATGTTTACGTACGTCGTCCACATGCTTCCAAGTAGATTCGCCTGGCACGCCATGCTTCAATGCCACGCGGACCAAGGGAATAGACTGATTCCTCAATACCTTTTCTCGATGATCAAGGATTTCTACGGGTTGCTCTTGATACGACAAGCTCGGCCTAATGGTGATCTCCGAATGGTTGAGAACATGACTGCTGTCTGTCACATATCGCCTGAGTTGCGACACGTGGAATACATCAAGTACTCCCTCAAGTGAAGGTGGTTAAGCAAGTTGATATGCCACTACTCCTACTCTTTCTAGCACGTCAATGGTCCAACATACCTTGGGCTCAATCTTGCTGCATCCTCCGAATCGAATGGTGCCTCTAGTAGGTGATATCCTCAAGAAGACATGATCGTCCTCCTTGAATTCCAAGGGACGATGATGACGGTCTGTCCACTGCTTCTGTCTGTCTTGCACTGCTCGCAAGTATCCTTGTATTTACTTAACTGTCTCTACGGTGTTGACCACCAACTCTGGTCACGCGAATCCTTGTCTGGTACAATGCTGACTGGTATGTCGTACAATCTTACGATTTATCTCATATATAAGTTAGCTAAAGCTTCTACAGACTGGTCAACTCTAAAGGTAAGAAATGTGCTGACTTGGTGAGTCGGTCCATAGGAATTTGGGATCCTTACAAGTCAACCTAGTCATAGGTGCTGCTATTCATTCAGGAGTCAGTCAATTGCTCATTCAGGTGAAATCCTTTTAGATCTCTTGATAGCAACATGATACTTTCTTTATCGTAATACTTGGGTTCTGAACTTGACCCAAGTTACGAGGAAAAAATAAAAATTTCATGCTGTCATAATGATGCACGTATCAGGAACGCAATAAAACGTTAGGTAGGTAGCGAAGGTCATTCTAAAAAATATAGCACAGTTTTTAAACTGCAATCTAATCTAATAATAGGGTTTGGTAATTACCCAAGAAACAAACAGAAATGGCTACAGAAACAATACACTTTGTATTTATACTAAGCACGAGGTTTCGTCTTTCCGAAATAAGGGAAGACGGAAAACAGTAATCAAGAGTTCAAGGGGGAGGTAATAGATTAGAAGTGTGGGGATCAAGGCGTTTAAAGAATTCAAGGGGAATTGTCAAGCTGTTGTGGATTAAAATCCTATTTTGGTAATCCAACTCACATGCTCGTATTATTATAATTATGTAACTGATACGATATGCTCAGACATATCTAGAGGGCAAGTACATCCGTCTACTAATCACTATATATCTCAATCCACGTAAAGTAGTTATGCGAAGGGCGAACCAAGTGCACTATGGTTGATCAGACCGTAATACACTGATTCTGAAATGTATTAGTGTAGTACTCCAATAATACATATATCATGAACAAGCTTGATAAAGAATAAGCTTGCAAAACTAGGCTATAATAGCAGTATAAGTCAAGGTAGTACAGTAAATATAAGTACGCTAGATTATGATGTGAGAAGTACAAAACAATTCAAATTCACAAAAAGACAAGACTCTACAATCTCTACAGTTATTATTCTAACTCCTTCTCTAAGATGCTAGTTTGACCAAAAAAAGGTATAGCCTTCTAAGTTCTACTATCTTAATATACACTATAGGTTGTCTGCCTAAAACAGAGATTTCAAGAAAGTCCGCTTAAAGTAGGGGTTCGAGGTTATCTGCGTAAAGCAGAGGTAAAATAATTTGGCGTAACGCATGGCTTCAGAGCTATCCGCGTAAAACAGAGAAGCGTAAGGTAGAGCTTCAGAGCTGTCCGCGTAAAAAGTCTGTGCGTAGAAATCTGCGCGTAAATATCTCCTACGTAAAGTCTAGCATTCGTTGCAGCGTAAAGTTGTACGAGAAACTCATGAGTTTGTCAATCAAAATTAGTGAATCCTGATATCTGACAAAAGTACTTGCATAACGATCGAGTAGACGGCTGTGATGATGATTTTGCACGGAGTCCCAGGTTGTCGTTTAGTGACTTTATTGGATACAAGTCATTTTTACGCTCGAGACAAAAATCAGATATCCCGTCAAAAAGCTGTTTCTTTTTGCACAGGGCTCGAGGCGTATTTCTGCATGAGATTTGGTCACGACTGGGGAAAGCTAAGGCTGTAACAAATACACTCACATCCTATCATTATGTTACGCCTAATCAGGTAACTCTATGCTGGTTATCTATTATTTATGAATTATCAGGTTTACGCAGGGCAGTTACCTACGTGGCTTGCAAGACGCAGGATAAGGAAGACTAAGGGATCGTGGGTAGCGGTTGTCATAACTGCGGCGTAAAGGAGACAATCTCCTACATAATTTGGTTTTCATGCCAACAAGAAAGTCATTTGGCTTTTACGCCAACTAGGCAGCTGTTTGGTTCTTATGCCAACAACGGTCAAGTGGGTTTTACGCCAACAAGGGTAAAGGGTCTCTGGCGTAAAACTCTGGTTATCCAACATAGGATGAGGTTTCAGTCCTAGTATTTAACCTTAGATTTCTATGGGTTCCTCAAGGCTAGGGTCAACACTATGGTCAATTCTCTAACTAATCCTAGTAGTAGTTTTACTACACTCAAGTCATACATAAATATGCCAAGGGATAATGATAATTTAATCTATAGGTAAGTGATGCTAGGGTTCATTAGGTAATATGGAAGGCTAGGGTTCATTAAGTAGTCTGAACTTAATAATGTGTCAATGTCCTAGTTGTATTCTTAATAGGAATGTTACCCTAAGTATCATCCTATCAACAGGGATCCCTATATTCTAGCAGGGGTTATACTCAAGGAATTATCAGAGAAGCACATGAATCAAGCAGGATGCAATTTTGTAAGTAGGACAGACTGGAAGGAAGATAAGTCATAGTCAATTATGGATGAGATCCTATGCTCTAATCCTAGGTGCAGGCTTGCTCGGTACAGTAACGTAACCGAGACAATATGCTCTGACCTGCATGGGCCACCACTAAAAACATGTCACGCCCCAGTCCCAAAATACGTAGGACTAGGACACGTAAGCATGCCAGCCGCCTGTATATATGGCAACTCCAATATATGAAAACCATATATACGAGCGTACGCTGTATAATGAACAATAATTCATAAGTGGTAAAAATAATTACAAGTCACAGGGTAATTTCTAAATCTCATCCACAGTAATCACATATACATGAATAACCAATAACCATGTAACTAGATAAGAATAATAAGTATCTAAAGAATGACAGTCGGATGGAAACAAATCCACTATCGAAATAGAATATCAAAGGAACCAGGTACACACCATATAAGAACAACATCTGACAATCACGAGGCTCGAAGTGAAGACCTCCTCGGAAAATACGTAACATGTCTGGATCTGCGCTCCTGCGAATACTCATGAATATCTACACCTGGAAAGGGACCAGGTCCTCAGAGGGACATAACAAGATATAGAAAAATAACATGCCATGTATGTAAATACTGAATAAATAAATGGGGTGTGCTAACCATCTAAGTGAATACAATTTAAAGACCTGGTAGTACGCATGGGAATGTGTAAGCTTGACATATGCTGAAGTAATTCACCAATCGTCATGACCGGCTAGTATATGTGTCATATGCCCCCGGACACACGGGTAGCTCTTCAATCGACCATCTCCGAGGAGCATGGTACGAAGGATAAAAGACTCAAGGAGGGGGTGTCCCATACACCTACTAGATGTCTTCCCCGCCCAATATAGATGTACAAGTCGTGAAAACGACGTGGACACCTCCTACTATGATGCAAGTCTCAATAAAATAATCAACTAAGCTAAATACCGTTACACGTATTGCTCATACCGATGGCCAGTCGAGTATGAGGCACGCGTCCCTACATGAACTCACTCTGTGACGTGTAATGATACGTGTCAAGGCCAGGGAAGTCATACCAATAACTCCACAACTTTAGGTGGGTCTACTAGACACTAGGTCAGATACAAATCATAACGTCAACGCCTTCGTTGACTGCACCCGAGTTTTCTCGGGCGCGCACATTTATATAATATTATCATAGATAAACATGTAACTAACAATAACTGAATTTAAACAGTACAACAAGGCAAGGTATACTTGCCTGGCAAGAGAGTTGCAAAATGTAACGTCCAGATGTCAAATGCCAAAAGTCAGAAACTATGGCCTCAGAATAAATATCTTCGGATACTGAAATAAACATCACTAACAGTCTCAAAAATATCAAATAGCTAAAAACGCCTGTCCTTAAGTCCAATTTGGACACAGGGGCAAAAATGACAGTTTCTGGTGAAAGCGGGGTCCACATGTGGGCCGCTTTGCACCGAAAAACGTGTCAGGGTCAAAGGTCTCCAAATTCGCCAAACTTAGTGTCAAAAAGTCCAGAACGTCGATATGAACCCAACGGAATGTCCAAAACTGGATTTCGATGAGCCGATCATAAAATCGCCCGTCAAGTGGAGCTTGTGGGGCCCACGATACGGGATTTTGTCAACGTTCTCAGAATCGAACCAAACTTGGATCACTGGACCAGCGTATTGCTACGAGTCCGATGGCGCAAGTTTTGTTTCGATCCGACGTGTGTACACAAAGTTACAGCCTATTCTAGAACAGGCGAATACGGGACGTTGTCGGCGGATACGCGTTGATTCCGGTGTGCACGCACATCCGAATCAACTTCTGCGAAATTCCGCACGTCCGTATCAACGGCGCGCACATTTCGGTAAATACCGCGTGCGACCAAGTCGTCCCGTTTGGCAGGGCGCACTCAGTTCCGGGGTAAAACAGGGTATTATTTTTCTTGTTTTTGGATTGCGTGTCACGATCGCCATAGGACGCGATGCACTGAGCTGGTTGCACGGGCATCGAGAGGGTTACATGGTCTACGCGTCACAATTGACGGAATTAAAAATGGAATTACGAGGAGATAGAACGGGTTACCTGAACAGGGCTCCATGGAAACTGAATTTCCCGTGTCCGGTCACTGTGTTGTGTCCTGGTTGCTGTGTCCGGGCTGTGTCCAGCTGCTGTGTCCGGTCTGAGTCCAGTGGAGACTCGCCGGGGCTTCGCCGGAGGCGCTTAGGCGGAGCTCGTGGGTCAGCGGGACGGCCGGGCAGGGCACGGCGAGGCGGTTGGAAGTCGTCGAGGGCTGGGAGAGGGGAGACTGCTGTGTCAAGCCGGGGTGGCTGCTGCTCGACTCCGGCGAGGTCGAGTCGAGCAGGGAGGGCGAGGATGCTCGTGGAGGATCAGCACAGCCGGTCGGGGGACAGCTGCGGGGTTGAGCCGGGGTGGCTGTGCACAGGGGGTCGGGTGGCGCGGAGCTGAACCGGAGTGGGGGGGAAAACACCGCACGGGTTGGTCGGGTAGCCACGGGGGAGGGGGAGCTCCGCACGGGGCCGGTCGGGTCACCACGGGGGAGGGGGAGCACCGCACGGGGCCGGTCGGCTCGCCACAGGGGAGGTTCACGGTGGTGAATGATGATGATGGTGGTGGTGGCGAGTGGGGAAATCGACGGGGTGGGGAGGAAGGAAGGGTTGGGAGGGGGAGAGGGTGGCTAGGGCGGCTACTGGGGGGTTTGAGGCGGGGTCGGGTGGCGGAGGGCGGTGTCGGAGATAGCGGAGGTGGCGTGGGGGGGGGAAGACCAAGGTGGGGAGGAGGAGGAGGAGAGAAGCTGCTGCTCCGGCGGGGTCGGTCCGACCATGGGGAGACAGAGCTCTCCGGCGGGATTGGCTCGCCGTGGAGGGGTCGGCTCGCCGCTCCGGCGGGGGGGGGGGGGGGGTGGGGGGGTCGGCTGACGACCGGGTCTGGGTTAGGGATTTGGTTTTTATTTTTATTTTTATTTCTTTTATAGAAATTTAAATAGATATTTTAAGTAAAATATCTAAAGATATTTACAGGATATTTACAGGATATTTTCGGGTGGGTCCCGGTTCCAAATGGACGGCGCAGGTTCACCGGCCAATGAGGGGGTGACACCTCGTACTGCAAATTTGCAAAAAAGTCCCTGTAATTTCATAAATTGCGTAAAGGTCCTATTTTGGGAAATTGTACAATTACGAAATTGTCTGAGAAAAATACCTGATTCCTGAAAATGCTAAAATGCACAGAACTGAGGGAAATTGCTTCGTGAGGGCCCTGAGGGGATGGGGGTGAGTCTGGGCAGGGACTGGGCCTGGTTTTCTTGGGTGATACGGGCCATCGTATTAATTAATTTAATAAATACTGCGCACGGTGTTCTCTAATTATTTAGAGGCAGGTAGGGCCATAATTTTAGTATGGTGTCAATACACTAAATGTAGTATACTCAGTGTAGAATATTAACGTATTTTTGTTTGGGCAAAATAGGTGCATGATGGGCCTCAAATCCCTATTGGTACAGATGTGGGTACAGATCTGGGAATTTAAATACGTACGTTTATAACGATATTTGTGCGTCTAAAACGAGGCACAAAACAGAGTATCTGGGAGTTGCACAAAGTGCAGGATAGTAGACTGACATGTCTAGGAGAGGTATGTGAACTTCGTTCGGGGATAACAGTCAGGGTAAAGCTCCTAACAATTCGGTGATGGACAGGTGCACAAGTCAATAGGATAATTAATTAAAATATTGCCAAAAATCCTAAATTGTTAAAAATAATCCTAAAATACTGGAATCTGGTCGAGGGGGTTTACAACAAAGTTACGACGAGATTCAGAACAGGCGGATACGGGACGTTGTCGGCGGATACGCGTGATTCCGGTGTGCACGCACATCCAAATCAACTTCTACGAAATCTCGCACGTCTGTATCGACGGCGCGCATGCTTTGGTGAAGACCGCACGCTACCAAGTCATCCCGTTTGGCGGGGCGTACTCAGTTCCGGGGTAAAACAGGGTATTGTTTTTCCTGTTTTTGGATCGCGGTTCGCGATCACCACAGGACGCGATGCACCGAGCGGGTTGCACGGGCATCGAGAGGGTCACGCAGTCTATGCGTCACAACTGACGGAACCGAAAATGGGTCAACGAGGAGAGAGAACGGGTTACCTGAACAGGCTCCGTGAACCGAAGATTTCTCGTGTCCTCGTGTCGACTTGACACTGCTGTGTCCTGTGTCCGGGCTGCCGTGTCCGGGCTGTTGCTCTAGGGTTAGGGCTAGGGTTCCGGTGCTGCTGGCCGGAGCTCGTCGGTGCTGCACGGCTGCGGAGGAGCTGATCTGGGCGGAGGTGGGCGGCCCTCGGCTCGGGATGGCGTCACCGGAGGCGATGGGGAGGCAGGGATTCCGGCGGAGGGGTGCTGTGGTTGGTCGCTGCTCGAGGGAGGGAGGCGGAGCTGGTGGCGGAGCAGGGTCGGTTATGCGGCGGAGCTCCTGGGAAGGAGGAGAAGGGAAGGTGGGGCTCGGGGAGGAGGCTGTGCTGGACGGCCGGAGCTCGAGGAGACAGAGGCAGAGGGAAGAACTAGGGCAGCGGAGGCTCGAGCTGAGGTGGAGCCGAGGGGGAGGTCGGAGGCGGAGCTGAATAAATTCCCGAAAAATTACCCTCTGTCTAGTTTTTCATTTTACACCAGAAAATACTATTTTCATAATATTTTAATATTATTTAACATCAATTAAAATTTATTTAATAATCAAAACACCTTAGTTTAATTAAAAAATCTCTGAAAATTCTAGAAAATTGCTAAAAAATCTATTTTAAAAATTCTTGAAAATCAGGGGGTTTACACCTGGCCTACTGGATAAACTAGATTTATCGATGCAACCGAACACTCAAAAGAAGGAACGAGTGGGGTGTCCCTGAAGGATAAGGACACAAAATATCAACAAGGGACGAGAATGGAACAATCATGTGAAGCAAGTTTGAAGTTCAAGGAATACGAGAGGTGCATGTTGCAAGTGGAGTTCAATCGAAGATTATAGATGATTGACATTCTAACAAGAAGAGTCCTCCTACAAGTCTAAAAGATAGACCTGCATGGGCTACCAATAAAATCTTGTCATGCCCTGCTCCCAGAATACTAGATAAATACGGGGACTGGCATAGCAATGCCGCACCTTGCAAAATATCGAAGTAAGCCTCAATGTGTTAAGGTTGTCAAGAAGATAAATATGTGAACTCTAACTGTTATGGCTGTAAAACCCCTAATTTTAATAAACCGTATTAATTCTTTTATTAATTATTTAATTTATTTATAGTATTTATTAGTTAATTAGAAGATATAGGATTTATGGGATTTTTATTTCTAGGTAATTATGCATTTAGAGATTTTATGGAGCAACCGTAATTTTACCTTAATTAATTACATGTAGGAGACCTTATGGGCGGTTGATAGATTAATTGTATGCACTAAAATAAATTTCTAGAATTTTCTATATATATATATATATATATATATATATATATATATATATATATATATAATGTTTATTAAAAGAAATAGAAAACAAATAGAATTAGAAATAAGAAAAAGGAAAAGAAAAATAAATTAAATTAAAACCCTAAAAGAAACCAAACCCTAAACCCATTAGTAACCTACCCGTGTCACGACCCGCACCCGGAATTTGGGCATGAGTCGTGGGTACGTCCAGCCTACGCCACAGCATCGGCGGTAGAACGCTGTCTAGGTCACAAACATAGTATATCCTGTCAATAGTCTCAACTCCGTACGGAGGACAATGATAAATAAACCACAGTTCTATAATATACTCAATCACAACTATAAACATAATGGCACGATGAGAATTGAAAAGAGTTCTAATAAAAACCAACCACAATAAGTCCAACTCAAATCCTGGGTCTAAATGACCTCACAAAGTCACAAAATAAATAAATACAACTCAGTCTCAGTCTAAAACAATAAATACAGAAAAGTAATCTAAGAACAGGCAGGTAAGTTCTCCTCTAGAATAGGCAACTCCTCTGGGATTTCTGGAGTGAAATCTCCCTCTAATCTTGGTCCGTAATGAGTGGGGCAAAAGTCCTCCAGGTCCTCTGAAAATGTTTACCCAGTCAGGATTGGAGCGAAGCACAAGCACTAACATCAGTTTCATTAAATTGACAAAGTCTATAAACAGTGTAAGAAATACAAGATGGAAATAAATGCTAAAAATGAGAAGTACAGGAAAAATGAAATAGACAATAGAGCATCTAGCAATGAACAATAAACAGTGAATGCTAGAACAAGTGAATCTGAATAAAATAGACATCTAGCTAAGTGTTTGAAATATTAGTTTATTATGTGATCGGCTTGGGACTGGATCAGGCTGGTTATATATGATTAGCTATGATTCTTGAAGGTCAGGCTAACCATATGGTTAGCTATGATGCATGATAATGGTCAGGCTAATCATATATAACAGCTATGAGGCATGATGATGGTCAGGCCGCACCCGACGTGAGAAGTGGGGTGAGCTATGATGCATGATAAGTTTGGATATGATCACATAATCTACTAATAGTTCCCCATCCCCCAGCTAGCACGATGGATTCCAATCACGACTCCTCATGATGGGGATCTAGGGTGCTAACCCGTGTATCCATAGTGTCGGAATCAAGTATGTAATACACTACAATTTATAGAAGTAATCAACAATGAAAATTGTCAGAGAATGTACTCGCCTGTGGTCCTGAGCAAAGTGTGAGGATCAATGTCCAAGGAGAGATCAAAATGACCTATTTATGGAAAATTAATGTCAGATATTAAATCAAAAGAGTAACATGTTTAAATAATTAAGTGTGAGGCTTCTAGGTCATATCTAAGGTTAATAGGTCTAACTATGGTTGAACCAAGGTTTACCTATTTATGGGGTTAGTACCTTAACTGATACATCAATACTAATCCAACTGATACTACAGACTGACATAGCTCTAACACTAACTACCATATCTAACTGATACTTATAAACTATAATTTACTGACAGCCATTAAAACTAATACTACATACAATTCACTACTGCTATAACTATTAACATATCTATATACTACCAATCTTTCATACACTACTACATATCATTAACTTCTGATATTGACTGCAACAAAATATACTAACTACTAGTGGTACTTAGTACCTAAATTATACTAATTGTACAAGGTCTAATATTAACTATAATAGTATACTACTAATTTAATCAACTGCTATTCATCCTACACCAACTATATCAGCAATAATTGAGATACTTACTAGCTAACTAGCATTCCCTTATAATTAGCTAACAGAATTACCACTAATTCTAATAGTACCAACTACACTTACCTGATACATCATGTGTTGGTATGCTTGTTCACCCGAGCTTGGCCCCAACTGATTTTTCCTAATACCTGAAATATTTCCCTCAATCCTAATTACCAGATATCACTCATCATCATTAGTCCACATCTGTACTAGGATTCACAAAGTTTGCTACACACAAACTGCTATTAGCTAAGATGACACCAATCTACAATCATGAGCACACACAACACTCACACAGGTTCTAACTTCATAGGCAGACATGCACATACATAGGTATGCACAGTTACTGATACTCATACCTACACGCAGAGACAGGTAATGCTGAGACACAGCTAACTCAGTCACCTCACATTGAGACACTGAACTGATACTCTCTTAACCCCTAACACATGTTAACTAATAACTAAAATTCCCTCACTAAAAGACTGCTCACACACCTTAACACAGGGACACTGAGAATCACTTCTCAGTCCAAATGCACAGATACATAATCACCACTGAAACACACTCTACCCTAACTAGCTACTGATACAAATCCCTCACCCACACACACCTAATATCTATCACAGTGAACACTTCACCACACCTACTCAACCAATACTTATCTGGACACACACCCACATGGACAGATTCTGGGACAACTCTAAAATGGCTAACTGATACCCATCCAGTTTGCTGATTTGCACAGAACCAACACAGCCACACTAGGACACTGCTACACACACTGCTATGGTTCTCCTAACTGATACACTATAATACAACCTACCCATTAACACAAACACACACCTAGCTATACTCCCAGACACTGAACCATGCTTTCACACCCACAGCCCGACTGCACACATGCTGATTTTCACACAGGGAAACACACAGCACTCTCAACTCACCCTGCACAGAAAAGACTCGACTCCACAGGAAATCAAACAATAATACATCTACACCTATGCAGCCACACAGTATTCTGAGGCAAAAACTAATGCACACAGCACACAACCCGAACACTGCCCAAAATTCCCCAATACACATACCCGACTGTGCACACAGTTCCCCCAAATTCTTACTGTACAATGGATGCCCCCAAACACACAATATATCTACAACATATGTATAAATATATATATATATATACATCATACATCAAATTAGATATTTTTAGGGTAGATTAGATAGGTGTTCTTCCTTCTTGGCATAACAACAAACACCTAGCATGTGGAAATAGAGTTTCACCTAGTTTAGTCATGAACCCAACTTAAAACCCTAAAAAATCAAGATCAAAACTAAATGTAGGGGATGTAAACATGCCTACACGAAATCCCTAGGTTTAGGGTTCCAGAAATTTGGGGAGAACACTCGAAAATTCACCAAAACCCTAGATCTCCTAGGTTTACATGTAGAATCCCTAAAATTCGGATTCTAAACCTTAGGGTGGGTTCCTAATGGGCATTTACATCTGAAACCAGAATTAAAATGAATAAAAATAGAGTTTTACCTAGGGAGATGGCTTCTTCAATGGAGGTTCTTCTTCTCCAAGGCTTCCTGACCCACGTTCCTCGCTTTTCTTGCTTTGGAGGAGGAAGATGGAAGCCCTAGGGTTAAATCTCGAAAATTGGGTGGGGAGATGGTTTCTCTTGATGGAGGCTAGGGTTTCTCCTTTCTACATGAAGGAAGAGAGGGTTCCCTTTTATATTAAAGCTAGTTTAGGGTTTCCATGCATAGTTTTAGGTTAAACCCCCAGGTCCAGTCATGTAGAACCTAATTAACTCAGGTTTAGTCAGTCTAGGGTTTCAAGTCTATAACTACCATGGAAAAATTAGGGTTTCACTCTAGGGTTAGTCCTAATGGAAGTTTCTAGGGTTGGCACTTCCTAATTCACAAGTGTAGATTAGGTTTAAGTTATTAGGGCTAGACCTAAGGAGTTTCCAGGGTTCAACCTAAACCAACATCAAGAACATCATATAAATAGTTTAAAAACTCAGCAGATTAATTAAATACATAATTATTCAGAATAGTGAAATTACACAAATGCCCTAATATGGAAATGTGGTAGTGACAACCCGCTAACCCATCAGACCCGCTACCCACCCGTTTACAATAACAACAGCAGCTGCAACTTCCCAAACCGTACACATAACCCTCGACCACCGCTCCTTATATATATATATATATATATATATATATATATATATATATATATATATATATATATAACTGTTACTTAAACCCTAACCCTAAACGCCTCTTATCATCTCCTCAACCCTCGACTGCCGCCTAGAGCCGAGACACCACCACCGCGGCGACCACCACCGCTCGTCCGTGACCGCGACCGCGCACCGCGACAACAGGAAGTCAGCAACTTACTCATGTTCAAGCCTCGATTCCCGCGCCATCGCTCGACCAAACTTGACCCCGTATTTAACGGTATGTTCACGAACTATCCCTCTTCCAGCTCTGTGCATTAGTTTACCTCGAACAACGCATAACCCTAGGTGAAAATTGAGACAAAGTTGGCAAAAAATGACAACTTTTAGATCGCAGAAAACTACGGTAACCACCCATGTTTACGGGCACGTATCTCCCACCACAGAGTCCGAATTTAGTTTTTCTTCTTGCTATGCGAAGACCACCTAACCGAGATTAATTTCTGTCAATTACATTATTTTAATTATTACTGTATGCTGAATTAAATCAGACTAAAAATTATAAAAAACCCATTTTTCCAACTTCCAAAATTTGCGATACGGAGTGCGCCCCGCCAAACGGGACCGCCATGTCATGTACCAATTATACCGAAAGGCGTGTATGGTATGTCCAGACGTGTGGGCTTTCATGGAAACTGATTTGGACGCGTGTGCGTGTCGGAATCAACCTGTATCCGTGAAAAGTTCCCCTATCTCGACTTTTGCAAAATACTGCACCATTTAGTGTACGCTCGTCAGAATGCGACGAAACTTGTGCCATTGGATTCTTGGTATCACGCTGGTCCTGTGACCCGAGTTTCACACGATTCTGAGACAGTTGACCAAGCCACCTATTTGTGGGCCCCATGGTTGACTGTTTGGGCGAATTTGTGTTCGGCTCACCGGAATCCAAAATTGAACGTACCGTTGAGTTCGTATTAACGTTTATAATTGGGTTGACCTATAATTTGTCCCTTTTAGAGATCTTTACCCCTGGCATGCTTTTCAGTGCAAAGTGGGCCACATGTGGACCCCGCTTTGACCCAAAATTATCGTTTTGCCCCTGTGTCCAAATTGGATGAAAGGGTAATATTTTTTAGCTATCTCGCTTATTCTGGAAACGTTGGTGATGTTTATTTTAGCATCTGGAGACGTTCATTCTGAGGCCGTAGTTTCTGATCCTGTGTGCTTGACTCCTGGACGTTATACTTTGCAGCTCCCTTGTCAGGCAAGATACCTTGCCAAATTGCTTATAGTACTTTGCATGCTTATTATATTTCTGTATGTTCATTTCATGTGTGTTTTCTTTCAGTCATAAGTATATGCTATATATATATATGTGGACACACACTTGACATATAGTATCATGGGAGGGGAGGACAATCATTAGGCGTATGGGCTATAACCACTCTGGTAAACCGTAGTATCTAGCACGCACAACGGTAGTGTGTCCCGGTGGTCGCTACCCCCCGAGGTATGTCGATTTCTGATGCCCCCTGACGTTTGTGTGAGTTATGAGATTTAGATCGAGTAGCCTACCCATGCCCATACGTTAAAAAGTTGTCCTCATTATGCATTTCATATAGTGTCTTGTACAGCATACTTATATATTTTTTTGTCTATATTGCATGTTTACTGTATTCAAATTGGCGTGCTTCTATGTATCTTGTTACGTCCCTCTGAGGACCTGGTCCCTTTCCAGGTGTAGATGTTCATGACTATTCACAGGAGCACGGATCAGGACTTACTACTTATCTCTTCCGAGGAGGTCTTACCTTCTGAGCATCCTTGATTATCTCTAGCGAGGGATCGCTTCGCTGATACACTTCTATCATCACCTTATTTTATATTAGTGATTTTATATCCCTCTCTCATTTTTGTATTAGTATAGTCATTGGTAGTGGATTTGTCTCCACCCGACTATTATTTTGGATTATTCAGACTCATCATTCTAGTTTAGTTATTTCTTTTCTATGACTTATTGTGTGGATGAAATTAGTATATCTGTGACTTGTGATACTATATATACCACATGTGAGTTTATATTAATATTATAGCGTACGTGTGTATTATGGTATCCATATATTGGAGTTGCCATATACATACGGCTAGCATGCTTACGTGTTCCTAGTCGTACGTATTTTGGGACTGGGGCGTGACATATTTTTGTGGTGGCCCATGCAGGTCGAGAGCATATTGTATCGGTTACGCCACTGTACCGAGCAAGCCTACGCATAGGATTAGAATATAGGATCTTATCCACTTATTTATCACCTCCCTTGATTTTATTTCGTATTCTCATTTGATTGCTTGCATTACATCTTGCTTGATCCCTTCTCAACGTCAGTCTTATCTTTTCTTTCGTGCTTAATAGGGGTTAGGAAGGTGCCTTGTACTAGGTATATACATTCTGTTGTTCAATAACACTATTAGTTAAATTATTGTAAGTTGGGTAGTATGCCTCATAACCTAGTATCACATAATCCTTTTTACCCATTAATGAAGTATAATTGAATGGCACCAACTATAGGCTTGCATAAGAAGATAGTGTTTATCTAGAATATAGAACTTTAGTGTTTATCTGGACTATAGAACTTAGAGGCCCATACACCCATTTGGTTGACTTTAGACTTAGACAAGAAATTAGTATGGAAATTGTAGAGGCACAACACCGATCTTCTTGGTGAACTTAAATTTTCTGT
Source organism: Iris macrosiphon (assembly GCA_036927795.1). Taxonomy (NCBI): domain Eukaryota; kingdom Viridiplantae; phylum Streptophyta; class Magnoliopsida; order Asparagales; family Iridaceae; genus Iris; species Iris macrosiphon. Next base: position 159,814,956 of record JAYESA010000004.1, read on the forward strand.
ACCTTCCTCCATCATAATCAAGCGTACTCATATTTCTACTACCTCGACTTATGCTGTTATTATAGCCTAGTTTTGCAAGCTTATTCTTTTATTGAGCTTGTTCATGACATATGTATTATTGGGGGCCCACACTAATACACTGTCTAAATCAGAATCAGTATATTATGGTCTGATCAACCGTAGTGCGCTTGGTTCGCTCTTCGTATCACTACTTTACGTGGATTGAGATATAGTTGACTCAACTTGTTAGACAAATATATTTGCCCTCTAGACTGGTCAGGGCATATCATGTCAGGTACATAACTGTTCTGATGTGAACATGCGAATAGGAATTTACCAAAATAAGATTTTAATCTACAACTGCCTTGGCAACTCACTCTCAAATTCTCTAATCCCTTTGAATCCCGTACTTGTATTCTATCACCTCTGCCTTGAATTATTTATTATTGTTTTCCGTCTTCCCCTATTTCGAAAAGACGAACGTTCGTGCTTAGTATAAGTTTGATACACGGAGAGTACTAGATATACCCCATAGGCCAAGCACTCATGATGATAAATAAGAAAGCGCAGGCACAGGAAGTCGTAGATACAGGTACGACCTTTAGTTATATTTATCATTTCATACTCATGACCCCCTTTATGACACAAGATATTAGGTGCATAGTAGACGTAGAATTATATATAAGGTAGTTTAGCAGATATGAGGATGTGTTGATATTCTACCCAGATGGCATACACACGATGCTAATAGATGACACTAGTAGCAGTAGTAGTATTCTTTCCCTATCACCATCTCGCCCCCTTGGGTGGCTCATCTTCTCTTCCATATCCATTCCTTATCTCGTGCTTAACTTTTCCTATCATAGTCGTATCATTTCGTGCCATTATGAATTGTTTGAATTACTTCAACCTCACCCTTATTTTGTTAGTTAAAACATAAATGTGTTAGAATGATTGATAACTAAAGGATCATTTCTTAATAATAACCCTTATGTAAATGCACTATAGCAATATCTGTATCCTCTTATTATTTTAAAAACCATGTATAGCATCCCTTAGTCTAATAGGAACAAGTTGGATTGTTGAATTAGTTTATACTTCTAAAAGTTTTATAAGTTAGTCAAGACCTTAACTGTTGCCCAAAAACTTAGACTAAGCTTAGGAAAGAGTTGAAGGCACTTGTTACGAACTGACAACTATGACAATTCGCTGGCGAACTAGCGACAGCTGCAGTTAGACCGTTATAGTAAAGTAGTCGAAGTATTTGCAGATATACTGGTCAGGTGGCATGGCAGTATTAGACTATGATACTTGAAGGTTACGGGAAAAAATCATAGTTATGAGATTCCAGCCAGGTATCCCAAGATTCTCGACCCAATGAATATATTCGTCCTACAACCTAGACAATAGCTCAAGAGACTTTGACTACTAGTAGAATTCTTGTAAGTTGGGTAGTGTAGATGAGTTAGAAATAGAATAGTGTATGGACAATAAATGAGGAAGTGTTAGAATGGCAGACTATGACCTTTAGGAAGCACTGCTAGATAGCAATGTAGTGTAATAGCTATAGTGATTATTATGAATATAGGTCAGTGTCAATTTCGAGGACAAAATTTTTATAAGTTTGATAGAATGTAAAACCCCTAATTTTAATAAATCGTATTAATTTTTTATTAATTATTTAATTTATTTATTGTATTTATTAGTTAATTAGAAGATATAAGATTTATGAGATTTTTATTTCTAGGTAATTATGCATTTAGAGATTTTATGGAGCAACCGTAATTTTATCTTAATTAATTACATGTAGGAGACCTTGTAGGCGGTTGATAGATTAATTGTATGCACTAAAATAAATTTCTAGAATTTTCTATATATATATATATATGTATATATATGTATATATATATATATATATATATATATATATATATATATATATATATATATATATATATATATATATATATAATATTTATTAAAAGAAATAGAAAAGAAATAGAAAACAAATAGAATTAGAAATAAGAAAAAGGAAAAGAAATTAAATTAAAACCCTAAAAGAAACCAAACCCTAAACCCATTAGTAACCTACCCGCTAACCCATCAGACCCGCTACCCACCCGTTTACAATAACAACAGCAGCTACAACTTCCCAAACTGCGCGCACAACCCTCGACCGTCGCTCCGTATACCTATATATATATATATAACAGTTGCTTAAACCCTAACCCTAAATGCCTCTTATCATATCCTCAACCCTCGACCGTCGCCCAGAGCCGAGACACCACTGCCGCGCCACCGCCGTTCACCGCTGCGACCACCACCGCTCATCCGTGACCGCGATCGCGCACCGCGACAACAGGAAGTCAGCAAATTACTCCCGTTCAAGCCTCGATTGCCGCACCATCGCTCGACCAAACTCAACCCCGTCTTCACCGGTATGTTCACGACCTATCCCTCTTCCAACTCTGTGCATTAGTTTACCTTGATTAATGCGTAACTCTAGGCAAAAACTGAGACAAAGTTGGCAAAAAACGACAACTTTTAGATCGCAGAAAACTGCGGTAACCACCCATGTTTACGGACTCGTATCTCCCACCACAGAGATCCGAATTTAGTTTTTCTTCTTGCTATGCGAAGAACACCTAACCGAGATTAATTTCTGTCAATTACATTATTTTAATTATTGTTGTATGCTGAATTAAATTAGACTAAAAATTATGAAAAACCTATTTTTCTAACTTCCAAAATTTGCGATACGGAGCGCGCCCCGCCAAACGGGACCGCCCCGTCGCGTACCAATTGCACCAAAAGACGCGTATTGTAACCTCCGATTTCCAATTTCTAAAATAATTAGATTTTTATTTATTTTAAAATATCGAGTTTATAAAATAATTCTCCTTAAAATTCTTATTTTATTTTGAACGATGTTTGATTGTAGAATGTAATTTAAAAATCTTTTATAAAAATCATTTTTCTAAATGTCGATATATTACAAAATAAATAAATAAATAAATAATAATGTATATATATCCTCTAGTTTTAAATGTTTATTGGCTTGAAATCATAAAGTTAGTTATTTGATAAAATTAATTAAAAGACTAGAGTTTCTTCATAATAAATTTTATAATTAATTGGGGTAGTAAATAAATGAATTACATACTTCCTAATATTTTGAAAAAATGAGTTTAATTAGTAGCTAATCGAAAGCCTCTTAAAAACATTTTTTCTTAAATTTCTTTCTATTTAATTTATCGTTTTCCGTCTCCCATTCACGCCCCCATTCTTCCCACATGAAAAGCCCCTTTATATTTAATTCTGGGCCACTCACCATTGGGCCAACCCGCAACCCTTTATCCCACCCCCTTCTCCCTATTTAAGTTCTCCTTCTCACCATTCCCAAGAAACCCTAATCTCCTAATTATTAACTAGCCTCCACAATTCCCAAGCCAACAAGCCATCACCATCATCTTGTGTGCTCGTGTCCGTGTGTCCAGCATCACCGTGTCAGCCGTGATGGCCTCGGGTCCGACCCCGGGTGTCCCACAGTATCCATTCATTTTCTGTGTCCAGTTACAACGTTACAATCAGATTTCCGTGTCCGACACACCCGGACACAACCCCCTGTACAGTACTACATCAGATTTCTGTGTCCACACCCGGACACGTCCACTGTGCATCGAGTCCCCGTGTCCAGCCCCGGACACGTCCCCCACAACAAACCCTCGTGTCCATCCCGGACACGTACCCAAACCCCGACACAGAACCTAACCCTAACCCAGATCCCGCTGCCGCCGGCGACGGAGTCCTCCTCGTCGTCGTCGAACGCCGGTGGCCGCCTCAGATCCGCTGAGTCGTCGACCGCCGCTGCTCCAGAGAACCGCCACCGCCGCTGAGTCGTCGACCGCCGCTGCTCCAGAGAACCGCCACCGCCGCTGAGTCGTCGACCGCCACTGCTCCAGAGAAGCCGCCACCGCCGAGATCGAAGCCGCCGCCGTCTCGAACAGAGCACCGCCGCTCTCGAGCCCCCTGCCGCTGAAGCCGACGCTGCCGCCGACCAGCCCCGGCGAACCCCATCCGCCGACGCCGAGACCCAGGTGAGCCTCCCCCTTTCCCTGTTTCGATTTTCAGTGATGGGAGTGAGTTAAGGAAATTGATTAGTAATGTATTAATAGTTTCAATTAATTAGATTAGTGATTAATTTAATTAGTTAGTTAATTAATTAGATTAGTGATTAATTTAATTAGTTAGTTAATTAATTAATCTATTAGTTAATTAATTATAGATATTAGTTTGGTTAATTCTGATTAGATTAGTTAATTAAATACTTAATCATTTAATCAGTAAATTATTATAATCAGTAATTAATTATGTATAATCAATAGTTAATATATTAGTTTAAGTTAATTATTAATTATATAATTAGTAGTTAATTATATAATTAGTAATTAATAAATCAATTAGTTTATTTATATTGGTTAATTATTTTTGTTAATTGAATTATATAATCAGTTTAGTATATATAATTAGTTCTTTTATATAATTAGTTTAATTAATGTAATTAGTATATGTAATTTGGTTATTTTATATAATTTGGTTATATTAATATGCAATTAGCTAGTTTATGTAATTAGTTTATTTTATGTAACAAATTAAAAGGGTTTTGATATGTAAAAAATAATAATAATTTTTGGTTACATTATTAATTAAAAAAAAAAATATATAGTTTCAATAATCTAAATTAGTTCGAAATTGGTTATTTTTGACTGGTAACTGAAAATTCTAGAGAGATATAAATACATTGGCTTTTACATAAATTCTAGATTTTTATAAATAAACTTTTAAGTGTAATGTTGTTCGAAAGGAAAGTTTAACAATTATTGTTCAAATAATTTCGAAAGGATTTATATATGTAAATACGTATTCTAGTGTATGTAATTGATTTGGTAGCTATGTATATATATTTTTGTATATGTATATAATTATTTTGGTATATATATATACATGTATATATGTATGTATATTTTGGTATAATTATGCATATATTTAATTGGTATAATTTCACGTAGTATAAGTGTAATAAAACGTATTTTTAATATATAAATTAATTGGCATCTGTATATATATATAGTATAAATGTGAATTGGTAATTTAATATAGTATGTTCTAATAATGATATTGACAAAATATATGTATATTTTAAACGGTATTTTTGCATATATATGAGTATACGTATGGTTCAACTAGTATATATATATATATATTGTAAATACATTTAAATTGGTGCATGTATAAATATAGTAAGTATTAATAAGTGTAATGTGTATTATATACGTATCCCTACTAGATGACCTAGTTGACTAGAGCCATGCCTGGCAGAGCCCCTGAGTTCATGTATTTGTGATGTGTTAGTGTAGCACCTGATGCAAATGTGGTTTTGCTTGTGATATGTTTATAGGACTGTTGGTTCCTCCAGACGATACTCTGGGACAGGACATTGGTTTTACCAGCTAAGGACCCAAGGCGAGTACATTCTCTGATTAGTTTCTAATTTATGATATCTCCTATGTTCACTGTATCTAGTGTAAATATACATGTTCTTGACACGTTGGTTACACGGATTGGTATACACGGATCTCGTCATGAGATGTTATTCCTTATTCATGGTGTAGCTTGTACAAGACTTGTTTTCCTTGTTATCTTGTGCATGTACAGACACTGATTTCTGGGGAGATTTGCTACCTTCCTAGGGAATCCTGTGCCATAGCGTACCATGATTGGATCTACTATACCAGTCGGGGGTTTGGGGAGTACTTTAGTGTAGATATGTGATCATACCCAACTTTATATGCACCATAGCTCACCCCACATCTCACGTCGGGTGCGGCCTGACCATTTATATGCTCCATAGCTGTTACGTGTGATTAGCCTGATCTCTACATGCACCATAGCTAACCAACGGTTAGCCTGACTTTATATGAACCATAGCTAACCAACGGTTAGCCTGACTTTATATGAACCATAGCTAATCACATGTAACCAGCCTGATCAAGTTCCCAAGCCGATCACATATTAAAGCTAGTACTCACACACTTAGTCATAGAACTCTTGCTCATGGACATAATGTTTCTTTCCTGCATTTACTTACAGTATTTCCAGTATTTCTCTCCTTGTACATTTCTCGTACCTATACATGCATCTGGTATGTTTCCATCTAGAACTGCTACATAGCTTATGTCATTTATATAGAACTGCTATTTAGAGATGTACTTTGCTCCTTCCTGACTGGAAAATTTTTTCCAGACTGTGACCTTAGTAGACTGGTTCCGACACACTTGGGGATTGGAAGTTAATGATTGCAGGTATGATTATGTTGTCTTTAGACTTGTGTTGTTTTCTTTTACTTCTTCAAATTCCTATCGTGCTATAGTTGTGATTGAGTATGTTGTGAATATTTTTATAGTATTATCCGAATCTCCTTATGGAGTTGGATACTAGCGTGAGATTGTTAGATAGTACTTGACCTAGACAGCGTTCTACCGCCGATGCTGCGGCGTAGGCTGGACGTACCCACGCTCTCGTGCCCCTAAACCGGGTGCGGGTCGTGACACGTTTTTAGTGGTGGCCCATGCAGGTCAGACTTCGCAAGTTGTGCGATGTCGTGGTGGTGCGACGTTATAGTTGTACTACTACGTGCCTGCTGTAGAATATAGGACATAGGATACTAGGATGAGAGAGGATACTCAATCACAAATTCTTGAAAGATTTCCTGGGATGACCCCATGAGAATCTTATTTTCAATTTAAATCTTTCCTTGTTTCCGTCCGCTCTCGCTTGTTGTTACTGAACTTGATCCTTGTTGAGCAGTTATTAAATTAAATTCTTGGTATCATTGTTGAGTTTGATTCTTGTTGACCAGTTGTTAACTTTAATTCTTGGTATCGTTGTTGAGTTGATTTCAAATTGAGATGAATTTTACGGACTAGGATTTATGGTATCATCTGATGACATATATTGATGAGGACAGTGAGGAAGGTAAAACGTCTACTTTGGTTATGGAACCTAGAATTTATCGCAGCCATATTAGCTGTGGTGACGAGAACGTAGGAACCTGACTTGGATGTACATACTATAGTTATGAAGCTTAGAGTCTTTCGCAGCCATACCGGTTGGCGTGGCGAAGATTCTAGACGACATGATTATAGAGTGCATACCTTAGTTACGAAACCTATCGTTTATCGCATCTATGCTTACTGGCGTGGCGAGGATTCTGAGTGTCATGATTTCGGATAGACGTGTATGATTATCAGGTTGTATCTTAAATTGGTTCTTAAAATATCATCTCAAGACTCATCTATTTCTGTTATTCCAGGACTTTGTTCCATCGCTTCTTTCTTTACTAGCAGTAAAGATACCCTCTGTCCTCAATTCAGTCTTTGAGCTCCTATTCCTTGAGGATTTCTTGTTAAGTACGATAATTAGTGGCTTGTAATTTTGTTTGTGTCTTGTATTAGTATTGAATGTGTTGCTAGTGATTTGTAAGTGTTTTTTAGTTGGGCATGTGAGCAGTAGGCTTTAATCTAGAATTAGCCCTTAGCATAGTACCTTGTACCAATGATTCTAGGAGTAGTGTCATTAGAGACTGAGAGTTAAGGGAGTATAGAGTATCAGTGATAGTTCTCAGAGTTAGTATCAGAGCCAATTAACCGTCCTGGATAATCATGATTATGTAATTGAGTGATCTATGTAAATGATTAACTATCCAAGAATTGTGTTAAGAATTTATGAAGAATGATGTCCAAATTGATGATTGATATCGAAAATGTTAAAGGTAAAGAAATGTATATGTATAAAGGGTTTAATGAGATGTCATAAGTAGAGAAATATCAGGATTAGTAATGGAAGTTGTGAAGCGTATCACGGATTAGTTTAATAGGCTTTAAAGGATTGAAGGAAATACATATACAACCATCGAGATGAGGAACCATACACATACCCATGAGAGAAAAGAAACATGAGTGTTATAGGGGATACAGGTGATCATAAGTCTAATAAGCTTGATGAGATAATCCATTAATGCAGCTAGTGATATAATACCAAGAGTGCTAATGATTCTATAATCGAGGATTAGTCAAGGATGACGTTAATAACAGTAAGCACTCTGTGTGTTGATAATTAGATGATATACCAATTGACATAAATCGAAATTATGAAAGAAAACACAGTTGATGGTAACTTTGATCATTGGAGGTAATAGTGCAAGTGATTCGGGCAGTACAAATTTAGTACACAGTTCTAGACAATATAGGTATTGAGTGCACCTTGAGTATCAGAGACCGTGAGCACTGATATGTACATTGAGGAGTTATAAATTAAAAGGTGGAAATGAATTTTAAATTTTCAGAATTTTTAAGGAGTTGAGATTTTATGTTGTTAAAATATAGAGGATTTAAATTTGATTCAATAAACATAGTTAAGGCTACAAAGATTTTAGAAGTGATTAAATTTTATTTCGATGTAAAGTATCTGATTTTGAGGAGGTATATGCATTTTTGTTGATCGGGAAGTTAAACCTTGATGATTATTTTGAGGATTAATTTTTGGTAGATGAGAGATATGAATATTAATATATGATTAGTTGATATGGGTACCAGTGTACATGAATAGGAATTAGTTAGTGAATGTGCTAGAGTTAAGTGTTTGTTAGAGATAGTAGACACTACAAGTAATATGTTAACATGATCCTTCTTCCTTCCTAATGTTCCTTTTCTTTCGCCTTTCGATTGATTGATTGATTTTCCTAGTACTGTGGTTCACATGCATGATTTTCTTGTTAGAATATAACTAGTAGTACCCCCTAACAGAGACTGAAATACCATGACAAAAGACACATGACCTATATTTTCTTAAAATGCATGGTTGTAGGTAGAGTTTTCTTAAACCATGATCATTGGGTTTGGCCATAGCGAAGATCTATGACGAGGTTATGACTGACAAAAAGAGACAAGAGGATTAAATTTGTGGATGAGCATTAAATTAAATAAAGAATTTAGGGGTTGTTATAACGGAGTTGATGGATCATTGATTTTATGAAAATCGAGGTATGATTGAAATTCGAGGACAAACATTTACTTAAAGGGAGAATTAAGAAATTCACAGAGCCAAAATTTTGAGGATTTATTAATTTTAAGGAGGTCTTGATATGATTGAATTGATTATTTAAAAAATTTGAGAGATTATCATTTTATCTATTTGACTGCAAGGTAGAAATTTTATATAGTAGGAATGTTGCATTGAAGATACTGGAAGCATCGCATCGTTGAGTATTTGAGGAAAAAGAAAAGCAGGAAATAAAATCGTAAATGGAATAGTGTCAAATTAAATTCTTGGGATGAGGAGTTAGATTGGAATAAGCATCGATTGAATTTGAGTTAGATGATTGATGAGTGTTTAAAGTTAAATTTGGGATGCAGATTTTTAAGTTTTATAAATATGCATTGATTGGGTTTCAATTGAAGGATTGGATAGTAAATTTTGTATTTAGTATTTACTCAAATATTGAGAAGATTATGATACGACTGGAATTCAATTAAAATATTGAGAATTTGAGTAGTAAAATTTTTACATTGGGATAATAAATTCAGAGGATGAGAAAAAAAAAAAATATTAGTTCAAAATTCGAAAATATTATACATACGGATAAAGAAATATGGAATGAAATGAAGCTCATGGTAAAGAAGATTATAATATAATTGATTATGGGATCATATAATTGAAGGTCGTAAGGTAAGATCATGGTATATTGAGGTTGTGATTTAAATTAAAATCTTGACCATGACAGTAACATTCGAAATCGAAGAAAATAATCGAGTATAGTTGATGTTAAGATAAACAAACTCGAATTTGATGATAAGGCTTTTGATTCAGAAATTCTAAGATCTAATCTAATAAAGTTTGTGGAATTTGAAACTTTTATAAATATTGGTTAATGATGAATCACAAGATTGAGAAAAGTAAAATGAACGAGGAAAAAGGAAGGATTATTTTCAGATGGTGGTAAAGACTATTTTTCTAGAAATTAAGAGAGGCGATTAGATGTCTCTTGATTACATTCTGAAGGATGTATTTAAGTTTCTTAAATCAAATTGTCGATCGTATCTTTCGAATTAGCTATAACTTTCATGTTTATATCATTCATTATACTGGGTCTTCCTTGGTTTAGTTACTTTGAAAAGGTAACGTGCATTATTCAAATTATCTGTTTTTGTGATCGTGTCTACTTCCCAAAACCTAACTTTCTAGAGGATTCAAGGCCGAGCCATGATTCCTTCAAGTTATTCCTGTCTTAAACCATATTTTCTTTTTCTTCATGTTTCCTTCTGTTTGGTAAATATTTTTCCTTATAGAAATATTTTCTTCAATGATATATTCATCATTTTGAACAACAAATTTTTTCTATCCTAGTCATCCCTTAAATTTCGAGGACGAAATTTTTCTAAGGTGGATAGATTTGTAACCTCCGATTTCCAATTTCCAAAATAATTAGATTTTTATTTATTTTAAAATATCGAGTTTATAAAATAATTCTCCTTAAAATTCTTATTTTATTTTGAACGATGTTTGATTGTAGAATGTAATTTAAAAATCTTTTATAAAAATCATTTTTCTAAATGTCGATATATTACAAAATAAATAAATAAATAAATAATAATGTATATATATCCTCTAGTTTCAAATGTTTATTGGCTTGAAATCATAAAGTTAGTTATTTGATAAAATTAATTAAAAGACTAGAGTTTCTTCATAATAAATTTTATAATTAATTGGGGTAGTAAATAAATGAATTACATACTTCCTAATATTTTGAAAAAATGAGTTTAATTAGTAGCTAATCGAAAGCCTCTTAAAAATATTTTTTCTTAAATTTCTTTCTATTTAATTTATCGTTTTTCGTCTCCCATTCACGCCCCCATTCTTCCCACATGAAAAGCCCCTTTATATTTAATTCTGGGCCACTCACCATTGGGCCAACCCGCAACCCTTTATCCCACCCCCTTCTCCCTATTTAAGTTCTCCTTCTCACCATTCCCAAGAAACCCTAATCTCCTAATTATTAACTAGCCTCCACAATTCCCAAGCCAACAAGCCATCACCATCATCTTGTGTGCTCGTGTCCGTGTGTCCAGCATCACCGTGTCAGCCGTGATGGCCTCGGGTCCGACCCCGGGTGTCCCACAGTATCCATTCATTTTCTGTGTCCAGTTACAACGTTACAATCAGATTTCCGTGTCCGACACACCCGGACACAACCCCCTGTACAGTACTACATCAGATTTCTGTGTCCACACCCGGACACGTCCACTGTGCATCGAGTCCCCGTGTCCAGCCCCGGACACGTCCCCCACAACAAACCCTCGTGTCCATCCCGGACACGTACCCAAACCCCGACACAGAACCTAACCCTAACCCAGATCCCGCTGCCGCCGGCGACGGAGTCCTCCTCGTCGTCGTCGAACGCCGGTGGCCGCCTCAGATCCGCTGAGTCGTCGACCGCCGCTGCTCCAGAGAACCGCCACCGCCGCTGAGTCGTCGACCGCCGCTGCTCCAGAGAACCGCCACCGCCGCTGAGTCGTCGACCGCCACTGCTCCAGAGAAGCCGCCACCGCCGAGATCGAAGCCGCCGCCGTCTCGAACAGAGCACCGCCGCTCTCGAGCCCCCTGCCGCTGAAGCCGACGCTGCCGCCGACCAGCCCCGGCGAACCCCATCCGCCGACGCCGAGACCCAGGTGAGCCTCCCCCTTTCCCTGTTTCGATTTTCAGTGATGGGAGTGAGTTAAGGAAATTGATTAGTAATGTATTAATAGTTTCAATTAATTAGATTAGTGATTAATTTAATTAGTTAGTTAATTAATTAGATTAGTGATTAATTTAATTAGTTAGTTAATTAATTAATCTATTAGTTAATTAATTATAGATATTAGTTTGGTTAATTCTGATTAGATTAGTTAATTAAATACTTAATCATTTAATCAGTAAATTATTATAATCAGTAATTAATTATGTATAATCAATAGTTAATATATTAGTTTAAGTTAATTATTAATTATATAATTAGTAGTTAATTATATAATTAGTAATTAATAAATCAATTAGTTTATTTATATTGGTTAATTATTTTTGTTAATTGAATTATATAATCAGTTTAGTATATATAATTAGTTCTTTTATATAATTAGTTTAATTAATGTAATTAGTATATGTAATTTGGTTATTTTATATAATTTGGTTATATTAATATGCAATTAGCTAGTTTATGTAATTAGTTTATTTTATGTAACAAATTAAAAGGGTTTTGATATGTAAAAAATAATAATAATTTTTGGTTACATTATTAATTAAAAAAAAAAAAATATATAGTTTCAATAATCTAAATTAGTTCGAAATTGGTTATTTTTGACTGGTAACTGAAAATTCTAGAGAGATATAAATACATTGGCTTTTACATAAATTCTAGATTTTTATAAATAAACTTTTAAGTGTAATGTTGTTCGAAAGGAAAGTTTAACAATTATTGTTCAAATAATTTCGAAAGGATTTATATATGTAAATACGTATTCTAGTGTATGTAATTGATTTGGTAGCTATTTATATATATTTTTGTATATGTATATAATTATTTTGGTATATATATATACATGTATATATGTATGTATATTTTGGTATAATTATGCATATATTTAATTGGTATAATTTCACGTAGTATAAGTGTAATAAAACGTATTTTTAATATATAAATTAATTGGCATCTGTATATATATATAGTATAAATGTGAATTGGTAATTTAATATAGTATGTTCTAATAATGATATTGACAAAATATATGTATATTTTAAACGGTATTTTTGCATATATATGAGTATACGTATGGTTCAACTAGTATATATATATATATTGTAAATACATTTAAATTGGTGCATGTATAAATATAGTAAGTATTAATAAGTGTAATGTGTATTATATACGTATCCCTACTAGATGACCTAGTTGACTAGAGCCATGCCTGGCAGAGCCCCTGAGTTCATGTATTTGTGATGTGTTAGTGTAGCACCTGATGCAAATGTGGTTTTGCTTGTGATATGTTTATAGGACTGTTGGTTCCTCCAGACGATACTCTGGGACAGGACATTGGTTTTACCAGCTAAGGACCCAAGGCGAGTACATTCTCTGATTAGTTTCTAATTTATGATATCTCCTATGTTCACTGTATCTAGTGTAAATATACATGTTCTTGACACGTTGGTTACACGGATTGGTATACACGGATCTCGTCATGAGATGTTATTCCTTATTCATGGTGTAGCTTGTACAAGACTTGTTTTCCTTGTTATCTTGTGCATGTACAGACACTGATTTCCGGGGAGATTTGCTACCTTCCTAGGGAATCCTGTGCCATAGCGTACCATGATTGGATCTACTATACCAGTCGGGGGTTTGGGGAGTACTTTAGTGTAGATATGTGATCATACCCAACTTTATATGCACCATAGCTCACCCCACATCTCACGTCGGGTGCGGCCTGACCATTTATATGCTCCATAGCTGTTACGTGTGATTAGCCTGATCTCTACATGCACCATAGCTAACCAACGGTTAGCCTGACTTTATATGAACCATAGATAACCAACGGTTAGCCTGACTTTATATGAACCATAGCTAATCACATGTAACCAGCCTGATCAAGTTCCCAAGCCGATCACATATTAAAGCTAGTACTCACACACTTAGTCATAGAACTCTTGCTCATGGACATAATGTTTCTTTCCTGCATTTACTTACAGTATTTCCAGTATTTCTCTCCTTGTACATTTCTCGTACCTATACATGCATCTGGTATGTTTCCATCTAGAACTGCTACATAGCTTATGTCATTTATATAGAACTGCTATTTAGAGATGTACTTTGCTCCTTCCTGACTGGAAAATTTTTTCCAGACTGTGACCTTAGTAGACTGGTTCCGACACACTTGGGGATTGGAAGTTAATGATTGCAGGTATGATTATGTTGTCTTTAGACTTGTGTTGTTTTCTTTTACTTCTTCAAATTCCTATCGTGCTATAGTTGTGATTGAGTATGTTGTGAATATTTTTATAGTATTATCCGAATCTCCTTATGGAGTTGGATACTAGCGTGAGATTGTTAGATAGTACTTGACCTAGACAGCGTTCTACCGCCGATGCTGCGGCGTAGGCTGGACGTACCCACGCTCTCGTGCCCCTAAACCGGGTGCGGGTCGTGACACGTATGGTATGTCCAGACGTGTGGCCTTTCGCGAAAACTAATTTGGACCCGTGTGCGCATCGAAATCAACCCGTATCCGTGAAAAGTCCCCGTATCGCGACTTTTGTAAAATATTACACCATTTAGTGTACGCTTATTAGAATGCGACGAAACTTACGCCATTGGATTCATGGTATCATGCTGGTCCTGTGACCCAAGTTTCACACGATTCTGAGATAGTTGACCAAGCTGCCTATTTACGGGCCCCACGGTTGACTTTTTGGGCGAATTTGTGTTCGACTCACCGGAATCCAAAATTGAACGTACCGTTGAGTTCGTATTGACGTTTATAATTAGTTTGACCGATAATTTGTCCCTTTTAGAGACCTTTAACCCTGGCATGCTTTTCGGTGTAAAGTGGGCCACATGTGACCCCGCTTTGACCCAAAATTACCGTTTTGCCCCTGTGTCAACATTGGACGAAAGGGTAATATTTGCTGGCTATCTCGCTTATTATGGGAACATTGGTGATATTTATTTCAGCATTTGGAGACGTTCATTATGAGGCCGTAGTTTCTGATCCTGTGTGATTGACTCCTGGACGTTACACTTTGTAGCTCCCTTGCCAGGCAAGATACCTTGCCAAATTGCTTAGAGTACTTTGCATGCTTATTATATTTCTGTATATTCATTTGATGTGTATTTTCTTTCAGTCATAAGTATATGCTATATATATATGTATGGACACACACTTGACACATAGTATCATGGGAGGGGATGACAATCATTAGGCGTATGGGCTATAACCACTCTGGTAAATCGTAGTATCTAGCACGCACTACGGTAGTGTATCACGCTGGTCGCTACCCCCGAGGTATGTCTGTAGAAGCATAAAAAATATGCTGGATAGCTCTACGCAGCGTGGTGAGGAAGGGCAGCGTAAACAGAGGACCTCAGAGCCATCAACGTGCAACAGAGCCATTCCGCTGAGCATAGCGCAAAATATAAGCTCAAGGACTATCCGCGTAAAGCAGTACGTCCAGGATGCTCCAGCATAAAAAGGGTGATACTTCGCCTTTATGGCGTAAAACTCATCCGCTTTCAAAGCAGCATTGAAGTGTACGAGGGACGCTTCGTGTTCTTCAAAATGAACCTGTCAAATCGTACAGTGAACCTGGCATCTGGACTCCTGACAAAGAGTACTGCACGACTACCCAGACGACGGCTATAATGATGACACCGTACTGCAACCCAGGCTGTCATTTACTGCCATTTCCTTGGCGTAAACCGCTTTTACGAATACAAAGAAATACGCTGCCTAGTTTTACACAGGGAGATGTGAGCTGTTTACACTCCGCAGAAGACAAACAGGCTGCCACATCAAAAGCTGCTCTTCGTACAGGGCTCGAGGCACGTCTCTGCATTTAATGCGCAGAGCGGTGACAGGTTCCCAAGGCACGTCTCTGCATTTAATGCACCGAATACTGACAGATGCCTAAGGCACGTCTCTGCATTTAATGCGCAGAAGGGTGGCAGGCCTTCAAAATACGCCTCTGCATTTAATGCACAGGATAATGGCGGATCTCCGCATTTAATGCAGGAGATTTGATTAAATGTCACCGAACCGTCGTTTAGTGACATTCCCTTTGCGTAAACTGCTTTTACGCATACAAGGGGATATGCTGCCCAGTTTTACACAGGCAGACGTGAGCTTCTTACGCTCCGAAGAAGGCAGACAGACGGCCACGTCATCAGTTGCTCTTCATACAGGGTTCGAGGCGCGTATCTGCATTTAATGCGCGGAATGATGGCAAATCTTCAAGACACGCCTCTACATTTAATGCGCAGGATGGGGGCAGATCTCCGCATTTAATGCAAAAGATTTGATTATATCTCCAAAAGTTGTAAATTCGGCTAAAACGTCCACATCATCTCGGCTTCTACGCCCGCTCGGCCTCTATGACCACTCGGCTCCTACGCCTACTCGGCTTCTACGCCTACTCGGCTTCTACGCCATAGTGACAATTATTGGCTTCTACGCCAACCTCTTCTGCACAAAGGATAACTACCTACGTGGCTTCTACGCCGTGATCTTCGCAGCAGCTATACGCGTTGTCCCTTAGTTGGACACGCGCCACACGCTCATTCAGAAGGTCATCTATACGCAGGCAATGGTTATTGTAACCGTCGTATAAAAGGGTGCTGTACTTTCCACTACTCGGTTTCTATACCGACTGAGTGGTCACTGTCACTAAAACTCTATAAATAGAGACCTCTATCAACATAGGTCGAAGGTCGAAAAAAGAGGTCAAAAAGATTGAAGGTCGAACGATCGAAAATTGGTCAAGGAATCCAGTATCAGATCCAAGGTCGACAATTGAGAGGAGAGAACGGTCGAGAGAGAGAGAGAGAGAGAGAGAGAGAAAGAGAGAGAGAAGAATCCAGAGCTCAGGCAAAGAGAGGTGATCGGCGACTTCGGCATCGGGCATCCACCCTCTTCAGCAATCTTCGAAGCTGCTTCCTGTCTTCCACGACATTTCTTCATTATTGTGTGGTCCAAGGGACAAAGTGATCGACTGCAGATCAGACTCCTATAGCAATATTTACCCAGATTAAATAAATTGTACTTCGCATCCTCGTATAGGATTAAATTGTACAATCTTGTTTGTAAACAGCGAAGAAAGGGCGGGTTTTCGTATAAGACCTCGTTTCCATATTCTCTCTCGTTTATTATCAAACACCAAGATGGCAACTCTGCTGAGGAGATCTTTCTCTTCTGACGAGGAAGCAATTGCTCAACACGATGCGGTATCCGTGGGATCCGTAAAGAAGACACAGGTCGTCCAGTTCGATCAGTCTACCTACGAAGACATGCTTCGAACATGGGGTAGCTCTCCCTCTCTCTCTGTCCAAGACAACAGGAAGCTGCGTAGGGTCTGGATGCCCAAGATATCCCCTACCATTCCTGTCGACTCTCCGACCTCTCCGACCAACGAGGTGGTAGCATCGCTCCCTCCGCGCCTTGCTCGTAAAATTCAGTCGCCTGTCTTTAGCAGGGCAGACAAAACTTCTGGCAAGGCCTCAGCGCCGATCTAGAAGTATACTTCGCACTCTGCGCGTAAAATTCAGTCTCCCGTCCCTGGCGGAACAGATGAAACTTCGGACAATGCCTCAGCGCTAGTCCAGAAGCCTACACCGCGCTCTGCGCGTAGAAACCAGTCTTCCGTCCCTGGCGGAACAGGCAAAACTTCTGACAATGCCTTAGCGCCAAATCAGAAGTTCCAAACGTGCTCCGCGCGTAAAAATGCATCTGCCTTCTGCGAAAAAGCAGATGATCCTTGCAATCTACGCAAGGGAAAGCAAGCGGCAGACTGCTCAACTTCTCGGCTTTTACTCCAGCAAGGAAAGAATTTGCCTGCCCTCCGGATTACGCGAGGAGCTGACGGCCGATTGAGGACCTCCTCGGCTTTACGCTAGCCCAAATTACGCCAGGAGAAGTCCCTCAGTGTAAAGAAGGCTCAACTCGCGGAAAGACACCCTCCTCGGGGATTATCCGCCACCCAGATGGCCAACCTGTTATATACGGGTGGCACAAGGAAAACTATGATTCCCAACATCCGTATACCCACTGATGTAAACAGAAGGAACAAGCCATCTTCTTCTTCTTCTTCTTCTTCTGTAAAGACTCCTGACCTGCGTAACTATCTGATCCAGAAACACGAAGACAAGGGTCATAGACAGGCTTCAGTTCCCCTAACGGTCAAACGCGGGGAGGTCTTGGGGGAAGATACATCAACATCTAATATCGTCATGACAGGGGGGTCACATGAAGATTCCATATTTATTATTCCTCTAACTCGCGACGACCAGCATCCAATAATCTTTGGTCGCATGCGGAACAGCCTGATCATACAAGAAGAATTTCGCGAGTCGGAAGCTGGCAAAATACAAATCCACAGATATAGCCCGCAAGCTTTAAAAATTATGCAAAGCATGGGTTATGATATGAAGCTGAAACAAGGCCTCAACGATGGAAAAGGCAGACGAACACCGTTGCACGGTAATTCTTACCGCCAACAAGCTCGTTTTGGGTTGGGGTATACTGCACCTCTTGCGAAGCCTAAATCCTCAAGATCTAAACCTGTACAACCAGAGGCGGGTCCTTCTAAATAAGCTGTTGTGGACGGATGCCACGACATGTCTGGGGGTAGCCTACCTCGACAAAATAGGGCGGCATCCAAAGCCGGGGGTAGAATTCCCTCAAGACCCGAAGATGATGCAACGACGACGATCTTCCCGGAAAATCGTAGAACTCAGGCATTAGGAGCCCGGAGACCAAAAGGGACTTTCTCCTTCAATGAAGATGACCTTATTGAAATCTTCAATATGTTGATGGAGGAACGCAAACTTCATCTTCCCAACATCAGACATCCTGAGAAAGTTGACAAAGTTGATCACCCAAATTATTGTCTCTTTCATCGGTACATTCATCATCCTACAAAGGCGTGCCATGTACTGAAAAGGAGAATCCAGGAGTTGATTGACGCCAATGTCGTCACTTTGCATCTTTAAACAAAGCGAAGATCATCGCCAATCAGTCTTCCTAAAACGTGACAATTCGCTCCCTTCAGGAATGTACCTGAGGAAGAATCCCTGAAGTTTCCCCAATAGATTCTTCAGGACCGTCCTCACTCGAGAAAATCACTCCACAGTGAATTGTTCAGACATACGTTTATGTTCATATTTACCTCTAAACTATCATCCAAGCATTTCATTTCTTGCACCAGAAGTTTGTCATGTTCATATTACCTCTGAACAAACTTTCCGAGTTCCCGGCTATCGATTATCATGTCCATATTACCTCTGATATCAAATGTCATTTCAACCTAACACCCGTACTTAACCCTAAGTATGCCAGTGGTGTTAGGCCCACAAAAACTGCCATGTCCATATTACCTCTGAGCAGATGTGCACCTCCATCCCCGATGGAATTGCAGCCCAGAAGTTGTCATGTTCATATTACCTCTGAACAAACTTTTCTAGATTCTGGCTATCGATTATCATGTCCATATTACCTCTGGTATCGGTTGTCATCTCAACTTAACACCCGTACTTAACCCTAAGTACGCCAGTGGTGTTAGGCCCACAAAAACTGCCATGTCCATATTACCTCTGGCAGGGCTTGTCCCAAACCTATTATTCGCACTCTCGTGCGCAACAAATGATAGGTCTAACGAAGAACCCATTCCATGTCCTCAATGCAAGAGTGTGATGGAGGTGGTCCCGAACATTACTTTCACTCAAGATGACATGCTGTTAAAATATAACAGGCACGAACGACCCCTCTATTATACCGGATACATCGGTTCCATGGAGGTCGACCGGATCCACATAGATCCGGGGTCATCAATCAGCATCATTACTCATAGTCTGCTCAGACCGCTGAGGATTCCTACCAGCGAATTGGCTTACACCACCACTACAATCATGGGTTTCAACGCCAGAAAAAGTAAGCCGTTGGGAAAGATTCGCCTGAGGATCCAGATTGGCAACCTTAGATCAGTGGACACATGCTATGTCATTTATTCAGAGGTGTCCTATAACATTCTGCTGGGCAGACCTTGGATCCACGACCACAACATCGTTCCTTCAACTCTACATCAATGCTTTAAATATGTAGACGCCCAAGGAACAATACAAACGGAGTTTGCTGACCTGAACCCTTTTAGAGGAGTAGAATCCTACTACTCCGATGCCGTGTTGTACTCTCAAGACTACACGGAAGATGTGTCAGCCGAAGCAGAGAAGGAATCCCACCGGGAGCCAGAAGAACCCTCTACCGAACAACCTTTGTCAATCAAGGTGAAAGGACGGATTACTCGTCCAAAAACCATGAAACCTATGAACCAAACCAGGTCAGGGAAAGGGGGTGATCCTCTAGTGATCACTCTGAACCAGAAGCCTGCCGTGAAGATCGGGAAGGGCGTCTGACAAAAGACCCCTGGTTAGCACCTTTCAGATGAAATATCTTCCCCGGCCTGCCGTGAAGATCGGGAGTCAGCGTCCACGACATCCTCCTGGGATGTGTAGCATGGAAGAATGCCGAGATGGGACAGTCCCTCAGCATCTTGGGCAGATACAAAACCAAGCTCCCAGCAGGGAAAACCCAAAGTTCTTTCTTGGGCTTCGTCTGGGACTACTTGTCAATCATGTCCCCGAAGAGGAAAGACGGCTTTATGTATTGGTCCCCATCTATGTACGTCAGGGGCTCTCTGTTGATCAAGTTCAGCAACGTTCGCTCGTCCTGAGCCGATATCAAAATTTCCTTTCCTTCAGGATACTGGGGCCCGGAGATAGGAAATGTCACGTGCGACAGATCTTCCAGATAGTTGGAGTGCAGCATCCCTGCGGCAGAACCCATCACAGCGGCTAGCAGAGACGCATGCAAGTTAACTGTAAGAATGCAAGAAAAACAAGTCAGTTTCTATAAATCTTGCAGCATATGCCAAAAATTAACAGTCTGTGCTTTACGCCAAGGCTGTAAAAACTTGAGCTTTTACGCTGAAATCCATTTCCTAAACGTAAAATTCAAGGTTGGCAGTATACAGTCTGTGCTTTACGCCAGACTAACAAAAGTTGAGTTATTACGCCGGAATTTCCATCCCTGCGTAACACTCAAATTATATAGTATACGCCAACTTTCGACAGTCAAAGTTTTTACGCCAAGACTGCAAAAATATGGAGTTTTTACGCTGACACATTAGAAATATGGGCGTAAAAGATGAAACATCTCTGTGCATCATCTTCCTCGAAGAGGCTATCAGCACAGAAGACGACCTAGCGCGTTCATGTACAACATGTGCGAAGGATTTTCAGTCGTTCTTTTTTGTCCCAAAAGCTCTACCTTTGAGGCCGGGTGCACTGCTCGTCGGCGGGTCGCTTCGCTAAGAATGAAGCTCGCCGTGCCCAACGGAAGTCGCCCCCGCTTGAGCAGAAGAACGAGAAGAAGAAGCAACCTTCTTTCCCTTAGAGGAGGAGACTTGTTTCGAGGCCATTACTGGAAACTTCGAAGACTCGGAGAAGAAACGAAGGAGAACTCGAACAGTCAAAAGCTTTCTTTCGCAGAAGACGGATGAAAAGTTTTTCTCTCAGAAACTTGGGGTATATATAGAGTTCGGATGGACTCCTCAAATCCTGAACCAAATCTCACAATTAATATTTGGTTATGATTGGGGACTACGTCAGCCTATTTACTCAGAGAAGGCGGACAGTCAGCAAATTCGAAAAGTTTTCGTGCAAAGAAGACTCATGGTTTTTATGCTAAGGAGCTTTCTACGCTCGACGGCTACGGATCTACGGTTTTACGCTCACAGGCTACTGGTCTATGGTTTTACGCCCGGATGCTCTCATGCTCAGCAGCTTTTACGCTCGAGAGGCTACGAACCTACGACTTCACGCTCAAACAGCTACGAATCTATGATCTCATGCTCGGTGGCTTTTTTACGCTCAGAGGCAACAGATCCACAAACTTCACGCTCGGAAGATTTTCTTTTCAGAAGCTACGAATCTACAGTTTTTACGCTAAGGAGCTTTCTACGCTCGACGACTACGGATCTACGGTTTTTATGCTCACAGGCTACTGGTCTATGGTTTTACGCCCGGATGCTCTCATGCTCAGCAGCTTTTACTCTCGAGAGGCTACGAACCTACGACTTCACGCTCAAACAGCTACGAATCTATGATCTCACGCTCGGTGGCTTTTTACGCTCAGAGGCTACGAACTGATGATTTCACGCTCTACGACTTTCCGTATATCTAAAAAATGCACAGGCCAGAGTACAGTACATCTGAACAATTCTCAAGGTGGTCAATTGCAAGGGTTCACACAGAAGATACTCCTTCTTGACCTCAAAATATCCCAAGTACCCAAAGCATACAGAGTTCAACATTGGAAGTTACTCTTCTTCATGGGTCGATTCAAAGTTCATCTAGAATCCAGTCTGAATATTTCGTCTACAGTTCAAGATGGCGACTCAGTTTTTTTGACAGCCAGTTCTCGCCCTGTTCCAAGGGATTTTTGAGAAATCATTCTTAAAGATGATGGTATGAACAAAGAATTCTGTTTATCAGAAGTAACAGATCAGAATTCTACGCGGTTCATCATTCCTAATAGCAGGACAGTTCGAACACTCGACTGCTAAGCGGCTTTCTGCGCATCCTTAGTTATGCGTAAAAGACAGGACAGGACAGGACCTAGCACTCTTTCTAACAGAGTCGGCGTAAATTATCAGACATGTCGAAGCGACACATATTCAGACTTCACAGCAAAGTATGGCAAGATGATCATATGCACAGAAGAAGACGATCTTATTAAAATCATGATTACATATGAGGGAAATCCCGTCTACAAAGGGTTTCTCATTTTCATTGAAAGATCGCGCCCAGAATCTGTTCTACTAGGTTCTCGCATGGGCGGCATTCTTCATCCATCTTCTCCAGCAGTCAGTCGGTGTCCACAAACCGACCGAAATATGATCAACGGCGGAAGAAAACAAAAATGGGCCTAGACCCATCCTCCAATACAGGGAAGCATGGTAAATCTGCTTTCCTACGTCCAACGCCGTGACAGATTGAGTTGAGATATTTCACCCAACTCAATCTCGGCCAGCAGCTAGTTTGTCTGCCCTAGTCCGCAGGTAACGGGAGAAGGCACCACTTGCAAGCTGCCTGATCAAATGAGACCCTTCCTCTCTCCAGGAGAACCGCCATACAAAGTTGCTGATTATCCCGAGCAAAGGAGGCTATGATATCCTTCCATGATCCATCGTTGCAGAGGACATTTGCTCGAAGATGCCGTCTTTTTCGACTCCTTACATGCTGGAAGAACATGGTCTTCTTCTTCCCCAAGTCGAACTGAGGAACTCCGGCGATCATCTCTGTGTGGTGAAGGAAATATGGGAAGAGCAGGTTAACTCCTCAGCCTTTTTATAGGCGAAAGAGGTCACAACGATCCCCAATAACTCTGCCATAAAGTCAGCCTTGAAAGAACGTGTCAGACTAGACCGTTTCAGAGTGTTTTAGACTACGAGGAACGTTTCATGCTTTATTCAAAGCGTTTCAAATTACGAGGAATTTAAAAGCTTTGAAGGGGGTCTTGTAGAAGCATAAAAAATACGTTGGATAGCTCTACGCAGCATGGTGAGGCAGGGCAGCGTAAACAGAGGACCTCAGAACCATCAACGTGCAACAGAGCCTTTTCGGTGAGCATAGCGCAAAATATAAGCTCAAGGACTATCCGCGTAAAGCAGTACGTCCAGGATGCTCCAGCGTAAAAAGGGTGCTACATCGCCTTTATGGCGTAAAACTCATTTGCTTTCAAAGCAGCATTGAAGTGTACGAGGGACACTTCGTGTTCTTCAAAATGAACCTGTCAAATCGTACAGTGAACCTGACGTCTGGACTCCTGACAAAGAGTACTGTACGACTACCCAGACAACGGCTATAATGATGACACTGCACTGCAACCCAGGCTGTCATTTACTGCCATTTCCTTGGCGTAAACCGCTTTTACGCATACAAAGGAATATGCTGCCTAGTTTTACACAGGGAGATGTGAGCTGTTTATGCTCCGCAGAAGACAAACAGGCTCCCACGTCAAAAGCTGCTCTTCGTACAGGGCTCGAGACACGTCTCTGCATTTAATGCGTAGAGCGGTGACAGGTTCCCAAGGCACGTCTCTGCATTTAATGCGCAGAATACTGACAGATGCCCAAGGCACGTCTCTGCATTTAATGCGCAGAAGGGTGGCAGGCCTTCAAAATACGTCTCTGCATTTAATGTGCAGGATAATGGCGGATCTCTGCATTTAATGCAAGAGATTTGATTAAATGTCACCGAACCGTCGTTTAGTGACATTCCCTTTGCGTAAACTGCTCTTACGCACACAAGGGGATATGCTGCCCAGTTTCACAAGCAGACGTGAGCTTCTTACGCTCCGAAGAAGGCAGACAGACGGCCACGTCATCAGTTGCTCTTCATACAGGGTTCGATGCGCGTATCGGCATTTAATGCGCGGAATGATGGCAAATCTTCAAGACACGCCTCTGCATTTAATGCGCAGGATGGTGGAGATCTCCGCATTTAATGCAAAAGATTTGATTCTATCTCCAAAAGCTATAAATTCGGCTAAAACGTCCACATCACCTCGGCTTCTACGCCCTCTCGGCTTCTACGCCCGCTCGGCTTCTACGCCCTCTCGACTTCTACGCCCACTCGGCCTCTATGACCACTCGGCTCCTATGCCTACTCGGCTTCTACGCCTACTCGGCTTCTACACCATAGTGACAATTATTGGCTTCTACGCCAACCTCTTCTACACAAAGGATAACTACCTATGTGGCTTCTACGCCGTGATCTTCGCAGCAGCTATACGCGTTGTCCCTTAGTTGGACACGCGCCACACGCTCATTCAAAAGGTCATTTATACGCAGGCAATGGTTATTGTAACCATCGTGTAAAAGGGTGCTGTACTTTCCACTACTCGGTTTCTACCCTGACTGAGTGGTCACTGTCACTAAAACTCTATAAATAGAGACCTCTATCAACATAGGTCGAAGGTCGAAAAAAGAGGTCAAAAAGATTGAAGGTCAAACGATCAAAAATTGGTCAAGGAATCCAGTATCAGATCCAAGGTCGACAATTGAGAGGAGAGAACGGTCGAGAGAGAGAGAGAGAGAGAGAGAGAGAGAGAAGAATCCAGAGCTCAGGCAAAGAGAGATGATCGACGACTTCGGCATCGGGCATCCACCCTCTTCAGCAACCTTCGAAGCTGCTTCTTGTCTTCCACGACATTTCTTCATCATCGTGTGGTCCAAGGGACAAAGTGATCGACTGCAGATCAGACTCCTATAGCAATATTTACCCAGATTAAATAAATTGTACTTCGCATTCTCGTATAGGATTAAATTGTACAATCTTGTTTGTAAACACCGAAGAAAGGGCAGGTTTTCGTATAAGACCTCGTTTCCATATTCTCTCTCGTTTATTATCAAACACCAATGTCGATTTCTGGTATCGTGCTGGTCGCTACCCCCGAGGTATGTCGATTTCTGAGGTCCCTTGACATGTGTGTGAGTTGTGAGATTTAGATCGAGTAGCCTACCCATGCCCATACGTCAAAAAGTTGTCCTCATTATACATTTCATATAGAGTGTCTTGTACAGCGTACTTATATATTTTTCCGTCTATATTGCATGTTTATTGTATTCAAATTGGCATGCTTCTATGTATCTTGTTACGTCCCTCTGAGGACCTGGTCCCTTTCCAGGTGTAGATGTTCATGACTATTCGTAGGAGCACGGATCAGGACTTACTACTTATCTCTTCCGAGGAGGTCTTACCTTCTGAGCATCCTTGATTATTTCTAGCGAGGGATCGGGTGTAGATCTTCACTTCTATCATCACCTTATTTTATATTGGTGATTTTATATCCCTCTCTCATTTTTGTATTGGTATAGTCATTGGTAGTGGATTTGTCTCCACCCGACTATTATTTTGGATTATTCAGACTCATCATTCTATTTTAGTTATTTCTTTTCTATGACTTGTTGTGTGGATGAGATTAGTATATCTGTGACTTGTGACACTATATATATACCACATGTGAGTTTATATTCATATTACAACGTACGTGTGTATTATTGTATCCATATATTGGAGTTCCCACATACATACGACTGGCATGCTTACGTGTTCCTAGTCCTACATATTTTGGGACTGGGGCGTGACAATGGCGTCAGTCCTAGGGCCGAAAAAACCTATTATCTCAATCCAACAATACAAGTACAAGAATATATCATACATAAAAATAAAAAGGCGTCATATGTCACATATGATCATGAAGCTAGTGAATACAAATATCGCACTAACAGAGTTTAAATATACATGATCGAATATACCAGCCATGGTCTAATAAATACATCATGCTTACAGTAGTCTCAAAAATATAAGGAACTAACTTTGCTCCTTGCTAAGCACCACAAAAAGAAGTGATCAAGACGAGGGGTGGAAGAAGAAAACTCACTCGCGAGCTTCGGCCGCAGTCCTACGAGTACGAGCCATCTTACTGGAAGTGCGGCGGATCTTGGTTCTCTATGGGGTAATTTAGCTATGCAGAGCCAGTGGGGTCAGAACCCCAAGCAACAAGTACCACAAAGGAGCTCGAGATGATAGACCAAACAGATCACAACATAAGCAAAAGAGACATATAAAAAATCAATGCAGATCGAGACATACGGTACCAATGTACTTGTCTCAAGAATAATATTGGAAGAACTGATAATAAAAACAAAAATAAAAGTAAGGCGGCGAGCGGCAAGAGAGCATATGAACTACTTTGGATCGGGACCACAACCCTTAACCTAAACAAGGACCAGGGTTGCAGGCCTTCACCCGAACAGAACTTAGCACCCTCACCACGCACTGGGAGAAAATAAAACCAGAAGAGCGAGCTATACAAATAAACAAAAATTCAATTCACCACCAAACATGCTTACGGCTTGCTATAATTAACAAACTAGGGTTATCACAAGCCTTAATTACTAAAAATATATTGCTAAGAATATTGCTATTACCAGTACTGCAGTTAACCCGGATAGCCAAGGGTACGCTTTTTAAGTAAATATAAATGTACATTCAACCATACAACATAACTTATAATTGTCACAAAAAGAAATTGAACTAAAAAACATAAACTTGAACTTGTAAACATAAACTTGCTTTACAACATAAACTTGTATATAAACTTGTCTTGTAAGTGCCGTAGCACACGTAAACTTGGTCAGTCATGGAGCCCTTGCCTAGTAGGGTTGTCCATGCCGCATGGGGCCCTTGGAGATCTGGGTAGCTGGTAGCGCAATATTCTTCCCTCCAAAAATGCTCTAGGTAAATTTTATCTTGTTTAATCTTTCCCAAATTATTCAAGTTCTCGAGTCGAGGACACTTGAGAACTCCCTAAAATGATGAATCGTGAGTATGAGCTATTAATGAGTTATCGTATTCGCGACACGTGATACATTGGACAATGCTCATATTTGATTGTTCGATGCCAAATGAAATAGATTTCATACCCAAATATTTCCACGGTGTTGTGAGTATTGTGAACTTGTACATAAACTTGTCTTGTGAACTCACATGCAAAATTGGTCTGGTATCATAAACTTGCATCAATATAAGGAAGCACACAATAATAATAACTAAAAGAAATTACAAATCAACAGGGACCAAAAAAATGCACACAAAAAATTTCTGGCCGCATACGCCCACTGTCCGCTTGTACCCATTGGCCGCATGCACCCACTGGCCACATGGACTCTCTAGCTGCATAAACCTACTGGCTGCATGGAATCTTTGGCCGCATGGACTTACTTTTGGACTTAGCAAATTTTTTATTCGTTCAGCGAGTGAAAGCACAAGGTGGTTCAATGACAATTGTGTAAATGAACAGTCATGCGTCCAACAAGGTGGACGCATGCTGTTAGTATAAGATAACAGTTTATGCCGCATAACCCTCTTGGGACGCATGGCACTCTCGGCCGCATAAAGACTTCGTCTTCTCCAACAGCAAGTTCAGCTATGGCCGAAACTCAAAATAAAAAATAAAAAATAGTTTTCTTCATAAAAACTCCATTGTAACTCCAAATTAAGTGAATCAAAAGTCAAAATGCTCGAAATAAAATGATCTAACATAAGGAACAACTACTTTTCAAAATCACTAAGTTTTAGTTTATCAAAACTAAGAAAAACTCATAGAACACATAAAAACTTGAAACTCAGATCTACAAAAATCTATACATCAAAATCCAAAATTCCAAGAACTAAACATGATCAGCAACTCTAGGAATTTTTTTCATCAAATACATTTTTAAAACAACAACATATATAAAAATTCGAACATCCAAGATTTTACCATTGAGTAAGATGTTCTTGCCTTGGGTGGCTCCTAGCCTCTACCTCTTACGGTCCAAGTCGCAGCTACTTCCCTTAGGGTTAGGGTTAAGGGGAACTTGAGGGAGAAGAGAAAGGAGGAAAATAAGGAAGAAAGAGAAGAGAGAGAGAGAGAAAATCTTATATATATACTAAGAGAGGAAAAAGAGGGTTTAGTCATGGGTTCACCCAAAATGAACCGAACCAAGTGTCCATTCAACATGCGGGTCATATACCGGATCTATGACAATGCTAATGGATATTTTACTGGTCTCGGGTAGTCTCTCTCAACAATAGAAAAAAATAAAGCAATAATAAAATGACAGGAACCAACATATGAAATACAGCAGGAATACATTATCAGAAAAATTAAATTCTAGAAATTTAAGAAATACTAAATCTGGAACAAGTTGTAACAGTTTCGATCGGACAATCATGATGCAGCTGAGGAACCACTGAATGCCGATGTTGCAATATTCATGGAGTTACTGTAGAATGTAATAACACTATTATATTCTTGTTGTGAGGATCATTCACTGTTGGAGGTGGTTACATGACTGTTGAGCATCAAGTCCAATTTTAACATATCGCAAGAATGCTACAACCGACTGATGGAGTAGATTATAGAGATCTTGTCGATGGGTGCTAAGTTACCTAAAAACTTCTACCGATCTAAGATGATGGTGAGATCGCTCTGAATGAGTGCGAGAAAATTGATGCACCGAATATCGATGCTGCAAATTTCATGGAGTTACTGAAGAATGCAAGGACACTACCAGAATAAGTTAAATTAGCGACGTTTGGAAACGTCGCTAAATGGCCTAAAATTGTCGCTAAAAAGTTTAGCGACGTAATTAGTGACGTTTTAATGAAGTCGCGTTTAAGCTAGTCGTTGATAGGAAAAATGTCGCAATAGCGACGTTTTCTTGCGATGTATTTGCGTCGCTAATATTTTCTATATTAGCAATGTTTAGCGACTCAACGTCGCTAAATTAATGACATGTTTGTGTGTCGCTAAACATCACTAAATTTTTTCTATTTAGCGATATTTTGTAACACATTTAGCGACGTTTTATTGACCTGGCAAATACTGCCATGTCAGCAATTTAGTGACATTTAATGACGTATTTATCAACATATATAAACGTCGCTAAACGTCTCTAAACGTCGCTAAACGTCTCTAAATGTCGCTAAATTTTCAGAGAAAAAATAAAAAAAGAATATAAAATGGTTTCCAAACAAATCTTCCTGCAGTTTATGAATTCACAATTTATATAAATAGACCCGGAGCAACCCTCCGTTGAACTCCCTGGGTTCGTCGACCCCTTCGTTGGAACACTCAACATCGGTAAATTAAACATACATTTAATATGAATAAAACAAATACACAGACTTATAATAGTTCATAAAAATAGACAGACCCGGAGCAACCCTCCATTGAATTTATTGGGTACGAAATATCATAAAAGTATATAAAATATCACAGTTACACAATAAACACAAAATAAAAGTATCACAGTCACACAATAAACACAAAATAAAAGTATCACAGTCACACAAAAAGCACAACATAAAAGTATCACAGTCACACAATAAGCACAATAAAAGTATCATAATTACACCATAAGTCTTATCCAATTTCTCAATCTCTCAAGGAAATCCAATACGCTGGGCAGAACCGAGTCCCTCAGATACTTCGTATAAGCAACATCTAGGTGATCAATCTCCGCTATAGGTGTAGGGTGACTGGAACTCCCCCTCTGAGCTGGTTCTTGCCCAACAGTAGAAGGTACCACTTCCTTCTTAACAGTAGGAGTTGCCACTTCCTCCTTAACAAATGCATCCAATTTAATAGTAGGTGGTGTCACTTCCTCCTTAATAGTCACTTCCTCCTTAACAGTAGGAGGTACCACTTCCTCCTTAATAATAGGAGGTACGACTTTCTTCTTATCAGTAGGAGGTACCACTTCCTCCTTAACAATAAGAGGTACGACTTCCTTCTTAACAGTAGGAGGTATCACTCTCAAGCGACGTACACGTGCTCGGGTCATTGGTGCCATCTGGTAAGATAGATGGAGACTAAGAATATAATTGATAACAGATTTAAATATATATCCATATATTAAAATAGATGTTATATTCTACATTAAAAATATAGTACATGTATCGGTATCGGCCATATCGGGTCGGTATCGGCCGATACTAAGTTCAAACTCGTCCTTTTTTCCAAGCTTTGGTGCCACACTGGATATAGTTGAACGATGATGGTGTTATATATATATATATATATATATATATATATATATATATATATATATATATTCAAACAACAACAAATATGCATAATAGTTTTCTAGAGGTCTCATAATAATATTTATTTTTGTAATTAATCTTTAAACAAGAGAAGTATGTTTAATTAATTTCAAATAAGGTGGGAAGCTGGAGGAGGCAACCCACCAATAATCCTATGACATAAAATGCGTAGGGAGTACTGATATGGATTAGGTGAACTAGTTCTTCAATAACCTGTGAAAGGTTGACGATGGGGCTGGCATCTTAAAGACTTTCATTACTTACATATAAGAACAATAGTGCAATCCTAATCTTAAATGTGTTGGAGAACTTTGAGGACATGATGGCTCATATGGGGTTTATAGAAAATTGTAATAATGGCAGTGTCAATCTTTAATTGTAAGTAGAAAAGTTCTCCATTCACGTACCTAAGCCTCCCTTTGAGAATATTGGATGCATGACCATTGTTGAGAAAGTAGGACGTTGACTAGAAAGGCAAGCTCCTATCATTGGGTGGATGACACACTCTTATTAACTCGGTTCTTTCTATGATTCTATTTTACTATCTATGAGAAGAATAGGAGATGATTCGTATGGAGTGGTAGCGTAGAACAAAGAAAACACAATGGAGGGTAGTTTGTAAAAGAAAAATGTTTGGCCATTGTTGACCAAATTGTGGTGCAAGATTTGGTATGATAAAGTGAATCCTCATGTTAAGACTATTCACGCCAGCTATAATAGTAAGGGAAGGTGTATGGAGGAATGATGATCAAAATAAATGATGCAAGTCTGAGGCATGGTTAGGAGTTTCAAAGGTAAAGGACACCAGACCTTTATGTTAGGTTGAGGTTATAAAATTTGCTTTGAACAGATAGAGAAATTCCAATCATGAGTTATTCCCCTCCCTTTATGTCGAAGCTTAGAATAAATGAGATGATGTGTTTGTTGGGAAAGATCGCGAAAAATCATTTTTCTAAACCGATATAACTTGTTGAGGATCTAAAAAAGTCACACAAACCTATTACGACAAAATCCACACACCTGAGCACAACACGAACACAAGGATTTTTACCTGAAAAATCTTGACAGAAAAAACTACGAGACGATCGGAGTCCAAGCCTAAAAGTCTCCACTAATAGAACAAAGGAAATATATCGACTCCTTTACAAAATAGATGAAAATAAATTACAACAAATGCAAAAGGAATATAGAAGATAAGAAGACAAGGAAGAATCAATGAAGAACTCGAATGATCTCTCTTCAAATCAACCACTGAAACTCCGAATCACCTATTGCACTACTTAGAAAATTGCACCATTTGAGAAACTCTCTCCTTAGAATGTAATCCTCTAAGTTTAGGATTAGAAAATACCTATTTTAACCACCCTACTTTCGAAAAGATGTGGACCTTTGATTATGATCTTACGGTGTGAATAAAATATCCAACAAGCCACGATCACACACACACACACACACACACACACATATATAATCTTAGATATTTCTTTTTGAAATTATCATCTTATCATCAATAGTTCGTTTCTTGAATGAAAAATAAATTAATAGAGCTAAGATAGGTACTAATAATCAATATCATTGTGTTATAAATGAGTCGTTTAGGCACATCAAGAAGAGGTAGCTGCTATGTTGTTAGTATCGTGTACAATACAATCTTATGGTACGTTTTGATATACTACTATTTTCATACATATTGGTTTATCTAATAAAATATAAATTAGGCTGATAGTTTTGTAGGTTTGTCTATTTGAGTCATGATGTAATGTATACTTAAGAATTTGGGTTCTAGAACTAGATTGAACTGTAAACGATGAAAAAAGTAAAAGAATTATCAAAAAATTATATCAAAATCATTTTCCTAACTTCTAGGGTTACTGTATCCTACGATATGTGATGCATGATATTATATTAGAAAATCTAAGGTAGGTATAGTAAGGATTTTGATGTTCAAAGTAAGAGTTGATCCTTAATATTCTGTTCAAAGTAAAGTTTTAAAACAAATATTTGCATTCTTTATTTTCATACTTGATGTTTATTCAAATATGTTAGTACCACAGTAGCCACCACCAGAATAAGTCAAATTAGCGACGTCTAAAAACGTCGCTAAATGGCAAAAAAATATCGCTACATAATTTTAGCGACGTCTATAGCGACGTTTCGATGAAGTCGCCTTTAAGCTAGTCGCTGACCGAAAAAATGTCAAAACATCGCTGTACCGATATTTTCTAGCGACATATATGCGTCGCTATATTAGCGACGTGTTATTGGTCGCTATATGTCGCTAATTTTTTCTTTTTAGCGATGTTGTGCGACACATTTAGCGATGTTATATTGACCTGACAATACTGCCATGTCAGCAGTTTAGCGACGTTCAGCGACGTACTCAACAATATTTTTACCGACGTTTTTAGCGATAATCAGCGATGTAGTTAGCGACGTATCTAGCGACTTGTATAAATGTTGTTAAACGTCACAAAACATCGCTAAAAATGTCGCTAAAGATTCACTAAAAAATAAAAAAAGAATATTAAATTGTTTCCAAACCAATCTTCCTGCAGTTTATGAATTCATAATTTATACAAAGACCCGGAGCAACCCTCTGTTGAATTTGCTGGGTTCGTCGACCCTCTTCGGTTGAATACTCAACACCGATAAATTAACATATATTTAATATGAATAATATAGTAAAATTTGAAGAAAATGAAATATTGAGATTACAAACTGAGTCAGAAGAAAATCTCGTCATAAAGGATACAAAAAATATCCACACAACTGAGTCTAAAAGCCTCGTTGTAAAGAATACAATAAATAAAGTCTGAAAGCCTCAAAAATAAAGAATATTCATAAATGACCAAATATCATAGGTCTGAAACATAAATAATCAATAAACTATACTAACTAGGACAACTGCGGATCTGTAGGAGGCTGACCACCGGCGCGCATCAGGGATAAGAACAGATCATACTGCTCCTATGAAATCGACACAGATGTCGATGGAGAAGGCAGTGACGTCGGTGGAGTTTATGTCGACAAAGGCGCACCAGGAGGACGTATCTGTTCCAACTCTACTAGTCGATGGTTGTATGAATCTATGGTAGATAACAGCCTCGTACTGCTATGAACCATTGAATCCTGCATCATCGTCAGCCTCTCGCCCATGGACAACTGTGATGCCTGTAACTCTGTCACGCTGTGCTCTGTCGATGCTCTAAGATCAGTTGTCATATCCCTGACCTCCATGATGCTGTGCTCGAGCGTATCAAATCGTATTATGAGTGTCGCATCATCTGCCTGCGGCTGAGACAGGGGCTCCTCCTCCA
This sequence comes from Iris macrosiphon, assembly GCA_036927795.1. Lineage (NCBI taxonomy): Eukaryota > Viridiplantae > Streptophyta > Magnoliopsida > Asparagales > Iridaceae > Iris > Iris macrosiphon. Next base: position 159,848,847 of record JAYESA010000004.1, read on the forward strand.
TCCTTCGCAGCAACTCGTCACGGAGAGACACAATCTGACAGTCAACGGCCTCCTGGACTCGAGCCGACGACTGTGAGGGCTGTGGGGAATGCGCACTTGCTGTGGAGGCCCTAGATGACTGCGTCATAACAAGGGTGCCATAGGATCCCGTACCGTAGTATGTACCCCTCTAGAGACCACCAGCGGCGTCATCCACAGCTCATCCAGCGACGGAGCTAGAGAGGGCTGCGAGGAAGTACCAGCCTCTCCCGCTGTAGGTGCACTAGCAGTTGTCCGCTCACGCAGCCTAAGATACTTGGCCTAGAAAAGTTTAGGTACTCGATTGCCTAAGTTATATTAAAATTAACACAAAGTAAAGTAATACTTACATAGGTCTGCGAGGCCCTCCCATCAATGAGATTCCCGCACTTTCGATGGGTGGCCAGGAAGACGATCACCATATTTGTATCCTCACCCCTCTGTACCTATTAAAAATATATTATTTAGTACTAAAATTAAATATTTTATCCTACTAACATTTTATCGTACTTGCATTAAAATAATATATCTGAAAAAAAATATACCAAACGACGAAAATGTTTCGTCATTAGAATCGAGCCACCACACCACTTTGCTGCCTTCTACCTAGCCGTCTTGACCTTCTCAGACCTTTTCTTGTACCTTGGATTGTCGAATCTTTCCCTCATCGCAGTCCACTACTCAAGCGTGATCCAACCTTGGATCAGTTTTCCTTCACGATCATGATCCATTTGGTCATCTAGAGCATCACGGATCAACTTGGCGGCAACGACATGAAACATATGCTCGATCAACTCGGCCCGGTGCCGTGGATAAAAATATGTTTGCTACAATAAGTAATTTAGTAAGTTATATAATATGCATAAATTAGATGATTGATATAATATACTTTTACCTTGAAGTACGCAAACCAGAACGTCTTCCTCTCATCCGAAGCATCAAAGTAGTTGATCCAAGGGCCACCATAGTTGTACCTCAGAAAGTGGCCCAGACGTCTCTGTACCGACGAGAGACGATATCTATATCGAGATAATTATTTTTATCGAAAAAGTCAATATATGATGAATAAAGAAATATACGATATATATGATGCTAAACCATCTATTTGACTTACTTTGTTTCGTCGGCCCAAATCTCCATCCTCGTCCGGAGGTGCGCATGGAGGATCTAGCTGATGTTGGGACAACATCGGCTCAACCTCCGCCATATGCTCATCTATCTCCATGGTTTGGTCAGCCAGAGGAACGTTGGATGAGGGAGTAGTATCAGGCCTGGAACTACTTCTCCCAAGAGTGCTGCTACATAACGTCGTCGCAGTCGGAGATGTGACTGGTCGATATACTGGAGTACTAGGCGCCGAGGATCCAAAACCAACAGAAGGAAGTATCGGGATCTACCGAACGCTCCGCGTCGTCCTGTCATACCTGATAACAACATATAATGATAGAACAAATAAATAAATATATAGTATATTCTACAGTCAAAATGTTATGCATATCTCACAACATTAATAGAATTGCACAATAAATAACTAGTAGTGTCACAAGTCTAAATGGATAGTATATTCTACAGTCAAAATATAATACATATCTTCGTCAAAATAGTATATTTTACAGTCAAAATATAGTACATTCTACAGGCAAAATATTTTATTTTCAATCATCTTCAAAAAATTCATCTTGTTCGCCTTCCTCGTCCTCCTCTTCCTCCTCATCTTCACTTTTATCTACTTTGTCTTTGTCTTCGTCTTTCTCTTCAGATAATTCTACCTCTTCTACATTATTAGTCGTGTAATGAGTAACTTCCGTTGAGTCTATATCTATAATATTTGTTACAAGAGGTAGCTCGTCCTCCTAATAAGCTATTTCGTGAACGTCAAAGTTATTTCTAGCTTTAGTCTTACATACTGCCCACTAATATGACCTCGTTGTCCCCTGTCTAGGATAAGTTGTGAAGTACACGAGCTAAGCCTGACTTGATACGACAAATGGTTCGTAGCCTTGATATCTATGCTTGTAGTTTATATCCATAAGACCATGCTTGCCAATTTTCTAACCTTGATCTTGAATCAGATCAAACCATTCACACTTGAATAGCATGATCTTAGCAGGTTTTGTGCCATAATTATATGTCAAATATACAATCTCTCGTAAGATTCCAAAGAAATTATTGCCTGGATCAGCGTCTTTGTAGTTCGAAGATTTGATACACAAACAACTATTTTTCGTGAAATCAAAATCCAGAAAGCTATCTCTGATCGGAGCATTTGTTGACTTGAACCTAAACCTATTCACACACTAACTTGGATATATTTTGACGGCAGTAATTGGTCCATTGGCTAGAGTTTTAATAAATTCAGTCTCGGGTGTGATTAGACGATCGACCTAAATACCAAAGTAGCGATAGTAAGTTATTTATTATGCAAGTGCATACAAAAAAAGTAGTTATCGAGCTCCTTATATATGCGCTCAACCAAGAAGGAAAATGACGTCTCATTTCTTGTTCTACTTCTTCGTCTCTTATGTAGGGTCTAACCGACCTCAGCTGATCATTATATGTGCTAAAAAATAACGAAGCAACCGCTGATTAGTAGCGTAGTAGTAGCTTATACTATTACATTAAGATAACATAAATATGGAAGTTATTAATTACTTACCCCTCTAGCTTCTCCACTTCATCCTCGCCGTAATTGAGTAATACAACTGAGCAGCCCTTAGCTCATCGTTATTCCAATATCTTTTCTTCATTTCCCACGAAGGCTTTCCGGACGCATTGAATACTTTCAGTATTATATCATTAGATTCTTGATATCCGTCGTCATTTCTCGGAGCTCTCGTTCTATTAGTAGCAACATGAGATTTGAAATACGTCGAGCAAAAGTTTGTAATCTCATCGAGAACATAAGCTTCACAAATAGAGCCCTCAACCTGTGCCTTATTTTTTACCTTTCTCTTTAGGTGATTCAGATGCCGCTCGTACGGGTACATCCATCGATAACCGACAAGACTACCAACACGTGCCTAATAGGAAAGATGAATTGGCAAATGCTCCATAGAGTCGAAGAGTCCAGGAGGAAACACCTTCTCGAGCTTGCATAGTGTTACCGCAATGTCCTTCTCTTGCTTTTCGAGACGATCGATGAGCAACTTAGTAGAAGAAAGATCTCTGAAGAATATGCTAAGCTCTGTCAATGGATCCCAAATAACATGCGGTAAGAATTCCAATCGGAATTAACCCCTCCATAAATACGTGACAAATCATGGCTCTTTATACCCGCCAGTTTGTTCTCCTTGAGGTCGACGCATCTTCTCCAGTTTGACACGTACCCGTCTGAAAATTTTAGACCCTGAATCCACCTACATAGTCTCCCTTTATCCTCCTTCTCCAGTAAAAAAATTGACTTAGGCTGCTTTAACTTTTTATTCCCCTCCTATATCAAATGCAACGTAGGACGTCTAAATATTTCTTCTAAGTCCAACCTGGCCTTCGGATTATCTTTCGTCTTCCCCTTTACCTCCATTATAGTATTAATTATGTTATCAAATACATTCTTCTCGATATGCATGACATCAAGGTTATGTCTGATCAGATTGGTGTTCCAATATGGCAGATCCCAGAATATACTCCTCTTCGTCCAGTTATGGGTGCGACCAAATCCATCACACTTGTACCCCTTAGCAGGCTCTTCGATAGCACTTGGTAAATCTTTTACCTCTTTTCGTATCGTGTATCCGGGCCATCTTGGCAGTCGATGACAATCAAAGAAGAACGGTTTGCCTCCGTGTTTCAAACGGAAAGCCTTAGTGCGGTCCATACAATACGGACATGAAAGACGACCATGAGTGCTCCATCCCGATAATATTCCATAGGCCAAAAAGTTGTTGATGGTCCACATAAGTGCTGCCTTTATCTAAAAATTCTGTTTTTTAGAAACATCGTACGTGTTGGCACCTACTTTCCACAACTAATTCAACTCATCTATCAAAGGCTGTAAATATACATCGATGTTCCTCTTCGAATTGTTCGAACCCGAGATAATAATGGTTAGGAACATATACGGAGTCTTCATGCACATCCAAGGTGGTAGATTATACGGAGTGAGGGTAGATTATACGAAACGACGATCACAGGCCAACACGAATACTGGGAGCTTGAAAGTCCGAATAGGGTAAAACCGTCGAAAGAGAGCCCCAATTTGACATTACGCGGATTCGAAGCAAAATTTGGATACTCTCGATCAAAGTGCTTTCATGCTTCTCCATCGGATGGATGATCCAATACTCCTTCGATCTATTTCTGCCTGTGCCAACTCATGTTTTCTGCAGTCTCTTTCACCATAAATAACCTCTGCAACCGCGGCGTCAAAGGCAAGTAGTGCATCGAATTTGTTGGCTTCTTTGCACCGACAGACTTTTCTCTTCCAGTGGCCTTGTAGCGATCAACACCATATAATCTGCACGCATCTCCATCTTTGTCATCTTTGTAGTACAATATGCCCCCGTTGCGACATGTATCGATTTTCTCGTATCCCAACCAGAGCGATATCACCATCCTCTTAGATCGGTAGAAGTCTTTAGGCAACTTTGCACCCACTGGTACGATCTCTATAATCAAATCCATTAGTCGGTTATAGCATTCTTACGACATGTTAAAATCAGAATTGATGCTCAACAATCTTGTAACCACCTCCAATGGTGAATGTGTAAACACCCTGATTTTTCTAAAGTTTTTAAAACATTTTTTCCCAATTTTTCGGTAATTTTTGGGAATTAAAACTAAGGTATTTTGTGATTCAAGGATTTTTAAATAATGTTAATTGATATTAAAATATTATGGAAATAATATTTTATGGTGTAAAATGGAAAACCAGACATAGGGTAATTTTCTGTAAATTTATTGGACCCCAGAGGCATTTTTAAAACCCGAAAAACCCTATTTTTAATTAAACCCAAACAAACCGGGTTGAACCGGGCACAAACCGGTTTGAACCGGGCTGAACCCGGTCCAACCGAACCGGACCGCCCCTAGACCCTAACGGGTCGGATCCTGCCTACCCGACCCAAACCCGACTCGACCCGGACCTGAAACCCTAATCCTAAACCTAGCCGGATTTACTGTTCCGGCGCCCTATTTATTGTTCTCGATTTCCACGCTCCGCCGCCAGATCACCCTCTCTCTCTCATCTACTCTGCCACTCGCCTCACCGGAACCCTAGTCAGTCCGCCACCCTCTCCTCCGTCCGCTCGACCATCGACCACCACCTCACCCCGAGCCCCATCTCCAGAACTCCCCCGACCACTGCCTAGTCTGAACCCACAGCCGCCGACCACTCTCCGCTAACCTCCCCGTTCGACCCCCTTGCCGTCCTTCTCCCTCCACCATCTCCAGCGTCGACCATCTCCACCATCACCACTCCCCCTCCAGCACGAGCCCTGCCCAGCCCCGTGCCCTAGCCGCTCAGCCCGGAGCCGATCACCCCCAGCAACCCCGACGAGTCCGCTCCACCTCCGCACGCGTCGACTCCCTCCGGCGAAGCCCAGACCCGGCCAGCGCAGCCTCCGGCGAGTCTCCGGCAGTAACCATAACCCCAAACCCTAGAATAGCCGGACACATCGGACACGGTGACTAGGACACGAGACAGCATCCCGGACACGAGAATTCTCGGTTCACGGAGCCCTGTTCAGGTAACACGTTCTCTCTCCTCGTTATTCCATTTTCTGTTTTGTCAGTTGCGTCGCATAGACTGTGTAACCCTCTCGATGCCCGCACAACTCGTTCGGTGCGTCGCGTCCTGTAGTGATCGCAAACCACGATCCAAAAACAGGAAAACCAACGCCCTATTTCACCCTGGAACTGAGTGCGCCCCACCAAATGGGACGACTTGGTCGCACGCGGTCTTTACCAAAACGTGCGCGCTATCGATACGGACGTGTAGGATTTCACAGAAGTTGATTTGGATGTGCGTGCACACCGAAATCAACGCGTATCCGCCGACAACGCCCCGTATCTGCCTATTCTGGAACGCGTTGTAACTTTGTGTACACACGTCGGATCGAGACGAAACTTACGCCATCGGACTCGTAGCAATACGCTGGTCCTGTGACCCAAGTTTGGATCGATTCTGAGAACGTTGACAAAATCACGTATCGTGGGCGCCACAGGCTCCACTTGACGGGCGATTTTGTGATCGGCTCATCGGAATCCAATTCTGGAAGTTCCGTTGGGTTCGTATCATCGTTCCTGACTTGTTGACACTAAGTTTGACAAATTTGGAGACCTTTGACCCTGACACGTTTTTCGGTGCAAAGTGGCCCACATGTGGACCCCGCTTTGACCCGAAATTGTCATTTTTGCCCCTGTGTCCAAATTGGACTTAAGGACAGGCGTTTCTAGCTATTTGATATTTTTTGAGACTGTTGGTGATGTTTATTACAGCTTTTGGAGGAGTACATGCAGGATCCACTGATACAGGGACAACTGTTGGTATTCAAACCCCAGGCAAGTGTACCTTGCCAAATCCTGCAGCTTTGCTACTTATTCCCTTGACTTATTTATACAATGTTGTGCAAGTGTACCTTGCCTATATTGCAGTTCTTGTTACATATTTCCTTGCTTTATTTATATTGTTGTGCATGCTTAACCTAGGACCGTGTGACTTACTTAGCGTCCGATTATTAGTCGAGTGCCAACCCCGTACGCGGAGTTGTGTAACGTCATCTAGAGATGGACATTCGTGACCCTTTACATTCTCGTACTTGTCTTATCAAGTACATTATAACCCAGGACACTTGACACCATTCATGAGACAAAATCTTCCTGAGATATTCATGGTGATTCTGTATAGGATACAGGTTGTGACATAGACATTATATTCTTAGATACTATATGACTGGTTGCATTAGCTATGATCTTGAGTGACATGTGCATGAGACGTTGTGGACATGAGACGTGTGGTTACATTAGGTGGGGAGAGACACACAGGCTACAGGCTGTTTATATATATATATCTTCTACTATTGTGAGGTCGTAGACTCTTCAGCAGAGCTAGGCACATTACCGGTTATTACTGCTACCGGCTCTCCGACACAGAGCTTATAGTGGCTCAGCCTGAGTTTAGTGATGCTCTCACTTGCATTTCACATAGATGGTTATATAGTTTACCCTATTGTTTCATTTATTGCTGCACTGCATTTATCTTGGTATATTGTTTCTTGTACCTTGTTATGTCCCCTGAGGACCTGGATCCGGATTATGTCCCCAGGATTTGCAGACGAGATCTATTCCAAGGTATACGGGACAGCAGCAAGAGCAGATACATGATCTGTACCGACATCCGAGGACGAGGTGTTAACTGAAGACTTTTCCTGAGCATCTATATTTCATGCTCAGTATTTACTTTATTCAGTCATTTATATTTTGGTCTGTTGAACCAGTGTATCAGTTTTTATCGGGTTGTTCCCCGAAGTACTTTATTGAGACTAGTTGATATTTATATTTCTTATTTTTGTGGATTATATTTTATCTTGTATGGATGAGATTAGTTGTGACATGTTGTAGTAGACCTTATTTTACAGCTTAAGTACGCCCTGATGGATCCATTAAATTGGGTTTGTCCATCAGTGTGTGCTGCTGGCCATTGCCACGTGACTAGTCCCTCGTTATTTTTGGACTGGGGCGTGACAGAATGATCCTCACAACCAGGATATAATGGAGTCCATGCATTCTCCAACAACTCCATGAACTTTGCAGCATCGACACTCGGTGCCTCCTCAGCTGCATCATGGTTGTTCGGATCGAAACAAAGCCCCACCGCATCAAAAACTATGTTCACCCACCCGTCGTCGTAAGCAACGTAGTCGTGGATATCTATATATGGCTCCACATAAGGCTCTGACTCTGATGCTAAAGACACAAGTTTTTCGTGTGCGGTCCACTGATAGTAATTCGGCGTAAAACTCTTCGAGTACAAATGATATGTAACTTCCACTTCTGGATGATATTTCAAGTTATAATATCTCACACACGGACACTTAATTTTGGTACCGTCCATGTACTGATGGAACGCCTTGGTGAACTACAGAAACTGCTGAACACCCTCAATAAATTTATCCCGTACACCACACATGTCATCAGGATGATTATTGTACATCCATGAACGATGAAGCAAATAGTAATTCATATCCATTTCTAGATACTTCTGCAAAGATGAATTGACATCATTTAAATATATACTCATCGTTAAATATAGTACATGCACTGATACTCCTAGTCCTAGCTTATATACTCGGGAATATCGAATTATGTTATATACCTACTCGTCTACACACATATAAGAATACTCAGAAATATAGTACATGCACTGATACTCGTATTGCAGTATGTCAGTAAGTATCAACTAACCAAATTTGGGTTAGGGTTAGGGTTTGTGTACTACTTTAAGTATTAGTTATCTCGTTATAGGGAGTGCCTGTCCATAGGAGTATATGTCATGTTGACAGTAGATTTGGGAAGCAACACAGTGAGTAGTGAGATGGGGAGAGTTATTGCATACACCATCTGCACAAACCCGATAGTGCATATTTGATGTGCACATGAGTGTTGCGGCAGACTTCGTAGGGTCTGTGCACACCATCGTACAAAGCAGGGTGGGACAATAGGCAGCAACAATTTGAAGTTGCATTTGAAACTTGAGTATCACAACAGGCATTAAAAGATTGGAAAAATCTCTGTGTATCTTATGTGTATCAACTGTGGTTGTGTGTAGGTAAGGAATGGATATAGGTATCAGTTCTGAGTAAGATTCATATCAGTTAGTATCATATTTGGATAGGGGTTATATCAGGTGTGGAAATTAAGGATGGTCTTAGTATACTAAGCTTGAGTTGATCACACTACAACTAAGGGCTTGATGTCAGTATAGTTTGGTATCAGTAGTACACTGATGGGGCTTCGGTTAGTGCCTTCAGTAGGAAGGTATTGATGTATATATTATAGTGAATATCAGTAGTAGAAGCATTAGTTTTCAGTCCACTATGTTTATGTACTACTATGTGTCTATCACTGACTGATGAATGTATCAGTTAGATGCATTGTTAGTGATTGCTAGTTAGTAATTACAGTTAGGGTAAAGTTTAGATTTTAGTTATTTGAGTTAGATATCAAGTTAGAATATCAGACATCAGAAAGGGAGAGAGATAGGGTTAGGGTTAGGGTTAGGGTTAGGGTTTACACCCTTTGTGACAATGTCTGTGTCGTATCTGTGTTAGTGTGTGTGTGTTGTGTATGTGTCAGTATCATGTCAGCATCTGTGTGTGTGAGAAAGAGAGAGCGATTGGTTAGGGTTAGGGTTTATACCCTCTGTATCAATCTGTGTCGTGTCTGTGTCAATGTGTGTCGTGTCCATGTCATGTCGTGTGCATCTGTGTGTGAGAGAGAGATCGGGTTAGGGTTTACCTAGAGGAGGAGGAGGAGGAGGAGAAGGATGACGAGGAGAAGTCCGAGGTCCCCGGAGGGGGCTGTGGGCGAGCCGGTGGGGGGCTATGGGCGAGCAATCGGGGGGTCCGTTGAAGTAGGGGGCTGTGGAGGACGCCGGAGGGGACACTTCGCCGGAGAGTGGGGAGTTCTTGAAAATTTGGGTGAAGATTTCGACAGAAGGGGGGAATCGAAACCTATATTAAAAAATTTCGCAACGTTTAACGACGTTAACTTATTAGTCACTAATAATAATAGTGACGTCATAACTAGATGCCGCTAAAAGTCGCTAATTATCAAGTTTGCGATGTTATAGACGTAGCTAAAAATTTCGCTAAAAATTAAAAAACTAACCTCGCTAAATACATCACTAAATCAAATAAATCAACGACGTTTAGCGACCTTAAAGAAGCTTATAACGATTATTCTTTTAAAAAACTGAATTATAGTCACTAAACGTCGCTATATGTCGCCAACAGCGATGTATAATGACGTTTATTTTTGGAGTCGCTCAAATCTTTAATATTAACAACGTTTTAATATGACGTCGCTAAAAATGTCGCTATTTCATTATATTTTGGTAGTGAGCACAAAACTTTTAATATTTGTCAGCACAAATTTTTAGTACTTTTTAGTATTAAACTATTTAACACAATTAATTAAAGAAATATTTGCTTATAACCATTTATTTAAGCATTGTGTGTGTGTCTCCGTGTGTGTGTCTATGTGTTCGGGTCCATGTGTCAGTGTGTCTCCATGTATGTTCGTGTTCACGTGTGACCATATGTGCCCGTATGTGTCCGTATCCATGCATGTCTACATGTGTGTCCATGTTAGTACGAATCTTATCATGTAGGGTTGTGTCTTGTGTGTGTGTCCATGTATTTGGATTATGTCCTCTGTGTCCTAATTATGTCCAGTATGTATGTGTGTCCTAGTTGTGTCCGGTTCTGGGTTAGGGTTTACCAAGCCGGGAAGAAGGGAGGAGGAGCGCCTGAGAGAGGGGTCGAGGGAGGAGGACCACACCGGAGGGGAGGAGTCGCACCGGTGGGGGAGGAGCCACATCTGGGGTTGCCCGAGTCGGGGTTGGGGGGGCAAACAAGGCCGCAACATGGTGGGGGGGCGAGGGAGACAGTCGAGGGATGGGTCGCCGGAGCCGTGAGGGTCGCCGAGGGAGGGTGGATGGTTGGTGGGGGCGCACGGGAAACGAAAAGTTGGGGGAGGAGAAATGAAAAGTCGAATAGATGAGGGAACCCTATAGTTAGTAATTTAGCAACGTCCACTCGAGACGTCGATAAACGCCGCTAATTAAAAAATTAGCAACGTCATAAAAAGACGTCGCTAAATGTTGCTAATTGAAAAGTTTGCGACGTTAGAGATGTCGCTAAAAACGTCGTTAAAGATTAAAAAAAGTAATATCGATAAATACATAGCTAAACATTGCTAAATCATAAAAATTAGCGATGTTTAGCTACATTAAAGAAGCTTATAGCAACTATACTTTTAAAACTTGAAGTACAGTCACTAAACGTCGCTATATGTCGCCAATAGTGACGTATAGCGACATTTATTTTAGGAGTCGCTTAAGTCTTTAATATTAGTGACATTTTATTATGATGTCGCTAAAAACGTCGCTATTTTATCATATTTAGGTAGTGGGACTCCATTATATCATGGTTCTGAGGACCATTTACCGTTGAAAGTGGTTACAAGACTGTTGAGCATCAAGTCCAATTTTAACATATCGTAAGAATGCTACAACCGACTGATGAAGTTGATTATAGAGATATTGTCGGCGGGTGCTAAGTTACCAAAATACTTCTACCGGTCTAAGAGGATGGTAAGACCGCTTTGGATGGGATACGAGAAAATTGATGCATATCGCAATGGGTGCATACTGTACTACAAAGACAACAAGGATGAAGATGTGTGCAGATTTTATGGTACTTATCGTTATAAGGCAAATGGTACAGGAAGGCCTACTGGTGCAAGGAAGCCAATCGATTTGATGCACTATTTATCTTTTACGCCCCGGTTGCAGAGGTTGTTTATGGTGAAAGAGACTGCCTAAAATTTGAGTTGGCACAGGCGAGAACAAATTGAAGAAGTGTTGGATCACCCATTCGATGGATAAGCATGGAAGCACTTCGACCGTGAGTATCCCAATTTTGCTTCTATCATGCCCTAGTACCGGAATACGGAGACGGACATGGCCACCTACCCCGTACAAAGTATAGAACGTCGTATGGCGGTCACAGCTGTGACTAGACAAGGGGGTGCATATATTTGCCATTAAATATGAAAGTTGGAAAGAACTTGATTCAATTGAACAAACTAAAGAAAGTACAAAAAAAGTCCTATAAGACAATCTAAGTACAAAGTTATTTTCTGGAGGGTGACAATGGGGGGTTAGGAGTGTAGCAACTCTCTTTATTCCATGGACGATCCGATACAAAAGCTTTTCTCTCTTGCTTGAGTGTAGATTCGCAGATAGACAACCTTGTTGTATGAGGGTAATATCCTATTATTTATAGTTATTCAGTGGCCACATGGATTTTGGGCCGCATGGACGTTGGGAGTTGCCACATATCTTCTCCTAACAAAAAGGAGTTACAACTATGCACAAGAATCCTGGCTTCAGCTGTCATGTGGACATTTGTTAATATTTTTTGTTGTTGCTGAATATATGGATCATTCTCATCTATTGTAGGCGCGACTTGGCCAAATGTACACATGACCACTATTTGGTTTGAGAGAATCACTCTGTTATAACAGTAAGATTTGGTCGATATAGAATCTGGGACACAAATAGCCAAAGACGCACAGGAAGCATAGAATCTGGAATACATGGGACCAGAGACACATGGACCGCTTGGAGTCTGAAACGCATGGGCCAGAGATGCATGGACCACATGGAGTCTGGAATGCATGGGCCAGAGCCGCATGGGGCGTATGGAGTCTGGGACGTATGGGCCCGGGCTGCATGGGATCTTTTGTCGTATTGTATACATGGCTCTGTACTATACTTGGGACTTCTGTCTCTTAGTGTGTTCTCGTCCTTCGAGGCGATCAGAAAAATCTTTTTTGTCAGGATTCTGTATCTGGGCACCATCTTTGTTGTCAGGACGTCTTGTCTAGTCTACCTGCAGCCAGATATCAGGACGCTTGTTTGGACCGCATGGGTGTCCCTTTTTTGGGCTGCATGGTGTCCATGCGGTCCAACATCTGTTGAGTTTTATTTTGGGGCGTATGAACGTTGGACGCATGGATGTACATTTTTTATGCTTCTACAAGACCCCCTTCAAAGTTTTCAAAGTGAAAATTTTGAAATACTTTGAATAAGAAGCATAGATGGGGTACGTTTGGGCCGTATGGACATTGAGCAACATGGACAAAAGTTGCCAGGCTGTCAATTATTCATTAACTACCAAATTTGTTTTGACCCTTGAGTGGATTCTGTTCGAATTCTGAGCCACCCTTTCACACGGATCCCAGTACTAACGGTTGTAGGAGAGAGCCCAACCAAGCGTAGCTGTCATTGGATGAGGGTAGAATTCGAAGGGTCTATCTTCATCTTTTTGTATCCTATAAATAAGGGTTTGAAAGAAAGAGAAAGAACTTCTTGCTTCTGCTGAGTTCTATTTTTTCGCATTGTCTCCGCCTTTTCTTCCTACGTGTCCGGTCGTCTTCTCAGAGAATCTGCCATGGCCCCTAAGGTTTCATCTTCTTCCTCAAGGGCCAAGAAAACCGTCGTCAAGGGGAAACGTCTAGCCTCGTCATCTAGAGTTGAGGATGAGGCCCCATCTTTTTATCCTAATGTTCAGCTGCCCATCCATAGTAAGGGTCGGAGGAGGAAAACACTGGACACGTGGGCATTTTACACCTGGTCCATTATACAGATCCTTGTATATGACCATGCTGCATGCTTTATGAGCGGGTCTCCCTTTGGCTTCGTGCACAAGTCTTGACTCGGCCGTATGGAAGTCTTGCCATAAGTTAGCCGCATGGAGGTTCTGCCATGAGTTGGCCACATGGAGATTCTACCATGAGTTGGCCACATAGAGGTTCTGCCATGAGTTGGCCGCATGTCTCCTTTCGTGACTTGGCCGCATGGAAGTCCTGTCAGGACTTAGTTGCATACAACTTTTCTGACATGGCCGTATGCCATCTTGATGTCTCTAATTCTCAATTTTTTTATTTTGTAGTAGCTTTTCCCGTGGCTCTGTCAGGAGAGGTGCTGATTGGGTGTGCTCAGGCTGCCTTGGGCGTTAGGCTCGACCATACAGTGACCAATGTCCAAGCTCGGATCAACAAGGGTCATCCCGAGGCGAGGCTTAAGTTGATAACTAGCAAGTCCTGATTCTATTTGCTTAGCCAACTGAACTCCGGGAGGATCGAAGACTCTCATTTGAAGCTAATCTTCCTGTTTGAGGATGCCCTCACCATCTCGGATCCCAAGGTAGTAAAGATTAAGGAACCTGGGATTTCTCCTCTGGTGGGATGAAGGAGCATATACCTATGATGGAGCATTATTTTCCCTTATCAGCTTTTAATATGGTACCCCTTCAAAGGAAGACGTCGGGCAACCTAACCCCGTACCAGAACGAAACCCAGGTCGGCTGTATCCGTTTTAACTCTGAACTGAAGGGAGTAGAGGCAAGCAAGGAATTATTTTCTTATTTCGTTCCCGGACTAGTACCAGGCACTTTCTCTAGCGAGATGGGACCGAATGTCCGATATTATAAAGCAGACACCTTTTTGAACCAGCTTGTAACCAAGGGAACTTATCCTAAGGGAAAAGTGTATTTACTTAACTGGATGCGTCACTGGCCCTCTTGGATTGGCTTGACGTAGTGGGTATTAGAGAAGTACGAGCAGACCCTGAAGACGGACAACCTCTACTATGCCATACGAGGTTCTTGTTATGGTTTGGATAAGAACCTGCCGTTGTTTGTGGCTTTGGCAGAGAAGTATAACCGTCGCACTGGGACCTTCTTTACTCCCGGCGGAGAGATGGGGCTCGCTCTCCATGAGATGTATGATGTCTCGCGGTTGCCCTGGGGTGGTGAACCATATGAGGAGTACACCCCGACTAATAGAGAGTTTAAGGAGTTAGAACAACAACATCCAGGATTTCTTGCTGTGTAGAGAGAGGTGTTATTCCACCATTGCACTTTCCAGCAAGTTTCAAAGAAGAGAGATAAGAACTCGGAGGGGAATCCGCCCGACATTAAAGCCTCGACTAGTCACCTCTTCGCCATTGATGCTTCGGATCATGTCACCGTTCAGAGCCCTTACACTCGGAGAGGTGTTGATGACCAAGTACGTGATACCAAGAGGACTACCGCCACTGGAAAAGAATTTAGTAGTTCTTGTGACAGTTTCAGTTATTTTTACCAGGATACCCAACCATTTTCTGACCAAGCCACCTTGGTTGGATTTTTGATGATATGGTTACGGACTTGTGTAGTCTTAGGAGGCTCTGGGTAAATTTAGAGGGTTAACCGCAACCTCATCCTCCCTGCTGTGAAGCTGGTCTGCGGACATAAGCTCGTCTTACTCCCAGTGATGGTCTGTAGCATCCATCGTGGGCTTCATGCTTTCACAAGCAAGGTGATGGCCTATGACCCCGAAGGGTATTTCAATCGAGTCGAGATGCCTTATCACTATCTAATGGGTTGGCTGTTGATGCATTACCCATCTTTGATGCGTCCTGGTGCTGAGGGGATTACGATGGAGGCTGACACTTTTATTTACCGATATGGTGGGATGCCCTGGGCTCATACTGAGGTTCTCGCTTGTCGGCAAGCATTTGCCCGTGTGGCTAACTATTCCTTCTTTGTTTCAGTCCCACATTTTACGTAAGATGAGGTGAACCGGGTTTATTGTAATGGTGGTGTAGATAATCAGGTTTAATCCCTGAAGCTCTTCCACTGGTTGCTTTCTATCCGGACTTTCCACTTGGTGTATTGAAATTGGAACCTCGTCTTCCTGGAACCCTACCTTCCGAGTAGGTTTGCCCAGCAATTTGGATACATCCATCTCTTTTTGGGCAACCCAAGCTCATGTCTCAGTTTTGAGGGTAGCGTTCTCGATAGAGCCTGAGCCTGGGACTATTTTTTTTGCGACCAGCACCCAGGTCCACTTTACTCTTCCGGATAGCAAAGTTCTGGGTCGTATCAGCCATTATCACTACCACATTCTAAAAACAGGAGTATTTTTGACTTTTTTATATTATTAATATTGTGTGTATTTAATTTAAATAATTGTATGAGATGTGTATTTATATATATATATATTATATATACAATGTTCATTAGTGTTTGAGTTGGTAGACTTGACCTAAAAGCCCACTAGATGAACACCTGACCGAATTATAGGGTTATGAATTTATTTGTATTATTTAGAATTTAATTATTTGAGGTTATAATTAATTATCGTAGTTTTATTTAATTGTTGCGCCTTACCGTTGCTTCGATATTTGGAGCGCTACCCTATCTTTTGTCTTCCAACAAATTTTACAACCTTGCCCTAGACGTACCCGCCTTCCATTCTGACCTTTTTGTAACTCATAATTATGCTCTCTTATGCTTCATTTTAGCCGCACAATATTCGTCGCAGACGTTTATTTAATTTCTAAATAAAATCCGACTTTGTATCGTTGTGCGTTCCAATCGAAATTGGAGACAATCTCGACCCATTTTCGTGGAACCTAAATTAGGATAATATTCTGTTCTGAGTCTTCTTCACTAATAATATTTGTGTCCCAACCTAATTTTGGCCCCATGTACTCCTAATTAATTTTAGAACATCGCTTGCATTTGTTTCTAATTAAATTGGGGATACCAACTTTGACTAATCCCGTTTAATCCCAAGTTAATCCAAGTACCCCATTAATTAAGCCCATACAAAACACACAACACCCCCTCACCCTACAAAACACCAAACACCAATTCCCCCACAATTTTTCTATCATTTCATGTGTTTGTGCAATTACCCAAACTTAAGGGGCTAAATTTCAAATATTGCAACATGTGGCACCCCCTCATTGGTCAAGGCCAAATGGAGAGGCCACCCTCTTCTTTGACCATAGTCAACTTTTCTCCTCCCCTTCCTTTGTATGAAGAAACCCATCTCTTCATGTAAAATCCTCACCCCTCATTGAAATGGAAACATCACCACCCTCCATTCAACACACCCCTTCCTATAAAATATCACATCACCTCACCCTTCCCAACATGCCCTAATCCCCAAACCTAGGAAAGCCCCCACCTCTCTCTCTCCTCCCTCCTCCATATTGGAAATCGAGCCAATACCCCCCTCCATATTTATTTCTTTCTTCTTCTTCTTCTTCTTCTTCTTCTTCTTCTTCTTCCTTTCTTCTTCTTCTTCTTCATGAATAGTTTAGCTCCGGCCAAGTATTCTCCGGCCTACTGAGTACCTCTGCACCCCGCAGCTCAGGTACAACTACCCCGCCGAGTTCCTCCACCCTCGTCGGCGTCTTCTTCGACGAGATCCCCGATCAGGTGCCACCTACACCCCTCCAACCCACTGTCTCCAGCCACTGAACCAGCGCACCCACGCTCCGACGAGGCCACCACCCTCTCGATCACCTCTAGGTTCCCCCGGCCATTCTCCATCCGGAGCCAAGCCGCTGCTCCGGTCGAGCTTCCTCCCCCCGAGTCACTGCACCGCCACCCTCGTCTTCATTGTTCTCCAGCCAACCGAACCGCTGCACAACCCTGTCTCGAGCTCCGGCGAGCTTCGCCATTCTATCACCTCCACCATAACCGATCTCCACCACCACCATTGCACCATCACCTCCACCACCATTGCACCCCAACAACCACCTCCACCCTGTTGACCATCACCTCTCCGGCCAACCCCCGGTCGACGCCGCCACGTCGAGGTCGATTCTCTCCCCCGGCTCGACTTCCCCTCGTCGACCAAAGCTGACATGTTCATCTCTGCCTCCACGTCGAGCCCCGACCCCGCCATTGCCTGAAGCCTCCTTCTCACCACCTGAGCAGACCACCGCCTGAACAGTTCCCCGCACCACCACCTGAGCACGCTCGCCTGAACATTGTGCACCTCCCCCACGCCGTTCTTCCCTGCTTCCTCCTCTCTATCACCACCACCAGCCCCATCGACAAGGGCAGCCCCCCGACGTCCCCTGTCGAGCTCGCCTGAGCGTTCTTCACTCCGGCAGCCTCTCCCTCTCCCTGTTCTTCAACACCCCCACCATCGTCATCGTCGTCAGGAATGTCGTCGACATCAACACTATCACCTTCACCATCATCGTCGACGCCATCATCGCCTCTACCTTGCCTCGTCGTCCGATCCATTATCTGGCCACTTAGAACCACAATAGAGCTGGAGCTCCTACGTTCCTCCACATCGATTGGATACCGCATCCCCTCGAGCTGGAGCCTATGTGAGCCTCTTATTCCTCCTCCTCATCTCTCTCTCTCTCTTTTAGTATATGCTTGTATGGTATACGGGTGTAGGTATGTACGTATTAGCATACATATTGATATATATATATATATTTAAATATATATTGGTATATATATATATGATGTATTTCTCGAACTAGTATATATATACATATGTATACATATTGTACGTGCATCCCTAGTACCTGTTTAATATATGTATATATGTACATAGTATAAATTGATTAGTATGTATATGTATATGTATATGTATACATATATAGTATAAATTCATTAAGTGTATATACATATATTATGTATGTAATAAATTGGTAATATATTATGAGTGTACTATGTATATTTATATATATATTTCTACTAGGTAACCCGAGTGTAAATATGGATACCCCGTAACTACACATGACCTTGTGACCCTGTGAACTGTTAGCAGACTGCCATGTATACTGACGTACTGGCGAGACCGGTATCTTTGACTGTCTGCCTTGCACAGCATTTACAGATACGACACCCGTGCAATTTGACGCATACTTGACCCTAGTTGACCAGTGTCATACCTAGCGTGGCCCTGAGTTCAGTGCATTTTATTGAGTGCTAGTGTAATGTCTGATGCAATATTATATTTATGATATGTCTATAGGACTGTTGGATCATCCAGATGATACTCTAGAACAGGACATTGGTATTACCAGCTAAGGACCCAAGGAGAGTACATTCTCTGATAATTTCCAATTATTTGATAATATCTATAATTCCAGTATCTAGAGATGTTACATCTGATTCTTGATACTGTGCTACACGGACTAGTATATAGATTGGATCTGCAGTCATGAGATGTTACATTAATTATTGTATTGACATTATACACGACATTGATATTTAGACCTTGTACATGATATATTGGATATTGCTCGTGTATCGTGACATATCGTGATTGGATCCACTGTACTAGTTGGGGGCGGGGGAAATATTAGTAGATTATGTGATCATACCCAACTCTACATGCATCATAGCTCACCCCATACCTCACGTCGGGTGCGGCCTGACCATTACATGCCTCATAACTGTTATATATGATTAGCCTGACCACTACTTGCATCATAGCTAACCAAATGGTTAGCCTAACCTTACATGAATCATAGCTAATCATATGTAACAAGCCTGATCTTGTCCCAAGCCGATCAGATGATAGACTGATATTTCAAACACTTAGAATAGTTATAGTTCTTCATTTCATTTTCATATACTACATCACCCGTATATGATATTGTACCTCGTTCTCTTCATTTCATATATGCACTGACCGTACCATATTGCTTATATTGCCTGTCTCTTTACATAGTCATTACATTTACTTATTGCTTTCTCTCAGTATTTAGCATCATCTATTTATTGTTTTATAGTCCTTATTAATTAAATGGAACTGTTATTTGAGATGTACTTTGCTCCTTCCTGACTGGAAATATTTTTTCCAGACTATGCCTTAGAGGACTGGTGTCCGACATTTTATGGACCACAGGGAGATTAGCTGCAGACTTGGACTTGGCAGTTCAGTTGTGATTCCGGAAGGTCTAGCCGGAATCACTAGTTATCTAGTTAGTTCTTTTAGCAGATTATTTGGTACGAGATTTGTCTCCGGCATACTTATTGAGACTTGGATTATATTGTTGAGTTAGATTATTTCTATTTAGACTTGTGTTGATCTTACTTATTTCTTCGAGATCTTATCGTACTGTAGTTATGTGTTTGAGTATGTTGTTCATATTATATTGTGGTATCCGTTGTAGAAGCATGAAAAATACGCTGGATAGCTCTACACAGCATGGTGAGGCAGGGCAGCATAAACAGAGGACCTCAGAGCCATCAACATGCAACAGAGCCTTTCCGCTGAGCATAGCGCAAAATATAAGCTCAAGGACTATCCGCGTAAAGCAGTATGTCCAGGCTGCTCCAGCGTAAAAAGGGTGCTACATCGCCTTTATGGCGTAAAACTCATCCGCTTTCAAAGCAGCATTGAAGTGTACGAGGGACGCTTCGTGTTCTACAAAATGAACCTGTCAAATCGTACAGTGAACCTGACGTCTGGACTCCTGACAAAGAGCACTGCACGACTACCCAGACGACGGCTATAATGATGACACCGCACTGCAACCTAGGTTGTCATTTACTACCATTTTCTTAGCGTAAACCGCTTTTACGCATAAAAAGGAATACGCTGCCTAGTTTTACATAGGGAGATGTGAGCTGTTTACGCTCCGCAGAAGACAAACAGGCTGCCACGTCAAAAGCTTCTCTTCGTACAGGGCTCGAGGCACGTCTCTACATTTAATTCGCAGAGCGGTGATAGGTTCTCAAGGCACGTCTCTGTATTTAATGTACGGAATACTGACAGATGCCCGAGGCACGTCTTTACACTTAATGCGCAGAAGGGTGGCAGGCCTTCAAAACACGCCTCTGTATTTAATGCAGGATAATGGCTGATCTCTGCATTTAATGCAGGAGATTTGATTAAATGTCACCGAACCGTCGTTTAGTGACATTCCCTTTGCGTAGACTGCTCTTACGTATACAAGGGGATACGTTACCTAGTTTTACACAGGCAGACGTGAGCTTCTTATGCTCCGAAGAAGGAAAACAGACGGCCATGTCATCAGTTGCTCTTCATACAGGGTTCGAGGCGCATATATGCATTTAATGCACGGAATAATGGCAAATCTTCAAGACACGCCTCTGCATTTAAAGCGCGAGATGGGGGCAGATCTCCGCATTTAATGCAAGAGATTTGATTATATCTCCAAAAGCTGTAAACTCGGCTAAAATATCCACATCCTCTCGGCTTCTACGCCCGCTCGGCTTCTACGCCCTCTCGGCTTCTACGCCCTCTCAGCTTCCACGCCCACTCGGCCTCTATGACCATTCGGCTTCTATGCCCACTCGGCCTCTATGACCACTCGGCTCCTACGCCTACTCGGCTTCTACGCCTAATCGGCTTCTACGCCTACTCGGCTTCTATGCCTACTTGGCTTCTACGCCATAGTGACAGTTATTGGCTTCTATGCCAACCTCTTCTACATAAAGGATAACTACCTACGTGGCTTCTACGCCGTGATCTTCGCAGCAGTTATACGCGTTTGTCCCTTAGTTGGACATGCATCACTTGCTCATTCAGAAGGTCATCTATACGCGGGCTTTGGTTATTATAACCGTCGTGTAAAAGTGTGCTGTACTTCCCACTACTCGGTTTCTATGCCGACTGTGTGGTCACTGTCACTAAAACTCTATAAATAGAGACCTCTATCAACAGAGGAAACGGTCGAAGGATAAAAAGGAGAAAACAAAGGTCGAGATTAGGTCGGAGAGAGAGAGAAGAATCCAGAGCTCAGGCAAAGAGAGGTGATCGACGACTTTGGCATCGGGCATCCACCCTCTTCAGCAACCTTCGAAGCTGCTTCCTGTCTTCCACGGCATTTCTTCATCATCGTGTGGTCCAAGGGACAAAGTGATCAACTGCAGATCAGACTCCTATAGCAATATTTACCCAGATTAAATAAATTGTACTTCGTATCCTCGTATAGGATTAAATTGTACAATCTTGTTTGTAAACACCGAAGAAAGGGCGGGTTTTCGTATAAGACCTCGTTTCCACATTATCGTTTATTATCCAACACAAGATGGTGACTCTGCTGGGGACATCTTTCTCTTCTGACGAGGAAGCAATTGCTCAACACGATGCGGTATCCGTGGGATCCGTAAAGAAGACACTGGTCGTCCATTTCGACCAGTCTGCCTACGAAGACATGCTTCGAACAGGGGGTAGCTCTCTCTCTCTCTCTCTGTCCAAGACAACAGGAAGCCGCGTAGGGTCTGGATGCCCAAGACATCCCCTACCATTCCTGTCGACTCTCTGACCTCTCCGACCAACGAGGTGGTAGCATCGCTCCCTCCGCGCCTTGCACGTAAAATTCAGTCGCCTATCTCTGGCAGGGAAGACAAAACTTCTGGCAAGGCCTCAGCGCCAATCCAGAAGTATAATCCGCGCTCTGCGCATAAAATGCAGTCTTCCGTCCCTTACGGAACAGACAAAACTTCGGATAATGCCTCAGCGCTAGTCCAGAAGCCTACACCGCGCTCTGCGCGTAGAAACCAGTCTCCCGTCCCTAGCGGAATAGACAAAACTTCTGACAATGCCTTAGCGCCAAATCAGAAGTTCCAAATGCGCTCCGCGTGTAAAAATGCATCTGCCTTCCGCGGAAAAGCAGATGACCCCTGCAATCTACGCAAGGGAAAGCAAGCGGCGGACTGCTCAACTTCTCGGCCTTTACGCCAGCAAGGAAAGAATCTGCCTGCCCTCCGGATTACGCGGGGAGCTGACGGCCGATTGAGGACCTCCTCGGCTTTACGCCAGTACGAATTATGCCAGGAGAAGTCCCTCAGCGTAAAGAAGGCTCAATTTACGGAAAGACGCCCTCCTCGGGGATTATCCGCCACCTAGATGGCTAACTTGTTGTATACAGGTGGCACAGGGAAAACTATGGTTCCCAACATCCGCATACCCACTGATGTAAACAGGAGAAACAAGCCATCTTCCTCTTCCTCTTCAGACCTACGTGGATATCTGATCCAAAAATGCAAGAATAGGGGATCTTCCAGTATGTCTATTACGCCTCCTAACGAGCACTATTGTAATAATCCTAGGATTGTAATTAATTGTTGCTGCTCAGAAGCAAAACGGTCGGTTTTCGACCGGTTGAGCTACTCTCCGTCCTTCCAGGAAGATAAGCCCAGACATGCATCAGTAAACATGGCTTCACACATACCTTGAGGAAGATCGAGCTCAAGGCGTCATCCCTCTAGAGCTCCGAGCCGAAGGAGATTCAACCAGCTCCTCAGGAACACTGAAGCTGGGGTATTCCGAAACACCCGTTCGAGGTCGTGACAACCGACTTCGTACTCTTCTGATTTTGAAGCTGAGGGTCGCCAGTCTCCCGAATCAGACGCCGAATGTATAGAGTCAACTTCAACAGAGACCTATACTAATCCTTCAAGGACACCCAGGGAGACGGGAGTTTATGCCATTGGAGATGAACACGAGGAAGCTTCCCCGTCTGGGAGCGCTGCGCAACGCATTACTGTACTGGAGACATCTCTTAAAGAAATGCAATCCATGATGGAGAACATGCACCAGATGATGCTAACTCAACACACAGCTACTATGGCTCAGGCATCGGTCCCTCCAACTCAGATACGTGTGGAGGTGGACTTACCACCATCGAACTCAATCCAAGAGCCTGCTCTAGATCAGGAGTCAGCAGTTCCCCCAATTCCTCACTCGGAGAATGTATTACCTCCCGTTGGAGTCGCGATGCAATCGATTTCTCATCACTCCGTGGTCCCGCTACCGGCTGAAGATCCGATGAAGGCAGTACAAGAGTTGAAGGCCCAATTTGATGCCCTGAAGCACAAAGATCAGTTCAAAAAATTGGGAATCAACCAACCTTACCCAGCCATCTGGGAAGAGGTCCCTTTCCCACCCAGATACAAACCACAGACTATGGCTTTGTTCGAGGGGAAAACATCACCGAGTCAGTACATGAACTACTTCAGTATGATGACGGTGTTATTACAAGGGAACGACGCCCTCCTCACTCGGGTGCTCAAGGACTGTCTCTCGGGGGTAGCTTATCAGTGGTACCGTAGCCTGGCGGACAACTGCATTACTTCCTTTGAAGACTTCAAGGCTTTATTCTTCACACGATTCTACGAGGGAGGGATGGACATGTCCATGTCCTCTCTCATCGAAGTCAAGCAGAAGGAAAAGAAAATGTTCGCACTTTCAACGAACGTTTTCGTCAGGCCACTTTGCAAATGCCTCCAGGAGTTCCAAACTCGGCATTGGTGGACATCTGCAGGAAGAACCTTCTCCCCGTGATCTCGGTGTTCACAGGACCATATCAGTTCCATGATTGGCCCTCGTTCATCATCTCAGCGGTAGACGCAGAAGACAACAGTCAGAAGGCGCGCGATAATGGCATAATGATCTCGGCCTCTGATAAAGGCAAGAGGTCATCCTCCTACATCGACCATCCTCGTGGTGCCAAGGGTAAAGAAGCTCTGGCGATCAACACGTCCAGGCAAAAGATGGTGGCTACCACGCAGACAAAACCTGGGACTTCCAGGCCCGTTGAAGTATACACTTTCGACGACGACGACGATATTCCAAGCATATTCGAATGTCTCGTCAAAAGCGGCAAGATTACCCTTCCTGAGGTGAGACGGCCCAATGAAGCCGGCAGTACCAATAATCCCAAGTAATGCATCTTCCATAGGTACATACACTACCCCACAAAGGCGTGTTATGTGCTAAAGAGGAAGATCCAGGAGCTGATCGATGCTAAGGCCATCACTCTGCGCAACAGCGAGAAGACGGTCGCAGCCAACATGATCTTCCTACAATTTGGCAATCTGCCTCCCCAAGAAGTCCCGGATGGTGTTACACCTATTTCCCGGACGATGATGAACATCTTTAATCTCCCTCCAGCTAGAGGTCAAAATCATGACCTGGTACCACTAACTACCCAGCGAGGCAAGATTATGTGGGTTCATCCAGATCTGGTGCCCGAGATCGAGAAAGAGACTCAAGCTGCTAAGGCTAAGTCTAAGAAAAACTCGAAGCGCAAACCATGTCACATGGTTGCGGCAGACTCGGCGTTAGAGGACGAGGTCTTGGCTACTGGAACCCGTTCAGGGAAGGCTTACCTCAAGGACCATGAAGCAAGTCAGGGAGATGCACCGGCAGACGCTTCAGCTACCAAACCGTCAGAACCAGAGCCCGCCATACCAGGGGCCGGTCCTTCGAGACCAACTTCGGCGGACAAAGGGAAGCAAAAAGAAGTGCGCTTCGATAAACCTGTAAAAAATAGTCAAAATAAAGGTTTAGAGAAGCCGTACAACTTCGATATCCTGGCCCAATTGGCTAATACACCAGCCAGACTGTCTATCTTCGAACTACTCAGGCTCTCTCAAGACACTCGTCAAGCCCTGAGTGAGGCGTTGATGCAGGCAGACGCATACTTGACCCAGCTCAAGTTCCCTGACGAAGAACCCGTAGCATGTCCTCAATGCCACAGTGTGATGGAGGTGGTCCCGAACATCACTTTCACTCAAGATGACATGCTGTTAAAACACAACAGGCATGACAGACCCCTCTATCACACCGGATACATCGGTTCCATAGAGGTCGACCGGATTCACATAGATCCAGGGTCATCAATCAGCATCATTCCTCATAGTCTGCTCAGACTGCTGAGGATTCCTACCAGCGAATTGGCTTACACCACCACTACAATCGTGGGTTTCAACGCCAGAAAAAGCAAGCCGTTCCTTAGATCAGTGGCCACATGCTATGTCATTGATTCAGAGGTATCCTACAACATTCTGCTGGGCAGACCTTGGATCCATGACCACAACATCGTTCCTTCAACTCTACATCAATGCTTTCAATATGTAGACGCACAAGGAACAGTACAAACGGAGTTTGCTGACTTGAACCCGTTTAGAGGAGTAGAATCCTACTACTCCGATGCCGTGTTGTACTCTCAAGACTACACGGAAGAGGTGTCAGCCGAAGCAGAGAAGGAATCCCACCGGGAGCCAGAAGAACCCTCTGCCGAACAACCTCTGTCAATCAAGGTGAAAGGACGAACTACTCGTCCAAAAACCCTAAAGCCTATGAACCAAACCAGGTCAGGGAAAGGGGGGGATCCTCTAGTGATCACTCTGAACCAGAAACCTCCATCCTTGGTCATCAACCTTCGGCGCAGCAAACAGCCGATTGATGTAAACCCAACCGGGAACGAGGTTTCGGATGATAATAAAGATCCTCTTTTCCAGTATATTGACGCTCGAATTCCGAACCAGGAATCCTCTCCCCATGACGATATAGAACCTATAGCGCAAAAATTCTTGGAAGCAATAGATTCCTATCATTCGTACATGTGGGAAGTAGCGTCATCATCCAATGTCACCACGACATATGGACCACATGAGGATTCTATCTTCATTATCCCGCCTACTTGCAGCAGTCAACGTTTAATAGTCTTCGGCCGCATGCTCAATGGACCGACTGTACAGGAGGATTCTCCCGACGACGACGTTGGTAAAATACAGGTTCACCGATACAGCCCGCAAGCTCTGAAGATCATGCAAAGTATGGATTATGACTTGAAGCTGAAACCAGGTCTCAACTACGGGAAAGGCAGGCGGATGCCGCTGCACGGAGATCCCTACTATCAACAAACCAGTTTCAGGTTAGGGTATACCACCTCCCTTGCAGCTCCTGAGTCGAACGAGGATATCTTTTTCTCTTCTCAAAATGGCTCAGCGCCCTCCGACTCATCTCATGCTCTCGAACGAACATTATCAGTAAATATGGTAGGGACGGATTCCTTCGAAGCAGGCAAACAAGAATCCGAACTATTTGAGAATGACGCTTAGGCTCAGTAGATGGATACACAATGGGAGTTCCGCTTCGAGCAGAGAGAACCTCCCACTGAAGATGAAGTTATCCAGATTGACGTTAGGGTCGAGCTTTCGCCGAAGCCGATATTTATCAGTAACAATCTTTTCGAAACAGAAAGGGAAGAAGTTATCCAGCTGATAAAAGAATATATCGACGTCTTTGCGTGCAACTACGAGCATATGCCAGGCCTTGATCCAAAGGTGGCTACTCATAAGCTCAATATATTTCCCGATTCAAAGCCTATGAAGCAGCACCAACGCCGGTTCCGCCCAGATATGATGGATGCCATCGAAGCCGAAGTCAAGAAGTTGATAGCCTGCGGCTTCATCCGAGAAGAACAACATCCCGACTGGGTCGCCAATGTTGTCCCAATCATGAAGAAAAATAGGAAAGTACGTGTCTGCATCGATTACCGAGATCTGAATGCAGCCTGCCCCAAGGACGAGTTTCCTATTCCCATCACAGACGTCATGATTGACAATACATGCGGTTTCGAACGTATGTCTTTCATGGACGGATTTTTAGGGTACAATCAAATCAAGATACATCCTGAAGACGAGAAGCATACTGCCTTCCGGATGCCACTGGGGGTATATTGCTATACGGTCATGCCATTCGGATTAAAGAATGCCGGGGCTACGTACCAACGGGCTATGAGTAACATATTCTATGAGCATTTACGCAAGATAGTGGAATGTTACGTGGATGATGTAGCTATCAAAAGCCGCCTCAAGGGTAACCACATCCAAGACTTGAAGATAGTATTTGAGCTGATGCGCCAACATCAACTCAAAATTAATCCTACGAAGTCCTTTCTGGGTGTATCTAGTGGCAAATTCCTGGGATTTGTCATTACCGCCAAAGGCATTCAAGTTGACCCTGATAAAGTCAAGGCCATCTTAGAAATGCGACCGCCCCGTAATCTGAGGGAACCCAGGGGATTTCAAGGCCGTCTGGCTTATATCCGGAGATTCATATCCAACCTCTCTGGGAGATCTCAGCCCTTTTCCCGTCTCATGAAGAAAGGTGTATCCTTCGTATAGGACGAAGCCTGTCAGCAAGCGTTCGGTGATATCAAACGCTACCTCACTAGTCCACCAGTTCTGGTGCCTCCCGTCATAGGAAAACCATTCGTCCTATATGTTCGAGCGATGGATCATTCTCTGGGAGCTCTTCTCGCACAGAAGAACGATATAGGACATGAACAGGCTATCTACTACCTCAGCAGGATGATGGTCGGAGCCGAACACCGGTACAATACTGTGAAAAAAGAATGCTTGGCTCTGATGTTTGCTATCCAGAAAATGCGACACTATGTCACAGGCCAGACTATTCACATCATCTCCAGGATTAATCCTCTTCGGGTACTAATGAGCAAGCCAAGCGTTCTTAATTCCTGACTTGTGACTTGGGCGATGTTATTAACACCGTATGACATGGTGTACGTCACTCAAAAGTCCATCAAAGGCCAAGCATTGGCCGATTTCCTAGCTGCTCATCCGATCTCGGAGACCTCCAAGCTATACGAGGATATTCCCGACGAAGTTGCAGAGTGTAATTCCGCGATGGAAGGCGACGCATGGCAACTATTCTTCGATGGTGCCTCCAGAACTGGTCCCAGGGAAAACGTGGTTTCGGGAGTAGGAATTATCCTGGTTACTCCTTATAAGCTCGTCATCTATCGAGCGTATTCTCTCAGCAAGCCCTGTTCTAACAATGTGGCAGAGTATAACGCTCTATTAATTGGGCTCCAAGTCGCTAAAGAATTGGGCGTCGAATCTCTGGAAGCTTTCGGTGACTCTCTGCTGATCGTCAATCAAGTCAGAGGAATATATGAAGTCCAAAATCCAGACCTCATCCCTTATCACCAAGCAACGGTCGAGATAGCCATAACATTTCAAGGATTCTTCCTAGAGCATGTACCTCGATCTCAGAATCTGAAAGCTGATGCCCTAGCCAGTCTAGCTGCAGATTTAGCTATTCCTATAAGAAGGCAGAATTCGGTAATCCTTCTTAGTAGATATTTTTTCTGTGTGAAGAACAACTTTCACATAGAATGCAGCTACGCTGTGAACACAGATCCTCCCAGGAGAGACTGGAGAAGTCCCTTTATAGATTTTGTTGCATACAGAATCTTGCCGGAAGACCCTAAAGAAGCAGTATCCGTCAAAAGATGATCATTACACTTCTATTTTGAGGCATCCTCACAGTGTCTATATCGCCGGACCTACGATGGACTGCTATTGAGATGTCTCTCAGATGATGGGGCACAGCGGATCATCCGTGAAGCTCACGACGGCGTATGCAGAGCGCATCAATCCGGTCCTAAGCTACAGGATCGCATCAGGAGAATGGGCTATTACTGGCCTACTATGATCACATATGCAATAAAGTATGCGAGAAAATGCAGAGCCTGTCAGGTCCATGCAGACTTTATACATCAACCTCCTGAGCATCTACATCCTACGGTTGCATCCTGGCCTTTCGAAGCATAGGGTATGGATATCATTGGCCCTATTCACCCGTCTTCTTCCAGAGGTCACCAGTTCATACTGGCCATCATGGATTATTTCTCCAAATGGGCAGAGGTGATCCCTCTTGCTGAGGTGAAGGCATCCAATGTGATCAGCTTCATCAAGCATCATGTCATTTATCGCTTTGGGATTCCCCGAAGGATAATTTATGTCAATGGACCTCAGTTCATCAGCCAAGCATTTCATCGATTTTGCGATAAAAATCGAATACAAAATATGGCCTCTACGGCATACAATCCTGCTGCTAATGGTTTGGCGAAAGCGTTCAACAAAACCATTATCAAGCTCATGAAAAAGTTTATCTCTTCGAACAAAAGGGATTGGAATGAGAAGCTGAGAGAATGTCTCTGGGCATACCGCACAACGGTACGAGCACCAAGAGGTTGTACCCCATTCTCGCTGGTTTACAGGAGCGAAGCAGTTTTCCCCATCGACGTCCAGATTCTGTCACTCAGGATAGCCGTGGCTAATGAGCTGACTCAAGAAAAGAACGACCTTTTAAGGCTACAAGAGCTAGAAGGATTAGACGAGAAACGCCTCCATGCTCAACAGCGCGTCGCGTTCTACCAAGCACGCATTTCCAGAGCTTTTAATCAAAAAGTAAAGGAAAGAGTGTTCAAAGTTGGCGAGCTAGTCCTAGCTGTGAGAAGGCCGATGATTCTTACTCACAGAAGTAAGGGTAAATTCCAGCCCAAATGGGAAGGTCCTTATGTGATCGAGACGACGTTCTCAAAAGGCGCTTACAGGTTGGCCAAACCTAATGGAGACTTGTTGATGGCTCCCATCAACGGCAAATTCCTGAAGAGGTACTATGCTTAACCTCCTTTGCTCAAGTGGAATAAGGCGAAAATCTCATTCTGACAAAACTACTTCCAAAACGAAACTAGTTGGATCGTATTCTATCATGCTCATAGATATATCCTACTAAAACTTACCGAGAGTATATCACGTCCATATTACCTCTGATATCACTTTTACCCAAACCTGTTATTTATATTCCAAAATAATGGGCCCACAAAGTCAGAATGAAAGCCTCTTTATCATTCCCAAAAAGAGCAAAAGTACATTGGAAAGCGAAAAAGTACATCATTTGGGGGGAGCGGTCAGGTCGCGATCTGCTGCGCCATAGCAACCATTCTCCCATCCCGGGAGTTCAAGACGTCGGTGCGAGCCCGTTCCAACCTTACCGCATCGTTGTCCAAAGCAGCCAACTCGGACCGAGCATGCACGAAATCAGCGTGGATGACACCCACATGCGTCAGATTCTGCTGAATAGTCGCCCGTCGCTCCTTCAGCACATCTCGGGCTGACGACAAAGAGAGAGCCTTCGCCTCTACTCGAACGAGCTCATCCTTCAATATGCGAGCCTGCGCGGCCACTTCCTCATATTCGGCTTCGCACCGGGTCAACTCGGGGACGATATACTCCAGCTGGACACGTTCTTCGTCCATCTCCCGCTGCTGAGCCTCGATGGAGTTATTCAAAGATGCCATCTGTTCAGTAAGCTGCGCGGTCAGGAAGTCGTACCTGGCTTGAACGAGACCGTCAATATTGCCTCGAGCTAGCTGCAAGTATTCATTAATGGGTTGCTCCAAACCGTTAACTATCTCCTCCAGCGTGTCAGCTACCCCGGTGTCGTTGAATTCTCGGATCGGCACTATAGAGGCCCGGGAGGACCTCCTCAGCGACGCAAAGCTCAAATTCTTCTCCAACACCATTGATATTAACATTTTCAAGGTGGCATAGAAGATACGAGTGTACTGCTCGGTCAGTGCAGCTAGATCCGAATGGACGCTGGGAGTGGCCGCGATAGTGGCGAGTCCCCCTCCAAGAACAACCGCAGACGATGTTGCCACGGCCGTCGCCTCAACAGGAGGAGCGACAAAAGAAGAAGCGCCAACACCGGACGAAGTGACCGGCATACTCAAAGGAGGCATTGTCGCAACGACAGGCTCGTCCTCCTCTTGAGATATCGGAATCTCTTCGACAGGCGAGCCGGCACCCGAAGATGTTTTCTCTTCAAAATCAGGCACCTCCGTGTCGCCGCCAGGACCTGACATAGGGCCAAAGGGCGCATCTACACTGCCCTCCCCGAAGATGTCTTCCCCTGAAAAGAAGACAAAAGGAAGTTAATATCAACATAATGTTAATTTTCCTAAAAGAAGAGGCATAAAAGACTACATTTACCCATGGCCAATGGTGTATATGTCGTGTCCGCGGCCAGTACAGCTAAATCATTTCTTAGTGATGCTACGCAAGCTGTCATACCTGGAGAAGGGGGTGCTCTAACGAACATCGGCAAGTGCTCTTCCGAATCTTCGCCGAGATCAATTCGAGGTTCACCAGGTGGAATCTCGCTGGGTGTACCTACAGATACGGCAGGGGTCTCTCCCGATGCTGATTCGGATAAAGATATCCTCTTTCGGCTCGGCCCCGAAGGCGATCTCGTTCCATTGCCCGAAGCGGTAGCAGCGACAGCAGCCTCCAGCAGGAATTCTCTGGTTCCACCAGCCGGAACATTAGAGGGTCCCTCTCTAAAAGCGAGGAACCTCCGATCAAAGAATCATCCCCAACATGGGGAGATGCAAGCTCACTTCTGGGAGCCTCATTACCAGGAATCCGGAGAGGACGAGTAACCATCTTCTTCTTCCTCTGGCGAGGGGAAGTCTCCTTCGGAGCAGGAGTCCTTCGCTTCCCAGAGACTACCAAAGGCCCTGCAGGCAGAGGTACTTCACCCCGCGATACCACCAATAGAGGCTCATCTGGAGAAACGGATTCTTTACCCTCGTCAGAAGAAACCGAGGGAATCTCAACTCTTCCCCCAGACTTGGAAGGGGGCACCCTAAAGCTTCCATGCATGTCAAAATCGCGATGGAAGGTGTTGGTTGCCACATAGAACTGGGCATACGAGTGAAGAATGCGCAGCTCCGTGGAGAGTGAAAGGAAGGGCACGGTAAATGTTGCCTCAGTGCAACCCATGATGAAATATCGCCATCCTCTGGCTCCATTAATGAGTCCACCTCTGGACCTGAAGCTGGTGACGGCGTTGCCCACATGCAACTGGTCGTACCCGAATTGCCTGACAAACGACTAGGCAAGTAGGGCTCGAAGAAGCAATGGTCCTCACTTCTATACAGTAGGTGGGAGGGTCTAATACAGACCAACCAGTTAAAAGCCTCAGGAGAAAGAACGGTCTTCCCGTCGCCTACGTCTCAAAGACTGATCCCCTGTTGATTAAGATGTACAGGAGGAACAGTGCAGAAGGGCTTCCAGCTGTGACTGAGGTTCAGCGCCCGCCGACAGTCTATAACTGTGGTCACATTCCAGGAGGAATTCTAGTAGTTCAACAAGAAACTAGCCCCCGAGCTACTGCCAGAGCCAGGAGACATAACCCTGGGGTTATGGAGAATTAACCATCCTATCAAGTACAGGTATGGTAATTCTACCTTGGGAAAGCTATTACGTCGAGTTTCATTGGCGAGCAGCCCGTCACTCATGGCCCTCAGGCCAGGTTGTATGCGGCACACCATGGCAGGAAGCAAGCCCAGTCTTGCCCCGAACACCAGACGCACTGTAGGCCATAGCGTGTTGCGGTGGATGCGGTCCGCAGATGCATTGCCAGGTACCACCAGTCGGCGCATCCATATGGAGAGGAAGCCAGCCAGTTAAGCTTACCTGGACAAAGGCGTGCGACAACTCCTCAAATAACTATAGGCCTTAGTGCCTACAGGATACTTCCCTACCCCTTCGTCGAGGATCCAGTCCGGAGCCCCAGCGTCTTCCATGAGATCGTCGACTACCTGAGCATTAAGCACGCTCAGAGGATTCAAAGGCTGATCCTTGCCTTCCAATACCTTCTCCGGCTTAGCGGTCCTGGACCGGTGGAAGAAGAGGTAGGACGTCCATTTACTGACATGAGCCAGATCCGAGGGCTCATCATAAAAGGTGGTGCAAGCGAGGTAGTGGCACATCAGCTCCGGTAAACTTTCACTACCCGAGGGTCTGAATCCCCCACTTCCGGTTCGTGGGAACATACTCTTCATATGGAGTATCCCCCATCGGCAGTCTCGAGATCTCTGCCATCTCGTGAAGGGCCAATCCTAACTCCCCCAGTGGAGTGGCGAAAGTCCCGGTGAGCGAGATATATCGCTCCATCAGTGCCAGAAACAGGTTGGGGTTGAGAGGCAACCCAACACTGGTGGCATTCACAGCTGCAAATAGACCAATGCTCTCCAGCTCGGTCTGAAAATGCTTCCGGGCCTATTCAGCTAAGTGAGCCCATCGAAGATTTGTAGGGGTGATCCACCCACCTGTCCGAGGGTTCACCTTAGGGTATACTCCCCCGTGCCCCATGAAATCATTGCAGAAAGTCGGCAATTGGACCGGCTGGATCACTAAACTGTCTTCACTCGGGACACTGCCCGGGTACAGTCCCCTGAACGATGTCACATTGCCAGAAGGGCGGCTGACAAAAGACCCCTGGTCAGCTCCTTTCAGATGAAATATCTTTCTCGGCCTGCCGTGAAGATCGGGAGTCAGCGTCCATGACATCCTCCTGGGATGTGTAGCATGGAAGAATGCCGAGATGGGATAATCCCTCAGCATCTTGGGCAGTGTCATACCCCAGTCCTAAAATATCGAGGGACTAGACACGTGGCAATGGCCAGCAGCACGCACCGATGGACAACCCAATTTAATGGATCCATCAGGGCATACTTAAGCTGTAAAATCAAGTCTACGATAATATGGCACAACTAATCTCATCCACACAAAAAATATGATCCACAGAATAAATAAGGAATGTAAATCATCAGCTAGTCTCAACAAAGTGCTTCGGGGAACAACCCGATAAATATCTGATACATTGGTTCAACAGACCAAAATATAAACGACTGAAATAAATAAATGCTGAGCATGAAACATGGATGCTCAGGAAAAGTCTTCGGCTAACACCTCATCCTCGGGTGGCGGTACAGCTCCTGGGTCAGCTCCTGCTGCGCTCCCGTATACCTCGGGATAGATCTCGTCCTCAAATCCTGGGGACATAATCCGGATCCAGGTCCTCAGGGGACATAGCAAGGTACAAGAAAGCTCAAGCCAAAATAAATGCAGTGCAGAAAATAAATAGAATAAATAGGGCAAGTATGTAATCATCTGTGTGAAATGCAAGAGAGAACATCAATAGTACTCAGGTTGAACCAACTACAAGCTCTGTGTAGGGGAGCCGGTAGCAGGGGTATCATGAGGTGGTCTAGCTCAGCGGGAGACTGAGTAGCCGGCATAACATAATCAACCTGTAGCCTGGGGGGCTCTCCAGCAATAGATGGAACAATAAGGGAGTACTAAATAACCAGCTAAGTGTTATGCAAGATGAGAGCAGCACTAGAACTCAGGCTGAAGCCACTACAAGCTCTGAGTCGGGGAGCCGGTAGTAGCAGTAATAATGAGTAATGAGCCAAGATCGGGCTTCAGAGTCTTGTGCCTCACAATAATAGGGGTATATATATATGATCATCCTGTAGTCTGTGTGTCTCTCCCCACCCAATGTAACCACGCATATCATGACCATAACGTCTCATGTCCATGTCAGCGGGATCATAACTAATGCAAGAAGTCATAATGTCTAGGAATATAATATCTCTATCAAGTCCTGTATCCTATACAGAATCACCACGAATATCTCGGGAAGATCTTGTCTCATGATCAGTGTCCAGTGTCCTGGGTCAAGGTGTACTTGGTAAGACAAGTATGAGAATAGAAAGTGTCACGAATATCCATCTCTAGATGACAATACACAATACCGCGTACGGTATTGGCACCCGACTAATAATCAGACGCTAAGTACGTCACACGATCCTAGGTTAAGCATGCACAGCAATAAAATGAAGCAAGGAAAATATGTAACAATACTGCAGAGTTTGGTAAGGTACACTTGCCTGGGGTCCGAATATCAACAGTCGTCCCGGTATCAGTGGATCCTGTAGGTACTACTCCAAAAGCTGTAATAAACATCACCAACAGTCTCAGAAGATGTCAAATAGCTAGAAACGTCTGTCCTTACATCCAATTTGGACACAGGGGCAAAAATGACATTTCTGGGCCAAAGCGGAGTCCATATGTGGGCCACTTTGCACCGGAAAGCGTGTCAGGGTCAAAGATCTCCAAATTCGTCCAACTTAGTGTCAACAGGTCAGGAACGATGATACGAACCCAACAGAACTTCCGAAATTGGATTCCGATGAGCCGATCACAATATCGCCCGTCAAGTGGAGCCTGTAGGGCCCACGATACGTGATTTTGTCAACGTTCTCAGAATCGAACCAAACTTGAATCATAGGACCAGCGTATTGCTACGAGTCCGATGGCGTAAGTTTTGTCTCGATCTGACGTGTGTACACAAAGTTACAGCATGTTCCAGAAAGGACGGATACGGGACGTTGTCGGCGGATACGCGTTGATTCCGGTGTGCACGCACATCCGAATCGACTTCTGCGAAATCCCACACGACCGTATCAACGTCGCGCACGTTTCGATAAAGACCTTGTGCGACCAAGTCGTCCCGTTTGGCGGGGCGCACTCAGTTCCGGGATGAAACAGGGCATTGTTTTTTCCTCTTTTTGGATCGCGGTGTGCGATCACCACAGGACGCGATGCACCGAACGGGTTGCACGGGCACCGAGAGGGTTATACAGTCTACGCGTAACAACTGATGGAAACTAAAACGGAGTTACGAGGAGGGAGAAAACGATACCTGAACAGGGCTCCGTGAACGCTGAATTCCACGTGTCCGAGAATCAACTTTGTGTCCTGGTCGAGAATTCCCGTGTCTGCCGAGAGTCCGAGCTAGGGTTCTGACTCGGGGCAGCGGGGACATCGCCGGAGGGGGTCGATCTCGGGGTCAGCGAGGTCGGCTAGGCGGCGGCTGTGTACTGTCGACCGGAGGGGAGCGGGCTGCGACTCGGCGTCGGAAGCGGGGCTGGGTCGACTCTGAGGAGGAGTCGAGCAGAGGGGCGGCGGTGTGGGTTGGTGAGGGAGGCTGCCGAGGGGGAAGTCGACGGCCTGGCGGAGAGGAACTCAGCCTGAGCGGAGCTACGGCTAGGGTTCCGGTGGTGCTCGCGGTGAGGGGCGATGTGAGGGAAGTCTGGGGGGTGACGCGGGTGGCGCTCGGGTTCAGTCGAGTAGGTCGGAGGAGATGACAGCGGCTAGGTTTCTGAAGGCTAGGCACGAAATTCGAGAAGGTTTTATAGGCTGCTACAGGAACTCCGGCAGGCTAGGGTTTCCTCACGGGTTTCGGATCTGGGTCGGGTTTGGCTCAGATCCGACCCGACCCGACCCAATATGCGGCTTTGGTTCAGGTTTGGGTTTAATTGGGTTTGGCTCGGTTTAATTAATCCAAAAGTTTTTAAGGCTTTAAACGCGTCTCTGGAGTCCAATAAATTCGCTGAAAAATACCACATGTCCGGTTTTCCATTTTACATCATAAAATATTGTTTCCATAATATTTTAACACCAATTGACTGTATTTAAAAATCTTTAACTCCCCAATTACCTTGGTTCTTCATCCAGAAAATGCTGAAAATCCGGGAAAATTATATATTAAAATTATTTTGAAAATTAGGGTGTTTACAATCTACCCCCCTTAAGAGGATCGCGTCCTCGCAATCAAAGAATAAGCTACTAAAGGAAGAACTATAAAATACAAGGTTGCTTAGTTTACAACTGCATTCTCGAACAAGTGAGGGTAACGCTGGCGCATACTATCTTCTCGTTCCCAAGTCGATTCGCCAGGAGAATGATGTTTCCATGCTACATGAACCAGTCTGATTGTCTGTCCCCGCAATGTCTTCTCACTGACGTCGAGGATGCCAACTGGTTGTTCTTCATATCTCAAGCTTGGGCCTACTGCGATCTCCGAATGATCGACTATGTGACTGGGGTCGGTCACGTACCTCCGCAGCTGTGAGACATGGAATACGTCATGCACTCCCTCTAAGGATGGGGGTAATGCAAGACGATAAGCCACCTCACCAATGCGCTCTAGAATATCAAATGGCCCAATATACCTTGGGCTCAACTTGCCTCTTCTCCCGAGTCTGATAGTACCACGAGTGGGCGAGATCCTCAAGAATACGTGCTCTCCTTCTTTGAACTCTAGGGGACGTCTGTGTGTATCTGCCCAATACTTCTGTCTGTCCTGAGCTGCTCGTAGATGATTCTGGATCTGTTTTACCTTCTCCACTGTCTGCATTACCAATTCTGGACCCAGTATTTGACGTTCACCAACGTCACTCCAACATATAGGCGATCTGTACTTCCTTCCGTATAATGCCTCGAATGGTGCCATCTGAATGCTGGCCTGATAACTGTTGTTGTAGGAGAACTCCACTAAGTGCAAATAATCTTCCCAAGATCCTCCAAAGTCTAGCATACATGATCGTAACATATCCTCCAAGATCTGAATGGTGCGCTCCGATTGACCATCTGTCTGTGGGTGGTAAGCCGTGTGAATTTGAGTCTGGTGCCCAGACTCTCTTTCATGCTTCTCCAGAAATGAGATGTAAATCTCGAATCTTGATCCGATACAATACTAACCGGCACTCCATGTAATCTTACGATTTCTCGCATATACATGTCGGCTAGTACCTCTGTGGACTGTCCAACTCTAAATGGCAAGAAGTGTGCCGATTTAGTGAGTCGATCCACAATAACCCATACTGCATCTCTTCCGCTGGGGCTCCTTGGAAATCCTGTGACAAAATCTATCGTGATATGTTCCCACTTCCATTCTGGTATAGGAAGCGGCTGTAACATACCTGCAGTCCTCTGATGCTCAGCCTTTACTTGCTGACAGACTAAGCATTTGGCCACAATTCTGGCAATCTCCCTTTTCATTCCATGCCACCAGTAATACTGTCTCAAGTCTCGGTACATCTTGGTTCCTCCTGGGTGAACAGAGTACATAGAGCTAAGTGCTTCAGTCATTAACTCCTGTCTCAATTCTCCATTTGCAACATACAGGCGATTTCCAAACCTCAATGTCCCGTCTTCGTGTATGCGAATTCCTGTCTGCATGCCTGCTTCTGTCCTCTCTTTTAGTCTTCGAAATCTAGTATCGGTGGGCAACGCCTCTTTAATTCTTTCCACAAGTGACGACTTAATTTCAAGATTAGCCAGCAATCCACTCTGTCCTGGTAAAACAACCTCTATCTGAAGCTCCTGTAGATCTCTCAATAACTCGGGCTACATCGTCAAGAAATAAGCCGTAGGCTTCCTGCTGAGTGCGTCTGCTACGACATTCGCCTTTCCCGGATGGTACTGCAAATCTATGTCAAAATCTACCATCAATTCCAGCCAACGTCTCTGCCTCATGTTAAGCTCCTTCTGAGTATATACATACTTCAGACTCTTGTGATCTGTAAAGATGTCTACCTTCTCCCATAAAGATAGTGCCTCCAAATCTTCAGTGAAAATATAACTGCTGCTAGCTCCAGATCGTGTGTTGGGTAGTTCTTCTCGTGGACCTTCAAATGTCTCGACGCATAAGCAATAACTTTGCCATATTGCATCAAAACACATCCTAGTCCACTACCTGATGCATCACTGTAAACAACAAAACCTCATGACCCTGAAGGAAGAGTCAAGACAGGTGCTGTTGTTAATCTTCTCTTCAATTCTTCGAAAGCCTTCTGGCAGTCTTCTGTCCATGTGAACTCCTGGTCTTTACGTGTCAGCTTCGTCATCGGTTCTGCAATCCTTGAGAAATTTTCTACAAACCTTCGGTAATATCCTGCAAGTCCAAGAAAACTTCTCACCTCTGCAACTGATGTGGGTGTAGGCCAAGTCTCTATTGCCGCAACTTTCTCTGGATCAACTGAAAGTCCTTCTCCGGAGATGATGTGTCCCAAGAAAGGCACTTTGTCCATACAAAACTCACACTTACTGAGTTTGGCATATAACTTCTCCTGCCTCAAGGTCTCTAACACGATTCTGAGATGCTCCTCGTGCTCTTCATTGCTCTTGGAATATATGAGGATGTCGTCAATGAATACAACCACAAATTTATCCAAAAACTGATGAAAGACTCTGTTCATTAAACTCATAAACACTGCTGGCGCGTTGGTTTGACCAAACGGCATTACCAAGAACTCATACTGTCCATACTTGGTCCTGAAAGCTGTCTTCGGTATGTCTTCCTTCCTTACTTTGATCTGATGATAGCCGGATCTAAGGTCAATCTTCGAGAATACCCTAGCACCACTCAATTGATCGAATAGATCATCAATGCGTGGTAAGGGATACCTGTTCTTGATGGTCACCGCATTTAGTGCCATGTAGTCAATGCATAACCGTACGGTTCCGTCCTTCTTCGGCACAAATAATATGGGTGCTCCCCAAGGTGAAACACTGGGCCGAATGAAGCCTTTCTCCAAAATATCATCAACCTGTTCTTTCAACTCCACTAACTCCTTAGGTGCTAGCCGATAAACTGACGAAGTGATAGGCTCTGCTCCTGGAGTTAAGTCTATTGTGAATTCTATTTCCCGATCAGGTGGTAAACCTGGAAGATCATCAGGAAATACATCCCCAAATTCTGATATGACTCTTGGGTAATCTGTCTCCCCTTCTACAGATAGTACCCTAAGAGTAGGCTGAACTCCTTGCTCTACTGCTCCTCGAAGAAACTCAAATTCTGGATGTCCTGGCGGTCTAAATATAACCCGCCCAAGTCGACAATCAAGAGTCGCATGGTACTGACTTAACCAGTCCATACCAAGTACAACATCATAATCCGGCATGGAAAATATCAGAAATTGAGCTCGCATTTCTCTTCCACAGACTACTACAGAACATGATCTACAGACGTCACTAACCGGAATAATTCCACCTCCCGTAAGAATGCTCTTCATCTTCGGAAGGGGTGCAGTAGCTACTCTATGGGTGGCTACAAAGCTAGCTGCTATAAATAAATACGATGCTCCTGAATCAAATAATGCTACAGCTGGTAATGAAGCTACTAAAATAGTACCTGCGATAACCTCTCCTGCAGTAGCCTTCTCCTCAACAGCTAATGTGAATGCCTGTCCTCGTCCCTGAGCTGGACCTTTCTGCTGCTGCTGAGCCTGCTGAAATAGAGCTGCCTGTGGTGCCAGTGGTGGTCTCTGCTGATTTCCTCCTGGGGCTAGTGGCCTGGCGCCTACAACTCCTGCCTGCTGTGCTCCTACTGCTGGATATGCGGGTCGTGGGGCAGGTAAAGCTAGTCTCGGTGCTCTCTCTCTGCGCTCGGTGCAGTCTCTGGTCTGATGCTGGTTGGACCCGCAAGCCAGGCAGAGTCCCAACTTACGTCTGCATTCTCTCTCAATGTGACCCATCTTGCCGTAGTGGTGGCAAGTAGGGAGAGATATGGCCCTGTGTGCTGTCCTCTCTGGCATACTCCTCTGGGACTGTTTTGCTGAATCCCCATGTCCTGTCCTGGATGGTGCTGAGGTGATAGGCCTCTTCAGGTTCGACTCTCTTCTAGTGACGCGCTCCATGCGTCGTGCTGCTGCGAGAACGTCGGTATAAGAGGTAGGTACGACTGATCCAATCACCCTCTGGAGCTCGAACTTCATCCCGTCAAAGAACTTCTCAGCTTTCTCTTCCTCTGTCGCAATCAAGGTTGGGGCAAAGCGACTGAGGTGAATGAATTCCGCATTGTATTCTTCCACCATCATATTGCCTTGGATAAGGCGGTTGAACTTGTCTCTGAGCTCTGACCGTGCTACTGCAGGAATATACATCTCTTTGAAGAGTCTGGAGAACTCTTCCGAAGTGACTCGGTCGTGTCCGAGCCTCCTCTCTTCTGCTAACCACCAGTGATGTGCATTTTCAGTTAACTGCATTCTGATTGCAGTCATCCACTTCTCTCTCGAAAGTTCAGCGGCTTCCAACTGATGCTGTATGTTTGTGAGCCATTCATGAACTTCTGTTGGCCCCTCTTTACCAGAAAATGTACGAGGCTTGAGCTGACGGAAATCGGTGATAGATCTCGTCGTTGATCGCCTCGCGGGTGGATTTGCCTGCTCCAATGCGGATACCAGGCTGGTTCTCAGATACTCGGCCTCCTGCCGATGGGCCTCTTGCTGAATCTGTTGCTGGGCTTGCATCATAGCATACATCATCTGGAACATCTGTTGCCCGTCCATAGCTTGTCATGGCGGGAAAACTGGCATCTGGGGAGTGAACTGTGGTGGAGGTGGGATGTCATCTCTCCAGAACCTTGGATTAGGCTGACCGGCCTGATCGCTCTGCGATGCTTGTCCTCCATTCCTTGGAGTCACTCCGTCTATATAAGTAACCACAGCGTCATGTGGCGTCTCCAATGGAATCTCATCTCCGTTCCTGGGATCCATTACTCTGCAACCAAAAGATAAACTGTAAGAACGCTCAGAGGAATCAATACCGGATGTAGATCAAGTAACAAATTTGAGTTCGATATAGAGTTCAATAATGGTTTAATTAATGGATGAGATCCTAGAACTTATCCTATCCTTAGGGCAGGCTGGTTCGGTCCCTAAGTTGAAACCGAACGATTTAGTCGTAGACCTGCATGGGCCACCACAAAAACCATGTCACACCCCAGTCCCAAAATACCGAGGGACTAGACACGTGGCAATGGCCAACAGCACGCACCGATGGATAACCCAATTTAATGGATCCATCAGGGCATACTTAAGCTGTAAAATCAAGTCTACGACAATATGGCACAACTAATCTCATCCACACAAAAAATATGATCCACAGAATAAATAAGGAATGCAAATCATCAGCTAGTCTCAACAAAGTGCTTCGGGAAACAACCCGATAAATATCTGATACATTGGTTCAACAGACCAAAATATAAATGACTGAAATAAATAAATGCTGAGCATGAAACATGGATGCTCAGGAAAAGTCTTCGGCTAACACCTCATCCTCGGGTGGCGGTACAGCTCCTGGGTCAGCTCCTGCTGCGCTCCCGTATACCTCGGGATAGATCTCGTCCTCAAATCCTGGGGACATAATCCGGATCCAGGTCCTCAGGGGACATAGCAAGGTACAAGAAAGCTCAAGCCAAAATAAATGCAGTGCAGAAAATAAATAGAATAAATAGGGCAAGTATGTAATCATCTGTGTGAAATGCAAGAGAGAACATCAATAGTACTCAGGTTGAACCAACTACAAGCTCTGTGTAGGGGAGCCGGTAGCAGGGGTATCATGAGGTGGTCTAGCTCAGCGGGAGACTGAGTAGCCGGCATAACATAATCAACCTGTAGCCTGGGGGCCTCTCCAGCAATAGATGGAACAATAAGGGAGTACTAAATGACCAGCTAAGTGTTATGCAAGATGAGAGCAGCACTAGAACTCAGACTGAAGCCACTACAAGCTCTGTGTCGGGGAGCCGGTAGTAGCAGTAATAATGAGTAATGGGCCAAGCTCGGGCTTCAGAGTCTTGTGCCTCACAATAATAGGGGTATATATATATGATCAGCCTGTAGTCTGTGTGTCTCTCCCCACCCAATGTAACCACGCATATCATGACCATAACGTCTCATGTCCATGTCAGCGGGATCATAACTAATGCAATAAGTCATAATGTCTAGGAATATAATATATCTGTCAAGTCCTGTATCCTATACAGAATCACCACGAATATCTCGGGAAGATCCTGTCTCATGATCAGTGTCCAGTGTCCTGGGTCAAGGTGTACTTGGTAAGACAAGTACGATAATAGAAAGTGTCACGAATATCCATCTCTAGATGACAATACACAACACCGCGTACGGTGTTGGCACCCAACTAATAATCGGAAGCTAAGTACGTCACACGGTCCTAGGTTAAGCATGCACAGCAATAAAATGAAGCAAGGAAAATATGTAACAATACTGCAGAGTTTGGCAAGGTACACTTGCCTGGGGTCCGAATATCAACAGTCGTCCCGGTATCAGTGGATCCTATAGGTACTACTCCAAAAGCTGTAATAAACATCACCAACAGTCTCAGAAGATGTCAAATATCTAGAAACGCCTGTCCTTACATCCAATTTGGATACAGGGGCAAAAATGACATTTCCGGGCCAAAGCGGGGTCCATATGTGGGCCACTTTGCACCGGAAAGCGTGTCAGGGTCAAAGGTCTCCAAATTCGTCCACCTTAGTGTCAACAGGTCAGGAACGATGATATGAACCCAACGGAACTTCCGGAATTGGATTCCGATGAGCCGATCACAATATCGCCCGTCAAGTGGAGCCTATGGAGCCCACGATACGCGATTTTGTCAACGTTCTCAGAATCAAACCAAACTTGGATCACAGGAACAGCGTACTGCTACGAGTCCGATGGCGTAAGTTTCGTCTCGATCCGACGTGTGTACACGAAGTTACAGCGTGTTCCAGAAAGGACGGATATGGGACGTTGTCGGCGGATACGCGTTGATTCCGGTGTGCACGCACATCCGAATCGACTTCTGCGAAATCCCACACGACCGTATCAACGTCGCGCACGTTTCGGTAAAGACCGCGTGCGACCAAGTCATCCCGTTTGGCGGGGCGCACTCAGTTCCGGGGTGAAACAGGGCATTGTTTTTTCCTGTTTTTGGATCGCGGTGTGCGATCACCACAGGACGCGATGCACCGAGCGGGTTGCACGGGCACCAAGAGGGTTATACAGTCTACGCGTAGCAACTGACAGAAACTAAAATGGAGTTACGAGGAGGGAGAAAACGATACCTGAACAGGGCTCCGGGAACGCTGAATTCCACGTGTCCGAGAGTCAACTTTGTGTCCTGGTCGAGAATTCCCGTGTCTGCCGAGAGTCCGAGCTAGGGTTCTGACTCGGGGCAGCGGGGACTTCGCCGGAGGGGGTCGGTCTCGGGGTCAGCGAGGTCGGCTAGGCGGCGGCTGTGTACTGTCGACCAGAGGGGGTCGGTCTCGGGGTCAGCGAGGTCGGCTAGGCGGCGGCTGTGTACTGTTGACCGGAGGAGAGCGGGCTGCGACTCGGCGTCGGGAGCGGGGCTGGGTCAACTCTGAGTAG
Organism: Iris macrosiphon; assembly: GCA_036927795.1. NCBI lineage: Eukaryota > Viridiplantae > Streptophyta > Magnoliopsida > Asparagales > Iridaceae > Iris > Iris macrosiphon. Next base: position 159,892,888 of record JAYESA010000004.1, read on the forward strand.
GAGTCGAGCAGAGGGGCGGCGGCGTGGGTTGGTGAGGGAGGTTGCCGAGGGGGAAGTCGACGGCCTGGCGGAGAGGAACTCTGCCTGAGCGGAGCTACGGCTAGGGTTCCGGTGGAACTCGCGGCGAGGGGCGATGTGAAGGAAGTCTGGGGGGTGACGCGGGTGGCGCTCGGGTTCAGTCGGGTAGGTCGGAGGAGATGACGGCGGCTAGGTTTCCGAAGGCTAGGCACAAAATTCGAGAAGGTTTTATAGGCTGCTACAGGAACTCCGGCAGGCTAGGGTTTCCTCACGGGTTTCGGATCCGGGTCAGGTTTGGCTCGGATCTGACCCGACCCAATATGCGGCTTTGGTTCAGGTTTGGGTTTAATTGGGTTTGGCTCGGTTTAATTAATCCAAAAGTTTTTAAGGCTTTAAACGCGTCTCCGGAGTCCAATAAATTTGCCGAAAAATACCACATGTCCAGTTTTCCATTTTGCATCATAAAATATTGTTTCTATAATATTTTAACACCAATTGACTGCATTTAAAAATCTTTAACTCCCCAATTACCTTGGTTCTTCATCCAGAAAATGCCAAAAATCCGGGAAAATTATATATTAAAATTATTCTGAAAATTAGGGTGTTTACAGGCAGATACAAAACCAAGATCCCAGCAGGGAAAACCCAGAGTTCTTTCTTGGGATTCGTCTGGGACTGCTTGTCAATCATGTCCCCGAAGAGGAAAGCCGGCTTTATGTATTGGTCCCCATCTATGTACGTCAGGGGCTCTCCATTGATCAAGTTCAGCAGCGTTCGCTCGCCTGAGCCGATATCAAAATTTCCCTTCCTTCAGGATACTGGGGCCCGGAGATAGGAAATGTCACGTGCGACAGATCCTCCAGATAGTTGGAGTGCAGCATCCCTGCGGCAGAACTCATCACATCGGCTAGCGGAGACGCATGCAAGTTAACTGCAATAATGCAAGAAAAATAAGTCAGTTTCTATAAATCCTGCAGCATGTGCCAAAAAATCAACAATCTGTGCTTTACGCCAAGGCCGTAAAAACTTGAGCTTTTACGCCGGAATCCATTTCCTAAACGTAAAATTCAAGGTTGGAAGTATACAATCTGTGCTTTACGCCAGACTGACAAAAGTTTAGTTATTACGCCAAAATTTTTATCCCCGCGTAACACTCAAATTTTATAGTATACGCTAACTTTCGACAGTCAAAGCTTTTACGCCAAGACTGCAAAAATATGGAGTTTTTGCCCTGACACATTAGAAATATGGGCGTAAAAGATGAAATATCTCTGGGCATCATCTTCCTCGAAGAGGCTATCAGCACAGAAGATGACCTAGCGCGTTCACGTACAACGTGTGCGAAGGATTTTCGGTCATTCTTTTTCGTCCCAAAAGCTCTACCTCTAAGGCCGGGTGCACTACTCGTCGGCGAGACACTTCGCTCAGAATGAAGCTCGCCGTGCCCAACGGAAGTCGCCCCCGATTGAGCAGAAGAGCGGGAAGAAGAAGCAACCTTCTTTCCCTTAGAGGAGGAGACTTATTTCGAGGCCATTACTGGAAACTTCGAAGACTCAGAGAAGAAACGAAGGAGAACTCGAACAGTCAAAAGCTTTCTTTCGCAGAAGACGGATGAAAAGTTTTTCTCTCAGAAACTTGGGGTATATATAGAGTTCGGATGGACTCCTCGAATCCCGAACCAAATCTCACATTTAATATTTAGTTATGATTGGGTACTACGTCAGCCTATTTACTCAGAGAAGACGGACAGTCAACGAATTCGAAAAGTTTTCGTGCAAAGAAGACTCGTGGTTTTTACGCTAAGGAGCTTTCTACGCTCGACGGCTACGGATCTACGGTTTTACGCTCACAGGCTACTGGTCTATGGTTTTACACCCGGATGCTCTCATGCTCAGCAACTTTTATGCTCGAGAGGCTACGAACCTATGACTTCACGCTCAAACAACTACGAATCTATGATCTCACGCTCGGTGGCTTTTTACGCTCAGAGGCAACGGATCCACAAACTTTACGCTCGGAAGATTTTCTTTTCAGAAGCTACGAATCTACAATTTTTACGCTAAGGAGCTTTCTACGCTCGATGGCTACGGGTCTACGGTTTTTATGCTCACAGGCTACTAGTCTATGGTTTTACGCTCGAGGAATTTAAAAGCTTTGAAGGGGGTCTTGTAAAAGCATGAAAAATACGCTAGATAGCTCTACGCAGCATGGTGAGGCAGGGCAGCGTAAACAGAGGACCTCAGAGCCATCAACGTGCAACAGAGCCTTTCCGCTGAGCATAGTGCAAAATATAAGCTCAAGGACTATCCGCGTAAAGCAGTATGTCCAGGCTGCTCCAGCGTAAAAAGGGTGCTACATCGCCTTTATGGCGTAAAACTCATCCGCTTTTAAAGCATCATTGAAGTGTACGAGGGATGCTTCGTGTTCTTCAAAATGAACCTATCAAATCGTACAGTGAACCTGACGTCTGGACTCCTGACAAAGAGCACTGCACGACTACCCAAACGACGGCTATAATGATGACACCGTACTGCAACCCAGGCTGTCATTTACTTCCATTTCCTTAGCGTAAACCGCTTTTACGCATAAAAAGGAATACGCTGCCTAGTTTTACACAGGGAGATGTGAGCTGTTTACGCTCTGCAGAAGACAAATAGGCTGCCACGTCAAAAGCTGCTCTTCGTACAGGGCTCGAGGCACGTCTCTGTATTTAATGTGCAGAGCGGTGACAGGTTCTCAAGGCACGTCTCTGCATTTAATGTGCGGAATACTGACAGATGCCCGAGGCACGTCTCTGCACTTAATGCGCAGAAGGGTGGCAGGCCTTCAAAACAGGCCTCTGCATTTAATGCGCAGGATAATGGCGGATCTCTGTATTTAATGCAGGAGATTTGATTAAATATCACTAAACCGTCGTTTAGTGACATTCCCTTTGCATAGACTGCCCTTACGCATACAAGGGGATATGCTGCCCAGTTTTACACAGGCAGATATGAGCTTCTTACGCTCCGAAGAAGGCAAACAGACGGCCACGTCATCAGTTGCTCTTCATACAGGGTTCGAGGCGCGTATCTGCATTTAATGCGCGGAATGATGGCAAATCTTTAAGACACGCCTCTACATTTAAAGCGCAGGATGGGGGCAGATCTCCGCATTTAATGCTAAAGATTTGATTATATCTCTAAAAGTTGTAAACTCGGCTAAACCATCCACATCCTCTCGGCTTCTACGCCCGCTCGGCTTCTACGCCCTCTCGGCTTCTACGCCCTTTCGGCTTCCACGCCCACTCGGCCTCTATGACCATTCGGCTTCTATGCCCACTCGGCCTCTATGACCACTCGCCTCCTACGCCTACTCGGCTTCTACGCCTAATCGGCTTCTACGCCTACTCGGCTTCTATGCCTACTTGGCTTCTACGCCATAGTGACAGTTATTGGCTTCTAAGCCAACCTCTTCTACACAAAGGATAACTACCTACGTGGCTTCTACGTCGTGATCTTCGCAGCAGTTATACGCGTTTGTCTCTTAGTTGGACAAGCGTCACTTGCTCATTCAGAAGGTCATCTATACACGGGCTTTGGTTATTATAACCGTCGTGTAAAAGGGTGGTGTACTTCCCACTACTCGGTTTCTACGCCGACTGTGTGGTCACTGTCACTAAAACTCTATAAATAGAGACCTCTATCAACAGAGGAAACGGTCGAAGGATAAAAAGGAGAAAATAAAGGTCAAGATTAGGTCGGAGAGAGAGAGAAGAATCCAGAGCTCAGGCAAAGAAAGGTGATCGGTGACTTTGGCATCGGGCATCCACCCTCTTCAGTAACCTTCGAAGCTGCTTCCTGTCTTCCACGGCATTTCTTCATCATCGTGTGGTCCAAGGGACAAAGTGATCGACTGCATATCAGACTCCTATAGCAATATTTACCCAAATTAAATAAATTGTACTTCGCATCCTCCTATATGATTAAATTTTACAATCTTGTTTGTAAACACCGAAGAAAGGGCTGGTTTTCGTATAAGACCTCGTTTCCACATTCACTCTCGTTTATTATCAAACACATCCGTGTCTCCTTATGGAGGTGGATGCTCGTGTGAGATTGTTTAGATAGCATCATGACCTAGACAACGTTCTACCGTCGATGCTGCAGCGTAGGCTGGACGTACCCACGTACTCGTGCCCCAGAATCCGGGTGCGGGTCGTGACAGCCATGCAGTGACTGTTTTCCATGTGGCCATGAATACACCTTCCCTGGCTTCGATCGGGATACCAGCTTTATTGTTGGTACTAAGCTAGGTACCCGGAAGAGGGAACGGCAGAAAAGTCAGGAGAAAGATAAAGGAAAGGCCCTTGCTGTTGATTCTGACTCTGTTATGGGGAAAGATGATGCTTCTGACAATCCTTTGCCTCCCGCGAACTATCCGATGAAGCGTGGGGCTTCCCTAATACAGAGCCCTCCACCAAAGAGGAGACGACAAGGATATAGGAAGCAGGTTTCTAGGAAGTCCTAGATGCAGGCTGGGGAAGAAGAAGAAGGAGAGGAAAAAGTGGAGGAGGTAAGACCCTCCAAGGTGGATGCTGAAGTAGTTCCCACTTTGGACACTGAGGCAGTATCTATAGACCCTCTCAGTTTAATTCTTCTTGCTCCCTTACACAAATATCTCGGTACTAATCTGTTTGACAATTTACAGACGTAGGAGGAGAGGGACCTTCTGCGGCGGGCGGCTATCCCGGCAGCTCTTACCAGAAGCTGGGAGAGGAGACTTCCCTTGGGTATGACACGGACGCCTCGGAACCTGCACCTGAGACTTCGTGGTTCCAGGAGGTGAATGCAGGTGTGTCAAAACCTGTCTTTGTAACGTCAGGGGACCAAGAGACAGGTGCAGGCATGGTGGAGCCCTTTACGCCATTTGAGCACGTCTCTATGGACGATGTGGAGGCCGATGGGGGAGCTATGAACACACTGGATGAGCCGGAACCCCCTCCGCCTCCTTCTGGTACGTTCTCCCGTCTATTTACCCATGAAGGGGGTATTCTGGCTTCAACTTTATATTCTTCGGGCAAAGCTGATCACTGATTGTTCTTGATCTACAAGGTCAGTCCTTTTCTTTGTAAGGGTGAAGTTGGCAGCTAAGGAGGACATGGAAGAAGAAGTCGGCAGACTTGTTGCGAGGATGCCTATTCCTCTTTACAGCATATCCGGGGGAATCGACCCATCTGCGGAGCCTACTGTTGACCCCACTCGGGTGATAGCCCCTTCTCTTGCGGTTGTTATGGGTTCTTCCATCGCGGCGACCGTTCACCCAACTGTTGACGCTGGTAATTCTGTAGATGTGGCCTCTCTGGCTAGCGGGTTGACAAGTGGTTTTAGGGAAGCTGCTCCCGACGTTCCCAGTATAGTGGCAGCTCGATCATCATCTGGGATTAGTTCATCGAAGTATGGGGATGGTGTGCAGGCAGGTCCTGTAGCAGCATGGTGCTCTGGTACTTCTGCCTTCGGTTGTCCCTTCAGTCCACTCTCGCTTGCTCAGCTGTCAGGTGTCCGGGTATTTAAAAAGGCTATGAAGCACTGGAATGTGAGTCGTACAACTGGTCGCTCCTCCACTACTGCTTCACCTTCAAGGTCCTTAGGTGCTGTCGCTGCATGGCCTGCTGCGCTCGTGGCTTCTTCCTCCTACTAGCCGCATTGGACTCCGTCAACAGCGGAGGAGATTAATGAATATGTACAGATCTCCATTAGAAGTTTCTATATATTTTTGAACCAGGGCATCCAGGGTATATTGGAGCAAAATAGATCCTTTGACTCGGCAAGAAGCTTTGCCGAAGGCCAGGCCAACCCCTTAAAAGTCATTCCCGGTTTGGAAGAGACGACGACCCTTCTAGACCTAAAGCTTATGGAGGTGGGGCGATGCTTGATGGAGCTACGGCAACATCACTAAGCCGATCTGGGGGTACTGATAGCCCGTGAATACGGGGAATTCTTGGCTGGACTGGGTGTAGAGAAGGACCTCATTACTTTGTCTAGGGAAGGCTTGCTGAATGACCCCCAGAAGCTGCGACATGAGCGTGATCAGCTGGTTAATCTTAGGGAGGATTGCCTCGCCAGGCAAGGAAACTTAACCGAGGAGATCAGTCAGCTCCAGGCTAAGCTTGACATACTGGAAAATAATCTCCGGGAGGCCCAATAGGAAGATAAGGCTATCCGGACCGAGGCGAGACGGGCTAAAATAAATACATCCGCCATTGAGGTCATGGTGCAGAAGCTGGACGACCGGTATGAGGCTTATGTATGCTTCAAGGATCACGAGGTCCTGGCGAAAGAAGTTAGTTTGTTTTTCTGAGACTGCTTTTTTTTCCTTCTTGTTTTGAAGTTAGTTTATTTTTGTGGTCGGGACGTCATCCCCAAATATAGTTTATTCCTTTTACTTCTATAAAATAAAAGTTTGCTTTTCTGTCGCGATTGTCTAGCTGACTTGATTTGTACCCTGAAAGAGAAATGAACACTTATTGCGCTTCACGTGCTGATGTGCGCCTGACATGTTAACACTGCTACTTCAGTCTAGGTCTCTGAGAGGATCACGCCAAATATTGACAATCGCAGCTTAGGTTGCATAGAGGTGAATCGTTGCGTCTCACAGAGGAGATCATTACGATTCACCAAATAAGCCGTCGATTCTTCGCCTATAAATAGCGAACGATCTTCAGGCTGTTTGCATTAATTCGTGTTTTTGGCCTGATGGCTTCTGAAAATGCTCCAAAGGAAACCAACACGCCTCTTTTCACGGCCCTGGTTGCCTCTGATTCCTACTCCGATGAGCCCGAGCGGCTACCTGCCGGAGAAACATCTGTTATTCGAGTGCAGGAGACGGATATCTCCCAAGAACTCCTTGAGCCCCCTGCCAATTCGGAGGAGCGGGCTTTTGTAGATACTTCTCGTCAATTGTTTGCGTCCTCAGACGCTTGCTTATTTTATTTTCTCGTAATATATATAAATAATTTGGAGGACTCTGATTCCTCTTCTGCTTGACATTTGTATTCTCCCCTTTTTTTGTTTTAATGAAAGGAGAAATTACTTTCATTGATGTTGTGATATTTGGGGTGCTAGTACTAGAGGTGAGATGGTCATAGCACATCATTTGTAGTTAGTGTGGACATTCCACTGGGGGATTTTAGTAGACCGATTACCCTTTTATGCACTTGGAGTGGAAGTAATAGATTCGAAACAAATCCTATCGGAGGTAATATGGACATGACATGTTTTGTGGATAGTAAGGACATCCTACTAGAGGATTTTGGTAGACCTATTACCCTTTTGCCCACTTATGTAAGTAATAGATTCAAAACAAACCCTATCAGTGATAATATGGATATAATAGATTTTGTGGATAGTAAGAAATCCCGATGGGGGATTTTTGGTGGAACTATTACAATTTGCGTACTTGGGATGAAAGTAATAGATTCGAAATAAACCCTATCAGAGATAATATGGACATGATAGATTTTGTGGACTTAGCATCGTAGGCATACTCCGGATTGGGTACAGGTGATAAGTTGGAAGACAATCGATATCAGAGGTAATAAGGACATGATGATTGATGGTCAAGGCTGGAAAGTTTGCTCAGAGGTAATATGGACATGGCAGACTCCGCTGGAGTAGTGTATTAGAGCGATGGTCCAGAGGTAATTTGAACATGAACCAGCACCCTGAAAGATACGATATAGTTTGGTAATTGAGAAGTACTGGTCTAATTTATACATAGTACTTTTTGAGGAACTTGTCGTTGATAGGCATCAGGAGCAAGTCGTCGTTGGATTTTGCTAGCCGGTAGGTGCCGTTAGAAAACATGGTTTCCACAATGAATGGGCCTTCCCATTTAGGTTAGAATTTGCCCACCGTCTTGTGAGTCATAACCATTGATATTCTTACTGTTATCACAAGGTCACCCACTTGAAACATTCTATGTTTTACAGTTTGTTGAAGGCTCCAGAGAGACGCGCTTGATACAACTCTATGGGTTGTTGAGCTAAGAGCTGTTTCTCGTCGAGTGCTTCTAAATACTGTAACCGTCAATGGTAGTTATCGTCCATGGTTAGTTGGTTGGAGAGAGCTACTCGTAGTGAAGGAATTTGGTTCCCAAGGGGGAGTACCTCCTCACTTCCATATATAACGATCGGTTCCATTCAAGCGGACAGCCGATTCAAACGATGCAAGTTCAACGACCCGGCCCACTTTACACAGTGAGAAAACTTTTTTGAGGCAAAGGATTCCAGACTTGGCCCTTCAGGAGTTCAGACTTAGACTTTCAAAGGTTCGTACATAGTATCGCCCGACCGAGGCAAATTTTTGCTAAGGTGGGTGGCTATGATGAACTTGTCTTTGCTTAGCCAGCACACTTAAAATATAGACGATACATGCTAGTCGCTAGGTGAATCACCCCTCACATGCTAATAAAGAATATAACGCACCTAGCTAAGGGAATAATCCCATATTATATTGCTTGTGTTAGAACATGGAAATAAAACTTGGCTTATATGGACCCTCGCATGCCAACTTTACTTCATGCAAGTAGACCCTGCTATGCCTCAACTAGATCATTATGGACCATTCGTAATGCACTGCTTCACTTGTTTATACTGTACGCCTTATGAATCATGTCGCTCGGTATGTCCCTTTATGGTTGCACTCCTCACACTACCCCTTAGACCGAGCCAACATAAATGCTTATATTTCATATAAAATGTATGCTTGCTTGCTTATATTGTAGTTAGTACTCATTATCTCGTTTCAATGCTTGTCACATAATTCATGCCACGACCCGGTAACACTATCCATGTCATGCATTCATCTAGTTCTCACCGTAAGACTATTTAATAGTCGTTGCAAGTATGAACCTGAAAGTATCCGGGACCATTAGGTCACCAAGGCATCTCCAAATTAGGAGATTGTACCATATCAAGTTTAACTCGAAATGAGAATCGTGTCAAGCAAACCAAGAATCACAACTCGTAGAGCATACTCGTTCTGAACAAGAATCAAGAATTAACATATCATGTCCTAAATCCTGTGAATCTGAGACCCAAGACTTGCATGTCGCGGACAACTTATGCACAAGGTATTCATGTTCAGGTTCTTGTGGACAGTCGCCTGGGCACCGTAACCGATCCGATCCGGACGGAACTTCCGAATAGTCGCATGGTAGTGGGCGGAATGGAATGAACGCCCCCTTGGCCTCGCGTTTAACTCCATACCGTCCCGGGTGAAGGTGGCGTGTAGCGACTCATACCTCACGCATCTAATATCTTCCCGAGACTATAACTCATCCTTTATGGCTATACCAGCGACTTATGTTTATATAGATAAGTTATTCTCGCTTAGAGGCAATCCGTGTACGAGTTATTGCCTCGCATCTAGTAATCGAAAATACCTGAACAGATATGAGTATAACATATTTGTATGTAATTGAACACTTGAACATCTTCTGCAACACTTCTGGATAATCTGTATAACTCGTACACCTGAAACAGAATCTCGCTTATGACACTCGTGTTTGCTTATGCATTTTCCTTGGATTTTATTATATATACCCTTGCTTGATTTAACTTAGTTGCCTTGGACAGGGTAGGAAGAATGGTAAGTTGGTAAGTCTCACCGTGTTGTTCTTATATCGTACGGTGCACTGCCACACGATTTAGACTTTTTATTATGCCATAAAACTGATCCTAAGGCAAGACTAGAAAGATAACTTAATAGATGGTGCACGGAACTTGTGTAACGTGCTTGGATTTATCAAGCGGGCGAGAAGTCTCCCTACCAGTGTATTTATGTACTAATAACCCACCAGATTGCTTGCAGGGCGCGGGAGAACCTCGTTCGGTGCGTAAACCCCTTTGTTCGTGCTAAGGCATGGCGTTCACTGTGAAACTTGGAACGTTGCGTCCGAAACTAAAGCACATATACAAGATATAATGTTGGAACATCGCCTATGCATCATTTCACAAATGTAGCCACTTGGCACGCTTTTATAATTTCAGAAAGTGAGAGGCTTGAGCAACTTGTAACCTCGGCCTAGTGCCGCTTATAATACTTATGCAATATTAATAAAGAGCTTATTTTACTTCTATACTTGTGTTATTCAATGCTTCCGCTATCGACGACTCTGTGAACTTGTTACCAATCGCTTGTTCGTTTCTTATTCCGCTGTACTCGAACTATCTATGCGACTGTATGGATTAAATATCTTACCGCCTGTTCAGATCATGGCCTTGCACTGGCGCAGCTAGTGCTCGTGCGGTATCATGTCCAGATGGGATAGGTTGTCCCGCGGGAGCGCCGACACAGTAATTCGCGCCTAGCGGAGAAGGCTGATTACCTGCGGGAGATCGGGACGTGACATATTGGTATCAGAGCATGGCTTTACGCCTTTGGATTTTGTTTCAATTTTCTCCGTTTTGAAATCTTGTTCATAGGTTATGTACATACACTCTCTCTCGTTGACCCGATTGGGATGTTCCATACAATGAGTCAAAATAATTTTAAAAAGTTTATGTGAATGATATGATTGCTTGTACTAGATAGGAATGCAAGGACCCTCGTTTCAACCTGTGCTAGACTTTGTGGGTATAAACTCATGCTATAATTTACAAGTTATGTGCGAACTGGAATACCTATACATTATTACCCAACTGGTTAGTATGGGAAATATAATATTGTTCGGATGGTTAGCTATACACACAGCCTTTCGGCTAAGTTGTGTTAAGTATCGCGTGCCAAGACCCTTTTGGTGTGATCTAGTTTGTAAGCGAGTTTGGGATATCGTTCAGGAAAGGATAAGTTAAACTTAGAGTGGAAACCGATAGAAACTTTTTCAGATTATCGCTAAGGCGAATATAGAGGATCGTGCTTGGATCGTGTCGGCAGATACAAATCAGATATGGTTTACTTGGATGACTATCAATTATATATGTATGAGACTAAGATTTATCAGGCGATGCTTAGGTATCATGTAGGAATTTTAAGGAACGACTTGAGGAATATGCTAACGAGTGATGCGAACTCGATTGAGGATTTAATTGGGTGACTCGATTCCTGAGTGGTGTATGGATCATTTTGAAAATGTTCAAACAAATTCATAGGTCTCGTCCGATAGTTGGTTTGAACGATTAAGAATGTCTTGAACAAGTGATAAGGCTTATATCGAATACGGATTCAAGGTAATAAAATCAATATCTTGGTCAAGGAAACTTGATAAAAATTGATGGATCGTACGAGCGATTTCAAATTGAATAATATAGATTAAAACTTGAGTATGGATATTATGGTTCGTTGAAAGAGAATAGCGATAACAAATTTGATCTGGAGTTTGAAAGAACGATCTTGAATATAGTTCGAAAAGATAACCTTCAAAATTAGTCCCAGCGAGAACGATTATCCTGCAGGAGCGTCGGCGTGGTGATTTCACGTCCGACGAGGATAATCAAACTCACGGAAACATTTTCGGTAATTATTCCAAACGAACTCGATGAATGGGACGTATCAAAAGTGGATAGACTTTGTCTTAAATATTTGAAACTTAGTTGTTTTATAAATGCAAGAAGTGGACTTTGGATTTATCAAATGGTAACATTGAAGTTGGATGATTTTGCTAGACGGATTATGATCACGGTATGAATGGATATGACTTAAAAGATATATATATCTTGGAAGAAACAAAGGTGTAATGATAAGGTGTCTCGATCATTTCGATGATAACCATAATTTTTGACGTTCTTGTCTTGTGCGAGCGTAACTCTATGCTCGTACATACATCACGTCTGAATTAGAACGAATATCCAGCGGGAGCGTTAGCGTAGTAATCTCATGTCCAGCGAGGATGATCAAACTTGCAGGAGACTAGAGCGTGACAACTGAAGGATGGTCTTGACTTATGGTTTGACACGATAAGACAAGTTTGAGAATACAAGTGAATCATAAGTATTTCAAGGATAAGTTAGCCTAAAACCTGGAATAAGACACGCTTGATGGTTTCGTGAACGGATACACAAATCTTGTTGGACGACTTAGAGTTTATGATTAAGATCAAAGATTTAGAATTGAATCATGGCTTGGTGGTCTAGAATTATAATGGATATATGGATTCTATCAAAAAATATGTTTGAAGAAGATAGACTTTGCGAATTTCTAGGCTTGTCCTGCAACTTGGATATATCATGGATTTGACTGAACGGACTCTAATCTTGTACAAACGAATTTGTTATTGTGAGTAGGATAATCTGTGCTCAATAATTAGAAATTAGAGTAAAATAAACTTGGGTATAATATCCCGTGCAAATGAACTATGGTTTGACCTTAGCAATTGGGACGAGCATCGTGCGACGAATTTAAACGATGAATCGTGTACTTAAACTTGTACCTATGACCTTGTGAGATGACCTAGTAATTAGGCAGACGACCCTGTACCGAGTAAAAGAATTTGTGTAACCGACCTTAGCATATTGCTTAAGCAAGTCAGAGAACTGGGGCAGTAAGACTTAGTGTAAGACTTGGAACGGTAAGTGTGTGCTATGTTTGACACAAATGGAATGTACGATAGGACATAGACACTAGTCGATTGATCAGATAGATCATACTTAACGGTAGTGCAAAGCTTGATTTGAGTTGAACAGAAATTACTTGGATTTTATTGACCCTGTTGGAGGTATCATCGTGATTCGTAAGATGAGAACCCTTGAGATTTTGGCAAGTAGCTTGTCCGATTTTACTATCTTTAAGTTTGGTTGAATGCATATGTTTGAGGGATGCCTTGAACGTATGCACGATCTAAGACCCAGTAATATGTTGAACTCGAGTGAAAAGACTTCGCTATCGCTAAGTTGGTTAACATGCATATGTTTGAGGGATTCTTTGAATATGTGCACAATCCAGACTCGCGATATGCTGATCTCGAATGCTAGTACAAGTGAACATGTTAGATTTGCATAAACGAGTATGATGACTTAGATAAGTTTGCCTCAGCCTTAGATCATTATTTAAGATGGATCATACCATACCCTGCATTAAGAGATTTATGTTATGTTCTAAGACGCAATAGAGATCGAGTCAGAGCTTGGATTGAATGATAGAGTCATTCAATGAGACATACACAACATACACATGACACGGTATAAGGAACGAGTAGGAAATTATGTTCAAACGGATCTAGTGGTACCAATTGTTATGCTAGTGGTACCAATTGTTATGCTTGAGATAGATTCGATAGTTTGCGATAGAACGGTTTGTGCTCAAAAAGTCTCAAGGATGAGACTTTTTCTGAGTGATGTATAATGCCATTCCGTTAAACCGGACAGCCGATTCAAACTCCGCAAGTGTAATGACCCAACCCGCTTTGCTCAGCGAGAAGAATCGTTTGAGGCAAAGGATTCCAGACTTATCCCTTCAGGAGTTTATACTTAGACTTTCAAAGGCTCGCTCAGAATATTGCTCGACCGAGATAAATCATCGCTAAGGTGGGTGGCTACAATGAACTTGTCTTTTCTTAGCCAACACACTTAAAATATGAACGATACATGCTAGTCGCTAGGTGAATCACCTCTCGCATGCTAATAAAGAATAAAATACACTTAGCTAAGGGAATAATCCTATCTTATATTGCTTGTGTTAGAACATGGAAATAAAACTTGGCTTATATGGGCCCTCGTATGCTAACTTTTTTTCGTGCAAGTAGACCCCGCTATGCCTCGAGTAGATCATTATGGACCCTTCGTAATGCACTACTTCACTTGTTTACTCTGTACGCCTTATGAATTATGTCGCTCGGTATATCCCTTTACGGTTGCACTCCTCGCACTACCCCTTAGACCGTGCCAACATAAATGCTTATGTTTCATATAAAATGCATACTTGCTTGCTTATATTGTAGTTAGTAATTGTTGCCTCATTTCAATGCTTGTGACATAATTTATGCCACGACCCGGTAACACTATCCATGTCATGCATTCATCTAGTTCTGCCTGAAAGACTATCTAATAGCCGTTCCGTGCAAGTATGAGCCTGAAAGTATACGGGACCTTTAGGTCGCCAAGGCATCTCCAAACTAGGAGATTGTACCATGTCAAGTTTAACTCAGAACGAGAATCATGTCAAGCAAAGCAAGAATCACAGCTCATGGAGCATACTCGTTCTGAACAAGAATCAAGAATTAACATGTCATGTCATGAATCCTGTGAATCTGACACCCAAGACCTGCATGTTGCGAACAACTTATGCAAAAGGTATTCATGTTCTGGTTCCTACGGACGGTTGCTGATGCACCGGGGCCGATCCGATCTGGACAAAACTTTCGAATAGTCGCATGGTAGTGGGTGGCATGGAGTGAATGCCCCTTGGCCTCGCGTTGCACTCCATAATGTCTTGGGCGAAGGTGGCGTATAGTGACTCATACCTTACGCATCTAATATTGCCTCGAGACTATAACTCATCCTTTATGGCTATGCCAGCGACTCATGTTCATATAGATAAGTCATCCTCGGTTCGTGATAATCCATATGCGAGTCATTGTATCGCATCCAGTAATCGAAAATACCTGAACGAATATGAGTATAACAACACTTGTACGTAACTGATCACTTAAACATCTTCTGCATCACTTTTGGATAATTTGTATAACTCGTGTACCTGAAACGGAACCTCTCTTATGACACTCATGTTTGCTTATGCATTTTTCTTGGATTTTATTATATATACCCTTGCTTGTTTTAACTTGGTTGCCTTGGACAGGAAAGGAAAAATGGTAAGTTAGTAAGTCTCGCTGTGTTACTCTTATATCGCACGGTGCACTGCCACACGATTTAGGTTTTTTATTATGCCATAAAACTGATCCTAAGGCAAGATTAGAAAGATAACTTAATATATGGTGTACGAAACTTGTATAACATGTTTGGATTTGTCGAGCGGGCGAGAAACCTCTCTACCAGTGCATTCATGTACTGATAATCCACCAGATTGCTTGCAGGGAGCAGGAGAACCTCGTTCGGTACGAAGACTCCTTCGTGCGTTCTAAGGCATGGAGTTTACTCTGAAGCCTTGGAACGTTGCGTCCGAAACTGAAGCACATATACAAGATATAATGTTGTAACATTACCTATGTATCATTCCATAAATGTAGCCACTTGGCATACTTTTATTATTTCAGATAGAGAGAGAGTCTTGAGAGACTTGTAATCTCGGCCTAACACCGCTTGTAATAATTATACAATATTAATAAAGAGCTTGTTTTACTTCTATACTTGTGTTATTCAATACTTCCGCTTTTAACGACTCTGTGAACTTGTTACCAATCGCATGTTCGTTTCTTATTCCGCTGCACTCAGACTATCTGTGCGACTCTGTGGCTTAGACATCTTATCGCCTGTTCGGATCATAGCCTTGTACGGACGCAGCTAGTGCTTGTGCAGCATCACATCCAGATGGAAAAGATCATCCCATGGGAGCGCTAGCGCGGTGATTCGTGCCCAGCAGGGATGGCCGATTACCTGTGGGAGATTGGGGCATAACACCAGACATGAAAGAGAATAGCGTGTTCCCAGTAGCTGTCCGAATTTTTATACAGTAGGCCCAGAGACATTCACCCAGCTTCTTGTTCCATTAGTATTTATTGGAAGACACAAAGTTCTTAAGGAGCTTGATGATGATTTTGTTGAATGCTTCCGCCAGACCGTTTGCTGCCAGGTTATATGCCGTGGAGGCTACATTTTGGATTCGATTCTTATCACAAAATTGATAGAAGGCGTGACTTGCAATCTACAGAACATTATCGTGGATGATCCTACTCGGCAAACCGAAGCAATATATGACGTAAGGCTTGACGAAGTTAATTATATTTGATATTTTGACTTCAGCGAGTGGAACAACTTCCACCCATTTGGAGAAGTAGTTGGTGATCGCCAAGATGAACCGATGTTCTTTGATGAAGGCGGACTAATTAGCCTGATAATATCCATTTCCCATGCCTCGAACGACCAAGATGCTACCATTGGGTATAGGAACTCATATGGTTGGTGGATGAAGTCTGCGTGGATTTGGCATGCTTGGCACTTTCTTGAGTAATCAACAGCATCTGCTACCATCATTGGCCAATAGTAGCCCATTCTTCGAAGACGGTCCTGTAGCTTTGGACCGGGTTAATGCGCCCCAGAAACGCCATCATGAGCTTCGTAGAGGGCGTATTTTTCCTCTGTGTTCGATAAATATCATATCAGAAGGCCATCATAGGATAGACGGTACAATATTTTGGTCTTCGTATCATAATAGAACCGGAGGGAGCTTTAGTATCGGTGTCGACCTCCGATGCATAGCTGAGGAATAAGCATAGGTTGCTTTTGGGACAGACCAGTTCTTGACCGATCACCGTGATTAGCTGATGGGGGTTGTTTGGGACTGCCAAGGAAGCAGCGAGGCTGGCTAAAGTGTCCACCTCAATATTTTACAACCGAGGGACATGCTCAATATAGAATATCTCGAAAGTCACAATAATTCTAAGTGAAGTTTGGTGGTAGGGGATCAAGTCTTCGTTTTGGACATTATATACTCCCCGGACATGATTGACGATTAGTTGAGAATTGCCGTAGGCTTTCAAGTACTCTACTCCGGCTTGCTTGGCGAGCCGGAGTCCGATGATTAGGGCATTGTACTCTACCACATTATTAGAGCATGTCTCTATGAGAGAGTATGCACGATTGATGACGAGGCCGTATGGGAAGATCAACACTATCCCGACCCCAGCGATGATTTTACCTTTAGGCTTCGCTCTTGAAGCACCGTCAAAGAATATTCACCAAACAACTTCGTATGAAGTGACATTGGCTTCTACCACTTCGTCTGGAATCTATTTATAGAGCTTTGAGGTTTCTGACCCCGGGTGGGCTGATAGAAAGTCGGCCAATGCTTGACCCTTGACGTCCTTCTGTAGGATGAATACCATATCATATAGAGATAATAGTATTATTCAAGTAGCAAAGTGAGAACAGAGTGCCCCAGGTTTGGTCAAGAGGATCCTGAGGGGGTTGACTCATAGGATTACATGAATGGTCTATCCAGTCACGTAGTGTCAAGTTTTCTAGATGGCAAATACCTGTGCAAGACACCCATTCTCGACGACGGTATACCTATGCTCTGGACCGACCATCATCCGGCTGAGGTAGTATATGGCCTGCTCGTGACATGAGTCAGTATTCTAGACTAACATGGCACGAAGAGAGTTATCCATTACGCATACATAGAGTAGGAATGGCTTTCCTATAACCCGGGCCACCAGCACATATGGGTTTGATAGGTATTCTTTGATGTTGTCGAGCGCTCGTTGGCACTCTTCATTCCAAATAAAGGAGACACCTTTCTTTATGAGCTATGTGAACGATCGATAATGTCCAGAGAGGTTTGATATGAACCTCCTGATGTATGCCAAACTCCCTTAGAAGATGCAGTGTTCCCGGATGTTCCTTGGTGAATTCATCTCCACGATGGCCTTGGTCTTGTCGGGGTCTATGTGAATACCCCGAGAAGTGATGACAAAATCAAGGAATTTGTCGCTGGAGACTCCCAGGAAGGACTTGGTAGGGTTCATCTTGAGGCGGTCTTCACGCATTAAGTCTAACATTGTCCTCAGGTCCTGTAGGTGATCATCTTTCGAGCGACTCTTGACGGCGATGTCGTCGACGTAGAACTCCACCGTCTTGTGTAATTTTTTATGAAAAATGGTGCTCATAGCTCACTGATATGTAGCACCTGCCTTCTTTAGGCCGAAAGGCATGACCGTGTAGCAGTATATGCCTATCAGGGTCCAGAATAATGTATGTTTCTCATCGTTGGAAAATATCTTAATTTGGTTGTAGCCTGAGAAATCATCCATGAAGGACATGCACACAAAGCCATAAGTGTTGTCGATCATTACGTCGGTAATTAGAAGAGAGAATTCATCTTTGGAAAATGCCATGTTTAGATCATGGAAGTCGATGCAGATTCAGATCTTTCCATTATTCTTAACGACAAGCACGATATTGGCTACCCAGTCGGGGTGTTGTTCCTCGTGGATGAAGCCACTAGCTATCAGCTTGTTGACTTCAGCTTTGATGGAATCCATCACGTCTGGCCAAAACTGTCGTTGCTATTGCTTGACTAGTTTGGCGTTTGGCAGAATATTAAGTTTGTGGACCATAATTTAGGGATCTAGTCCTGGCATATCTTCGTAACTCTAGGGAAAGAAATTGATGTATTCATAAAAGAGTTGTAATAGGGATTCTCGACCTTCATTGGACAGACTTTTGCTGACGAAGGTAGGATTGGGGAGGTCTCATAACCTAGATTGACTTGTACAACTTCATCCTCGGTAGAAGGTTCTCGCTGATCAAATCGTATCTCCCATTGTGAACCAAGGTGTTGGTCCCAAGGTTCCATCTTAAAGAGCTCGGGTGGATCCTCGTTGTCTTCCTCAAGGTCGGATGACACCATGTTGGAGGACAGTGTTTGTCTGAGCACATCTTCGATGCTGACGTCGAAGTCCCAGACTGAAGATTCAGAAATGTATGAGCGCTCTTTATTTTTTTATCTGAGCCTTCGGGGGTTGTAGGAGGCATTACATATCCTAAGCCATGCTTAGCCTTATGATAGTAATCCTCGGGCTTGCCCGCAGGGGAGGAAAGTCGTAAAGGCGACCTTCGGCCTTTACCGTTGTTCAATCCTTCAGTGACCTTTATGTTGTATCCCATATTTTGGATAATATGTAGGGCTTGTGACCTATACCGGTAGAGTATCATTCTGCCTACCTCGAATTCTGGTTCTACTTTATTTGGGATGAAGGACCCGGGTTATTCCACTCTACCGAAGATGATGAGCTTATCTCCCTTCTTTCTGGGTGGGACTAAGAAATAAGAATCCTGACTAGAGCGAAGCCGGTGCACGGTATAGGTAGTGGTCACTTGTGTGTGCAGATGAAGTCCCAGACCGTGCTCCAGGGTGTAGAGTGTACTTATATGCATACGCTACGAGTAGTTCAAATATAGTCCTTTATTGAGAAAATAAGGTATCTTTTCTGGCAGGATTACATCACCAGGATTACATCCCCAAGTAGTGTCTCACTCAAGGTAGGCCAAGTTTCTTTAGAGAGATGCAAAAGCTCAAATAGCAATAATTTTACCGAAGTGTTGGCTAATTGCTCTAAGATATCGAAGTTATAGGCCGTTTCCAGCCCTTATGGTGCATCCCTATGTAGTGGTTTATCGAAGCACATCTCCTTCTATTTAGACTTGTCTGCTGGCGGGTGATGAGATAGCCCAGGACCAGTGGTGTGCATCAGTTGGTATATTGTGCCTGACCTTGTTGTGCCTGCTGTCAGCTCTTCAGCCGAGGCAGAAACTGTGTAACATGACTTAGATTTCCTATCCTTGGACTTAGCGGTGGAGGATGTCGCTGGCTGCATCAAGTCTGGTACAAGGTTGGGATGGACCCACATGACCTCCCCATGTGGTGTGGTAAGAGGTATTAGCCCGGCAATCTGGTCTCAAGATGGTGGAAGGTTGACCACCTCCATAGTTGCCTTTGGGAGTGGGACCACTCCGTCTTGGGCTTCCATCCGGGAAAAGTTTCCAAACTAGAGGGACACCATGTTGGCGACGACCATCACGTCATCAAAATACAGGAAAAGAGCCTTGGTATTTATCAGGCGTTGGATGAACCACTTCAGATTATAGCACTCCTACATCGAGTGATGGACGTAGCGGGGGAAGTGATAATACTTTGGGTTGGCCCTTTCTGCCGCCTCAGGATGACGTCTGACGTCGGGGAACCAGACTTTGCCTTCTTGCATCAGCATGTCGAAGATGGGTTTGACATTAACATCTTCGAAAGAGTAAGTCTCCTTTGGTTTTGGAGGCTATGCCGGCTTTTGCTCAGGCTTCTTGGTCAAGGTAGAGACCATAGCTTGTTTCCCCTTTCCATCACGGATGCTTTTGTCGCCATTACTGTTGTTGTTGTTGTTGTTGTTTTTGTTGCTGGGACGCTTGCCCTTTTTCTCAGTAGTAGAGATATGGATCCCCAAGTATCGAGTGTGTTGAAAACACTTATAATGAATGTTGTCCATTCTTTGAACTGGCCCTCGCCCATCTAGAGGCTGACTATCGGGAGCATGTTCTTCTGGCACATCTCCATTATTGTGGCCTCTGGATTGCTAGGAGGCAACCTTAGCACGACCTTTCGGAACTGCTCTATGTGGTTTCTTGTTAGTTCCTTCTCACCCTGGGCGACGTCCATCAGAGAAGACATCGTCATTTCATTTTCTGCCTCATAGAATCTGTAACCACCCTGATTTTTAGAATTAAAATTTTAAATTTATTAATATTGGTATTCAAAAATTATTGTGATTAAGAAAAAAAATTTATTTATTTTTTGCTAATTATAATATATAATATTCATAGATTTATAATTATGTGTATTTAATTAATTTTTAATATTGTGCAGAAAATATATTTTTTGGTGTATAACTATTATTAGTGTATTGTATAATTTTTCTGGAATTTATTAAGGTCTAAAACTATTTTTAAATGGCCATACACATATATATAAATAAAACAAAATAAAAAAAAGAAATAAACCCTACCCATTAGCTAAACCCAAACCTACTAACAACCAATTTTCTCCCCCCCCCCACGTACACAGGAACCCCCTCTCTCATATATATAACACATCAAAACCATAACCCTAACCCATCACCCACGCCTCCACCACCTCCGTCGGAGCTCCGTCGATCGCCGACCGCCGCTGCAACAGCTGCACGGCCGACAGCGGCAACTGTAGCAGTTGTGGCCCCTCCTTGGCGTACAGCCTCCGCCCTCCTCGCTCGTCCGATTTGTGTCCCGTTTTTGTTGGTATGTTCACAACCTAACCCTCTAGGATTTCCTACAAGTGGAACGAATTTAGGCACCCCGTTTTGATCGAAAAATTGATCAAAAATTGTCCAAAAAACTATTCGGAAACAGTTCAAAAATTCAGTCCAAGTACCTCTGTTCATGTCCAATTTTCTACCAACTTGTTAATTATAATTGAAAGGACTTCTTCACAATATAACCAAGATTTTTACTGTTCTTTTAGTTTTTATTAGTTTGCTTTAATGATTAAATTATTCTTGTTCCAAAACGACCAAAAACTTATTTTTAAAATATCCAAAATCTTCGAGATACGGGGTGCGTTCTGCCCAACGAAACAACTTCGTCGTGTACGAGTTGAATCAAATGGCACGTAACGTAAACGCGGACGTGTGGACTTTTGCGGAACTTGATTTGGATGAGCGTGCACACCGGAATCAACGCGTATCCGCCAAAAAATACCGTATCGGCCTGTTCTGACACTCACCATAACTTTATTTGTGCTTGTCGTTTAGCAGCAAAACTTATGTCATTGGATTTGCAACGTTATGTTGGTCCAGTGACCCATGTTTGGTTCGATTCTGAGAACTTTGACGAAATATTATTTCGTGGGCCCCACGGTTCCACATGACGGGCAATTTCGTGATCGGCTCATCGGAATCAAGTTCTGGACTTTTTGTTGGGTTCGTATCGTCATTCTGGACTCGTAGACACTGAGTGGAACAAAATTGGAGAACTTTGTCTTTGGCACATTTTACGGTGCAAAGTGGGCCACATGTGGACTCGCTTTGACCCAAAAGTATCAATCTTGCCCCTGTGTCCAAATAGGACTTATGGGTAGCTATCCTATCTATTTCAAGTATTTTGAGAATATTGGTGATGTTTGTTTCAGCATCTGCAGGTGTACGTGCCGATTCCACTTTTCCAGGAGTAGTTGACGGAGTTCTGAATCCAGGTAAGTGTACCTTGCTATGATGTATCACAGTTCCTTGCCTTTATTATCTTATTTAGTTATTATAGTTATTTGATATGTGTGATTTGTGTGTTTACCCTATGACCGTGAGACGTTGCTTAGCGTCCGAACAAGATTCGGGTATTGACACCGTACGCGTAGTCGTGTAATGTCACTTAGAGAGTTGACTCCACGATCCTATATATACGTGCTTGCTTTACCAAGTACGCCATATCCTAGGACACTTGACACTATTTCATATGACATAATATTTCTTGAGTTATTCAAGGTAATTCTGTATAGGCTTACAGGATTCGTGATATGAGACTTGTATATTATATGGATATTATTATGACTCGTTGCACTAGCTAGAGGTCATAATCTTGTGTGTTATGGACATGAGACATTGTGGACATTAGACGTGAGGTTACATTGGGTGGGGAGAGACACACCATACTACAGGCTGATTATTGATATATATACTATACTACTAGAGGTGTTGTAGCACATATAGTGGAGTCGTGATACTAATAAAGATGCCTTGGACTCTGTCTCAGATCTTTGGCACCTATACTGAGTCTTGATACTACTTGCTTCTATGGGATCCCCGACATAGAGCATGTAGTAGTTTTTGCCTGAGTACGAGTGATGCTCTCACGTGCATATCACATAGATGGTTACAATAGTTTACCCTTTAGTATGTGGCATTATACTATTTTACTTTTGGCATGCTATTTCTTGTACCTTATTACGTCCCTCTGAGGACCTGGTCCCCTGCCAGTTTTTGTAGCATAGACGGTTATAGAGCCTTTGGAGTTGCTGATGGAGTTGCTTGTCTTGCAGGCATTGGTACCAGGTACTTATATCATTTCTACCGAAGTTATGGTTATTTATTCATATTGTTTATTCATCTGCTGATGTAGCCTAGTTTTATAGACTCATATTTCTTTCTGGAGTCTATTCGAGTTTTTGTGTTACTGGGCGACCGAATTTAGCACATGTAGCTCATTCTTGTGTATTATGTTCAATGTGGATCGAGGCATAGATATTTATATTTACTTGATTATTTAGATAGTGACCATTATAATACAACTTATACGTATTCGAGTCGGACCAGATTCTGGTCGAATGCGTAGATGGCATGTTACGTATTCCTAGTCCTACATATTTTAGGATTGGAGCGTGACATATTTTTGTGGTAGCCCATGCAGGTCCTGATTAAATCCCATGCAGGTCCTGATTATATCATTTCGGTTACTTCCGGTACCGAGCGAGCCTGTAATCAGGATTAGCAATATTAGTATCTCAATCCACAACTGATTTGAAAATTCTTTAGCATTTGATTATCGCTCTTGGACTTCATAATTGTACTCGTTTATTCCCCTCGACATCATTATTATTGTTTATCATCTCTCCCTATTGCATAGAAATGGACGTTCGTGCACGGTGTTTCCTCCAGAAGCAGATCCTTATCAAGGCGGAAGAAGACATGCTGGACATAAAGTTTTGAGGAGATGGTTATCCTTAGTATGGTAGATAGATAGGTTATTCCTATATGCCAGAGCCAGTGTAGATTGTTAGCATAAGAATTGAATATAGTATTAGAGTCCTAGAACTAATAAAACCATGCCCTTGCTTAAGGTAGCAGTAATTTGGAAGTATTAGAATTTAGAAAGATGGTTTGATTCTAATGAACTAGAATACTTTATAGAATATATAGCTAGATGCTGGGATTAGTTGTGGCCCATGATGGTGATACAAGGAATGGTATTATGACCTTAAGAAATTGGAACATTCCTCGGCAGGCCATAGTGGTTAAATATCTAGTTGTCTTGTGACTTTTAGTATCAAAACTAGATCTTATGACCCCCTTAAATTATTGATGACTATAAGTCTGGACTAAATAGACAGGTAGATTGCTAGACCTAATATTTGAGTAATTAGATAACTCGAATACTAAAGTATAGCTTTCGAAATTAAATTATATGTACTTGATTATTTGGGTTGCCAGTGTTAATTCAACAAGTGAGTTTCACCCGTGATTGCTTGGGTAGAAAAGCTAGTAACTATGATAGAGCAAATAGGTTAAAGGATGAGAGTTTTGATAGATATTATAGTCTTAAGTTATATATAGTAAATTGCCTATAATAGATGACAAGCTATAACAAGATGGTAACCATGTAGTTTGGATGAAGGGTATACATGGAATAAACTAGGAAAAATCTCAGGTTCAAGTGAAGAAGGTAGAATGATAACAAGAAGAGATTCACGAGGAGTACATAACCTTGAGCATTTTAAATTGAGAGAAGGATCTAGGAAGGACTGAAGATTTTATCACTTGGTAGTTGCCTAGAAGATCTATAATACGGAGCAAAAAGTACTGGGTCATGATTGACGAAGCTTAAAGTTGAAAACAAGATTAACATACCAAAAAGATATGAAGGTGCGGAGGAAACAAATGATAAGGGAAAGATATTATGGTCGCATAATCCAAGGAGAAGGGATTGTGATATGGAATTGAGAGAAAATAATTTTAGTATTTATCAATTGTAATACTTTTGGAATTTTGAAAATTTAGTAATAGTAGATTATAGATTAAAACACAGGTTCAGAATCACATACTAACTTGATGGTTATTCTGTAGAGGATTATCACAAGACCTTTAGATTATAGATTTATATATGGTAGGTAAGTATAAATGAAAGATAGAAGTCTTATAGGTATGATAGCTGAATATTGTTGTTTTACACGTAAATTGATTAGGGCCAAGAATTTAGATTTTTGACTAATAGGGTATGAGTTTGCTGGACCTATCCTTAGTAGTAGGTGATGAGAACATATTTTTAATTTATCATAGCCGATGGATTTTTGGATTTAAAAATCTTATCATCTCATTGAGTTCGAAGAATTTTTACTCAAGACAACCATGACATCATGCTTGTGTAATAGGGTAGTAGCCTAGCCGGGAGATTCTCATAAGGAAGATAGCTTTTAGATGGCAGAGATTAGACGAACAACAATATAGAAAGATAGACAATAGAATAAAATAAGTTGTACAAAAATGGGTAGGCATTCCAATTAAAGATTAGATGAGTATTGAAGAGTGTCCTTAGTGAATAGTATGCCATGAGTATTAGACCTAAGTACATGCTTAGTTTAGACCCTTACCTACTAATATGCGAGGAAGAGAAAGTTGTAAGGATCGTATATTATTTATCTATAGCCAGAAGTAGGTTGCTAATAATATGAGGGATATTATATAAAATATAACTTAAATAAATATAGTAATGAGTTTAAGGATTAGTTGTATTACCCCCTTGAATACAATCATATCCTTCCTATCAAATTCTTATCTTGTGTTGCATATATGGCCTCGTACTTTTTGCAACAACGATCTTTCTAATTATAACAATGAGTAGATCCTTCCTCTTTTCCTAGTTGTGCCTTAATTACAAAATTAATCCATTAGTTGATACCACTCCTTGTGTTAATATCCATATCACCATAGGTATCAGTTCTTTTCTACTCTAATCCCCTTGATCTAGTCACCATGACTCGATTCTCCAAATACCTGCCCTAATCGTGACTTATTCAACCATGTAGACTTATCAGAAATTCTTTTTGTCGTGGCCTGAATTTTGGACTCTTCGTCATCAATGCCAATCATTAATCGAAGCCTCTCTACCACTTTGCCTTAGTTAGATCTGACTCAGTCATTTCTTCAACCTTGTAGAAGCTTGACCCATACAAGAGTAGTAATGGATGGGTAGTAATTTCTCTTATAAAGTTGTTGATCAATAGCACCCTGATAGTTTCTAGGTTCCTTTAGAAAATCCTTGATTACGGCCAGTAAATCCTAAAATTCTTGTAACCTTATTTAGAAAATAGATAGAAAATACGCCATTCCAAAAATCTTTTTAGTAAGACCATGACCTTAGTTTTGGATACCAACTTAATTTTTATATAAGTTGGGTTGATCCTAGCCCCTACTTTTAGTGTAGGGTTATTTCTAGAAATTCAGGATAAATTTGAATTTATTTTGGTGTTAATTAAGTTAATCTCAAACGGATTAAATTACCTATTTAATTTTTGTATCCTTGATACCCTTTGTTGTGGCTCAAATATTTGGAGCATATTTGGAGCACAACACTATCATTTCCTTTCCAACAACTTCTCCTTTATGACCTAGACTAGTCACTCTACACTTATGACATGACTATCACTCACAAACTGGCCTTCCCATATTTTGTTTTAGTCATACGACATTCGCGACATAATTGTACACACATGACACATAGATATTATTTTCTGTTGCGGTCGATTTTAATACTCAACACCGACACAATTCTTCCGGCCACCTTGACATTCATGAGCCTAACTGGAACCTACTCACTGATGACACAACTGTTACTTCCAAATATACACACCCATGCTCCATTTAGACCCCTCAACATTCGTGGCATATCTCCTTCTAAATCCTATATCCAACTCCGTTGTAATTGAATTAAATTATACATAGGCAACCCAAATATCCCAACCACTAATATACCCGTATCCCGTTCATGCCAACCTACGTCCATGATACTTGTGTTGTATTAAATTGAACCCCTTGTACTCTTTACACAATACAAAACACCTTGATGAGTTATATCACCTTTTGATGCTTATTGTTGAACCATTCATCGGCATCCATGATATGCAATGAATAACTTCTCGGTACCATATCACCCTAGTTGTATTTGGCTATGATATTTCCTATTGTCTTATAGACTCATGACCTAATTAGAAGCAAGAAGAAATGGTAAAACTTTCTTAATAGAGTTATTGACTCATTAACACCATGGTAGTACATAGATTTCCTTTGATAGGCTGTGACAATGGTCACAAAATTCTTACCATCTCGAATCCCTCCTTGAATTTAGACTTACTAAAACTCCTTAGAAATATGATCATGACTATAGTTCCTGCGACCAACTTCATTCTTATAAGTTGGGTAAAGCCTTGATTAAGCGTACCCTTATTCTTAGAATGCGACGTCAAACTAGGACTCCATTTGGTAACTACGTCCCCACCATTAGTGCAACCTTGCTTAACTAAGATCTTTTCTATTATATTTATTTTTAATTTTGAGGACAAATTTTTTATAAGTTGGGTAGATTGTAACCACCTTGATTTTTAGAATAAAAATTTTAAATTTATTAATATTGGTATTCGAAAATTATTGTGATTAAGGGAAAATTTTCATTTATTTTTAGCTAATTATAATATATAATATTCATAGATTTATAATTATGTGTATTTAATTAATTATTAATATTGTAAAAAAATATTTTTGGGTGTACAACTATTATTAGTGTATTGTATAAATTTTTTAGAATTTATTGAGGTCTAAAACTATTTTTAAATGGCCATACACACACACACATATATATATATAAATAAAAAATAAAAGAAAATGAAATAAACCCTAAAACCTAAGCCCATTAACCATAACCCTACCCATTAGCTAAACCCAAACCCACTAACAACCAATTTTCTCCCCCCCCCCACGTACACAGGAACCCCCTCTCTCCTATATATATAACACATCAAAACCCGAACCCTAACCCATCACCCACGCCTCCACCACCTCCGCTAGAGCACCGTCGACCGCCGCAGCGCCGGAGCGCCGCCGCAGCAGCCGCACGGCCGGCAGCGGCAGCAACAGAGGCAACAGTAGCAGTTGCGACCCCTCCTTCACGCACAGCCTCCGCCCTCCTTGCTCGTCCGATTTGCATCCTGTCTTCGCTGGTATGCTCACAACCTAACCCTCTAGGATTCCCTTCAAGTGGAACGAATTTAGGATCCCCGGTTTGATAAAAAAATCGACCAAAATTGGCCGAAAAACTGTTCGAAAATAGTTCAGAAATTCAGTCCAAGTACCCATGTTCTTGTCCAAATTTCTACCAACTCGTTAATTATTTAAAAAATTTAATTGAAAGGACTTCTTCACAATATAACCAAAATTTTTACTGTTCTTTTAGTTTTTATTAGTTTACTTTAATTTAAATTATTCTTGTTCCAAAATGACCAAAAACTTATTTTTAAAATACCCAAAATCTCTGATACGGGATACGTCCCGCCAAACGAGATAACTTTGTCGTGTGCGAGTTACATCGAAAGGCGCATAACGTAAACGCGGACATGTGGGCTTTCGCAAAACTTGATTTGGATGTGCGTGCACACCAAAATCAACGAGTATCCGCCAAAAAATACCGTATCGACCTGTTCTGAAACTCGCCATAACTCTGTATGTGCTTGTCAATTTGCAACAAAACTTGTGCCATTGGATTCGCAACGTTATGCTGGTCCTATGACCCAAGTTTGGTTCGATTTTGAGAACGTTGACGAAACGTCATTTCGGGGGCCCCACGGTTCCACATGACGGCGATTTCGTGATCGCCTCATCGAAATCCAGTTCTGGATATTCCGTTGGGTTCGTATCATCGTTCTGAACCTGTAGACACTGAGTGGGACAAATTTGGAGAACTTTGTTGTCAGCACGTTTTACGGTGCAAAGTAGGCTACATGTGGACCCTGCATTAACCCAAAACTGTCAATCTTGCCCCTGTGTACATATTGGACTTATGGGTAGTCAATACTAGCTATTTCAAGTATTTTGAGAATATTAGTGATATTTTTTCAGCATACAGAGGTGTACGTGCAGATTCTACTTTTCCAGGAGTAGTTGATATAGTTCAGAATCCAGGCAAGTGTACCTTGCCATAATCTATCACAGTTCCTTGCCTTTATTATCTTATTTAGTTTTTATAGTTATTTGATATGTGTGATGTGTGTGTTTACCCTAGGACAGTAAGACGTTGCTTAGCGTCCGAAGAAGATTCGGTGTCGACGCCGTATGCGGAGTCGTGTAACGTCACTTAGAGAGTTGACTCCACGATCCTATTTTTACGTGCTTGCTTTACCAAGTATGTCATACCTTAGGACACTTGAAACTATTTCATGTGACATAATCTTTCTTGCGTTATTCAAGGTGATTTTGTATAGGATTACAGGATTCGTGATATGAGACTTGCATATTATATTGATATTATTATGACTCGTTGCACTAGCTAGAGGTTATGATCTTGCGTGTTATGGACATGAGACATTATGGACATAAGATAAGAGATTACATTGGGTGGGGAGAGACACACCATACTACAGGCTAATTATTGATATATATACTATACTACTAGAGGTGCTGTTGCACATATACTGGAGTCGTGATACTACTAGAGGTGCCTTGGACTCTGTCTCAGATCTTTGGCACCTATACTGAGTCTTGATACTACTTACTGCTATAGGCTCCACGATACAGAGCCTGTAGTGGTTTCAGCCTGAGTACGAGTGATGCTCTTACGTGTATATCACATAGATGGTTACAGTAGTTTACCCATGAGTATGTGGCATTATACTATTTTACTTTTGGCTTGCTATTTCTTGTACCTTGTTACGTCCCTCTGAGGACGTTGTCCACTACCAGTTTTGTAGCATAGATGGTCATGGAGCCTTTGGAGTTGCTGATAGAGTTGGCTTGTCTTGCAAGCATTGGTACTAGGTACTTATATCATTTCTACCGGAGTTATGGTTATTTATTCATCTGCTGATGTAGCCTAGTTTTATAGACTCATATTTTTTTTCTCGAGTTTATTCGAGTTTGTGTGTTACTGGGCGGTCGACTTTAGCACATGTAGCTCATTCTTGTGTATTTCGTTCATTGTGGATTGAGGCATAGATATTTATATTTACCTAATTATTTATATAGTGACCATTATAATACAGCTTATACATATTTGAGTCGGACCAAAGTCTGGTCGAATGCGTAGCTGGCATATTACGCATTCCTAGTCCTACGTATTTTAGGACTGGGGCGTGATATAATCTGTAAAGGAATAGACACTTGAGGTCATAGAATGATAAGATACAGTTATCTTCGAGACTGCAAAATCAATCGAAAGCTACCCTCGCCAATGACCCAACGAAGAGCCTGGTAAGGAAAGCGTCGCTGCGGGGTAAGTGTCCCATTGTAATCTCGAAGTACCTCATGAAGCGTCAAAGGGAGGACTTTCTTTCAAAAATGTTTATGTTGAAGGGCTTGTACTTGGGCGGAGATACGGTACATTCCTCCACTCTATCGGGTATGGTTGTCGCACCCCGAGATCACGGAGTGAGTCCCGATTGCTCATGGAATCTAGGCGAGCCCGATGTTCTCGGGCATCCCTCCTTGCTTCCTTAGCTTTATCTCCTGCCGATGGTGCCAACGATCCAAGTAGGAGATGATCAGCTCTCGCAGGTGGAGCGGTCGTATTTGATTCCCCGTTGGTCCCGGGGTCCAAGTTTGCTTTCCCAGAGGCCCTTGCCAGCTGGGAGGCCATGTTTTCCTTGATTTCCAGCATTGTTTGGGTCAAAGCTTACATTGATGCACTCATTGTATGCATTATGGCCTTGAGAACCTCGAGGCCTTGCCGATCACTAGGGCCTTCATAGTCGTCTTCGACCATGTATACCGTCCTCACACAAGGAGAAAAGAACGGTACAGTGGATGTCGTACTCCTTGTCTCATACCCTTATAGTGAGTAGTCTATAAGCAGGGCGGGTGACATTGTGTCCTCCTCGGATTTGGAGGGGATTCTACCCCTGGCGTAGAAGATTGTGTCATTTTGGCAGGAGTAGCTACCCTCCGGGATCTCGGAATCCATTCCTTGGGAATCGTTGTCTCCTAGAAACGTCAGGATATCGCGTACATCCAGAGGGATACTACCCCCAGCTTGGGCCACCCCCAGGGGTTCTGAGGAAGAAATACCCCCAGGGGCTGACAACTTCTTCCTTGAGCAGGTTCCTTAGAAGACGCCTTCCGCAGGTGTCGTCGTCATCCCTCCGGGTAGTTGCCTTCACGATGCAGTAGTAGAGAGCGACGGACTGGAGGTATTTAACTTCTTTCTTCCCTTGGTAGCAGGAAGCTGTCCACTTGAGTAGCATGAGGCGAAAGAAAACTCCTCCTCCTCTGGTACTTGCACCTGATCTCCGGGTTGTTGTCGGGTAGGTACTTTCTGGTGCAATCGCTGGAAGGCCGACTGCCTGTCTGTGGGTACTGGCGCTTTAATACAGCAGTAGTTGATAATGATGTTGGTGCAACAGTGCCTTGGAGAGGGCACGTCGGACGCTATAGTTGTTTCTCTTGCTTTGAGCTTGTGAGTAATCACGTCATGCAGATCATGAGAAGGGTGTTTTACCTTTGCATCCTTTTTTTTTGAGTCCGGGTATCCTGGGCACGCGGATGCGCAGGTGCTGTATTTGCTCCCTGGCCTGGGGTTCGTACACGAACTTGTCCCGATGTATCGGTGGAAGACTTTTGAGAAGGACCCTGTCCATTGGTCCCTGTGGGCTGGACGCATGGGTCACTCCTATACAACTTTTTGTCAATGGCTCGCGTAATATTTAGCGATGCCTGTTGGCGGTCTGTCGTATAAGCAATTGCTTGCGCATGACGGGCTCATACTGCCCTAAACTTCTTCATCTTAGTAACCGGAGGCATGTAGTATGAAGAGTCCAGATTTGGGTTTTCACCATTCTCAGTTGGTCGCATAGGAACTGCGTCTCATGAGATATAGTCAAAAACATATGTTATGTTGCTATCAGGACTACATGCGGCTGTTTATTGATGTCGTATGGACAGCCTTATGCCGCCTCCTCCTTGGCCACATAGACACTGCCTCAGCACCAGAACGTCTGACATCATAGTATTTTTTTCTGCATCAGCCCGGGATGCCACATAGACGTGGATGTTCAGGATATTCGTCCGATGACCGTCATTGGCAACAGAGTGAGAGGTTGGAAGCATCTTCTCCGTAGCTGGGTGAGGCACATCGGCTTTGTCCACCCTTGTTCTGCGGGTCTTCCTGGGCTTGGCTATCCTTGGCGAAGGATTATCACTTTCTTTCGAGAGCATTTCCTTGAACACTTGCTGGTCGAAGCGGACCACCAGCATCTTTTGCGTCGAGCCGAGCTTGGCCGCATCGGACTGTGTCACCAACTTATCAACAGAGCAGAAGGACGTCCCCAGCCGAGTCGCCATCGTGTTGCCATTAAATAAGAAATTTGGAAAGAACTTGATTTAATTGAATAAACTAAAGAAAGTAAAAAAGAAAAGTCCTATAAGACAATCTAAGTACAAAGTTGTTTTCTTGGGGGGTGACAATGAAGGGTTAGGAGTGTAGAAACTCTCTTTACTTCATGAATGATCTGATGCAGAAGCTTTTCTCTCTTGCTTGAGTGTAGATTCACAGATATCCAGCCTTGTTGTATGAGGGTAATACCCTATTATTTATAGTTATTCAGTGGGCACATGGATTTTGGACCGCATGGACGTTGGGAGTTGTCACGTGTCTTCTCCTAACAGAAAGGAGTTACAACTGTGCACAAGAATCTGGGTTTCAGCTGTCATATGGACATTTATTAAGATTTTTTATTGTTACTGAATATCTGGATGGTTCTCATATGTTGTAGGTGCGACTTGATCAAATAGATACGTGGCCACTAATTAGTTGAAGAGAATCACTCAGTTGTAATAGTAAGATTTGGTCGAGGTAGAATTTGGGACACATGTGGCCAAAGACGCACGGGACGCATGGAGTCTGGAACGCATGAGGCCAGAGATGCATGGACTGCATAGAGTCTAAAATGCATAGGCCAGAGACGCATGAACCGCATGGAGTCTAGAACGCATGGGCCAGAGCCGTATGGGGTCTTTTGTTGTATTATACACGTGGCTTTGCACTATCCTTGGGACTTATGTCTCTTAGTGTATTCTCGTCCTTTGAGGAAATCAGGAAAATTCATTTTTTCAAGATTCTGTATCAGGGTGCCATCTTTGTTGTCAGGAAGTCATGTCAAGTCGACCTGTGACCAGTTGTCAGGACGCTCATTTAGACCGCATGGGTGTCCCTTTTCTAGGCCGCCTGGTGTCCATGCGGTCCAATATATGTTGAGTTTTATTTTGGTGCGAATGGACTCGGGTGCATGGATACACATTTTTTATGCTTCTACAATATACTATAAGAAAGTCACTTAGGGTCACAGAACACATCGATTGTCTCAATCACTCAATTAAGAACAATAAATATAGAACATATATGACAAGAAAGTAAGGCATCCCAAACGTCCTACCACAACATTCTGAAAACTGGCTATGCAAAATAAGAAAGCTGCCAGAGTAGCAAAAGTACATGACCATGATCTGCTGTATTCAGATTAATTAGAATTATTTAAGAAAATTAAATGTCCAGATTTACAAGTAACAAGTGCCGGTGGCTAAATACCCTAAATGAGTAAAATGTGCAATAACGAGCAGGGAAGAAGAAACACAATCGTTTATGTCAGTGGCCATATGTCTGGTGCATGCCATGGTTCAGGAGAAAGTACGCTTGATCCTAGGGTGCTGGCTTTAAATCTGCCCAGGCAAAACCAGTGGGGTTAGACCCCAAATAACAAGTACCACAAAGGAGCACAAATGAAGAAATAGAACCAGGTTATGAAATAGATACATATATATAGTTATGTCTCATAATTTCGGTTCATATCCTATCGTGACCCAATAATCTAACCCTACAACCAAACAAGGATAAGGGTTAGACCATCGCACCACAATAATCCATGTCCCTAGACTATTTGACAACATATACAATACACAAACAATGTCAGTTACATAATCAGTCAATCACTTGTACTATGAGGAGTTTGGATTATCCCAAAAGTATATGCATATAATAGAAATCCTCAGATCAAACCATATTCTAGCAGGGTCTAGACGAGTCATGAATCGCTACATAACACATAGTAGTATCCATCGGACCCTCGTAAGGCTACAATGTTAAGATCTCATAGAACACATAGTATAATATGATAGTCGGATATTGGCATCCACTAATAAGAATTTAAAAATATCCATGGGTGCCAGCCTTCATTCCCCATATAATTATTGAGGGTGGCTAGTTAAGCATCTCAGGATTCTGTCCCTCCCAATGCTCTACATGTTTTAGTTGCCTAGTTAACCTTACGGTTAGCTAGAATCATATAGCGTGGTCACATGTTATTCCTCTTACATGTCGTACCGTAGTACGGGCACGCTAGATATAAATCTACTTTGTCACTTTGTAGTTCAATTTGGATTCCCCCGCATCTTGATACAACAGTCAAACAAATCCTAGCCACGCTTAGTTATTGACCATCTATCATGTCCATGCTGGAGGAATTTATTACATCACATATCGCTTAGCACGTAGGCACACCTTGGTATGAAATATGTAACATAATCACGTATAAATACTTAGCACATAGGAACACATAGCACATAGTAAGTGTATCAGCCGAATACCAATAGTCGAGTCAAGTTACCAATCATTGGTAAATCACATAGGTTCTAGTATATAGTCAGGTCTAATAGGTGGTCACGTAGCTCACATACATTAGCAATCATTAAAATCACAATGGAGTCATAGAAATTTCATAAAGCATTAAAACCAAGCAAATCAATAAAACATGCACATAGGTCGCATGAGGATCAGGGACGCATAGAGTCAGTGCCGCATAGGAAGCCTCGGCAGCATATGGGTCGGTGCCGCATGGGCTCAGTACCGTATGGAAAGTCTTGGCCATTTATGGGTCGGTGCCGCATGGGATCAGTGTCATATATGACAGAGCAAAGTCTACTCCTTGGGACAAGTTTTGAGTGACGTGCATTTAATATGTGTCAAAGAAGTAATTGAAGTGATGGATGTGACAATACATAAAGTTCCAGAAAAAAGACAAAAATCATAGAAATTTGTGCCTATGATTCAGAGTCACGCATCCAAGGAATGGTGGCCGCATACTCTCTATGCCTCATAGGACACACGGTCGCATATCACTCTTTTGGACTTAGCAAATTTCTCATTCGTTCAGCTAGCGAAACACAAGGAGTTCACGGATTAGCTACAGAATACTTGTGTAATGGCAGTCATGCATCCAATAAGATGGACGCATGTTCGTCAGTATGCGGTAATGAGCTCAGGCCTCATAGCACTCTCGGTCGCATAACTAGTTGTACGCATGAAGAATTCGTCTTCTCCAAACAACAGGTTTGGCCATGGCAAAAACTTCAAGAATCCCGAAAATTGTTTTCTTCATAAAAATCTTATTTTAACTCTGAATCAAGTGGAACAAAAGCCAAAATGCTCGAAATAAAGTGTTCCATCAACCCCCAAAAGTATTTTTTTTTTTCTAAAATACCATATTTTAATAGATCAAAACTACCAAAAACTCAAGGAACCCATAAAAATCCTTAACTTCAAATGTAGATCTACTCAAATCCACCCATTAAAACCAAAAACTCAAAGTACTAAAAGTATTTAGAATTATAATTCACACATATTATACTAATAAAATGCAAAGAAAGAGAAAGAATCAAAAATCAAAAGATTTCTCCATTTAGTGCAAGGTGTACTTGTCAAAATGAAGGAAGGAGAAAATAAGAGAATGGGGGAAGAGAGAGAAAGAAGTTAATTTATATGTATTAAGGTTAAGGTTTAGACCATGGGTTCACTTATGAACAAACCAACCCAACAATTAAACCATGAGTCTAATTAAACCAAAGATTGTGTCTAGTGTGCATGACATACAACCTAATTAACATGCAAGCAACAAATAATATAAGCAGAAAACTAATATGTTCCAAATACGTATATTTAGAACAGCGAGTGACAGGTTTGGATCCGCGTAATGTTAGATTGGGGCTCTCCTTCGACAGTTTTATCCCATTCGAACTTTCGGCCTCCCAGTATTCGTGTTGGCCTGTCATCATTACTCCGTAAAACCTACCACCTTAGATATGCATGAAGACTCCTTATATGTACTTAACCGTCATCATCCCGGGTCCAAACAATCAGAAGAAGAATATCGATGTGTACTTGCAGTCGTTGTTAGATGAGTTGAATCAGTAGTGGAAAGTAGGTACCGACACTTACTATATTTCCAAAAAGCAGAATTTTCAGATGAGGACAACACTTATGTAGACCATCAACGAATTTTTGGCTTGTGGCATGTTATCTGAATGTAGAACTCATGGTAGTCTCTCATATCTATATTGCATGGACCATACTAAGGCTTTCAGTTTGAAGCACGGAGAAAAATTGTGCTTCTTCAATTGTCATCGACAATTTCTTCCTTCGGATCATCCAATTTAGGGGAATAGGAATCATTTTCATGCCAGTATTTTGGAGAAGGCAATTTCACCTCCAAGGTGGCCTAGAGACACGATATAGGAAGATGTTAAAGATTTATCAAGTGCTATCGAAGAGCCTACTAAGGGGTAAAAGTGTGATGGATTTGGTCGCACTCATATCTGGACGAAGAGGAGCGTATTCTAGGAACTGCCATATTGGAGTACCAATCTTATCAGACATAATCTTGATGTCATACATATCGAGAAGAATGTGTTTGACAACATAATTAATACTGTGATGGACGTAAAGAGGAAGACAAAGACAATCCTAAGACCATGTTGGACTTAGAAGAAATATACAAATGTCCTGTGTTGCATTTGATAGAGGAAGGGAATGGGAAGTATATGCAGCCTAAGACCATTTTTTTACTGGACAAGGAGGATAAATAGAGACTTTGTTGGTGGATTCAAGGGCTAAAATTTCCAGACGGGTATGTTTCTAATTTGAGAAGCTGCATCAACCTGAAAGAGAACAAACTGACGGGTATGATGAGCCACGACTGTCACGTATTCATGGAAAGGTTAATTCTGATTGCTTTTCGGGAGTTCTTACCGTAGGCAGTTTGGGATCCATTGACAGATCTTAGCATATTCTTCAGAGATCTTTATTCTACTAAATTGCTCGTCGATCCTCTAAAAAATAAGAGAAGGACATTGCGATAACATTGTGCAAGCTTGAGAGGGTGTCCCCTCCTGGATTCTTAAACTCTATGGAACATTTGCTAATTCATCTTTTCTATGAGGCCCGTGTTGGTAGACCTGTAGGTTATCGATGGATGTATTCGTTCGAGCGACATTTGAACCACCTAAAGAGAAAGATAAAAAATTAGGCACGGGTCGAGGGTTCTATTTATGAAGCATATATACTCGAAAAGATTATAAACTTTTGTTTAATATATTTTATGCCTCATGTTGCTACTAATCGAATAAGAGCCATGAGAAACGACGACGGGTACCGGGAATCTAATGATGCAATACTAAAAGTATTCAATGCATTCGAAACGCCTTCGATAAAAATAAAGAAGAGATTTCTAAATGATGATGAGCTAAGGGCTGCTCAGTTGTATATATTACTCAACTACGGCGAGGATGAAGTGGAGAAGCTCGAGGGGTAAGTAATTAATATGTCCACGTTCATGTCATCTTAATTTAATAATATAAGCTTTTATTATTAAACTAATTGGCCGATGTTTTGTTTTGTTTTTGCATATTTAATGAAGAGGTCATGGCGAGTAAACCATACATAACAGATGAAGAAGTAGAACAAAAAATGAGACGTCATTTCCCTTCTTGGTTGAGTGCATATGTATAGAGCTCGGTAATTACTTTTTGTATATTCACTTTATACAATAATTAACGGAACATTGAACTTAATTTATTATCTTGTGGCATTTAGGTCGATCGTCCAGACACAACACATGAGAATGAATCTAATAGAACTTTAGCAAATAGGCCAATTTATGCCGTCAAAATCTGGCCAAGCTATTATGTAAATGGGTTTAGGTTCAAGTCAACAACTGTCGCGATCAGAGACAACTTCCTAGATCTCGATTCCACGAATAATAGTTGTTTTTGTATCAAATCTTCGAACTACAAAGATGTCGATATAGAAAATGATTTCTAAGGCATCTTATGGGAGATTGTGGAGCTAACATATAATTATGTAATAGAGCCTTCTAAGATCGTGTTATTCAAGTGTAAATGGTTCGATCCGATATAAGATAAAGGTT
This sequence comes from Iris macrosiphon, assembly GCA_036927795.1. Classification (NCBI taxonomy): domain Eukaryota; kingdom Viridiplantae; phylum Streptophyta; class Magnoliopsida; order Asparagales; family Iridaceae; genus Iris; species Iris macrosiphon. Next base: position 159,930,795 of record JAYESA010000004.1, read on the forward strand.
AAAAAATAGACAAGCATGGTCTAGTGGATATAAACTACCAACTTCGATATCAAGGCTAAGAATTATTTGTCCTATCAAGTCAGGCTCAGCTCGTGTGCTTCATAACTTATCCTAAATGAGGAATAACGAGGTCAGACTAGTGGGCAGTATGCAAGACCAAATCTAGAAATACCTTTGACGTTGACGAAATATCTTATCAGGAGGATAAGCTACCTCTTAACGTTGACTAGTGGGTAGATGTGGATTCAACGAAAGTTTTGCATTACACGGCTAATTGTGTAGAAGAGGTAGAATTATTCGAAGAGGGATATGAAGTAGTTGAAAGTAAAGACGAGGAGGAAAAGGAAGAGGAGGACGAGGAAAACGAAGAAGATGAATTTTCAGAAGAGGATTGAAAATAAAGTAAAATCTATTTAGTCTTATGACATGTACTTGTAAAATAAAACCCAAAAATTTAATGGAGGGTTGCTCTGGGTTTATTTATACATTTTGAATGTAGAATGTATCATCTATTTAGACTTATGTCATGTACTAGTATTTAGATTTTGCTTTTTCTTTTTTTTCTTTTCCTTTTTATTTTATTATTATTATTATTATTATTATTATTATTATTATTATTATTATTATTATTATTATTATTATTATTATTATTATTATTATTAACTATATATATATATATATATATATATTTACATATATAGATGAGGTTATAAAAAAATTTAAAAAGAATATTTGCACAGAAATTAAATTTTAGAAAATCTATCACCCTTTAACAAAAGACTTTAAATAAGAAAAAAAGATAGTTTTTTAAAATAATTCTAAATGAGTATTTATATAAGTAAATTAATCAATAAAATTTATTTTTCTAATTAACTATGAAAATACTCTAAAAAATTTTAAAAATTTAATAAAATACTAAAAATAAAATTTTAAAAATTTAAGGGGTTTACATTCTACCCAACTTACAATAATTTCTTCCACGAAATTAACACTAACCCATATTCGCAACAATTCACTATAGTCGGCAATACTTCATCGTCAACTAGTAGTTATTCTAAAAATACCATGTTCAACCATATTAGCAATTTTTTTCTTATCGTTTATACCTTATTCTTTTATCCCCATAAATTCTTCTATACTACCCAACTTACAAGGATTCTACTAGTAGTCAAAGTCTTTGAGGCTATTGTCTAGGTTATAAGACGAGTTTATTCATTGGGTCGAGAATTTTGGGATAGTTGCCTAGAATCTCATAACCATGATTTTTCTCCGTAACCATCAAGTATCGTAGTCTAATACTACCATGCCGCCTGGCCAGTATGGCTGCAAATAATTTGACTACTCTACTATAATCGTCTAGCTGCAGATGTCGCTACCTTGCTAGCGATTTATCATAGTCATCAGTTCGTAACAAGTCCCTTCAACTCTTTCCTAAGCTGTCTAAGGTTTAGGGCAACAATTAAGGTCTTGACTAACTTTATAAAACTATTTAGTAGTATGAACCATTTCAATAATCCAACTAATTAATGTTAGACTAAAGGATGCTACTCATGATTTTAAAAATAATAAGAGAATACAAATATTGCTATAGTGCATATACATAAGGGTTATCATTATGAACTCATCCTTTAGTTATTAATCATTACTAAACTATTTATGTTTTAACTAACAAAATAAAGGGTGAGGTTGAAGTAAATCAAATAATTCATGATGGCACGAAAAGATACAACTACGATAGGAACAATTAAGCATGGGACAAGGAATGGATATAGAAGAGAAGATGAGCAACCCAAGGAGATGAGATGGTGATAGGAAAAAGAATACTACTACTTCTACTTGTATCATCCATTAGTATCGTGGGTATGCCATCTAGTTAAAATATCAACATATCCTCATAACTACTAAACCACCCTATATATATAATTCTACATCTATTTATACACCTAAGATCTCGTGTCATAAAGGGGTTATGATTATGCAATGGAAATTATAACTACAAGGTCGTACCTGTATCTATGACTTCTTGTGCCTGCGCTCCCATATTCATCATAATGAGTGCTTAGCCTTATCCTTGGTTGTTCAGCTGGGGTCTAGCCTTCTCAATTTGGAAAGACTGTGGAAGCAGTGGGGGGTCCCTTTAGTATCCTATATTTGAGGGTGTATGCGGTGCCCCTGATTCTAATGCCATTAACCTCTGGATCTGCTGAGAACATTCTCGGGTTTGGTGGTGACTTGAGCCACATAACATGGACTGCCCCAATCGACAAAGATAATCTCTATGAATATGACCTATTATACCAGAAAAGTGACAAGTACGGAGCTCCTTGGTTGGATATGGTGCGCCACTATATGGTTATTGGTGTGCCAAAGGGCGTCTGATGGGCCCTCCTTGTTGTCTCCTTGCTAGTCCCTGCTGGGCCTTCGGTTGACTTCCCTTTCCCTTGCTGATGGCCTCTTGCAGCCTAGCCTCTGTCAATAATTCGGCACAAGAGATCCAGGACTGTGACCTAGTGTAGTGCTAGAGCTCCTGAGTCAGCCTGCGATGAAACCTCTTAGCCTTCTCCAAGTCATCATATATTAGGGCAGCACCATATTTACTGAGGCGGCTAAACTCTGCATCATACTCGTCGACTGTCTTCTTCCCCTGCTCCAGATGGAGGAATTGGTCGTACAATGCATCCCTTAAGGTGGCCGGGAAGTACTTCCTCTCAAAACACTCCAAGAACTGTTCCCAAGTCTGACGCATACCCAACTAGCACTCTATTGATTCCCACCAGTGATGAGCGTTACCCTCTACCTGGGTCCTTACGCCTGTCATCTATAGATCTGTAGACAGCTGTGATGCTTCTAACAACTTCTTGGTGTTGGTAATCCACTTTGTGGTCTCCTCTGGACTCTCAATGCCTTTATACGGCTTGGGGCCCATCTATACAAAGTCCTTGACTGAACCAACTCGAGCTTGCGGTACTGGAACTAGGGCTTGGGATGACACAGGTGCTAGTATTTCTATTCTCTTAAGTGCTGCCAAAAATTCTAGCCTCTGCTCTACCGCTTGCTTCCTTTGCTCTATAGCATGTGCGGCTGCATATTGACTATGTTCCTGCATCATCATCTGGAAGAATTGGAACAACTGCGTCTGGCTATCCTGCGGTGCTGATGTAGCTGGAAAAGTCTCATTAGACGTAGCGGAAGGATCAGGTGGAACCGGATTGTGAGTCTGTCCATCCAGCCCCGGAAGAAGATGAGTCATTGAGGCCTCTCCTAGTGATTGGTCGTTGACCGCTGGAGACGTGTTATCCCCGGTGGTGGCACGTCCGCTACCAAATTCATCTCTCTGTAAGAGATGGACGAAGGATTAGGAAGAGTACATGAATCAAGCAGGATGCAAGCACTTAAGCAGGATGCAAACTCTAATCTTAGGTGTAGGCCCACTCGGTACAGTTACGTAACCGAAATGGCTAACTCAACCTGCATGGGCCACCACAAAAATATATCAGGATCCAGTCCCAAAATACATAGGACTAGGAATACGTAAGCATGCCAGCCATATATATATGGCAAATCTAATATATGGGTACCATAATATACACGTACGCTGTAATATAAATTTTAATTCACAGGTGGTAAATATATTGTCACAAGTCACAAAAAATACTAATCTCATCCATAGAACAAGTCATAGTAAAGAAATAACAAAACCAAAATAATGAGTCTGAATAATCCAAAAATGATAGTCGGATGGAGACAAATCCACTACCAATGACTATATCAAAACTAAAATGAGAGAGGAGGACGAAACCCCAATATAAAGTAAGATGATGATAGAAGTGTATCAACTAAGAGATCCATCGCCAGAGATAATCAAAGATGCTCAGAAGGTAAGACGTCCTCGGCAGAAAATAATGTGTCGAGTCCTGGCCCATACTCCTGTGGATACTCCTGATCGCCTATAAATGGGAAGGGACAAGGTCCTCAGAGGGACGTATCAAGATACAAAAAATAGCATGCCAATTGAATACAGTAAAACATGCATAATAGACAGAAAATATACAAGTACGCTGTAGTAGACAATCTACATAAAAATGCATAATGAGGACAACTTTTCAACGTATGGGCAGGTGTAGGCTACTCTAATACACATGCTATCTCATAACTCATGAATACTCACACACACGTACATGTACTATCAATCGACATACCTCGAGGGTAGTGACCATCGTAATACCAGAAGCCGACATACCTCAAGGGTAGAGACCATTGCGACACCAGAAGCCGACATACCTCAAGGGTAGCGATCATCGCGACACAACTACCATAGTGCGTCCAGTTACTACGGTTTACCAAAGTGGGTAGCCCATACGCCTACTGACTGTCCTCCCCTCCAATGATACTATGTGTCAAGTGTGTGTCAACATATATAATATATAATTATGATTGAAAAAAAACATATATAATGAATATATGAAAATATAATTAGCATGCAAAGTACTGTAAGCAATTTGGCAAGGTATACTTGCGTGGCAAGAAAGTTGCGTAGTATAATCGTCCAGACGTCAAGCACAAGGGATCAGAAACTATGACATCCGAATGAACGTCTTCGGATGCTGAAATAAACACCACCAAAGTCTCCAAAATCAGCGAGATAGCCAGAAAAGTCTACCCTTTCGTCCAATTTGGACACAGGGGCAAAACGATAATTTTAGGCCAAAACGGGGTCAACATGTAGGCCACTTTGTACTGAAATACGTGCCAGAGGTAAAGGTCTCTAAATGGGACAAATTATAGGTCAAACAATTTTTAAACGATGATACGAACTCAACGGTATGACCAATATTGGATTCCGGTGAGCCGATCACAAATTTGCCCTTTAAGTCTAACCATGGGGCCCGCGAATAGGCGGCTCGGTCAACTGTCTCAGAATTGAGTGAAACTTGGTCACAAGACCAGCGTGATACCACAAATCCAATGGCGCAAGTTTTGTCGTATTTTGACATGCGTACACAAAGTAGGGTGGTTGTTTGTAAAAGTCATGATATGGGAACTTTTGCGGATACGGGTTGATTCCAACGCGCACACACGTCCGAATCAACTTTCACGAAAGCCCACACATAAGGATATACCATACGCACCTTTCGATGGAATTGGTATACGATGAGGCGGTCCCGTTTGGCGAGGCACACTCTGTATCACAAAATTTTAGTTTTAAAATGCCAATTTTTTGGTCGTTTTGGAGGCCGAATAATTTAACAAATAAAACAAACTAATAAAAGCTAAAAGAACAGTAAAATTCTTGGTTATATTGAGAAGATAAACTCTCAATTAGATTTTGAAAATATTAAACGGGTTGACAGCAAATTGGGCATGAACATGGGGGTTTGGGTCGAGTTTCGAGACTATTCTTGGACAGTTTTTTGGCCGACTTCCGGTCGATTTTTCGACTAATCCGGGACATAAAAACTTGCTCCGCTTGGAGAATATCCTAGAGGGTTAGGTTGTGAACATATACGGGCAAACCTCTCACAAAAAGAATGAGAGATGAGGGAATTACATCACCTTGAAGTAGGGATGTCGGGTCGCGGCTGCTGTTGTGTGTCGAATGCGCAGGCGGTCCGCGGCTGCTGTGGCGGCTGTCATCGGCCGGTGCGACGGTTGTCGACGACGTCGGGGTGGGGGGGGGGGGTCGGCGCTGAGGTTGAGTTGAAGGGGATTAGGGTTAGGGTTTGAGTTTCTACTTCATATATATATATATATATATATATATATATAGGGAGAGGGTCGTTGCTGTGTTCCGCGGGTGGGTTTAGGAATAGGTTTGATGCGGGTTGTTGTGGGTAGGTTTAGGAGTTGGGTTTTAGATTAGGTTTTGCTTTTTCTTTTCCTTTTTATTTTATTATCATTATTATTATTATAATCATTATTATTATTAACTATATATTTATTTACATATATAAATGAGGTTATAAAAAAAATCTAAAAAGAACATTTGCACACAAATTAAATTCTAGAATAACTATCACCCTTTAACAAAAGACTTTAAATAAGAAAAAAATAGTTTTGTGAAATAAATCTAAATGAGTATTTATATAAGTAAATTAATCAATAAATTTTATTTTTCTAATTAACTATAAAAATACTCGAAAAAATTCAATAATTTAATAAAATAATTAAAATAAAATTTAAAAATTTTAGGCGGTTTACAGAAGTCACAAAGCATGTTATCTTCATCTTATTCAGAGGTGCTTATTTCAAAGAGTTGTGGCAAGAGTAAAAGCAATTAGATTCGAGTAGTGATAGAGACAAGAGTAGAGGCAAGTCAAAAGGTCGGTATAAGGACTTCGAATTATACTATTATGGCTAGAAGGGGCACATCAAGCTTTCTGCTTGGAAGAGAAAAAAAAGGAGACACGAGAAAGCGGAGTGAGAACACAACAACGGCTTCCTCAATACATGGATGTGACGTGATCATTGTAGGTGATGAGGTAATTATGAACCTCACCTTCGTTGACAATTCTTGGTTGGTAGACTTGGGGACATCAGTGAACGTATCTCATAATATGGCATTATTTGCCACTGACATAACAAAAGACTGTGGAGTGTTGAAGATGGACAATAAAAATATGTCAAAGATTATTGCTATTGAAGATGTGCACTTGAGAACTAAGACAGGTGACGTTCTTCTTCTTAAAGGTGTATGTCATGTCCCAGGTACCCATTTCAATCTTGTGTCAGTTGGAAGGTTGGATGATGAGGGATTCTTTAATATATTTGGGAACAATTAGTAGAAACTTCTCAAGGTTGCTATGGTGATTGATAGGGGAAGTAAGAAGTCCAATCTCTACTATATGGAGAGGATCGCACAGAGGACACATGATGCAAACATAGTTAGTGATACATTTACAGAGTTGTGGTATATGTGGCTTAGCCATAGCAGCAAGAAAAGAAAGAGCTACATGTTGAACAGGAAAGTGATTACGGGATTGAATTATACAATATTAGACAGATGCATGCGTTATTTGGCAAAAAAATAAAATAGAATATCTTTTCAAAGTCACCTACTACTAAAATACAGAGGAATAGCGATGGTCATTTTCCTTCACCAAAATGTCGCTATTCACTATTAGCGAATATCCGGCGACGGTATTTAGACGAAAAATACCCTTCGGTAAACGTCACGTCGCTAAAAGATTTCGTCGCAAATCTGTCAAATTTTTTACTATAAACTGGCATAATTTTGACGTCAATTTAATTGACATCTATGTGACATTTTAGCGACGGATTCATTAAGAAGCTCTTTAGCGACGTATATGCGATAGAAATTTAGTTTATAATAACGTCTAGATAGCGATGGATTTGCTACAATAACGACATCAGTTTAGCGACGTTATAGCGACATTATTTATGTTCCTATTACTGAAAAAAGTCTGATACTCAAGTTGGCAACGAAATAACGATATTACTTATTGTCGGGCGGAAGTCGCCTGTCCGTCGACGTATGTCGATAATCCGTCGCCCAAGAATAGAAATTTACTTGGCGACGGTTGTATCCGTCGCTAGAGTGTTGCAAGTACGTCGTAGGTAGGAGCTAAGTCGACGTATGTCCGTCGCAAATGTGCACATAACTGTAAAAAAAATTAATACAGATATCCCAACATGTTTGGTTTATATAAAACCTATTAAACACTATCAATATATCAACCACCCAGCTCAACCCGCTATAGAATTCTCATCCAATCGGACCATCAACGGCACAAACGCACGCTGAAAATATACGCGAGACATAATTCAAAAAAGACATAATTAACATAATCAAATCAATCGCATACATGAACAACACCCACAAGTCCATAACCACAAGTCCAAATAAAATAATCAAAATACATGAACAACATCCACAAGTCCATGACTACGACAACACAAATAAATAATATCCACAAGTCCGCGATTACTACAACACAAATAAATATCAAATATAAAGAAAATTATCGATCTGGCGGTGTTCCCTGGTCAAAAAATGTTTGAGGTCTTCCGAAGGAATTTCATTCATTAATTCAGATGGTAGTGAACCTAACGCCTCCGGCGACAATAAACTTAGGAGTCTCATCACTGTGTCAGCAAATAGAATAGGGCCAGAAGCAGCAGCGGGAGGAGCAGAGGATGCCGGCGGTGGAGGTCTCATCAAGCTGTTGATCGACTCTTGCATACCTATCACTGTGGCCTGCAATATGGTCATCGTCATAACAAGTTTCTCTATCCTATTAGGTTGTGCCGCAAAAGAATACGCTGGCGATGGAAGTCTAGTATACCGATATCTGCGACGCCAAGGAGCCGGTGTCGTAGACGCGTCCATATTTTGCTCTTCCGCCAGCTGCCTGTACAAAAAGGTCATTCGTCCGAGCGACCATGGAAGATGACTTTGTGGCGGGCGAAGACTCAGCGACAATCTCTTCCACCCCATCCTGAGTGGCCCGAGAGCACTCTCAGTCTAAAGAGACTGGAATGCAGCCTATCCAATGACCCGTGCTTAATTTTCAAATGGACTTCTAACTTGTAATATAAATTCTAATACCTCAAATTTTTCTAACTTATAATTGAAATACTTACAGCAGTCTTGCTGTCCTTCTCGTCCACGTAGCTCCCGTCCTTCCTCCTCTTGTGCGTATACTCAAAAACATCGGCAAAACTGATACTAGAGGGATCTTTCGTCTCCTTCGCCAACTTCACTGCCTGTGTATGAAATATTTAAGTACTTTGCGTTATCTTACCTGGTTTCGATCGTGCATAGCGATGGGGATCGATCCACCAGTATGCAGACTCCCATCAGATCACGCTTTCATCCCTTGCTCAGACCTCTTCTTGAACTCAGGAGTATCAAGCTCCTTCAGCATCTTCTCCCGAAAATCATCACGGATCCAGGGTTTCTTGCCCTTTCCAACATTTACACTTTTTTACAAATTATTATTCGTATCCCGACATGCAGTATATATGTCTTATTTGCAAAAAAGGTAGGTGTCGTGGTAGTTCCCCCTAATTATTTCTCCAAGTACTGGAGTAGCACTGTAGGAAAAAAACCTACAAAGAAATACAACAGATTATTTAGTTGAATAAATAAATAAAACATATGAAATTAACTACATCAGATGAAACATATAAATTTACTTGAAGCTATTTGGTCATGGGATAAAGATCATTTCTGAACTGCCCCTCTGGTCTCTCTGGTTGTGTCAAAGGACCACCCAGTCGGGGGATATACCGACCACTAGCATCATACTCTAAGTCCGAATACTTCGTGGCCCATCGTACAGTTGCTGGAGTATCTGGTAGACGAACTGACGATAGGGTGCGGGGATCTGCATCAAATGATGATGGGGACATAGATGCCGATGATGGAGTGCCGAGGTATTTGCGACAAATGGTGGAGTGTCTATGCCTGTAGTCGATAACAGAGTGGAGGTGCCAATGACCTACGAGGGGGTATTGGGATCACGTAATCAAGGAGATAATCCATCCCAGGTAGTATAAGATCATGACCATCTCGATCACGTCTACGACCACGATCACCACGATCACAACCACGACCACCAGCCATCTATGATCACGATTCACATACATAGCAAAAAGTAGAGAAATAGGTGAAATAGAGCTTCACATCGAACAGATCAGACGAAAAAATTTCCATAGCCGGTAGGTCATGTCAAAATCATTTCGATAGGAAATGTATCGACAGGAATCTGATTTGACCCATAACCTATGAAAAACTTTTTTTCCTGTTCAATATGAAGATCTGCGTCACTAGTTGAGGAGTTTTTGCATTCTCCACCACCTCCATGAAAGTTACAACATCGATATTTGTTCAATATGATGCCTTTTCGTATAGTATCGGCATGAATTTGGATATCAATGTCTCTGAACACTGCCCAAAATTTATTCTAGCATACATTAGTGTGAATCATCTAAGTTCTGTACATCAGTGTAGTATATGTTCTTATCAAACGTAGTATCTGAAGGATATAACAGAATTAAGATGAACCCATATAATTTAATGCTAAGACATCATTTCATAATATAAAAATATAGTGATGGGTTATGGTATCATCATTGCCGAAGAATGGGGGCCGAAGGATAGTCAATGTTATCTACGGCTGGATGGTCTCTACCTCGCCAGTCAAATGGCTGCATGGACTATGTCTCATCGTTATTGGGCTCCTAAAGAAGTAATCCAAATTCTCCATATCACTTTGTAGGAGGCTAGACTCTAGTGTATATATTTGATGTGTTCTTATAGTTTTAGTTGTGTTTGGGGATGAAGAGAATGTGTATCATGGGAGTATCCTATAGCTAGAGGGTATCATAGATCTTTCCCTCTCCCCTTACATCAGTGAATTTGCACTTAATTGGAACCTATGTTCCAAGTCTGAACACACAACCTAAGTACTATCCTCCATTTCTTTCTCCTTCACATGTATCATACTACTGATACACTCACAGAGCACCTTCTCAAACTCATAGTCCAAGCCCCACATCTAACTACCTGTGCACCCCCTTCTACCACTGATACATCACAATAATCAGTCATTAATATATAATACACTATGATCTAATACACTACTGCAATCAACAAGCTACTGCCCCCAACTAGTACCTAACCAACTGCCTGACTGAGCATTTTTCTCATCTTCACCTATGCATACATGTGCACAGGTCTGCACTTGTAGTGCCCAAGTGCACTGCACCCCTTGTCTGAACCCGACTCCCCCTAAATACTCACTACACAAGGCCTAACCCGAGCACCGAACAGCCAGCCCCCAAATACAAATAATCCATAACACAAACACCTAGAGTGGTAACAAGAAATTATCACATAAATCATTACCAAATGGTACACCCTAGAGTGTGGACAGTAACAGTGAAAACCGAAAAGGGAAACGGAGGAAGAATAGAGGGGAAGACTTATAGTAGAGCAGAGGAGAGGGAAGCAAGGCGAGAGGGGAGCGGAGGAGAAGGAAGCATGGGCCGGAGGAAGGAGAGGGGAACAGGGGCGAGAGGGGAGTGGAGGATAGGGAAGCACGGGCCGGAGGGGAGCACTAGAAGAGAGAGGCGCGATCGATCGAAACAAAAATTTTGATCGACCGCCTAATTAATATAACCTAGGGCACAGTACTTGGCGACGAATATGCAGCGTCCAAATCTGCCGCCACAACTAAACCATCTAGCCGACGTATCAGCAACTCAATATCCATCCCCAGACCGTCGCCATATTTACCCATATTGTTCCCGTGATTGACTATGCAAACGGGTGACGATCTAGCGACTAATTGGCGACGACCTAGTGACGAATAGTTGTTTAATTCGCAAGTAATGGTTATTGGTCGTCTAACCGATGGTGAACCATCGCTACTTGGCGACTGATATTGACCGTCGCCAATATTTCGTCGCTAAATTACTGTATTTTAGTAGTGACCCAAGTTCAAGGAAGCCAACGTTGCTCGAGTTAGTTTAGTCAGATGCCTGGTGTCTAATGGAGACAAAAACTATTGGTGGTGCTTCTTATTTTATGACTATTCCAGTAAAGGTTTGGTCTATGTTATAAAAACCAGGGATCAGGTGATGCCTACTTTAAAAGAGTTTTAAGCCTCCGTTGAAAGAAAAACGGACAAGAAGTTGAAGTGTGTTCGGTCCGACAATGACGGCGAATACATTGGTTTCATTGATGCTTTCTGTAAAGAGCAAGGGATTCGACAATAGAAGAATTCGTGAAAGGTGAAAGACACCTTAGCTCAATGTTGCAGCTGAGTATATGAACAAGAAACTAATGGAGAGGGTACTGTGTTTGCTGTCAGAAGCAAGCTTACAGGACAATTATTGGGGTGAGACTCTCAAAACTAATGCTTATGTTATTAATTTGTCTTCTAGTGTTCCTTTCCAGGATAATGTGCCTGATAAAGTTTGGTACAACAAGGAGTCGTCATAGAGTCACCTTCGAGTGTTTGGTTTTATAAAGCCTTTATGCAAATACCGAAGGACGAAAGATCAAACTTGAGCCAAAGACAAGGTAGCGTATCTTTGTCGGCTCGGATCGGGATTAGTTTGGCTATACACTCTATAACCCGATATAATTTTTTCTTATAGAAGCGGGGACATGGTATTCATCAAGGATTAGACCAAAACCAACATTCATGATTTTGAGACACTTTTTGATTATGAGGAATTGCCTGAATTAGAGTCATCACGCTTCGAGATGTTTCTAGAAGATACTACAAAGAATCCTGTCATGAGAGAGCTAGTACAAGGAGATGCTCTCAACCTTGATCATTAGTCTGCTAATGCTAGTCAGGATGACCCTCAGGAAGATGAACATGTCGAGGAGACTGTTCCTAAAGGGAATGAGGTTGTCGGTATACAGCCAGCCCCTAAGGTTCCGTTGAGGAGGAACACGAGGGAGCGGCGACCATCTATGAGATACTCGCCAGATAAGAATGTGTTTTTGACTGACGAGGGAGAGCCCAAAAACTTCGATCGTCCCGTAATTTTTTTGGAAAAATGATTTTTGGGTTTCGTTTCCAACATGTTAAGCTATCCACACAAATATTAGAGTAAGTGAGAGAGCAAAATAGTGAATGAAAGTCCATTCGCATATAAAACATATATGAATATTTGGACTTTTCCACCTCTCTCATTTTCTTTATCTAAGCAAAGAAAGTGAATGAAAGTCCATCCACAAATAAAGGGAGAAAGGTTACTTGCATTTTGACCTCTCCACAAAACAAAATGCAAAAGTGAAATATAATATTTTGCTCTACTATTCGAAGAAACATCTCAATGAACGATTTGAATTCTCTCTACAAAAGAATACTGAGAAGATAAACCACTGCAGTTCTCGGGTCTTGATTGCACTTGAATTTCTACAGGATGGTGAGAATTTGATCATATGTTAGGAAGAGTTGCTTAGAAGCCATTTTGGTTTTTTGGGCAACAATTAATACTTTCACATGCATTAATCTTAAAAGTAAGATTTGGCAGAAGTTTGATCTCTTATACGAAGTCCATAGAAGAGATTAACACAATCCCCTGGTGCACATTTGAGAAAACATCTGTAGGACTTGAACTATTGGAAAGAGTATTTTCCTTATATATATATATATATATATATATATATATATATATATATATATATATATATATATATATATATTGTTAGTATTTTTGTATTTGGGCTAGTAAAGATAGTCCAATATTAGCTACACCACCAAGTGAGTATCTCAATATAATACTTTGTATGAGTTGAGGTATACACATGGGGTGTGGTGGGGCACAAGGGTGCCATATGGGGATATTTTCTAGGAGAAAAAAGGATTAGCTTCACATGAAAGCATTTATGCTTTTTTTTATGCTCTTGGAATTATTTTCATAAGAGTTTGTGACTCGGGCTCAAGGGCACAAAGTGGCGATTTGTTGGCGCACTTAGCACGTCAACATCGTCGTAAGGCACTTGTGCGCTGTTGCTGCACTCGTGCGCGAGTTTTATGTTCGTATTGCATGTGCGTGTTGTATAAACGGGCGCTGAGAGGGCTACGCATTGGGCTGCGATTGTGGGAAATCAATCTTGTAAATTGGCTTTTTAGTCCCACATCGAAAAGAAGAGAAGGATGGGCTTCCATCCTTCCCTATATAAAGAGCCCTATAGCCTCCTTTTGAGACAGACCAAAAAGTTGAGAAAGATAATTTCAAAGGAGTCCGTTCGAGTCACACAAAGAGGTAACTACGAGCGTTCCAGAAGTTCTCTTGTGAACTTGCTGGCTCCTGGGAGCAGATCGTCGATAGAGGATGAATCTTGCTTTGAGCAACGGTGGTCTTCACTGCACCATCAAGAATAATTTTTTATTTTGTCTTCTTATTCTTCTTTTTTCTTGGTTCGTTCTGTATGATTTCAATGGTGTTTTACAAGAAAGAACGAATGTAGTTTTTATCTTATTGTAACTCTGTTCTGTCCGTCTGCAACTACGATTGCAAGGAAGAACGAGAAGTTTGGTTAATTTTGATTCTTTAGTAATCTTGAAAGAAAGTTGTAATCAGAATCCTTATATAGTTCTTCGTGGAAATCGAAAATAGTCAGAGAGAAAACTTTTGTATGAACCTTTGATCTCGACCATTCATTCTTACAACTTTAGTTAAGCCTCGGGACTAACAATCCATAAGCAAGATTCGAATAATGATGGAGAACATCCGTTCAAGTCTTCTGGACACAAGTTTTCACAAACTTGGGAAGATTGACGAAATTCACTTCTAACATTTTGATGAGAGAATGAGTCATTTTTTAAATGTTAAAAGTGAGTTGTCGTCACCTACCATTTTCGAGGATGGAGGAGATAGCTACAAAAGGACACTCATTCCAGTTGGAAGCTAGATTACAAGATGAACAAGGATTGCAGAGTATGCGCACAAGGGGCAAACCTTCGTGCATGACAGGACTTGGCACTTTGTAAGACTTGTCGTATGGCATTGCATTAGAAGTCTTAGCGTCTTGGTGCATGGAAGAGCTGGGCGCATAGTGTCTCAATCCGCATGATGATCTCTTCGCATGCAGGATGCACATAAAGTCTTATGCGCATGGATTGGCGAATGATAGCTTATGCGCATAAATTGACGCATGGTGGCTTATACTCATGGATTAGTGCATGGTGGCCTATGCACATGAAGGTCACTGTACTATACAGGACTTGACGCATGGCTGAAATTGGAACTTGGAAGTAGAACCAATCCGAACCAATATAGTAAGGTATAACTAAACTTGGTTCCTTTGATTACTTAACTTGGTTGCTATAATTGTACATGTGAAGTCATATGGCGTAGTTGCTGACCAGTAGATGAAAACTGGTGCATCTATCAACATATGCTTTAGGAAGAGCTGTTGATCAAGGTCAAACCTTTCAGTGGTGAAGGTCTTGATGGCAAGCAAGGATAAAGCGGAGGATCTGGGGATTGGGTCAATGGTTCTGAACTTTGAGAAGTTACATGCAAAGGAGTGCGTGTACCATCGTACTAGTGATTACCAATGACCTGATCTTAGGAAGTCTATTCCAGACTTAGGGGTGAACATCCATGTTTGCCAGATGGTGATATCTTTGTATTAGATATACTTTGAAATAAGGCATTTAGTTTCAAATGGATGTTCGAGCTTTTGCTTGTGACTGAAGTCTCATTGTAAGAGTTGTGGGATCCCAGACTAGGATATTTATATCGTACTGCCAAATGTCTAGTCTATGGTTTATCTCCAAATGTGGGGGTAAGGAGGTAGAGAAGTGTAAGGTCTGTGCACAGACAAAGATCACAGGAAAATTGTTCAAACGGGTAAACCGAAGTACAGATCTTCTGGAGTTGGTTCACTCAGATATATGTGACTTCAAGCAGTTCTCCACAAAGGCCAAAAGGAAGTACTTTATTACTTTTATCGACGACTACTCGAAGTACGCATTCGTCTATCTTCTCTAGTTAAAAGATAAAGCATTCGAGAAGTTCAAGAAGTTCAAGGTTGAGGCTGAACTTCAAATGGGGCAACAACTCAAGAGACTTAGAAGTGATCTAGGCGAAGAGTATAGGTCTATTCAATTCGCATCGTTCTGCAAAGAAAATAAAATTATCAATGAGATAACTGCTCTGTATTCTTCTCAATCAAATGTAGTAGTCGAAAGAATGAACAAGACATTGACAGAGATAATGAACTCAATACTGTTAACTACGGGTCTTCCAAACTACTTCTGGGGAGAAGTTGTGCTGACGACTACGTTCATTCTGAACAGAGTGTCATACGCAACTTATGATGTCACTCCTCAGGAACTCTGGTTCAGAGTCAGGCCCAACATGAATGTCGTTCGAGTGTGGGAGTATTTGGAATCTGTGAAGGTTCCGGAATTAAAGATTCAGAAGCTAGAATCGAGGATACGAAGAAAATCTTTCAGTGTGATGCTGAGAAGAGTAATGCTCGAAGATTTTTTATATCGAATTAAATCTTATCATTGAATATCGTGACGCAGAACTCCTTGAAGAAAAATATATAAGGCATAATAACATTGTTATCGCGGATATTTCAGAAAATAGTGTGGGTGCACAGGAGGCTGAAGTTTCTAACTAAGATGTAGGCTAAGAAGTTGTCATCCCAACGACAATGATCAAACCAGAACTCAAAGCGTCGGTATCTAAGCAAGTGAGAAGAGTGAAGGACTTCGAAGAAGATTTTGTCATCTATCATGTGGAAGCAAATTCGCTTACCTATGATGAGGCGATGAAGACCAGAGATGCTGTCTTCAAGAGGGAGGCTATAAATAATAGGTATGACTCAATAATCTCCAACCACACTTGGATATTGGTCAATCTGTCTGAAGGAGCTAAACCAATCAGATATTTATCAGATCTTCAAGTCGATAAAGATGAAAGCAGATAGAACAGTTGAGTTCAAGACAAGGCTATATGCCTAGGGATTTTCTCAGACAATAGGGAATTGAGTTTTTTGGCACATCGATGAGGGTGACATAGATCAGGATGATGATTATCGTAGCTGCTATTCATAAGCTGATTATTTATCAAATGATAGGAAGATAGAAAGTCTTGTATGAAGATAGACATAAGAGATTCACAAAAAATAGTCAGAACTATTGTCATTCAGGTTTTAAGACAGTCTGCGAGTTGGTGATATCTCAATACGACCTGAAGCAATTCTCAGGATGTGGTAGCAGGAGATTAACAAGTTATTTAGTCCAAATTATTGTAGGATCATCGAGACGGACAAGTGTACGTACACGAAGTTCACTGATAATGGAGGAGTCATCGTTTGTATCTATGTTGATGACTTGCTAGTCCCAGTTGTGGACACAGAAGTGCCACTAACAAAGATATCTTTTTTGTCCAAACTCGTGACATGGTATTGCAGAAGTCATCCTGAGGATATAAGATAATACGGATGCTATGGGGCTTGCTTAGTCATAATCTTTCAGCATAAAATTTTGATCACACGCTTTGGGTATCAGGGACGATACTCCTCAGGTGTGACATGAATATGAAGCCAAATCCAAGGAAAAAGGTCAGAAAGTTGGTGTACTCGAGCATCATCAGGTGAATGATTCAAGCTGCGTGTACCACCATGCCTGACATAGCTTTTGCTATAGGAATATTGAGTCAGTTCACAAACAGTATATTTATTGAATACTAAAAGCTGTAAAGAGAGTCGTTAGAATTCTCAGAAGAACTTAGTAGTATATCATGTGCTATATCAGTTATCCAGATATGAAGGAAGGCTTCGGTGATGCCAGTTGGTGCTCAGGAAAGAAGAGTGAAAGATCCACAGGAGGACGCGACTTCTCCAGGGGTGGTGTTGCTATATCATGGAAGTCAAAGCAGCAGTCTTTACTCTAAGAGTTTTTTGCACTATCAAGCTGCAGCATATAAAGCCGAATGGCTCTGGAAGCTCTCAAATAATCTTTCTAAGGTTAGTACACATATTCGGGTGATACCGACATATTGTGAAAACCAGAAAGCTGCAAGCAGTGGCATTTGTTCATCTCTTCAACGGTTTGAAGAGAACTATTTGGATAAAACACAGAACACTGAATGAGTGCAGATTTTGTGGATCATTATAATACTTTAATGATCAGAGTCAGGTAAACCTGGCGGATCCATTCATGATATACCTCAAGGGCCAGTACAGGACACTAAAGGAGCGCAACTAACATAGATTATTATAGTGTTTGATTATCGGAGCCAGGAGAGTCTGGCAGATCTATTCATGTAAGGCCTCCAGCGCTAGCTGATCCCAAGAACTATTAAGGAGGGTAGTACTCCATGTTATAGTGGTGTGACACCATACGAGGGAGTGAACCTCGACTTTAGGTTATGTCACTGCGGCGTAACACCGCATATAGTAAAGGACACAACATATTTGGGCTTGGAGGACCTCTGATATTATGTCTTTGCAATCCTACCATTTAGTTTTATGTTATTAGATCAAAGAGAAATCTACTAGGAATTTAGCTATTGGGTCAAGAGAGGACCATTGACTGGGAGAATATCAGGAACAATGGGTAGTCCTTTGAGATATTGAGGGGTTACGAACCCTGAACCACTGTTGTCAACTAATTGTTCTTTTGTGTAGAACAAGTCCTGTGGGAGGATAGCTTAGATGCCATAATGAGTTCTCATGCATTTTGAATGTTTGGTGTGCTTAACATGAAGTATGGTAGCGTAGTACTACAAAGGAGCGTAAGGTCTCCATGCTACAGTGGGTGACACCACCAAGAGGTTCCTCGTTAAGGGTAATGCCTCAGCTTCGCGAGCCATGTTACAGCGATGTAGCACCGCACATAGGTAAGTAGCCTAATATTATAGAATGAAGAGTGTAGACAGCACTACAAAGAGGCTGGTGTCCTCATGTTAAAGTGGTGTGACACTACAGAGGTAAAAGATGTAAATCCTCGACTACGTGAGCCATGTCACAGCGGCGTAACACCACAAGAAAGCGCAAGGCTTCATGCTGGGTAGTTTGGCACTACAAAGAGGCTGTAACCTCATGCTACAGTGGCATGACACCACGATAAGGTTTAGCCTCGGCTCTGGGCTATGTCATAGCGGAATAGCACCACAAGAAGCTCAAGGATTCATGTTAAGGACTCTTTAAAAGAACTTACCTAGAGTGTATTGAAAGAGATATAGGTCGTCTTTTGAGGGAAAACTTGTAGACGTCCAAAATACATACACTGAAACCTGGCATACACAGGGCCTTTAATATGCAACCGAAAGCACAGCTGATATCATTGTGTGAGTAGAAACGATTGTATCTATGGTTCAGAATTTAAGGCTTAATCCATTCCTGTATCATACTGTTATTTGATCCATGCAGGAAGATTCAAGTCGAAGCTATATCTATCCTAATACATGATGGGTGGGGAACGCTCAACCCATATATATATTGAGATATATGGGGGATTTTTAGTATTTTTGCCTTTGGACTAGTAAAGATAGTCCCATATTAGCTACAACACCAAGTGGGTATCTCAATATAATACTTTGTATGAGTTGAGATCTGCATATGGGGTGTGGTGGGGAACATGGGTGCCATGTGGGGGTATTTTCCTAGGAGAAAAAAGGATTAACCCCTCATGAAAGCATTTATAATTTTTGTCATGCTCTTGGAATTATTTTTATAGGAGCTAAGCCCTAAAGGGGCTTAGCGACTCGGACTCGGACCCGCACTCGGGCTCAAGGGTACAAAGTGGCGCTTAGTTGGAGCACTTTGAACTTAGCATGTCAGCATCGTCGTAAGGCGCTTGTGCACTATTGTTGCGCTCGTGTGCTCATTTTATGCTCGAGTTGCATGTGCGTTTTGCATGAGAGGGTGCTGGACGGGCACTGAGCGGGTGCTGTATGGGCGCTGATCGGGCTATGCATTGGGCTATGATTATGGAAAATTAATTTTATATATTGGATTTTTAGTCCTACATCGAAAAGAAGAGGAGGATGGACTTCCATCGTTCCCTATATAAAGAGCCCTCTAAGCTCCTTTTGAGACAGACCAAAAAGTTGAGAAAGAGGAGTCCAAAGGAGTTCGTTCGAGTCACACAAAGAGGTAACTACGAGCGTTCCAGAAGTTCTCATGTGAACATTCTGGCTCATGGGAGCAGATCGTCGATAGAGGACGAATCTTGCTTTGAGCAACGGTGGTCTTCACCGCCCCAACAAGAATAATTTTTTATTCTTTCTTCTTCTTCTTTTTCTTCTTGGTTCGTTCTATCTGATTGCAACTGCGTTTTGCAAGAAAAAATGAATGTAGTTTTTGTTTTATTGTAACTCTGTTCTGTCCGTCTGAAACTGCGATTGCAAAAAAGAACAAGAAGTTTGGTTAATTCTGATTCTTTTATAATCTTGAAAGAAAGTTGTAATCAAAATCCTTATATAGTTCTTTGTGGAAATCGAGAATAGTCAGAGTGGGAACTTTTGTGTGAACCTCTGATCTCGACCACGCGTTCTTCCAACTTTGGTTAAGTCTCGGGTATATATATATATATATATATATATATATATATATATATATATATATATATATATATATATATATTATTCTAGCTTAAGATGTATTTGTCGATATATATATATATATATATATATATATATATATATATATATATATATATATATATATATATATATATATAATATTCTAGCTTAAGATGTATTTGTCGATATATATATATATATATATATATATTATTCTAGCTTAAGATGTATTTGTCGATTTTAGTTTTGATTATGTAAAGTATGATTCTAGGTGTTAGTGCTAGGGGTACTGCAACTCGATCGGACGGGCTAAACCCTATCCTAATCGGGTAAACCCGTTAATAGGTTGGATTATGGTTGAAGATACTCGGGTTCAGGTTTGGGTTCAAGTTAAAATATTTGAATCGATCAAAAATAGGGTTGGACTCGGGTTCATGTGTCCGGTTACCAAAACAACCCGAAATCCGACACATATATAATTTATATATACTAGTAAATTTACGTACGTTGCACGAAAAATGAAATTTTTGTTTCGATATTAATATAAAATTATTTAAATATTTAAATATATTTAATTTAAAATTAATTATTTATTTTTATATTTTACTTAGAATTTGTTACATATTTGATTATATTTTAATTATAATTAGTTATGGGTATATTTGTTTATATTATATAATTATAAACAAAAATCTCTAGTACCTCATATGGTTAAGGTGGGATTTATTCTCCCTTGTTGGCTGAGTTCGAATCCATCTGGTATTACTTATAACATTTTTTAAAAATTTCAAAACCTCGGGTTGAACTCAAGTCTGACCCAAACCGTCCGAGTTGCACCCTTAGTTAGTGCCAGTTCTGGACCAACACGGGCCCAATTAGTTTGTCTGAGTTTGGTCTGAACCAGACTTACCCAAAGCAAGACTCTACCACAGTTGAGTCAGGACTGCCTAGGGACTTTCTACGGGTGCAGACTTAAATCTTGACCATATAATTGTTTTATAATTTGGTTATAATCATAATTAACATAAATAAATATTATGAACTAGTACTCTATAAAAATAATAGAATTTTAAGAGAAATAGATAAGAAGAGTATTGAACCACAACTGGCGCAAATGCAGGTAAATGCATAGGCAAGACATGATCAAAGCGTTGGAGTTCCCTTTTTTTGGCTATTCTCCAACATGTAGTACTTTTGATGCTTCTTTCCTTTATCTTCACACCTTAATAAAAGAATCTATTTATTTCCTTGTTGTGGCCTTCGATCAAAGATATGATAATAAAATAATCAAGATAAAATAGAGTAACTATAATATTATTTGCTTGTCATATAAAAATATGGAATGTGGTACTGTTGTTCAAAAGAAATAGTATCGTTGATAAAGGATAGAATCTGTAGTATGCGATTTCGAGCAATGGCTCGAGGAATATATAATACCAAAATGAGAATATATTGCAAAGTTAATTTTGCATGTTATATTTTAATAACAAAGTTTTCTTAGTGTCATAACTCACACCCAGATGTGGGACACAAGTACGTGAACAACGTCCAGCCTACGCCGCAGCATCAACAGTAGAATACTATCTAGGTCAACAATACTAACTATCAATATCACACAATAATATATGTGACCTGTCAATGATATCTCAACTCCAAACAGAGGAAAAAACAATAGTATCTAATGATAAACAATACTCAATCACAGATAACTAGATGAAGATAATGGCACGATAACATATAAGGAATGGAAATCACAAAGTCACAAACGAGAGTAACTACAATCAATATCCAAGTCTAAGAGTCTATCATCAACGTCTAAAGTATCAATAACATCTCAAGTCTAATAGCTGGAGACAAAATTTACTATAAGTTCCAAGCAAATAAAACTAAGGTATCTAGTGTCACTACCACATTTTCTAGGAAAGGGTATTTTAGTTATTTCATAATTAATTAAATATTGTGCATGTTAAATAATTTTTTATTGTATTATTTAATTATTTTTAGATGTTAATTTATTATTTTGATCTTGTGTTAGTGGGCCTAACTAGTTTAGTTTAGACTCATCGACCAACATGTATTAATTATTAGATTTGAGCCCAACTAGAAGCCCATTGATTAGGAGGATGATTAGTTTAATTAAACCCATTGGACTAGAAACTTTTTTCCTTAATTATTTCTTCATGAGAGGCCCCAAGGGGTATAATAGATATTACATAGTAGCTTGAGAGAGGGGCTAAAGGGGGTCGGCCTATTAAAGATGGGGGGGTCTCTCTCCTCTTTTTATTTGAAATCTAGATCAAGAATTTTTTTTCAACCAAATTTCTTTATTCCACATTATTTTCTCTACCAAATTTTACTCCAATTACTTCCAAAATCATCATTAGAGACTAGTAAAGCAAGGATCTAGAAGGAAAAAGCAAGGATCTACAAAGAGGAGCAAGGATCTACAAGTTGGAGGCCAATTTTATCACATTTAGAGGTTGCATTGGGAATCCATCTCTTAATATATAAAATTCACTTTTTTCCCTTAATTTAGGTTCTAAATATGAGAATTAACCATGAGAAATTAACCCATAAGCATATGCTACCCATAGGATTTGGTTTTGAGTTCATAGGAGGCATATTGAGAAAGTTATGGTACTTTTTATGTCAATTTTGGGAGAATTCCGAGATTGACACTTATTGTGTTTGTTAATTGGTCATATAGATCAATTTGACATGTGTTTGTGTTTTAGGGGCTAGTGTCTTGTCCACAATTGGGT